>JAJHSJ010000012.1:50049620-50665339 GCA_021015155.1 Magnolia officinalis
TATATTTATAAAGACGAAGTTAAGATTTTTGGGGAGACACCACTTATTGTACTCCACCAACATACAAGTTTTAGTGTGGCAGACTGTAAAATTATTTATTTATTTATTTTTACTTATTTTTGTTTTTTTTTTTTTAAAAAAAAAAAAAGCCCTTTTGCTTACATTTTTCATGTACCCTATCTGACCAAAATTTTCGTGGTCACTATCCTTAACCAATTCCTGTGTTGTTTTAAGGTATGGATCAACAAAACTTAACCTTTGGATTCCATCAGGTATTATTTAAAATAAATCAACAGTTAAAACTAAAAGTTAACATTGACAACTTACAATTAACTAATTGAAAACTTTTAATGAGATGGCCAACCTTTAAACACAGTTGATGAATGGTCCATACTATAAGATCAACCCACTAAGGATGTCCCAAGTAAACAAAGTGGATCCCTTGCTGAATCGCATAGTCTATGTGACCCTAATATATGAGCCCAGCCACACCCACTTTTACTGGTCACACGGTGTCCGAGCTAGTGCATCGACAAGTCTTTTTAGTCTAGGTATGATGGGACTTCAATCTAAATACATGAAATTGATTATGCTAATGTAGGTGACCAAAGGTCCAATCTAAGATCATGTATCCATGGTACACTCACACTTTCATGTGGAGTAGGGCCAAGGCACGTTGACTCCAAGTTATGTTTGATGGTGGAGACATTTCATCTTGATTGCCTGGTTAGTCCCCTCACACAAGATGACCAACATCATAATACCACAGGCTTTTCGTTGAACCTGCTAAGTGGTCATGGCCAAACAAAGTATTGAGATCTATGGTCCACAACTTTCCCTTGGCCAGTTGTCATTGTATCCAATCTCAAGTGCCCAATCCCTCTAATAATCATATGAATATCCATGTTCCATTTGTTAGTAAGACTAATGAATGAATACATCATGTATTAACCAAGGTAAAGAGTAAGACAACATTGGTTCTCGAGGGCAACACCCTAATAAGAGATGGCAGATCTTGAGAAGCAAGTTGCTTGGGAGTTCATGGACCTTCTTGAAGGCCACCACATGATTGGTTGCAAGTGGGTCTACACTCAAGCATAACTTAGATGATTCTATCACTTGGTACAAGGTCCAGCTTGTTACTAAAGGGTTTACTTAGGAACTTGGAGTTAGCTATCATGATGCCTTCTCGCCACACTAAGCTTAATTCCATTTTCATCCTCCTCTCTGTGGCTGCTCATTGACATTGGTTGTTTCATCAGTTAGATATTAAAAATGCCTTTGTACATTGCGAACTTTAGGAATGTGTCATCCTCTTGGATTCCATCCTAAAGGCGTATCTAATAAGGTTGGTTGAAGAAGGTGTTCTATGTATTGAAGCAATCTCTTCATGCATGATTCGAATGGTTTGGCACTACAATATTCTAGATTGGCTTTTAGCACTACAATATTCTAGATTGGCTTTTAGCGGTGTGCATTTGATCATTCCATCTTTGTTGACATGGCTCCTACATGATTTTAACTATCTATGTTGATGACATCATTGTTAACAGTGATAATATTGATGGCATCTCTTTGGTGAAGATCTTCTTGAGAGAGATTTGAGATTAAAGATTTGGGCCCCCGGTCTACCTCCTTGGATTGAAGTATCTTGCTCTTCATCTCAATGGAAGTATGCTCTAGATCCTCGTACTCTCACAAGTATGCTTGATTCTCGCCATGCTAAGTCGCCAATTGAGATTAATCATCATATGTTTACCAAGTAGTTTGATCCCCCAATGATATTGGATTGTACTAGCACTTAGTTGGGAAACCGAGACATCTCTCTATCACCCCTTTCGATATTTGCCTACACCATCCATCAGAGTATGCAAATTCTACATTCCCACCATCTTAAGGCTCTCTTCCTCATTCTCCATTAAATTAAGTCAGCCCTGGCAAGGGTCTCTTTTATGTTTACCAAGCAGTTAATCATCATATTTTCATGTCTACTGTAACAATGATTTTGGGTTGGCTCTGCAGATGATCATCATTTGACTGTAAGGTTTTATAACTTTGTCGGTGGCAATCTTGTTTCGTAGGAAGTAAGAAACAAACAATTGTTGCCTGGTCCTCTTTTGAGGACAAGTATTAGTCTATGGGAAATGGGACCAATGAAATTCCCTAGCTGCACTCATATCTTACTGATCTTGGTATTGTGAGCTCCTCTCCAGCCCATACCCTTTTTATGTGATAACTAAGCCATCATCTCCCTGTTTTCATGATCAGACAAAATACATCGAAGCTTATTGTCACTTTGTTCATGAGAAGCAATTGTCATGTGTTATTTTGACTCCTCATTTATCTTCCAAGGACTCTTTAGACTATTTATTTCTTGCTTATATAATATTATGCTTAAGTTGGAGATGATTGATATCTATACTCAATCTTAAGGGGAGTGTTAGCAATGGTATATTGCATATTTAGTTTAGTCTCTTAGATTAGCATAAATTTTTATAGTCCTAAATATAGGAGAGGGAGAGGGGAAACCCAAAACCCTAATTTACCAAAATTCCATGGCTGATTAGACCTTTCCTAGAATAAGAAGCAGTAACTCCATTTTTAAACAATGACTTGTTTATTTTTCTAACCATTGATCAAATTATATGTATCATCATATCAAAGTGACTTTTTGGAAGAATTGCCAATCAAAAGAGGCCCCACATGATGAATGACCCATATCAATGATCTTCTCTCTTCTACAAATAATAAATATGGCCGATCTATTCTCCTAGCTATTGATTGGGTAGTTAGAATATTGGGAGCGGATTAGGTGAGACCACTGATGCACCGAGGTGAGTGGGACCCCTGACTTTGGGGCTGACAGTGATGTATGTTCTTAAATCCACACAGCTCAACCATTTTGAAAGCCCATTTTAGGGCATGATCCCAAAAATGAAGCAGATCCAAATCTTATGTGGATCTTACCACAGGAAACAATACTGATTGAATCTTCACCATTAACAACTTCATGGGGGCCACCAGAAAGTTTATTTGCCATCCAACCTATTGATATGGTCACAAAGATATGGATGAAGAGATCACAAAAATATCAGCTTGATCCAAAACTTTTGTTGCCCACGGGAAGTTTTTAATGGTCCATTACCACTGTTTCTTGTATTATGGTCCACCTGAGATTTGGATCTGCTTCATTTTTTTGGATCATGCCCTAAAATGAACTTTCAATACGGATAGGACCGTGTGGATATAGTCACATACATCATAATGGGCCCCACAATCAGGGGTCCCAGAATATTGGCATCAAAGTGACTTTTAAGAAAGATTAACGAATGTGTAATCATTGTGGAGATCAATCCATTTTCTTAGACATTAATCGGATGATTAGGATCATATCAACAACATGATTTTTAAGAGGGGTCAAAATTGAAGTTGAGCCATGTAACGAACAATTTTATATCATTGTTCGATGATCCTAACCATCCAATGGATAGGAAATGTTGGTTCATATTATTAAGGAGGTCCGATGAGTGATTTCAATTATGTGCTGCCCACTTTTGATTTTGGCTACCTCTACAAAATCACATTGATCGAATAATCCTAGCTATATATCTGATTAGGAAAATGAATGGTTCTTATTTTTATACTACAAGTGATCCAATCATTCGAACCATCCATCAGGTGGGGCCATTGTCGATACCTTCCCAAGTTTGCTTTGATGGGATGATCCTATCCATACGATCAATATCCAGAAAATGAATGGTCAATATTTTTATATTAGGAAAGTTCCAATCAGTGTTATAGGCGGTCTAACAAGTATTGTCCACTTTTGATTGTTGACCGCTTTGCAAAATTGTTTTGATCTGATGATCCTAACCATCCGATCAATATTTAGGGCAATGGGCAGTTCATATTCATTATTGTAGAGGTTAGTCATTGCGCTGGACTATCATCATTTGGGTCGACCATATATTGCCAAGTTTTCTCAGAAGCCACTTTGATCCAATCATCCAAACCATTCAATTAATTATTATGAAAATAGATGGTCAATATTTATTATACTTGAAAATAGATGGTCCATATTAATTATACTTCAAAAGGTTGATTTAGTGATCTAGAGTCCCATATGCGAGTTTATACCCCAAAGATCAACAGTACATTCATACGTGGTTGTGGCCCACCTGATGAGTGGGCTAACTTTATTTTTGCTGGGCATCCTCGCATGCCTACTGTTGTGATTTTCTTCGGTTTCAATTTGGGTCACGTGATTTGTGCAGGCATGCAAAATTGACTATGCGGCTCAATTCAAACCAAACAATTATGACCCTAAGCGCCGAGGTAGGGCCCAAGATAGACAGATATGTTGGAAATCGACCGTATATGATTGAGATTCGGTCGTCTATTCCATTACCCCATAATATTGATTAAGATGATCATGCAATTATCAAAGAGTTGGTTTGTATTAAGAAAATGGGTTACACCTCTGCCTTCCGTAGAAAATGACTTTTTCAATATAGATAAAACAAAATTGAAATTCTTACAATCGACCGCGAAAAACAATTGCAGAGCATCTTTCTGAGTAGAGAACTTTGCTTGATACTAGAATTGAATCCAACGTATGGGCGTAGACTCGAATTACAGCTAAAGTTAATAGCTTCTTGGTTACTGCTACAAATTACACTAAGGAATGTAAATTACTGATAATGATGATTAGACTAAAGAATGTAAATGACTAATAATGCTAAGGAGCATAAGAAAATTGAAAGATAGATTTGATTTGGTTTGGTTGGTATGAGACGTCTTCTTCTGTTGATTTCCTTTGCTATTTATAGACTTAAACCGACTATTTGGATGTTTCCGACATTTTGACGGTTGCTATAATCGTTTCATCATTACTGATCTTCTGGAGCCCTCTTATACCTGCCATCTATCCTATAATTACTACAAGCTTTCTTATCGACTTGACCACGCTCTACTCGGCCACCCTTACTTTGTGGATGATGTGGCATCTCTTGATAAATGCCAATTATATTACCACAAAATTCCCTTCGGATATCTCTGTAGATCTCAAATTAATCACGCAACTCTTGTAAAATAATATGTGTTCCTCTTTGATTGACTTTCATAGAAATAGACAGAAATAGGGTACAACATTGCCCCCCGAAAGTTGCTTCACCTTTGGTAAAAGGTGAAAGCTACGTGTGACCCCTCATAAATACGACCATTCTTTAGGTAACGTGGTGACGCTTCATTTACTATGTATGATCAAGACAATTTCGAATGACGGTCATGTTTTTCTTTTTGAATAGAAAGTTATTCCCATGGCAACACATGTATAAGGGTCGTACTATACAAGATCATGATTACACCCTAATTAATGCACCTGATTTCAACCAATATAAACCCAATTTTCACACGTTTCTGAGTTTTTCAAGCTTTCTTCCCTGTTTCTTTGTTTTTGAACCCTAAATCTCTTATTTCAGCAATGGTTGCGTCCTCATCCAGTCTCTCCAAACTTCCAGTAAGATGATCTAATACATACATTAGGTCTTTCTAAAAAAAAATTCACTAACGAGATCATTTTCAAATCGCCGCTGGATGATTATTACTGCCTTGGCATAGCCCTCTTTATCAAAATCGAGGTTGATAAGGTCCACCCAATGGATCGTTTCTTTCCAAACTGCTCCAGCGAGAACATGCTAATTCAATCTCAATCAATTGTTGATCCTTCCAATGCCCTGAAGACTTCACGATCCTGGATGAAACCCTTACTAGGATGACACAATTTGTTCGAACGTATCACTGCACAATATGAAACTTTTTAAAAAGAAATCGGCATCTATGAATGCATCAAATTGTTACTGTACTATTACGCACTAGATCCCTCTCTCTTCACTGCAGCATCAACATTTTGGAATTCATCCACAAATACTTTTTTTTTGGGATGCAGCCCCATGAGTCCAACAATTTTGGATGTCTGTGCTCTAACCCAACATCTTCCTTCTTGTTGACCAGTATTTCCAAGCTTCGCTCGTGATGAAAAGAGACTTTAGCAATAAGCACGGTAAGGCCTATTCCCATTTCATACTTGCTTACTGTAAACATGAAGGCTTGATCGAGTATGAAGAATACGCGGTCTTCTTACTACTATGGATCTGTCGCCACCTACTCTGTGTGAATGCTCTCTAAATCACCAATGAATACATTTAGTTGGCCGAGGCACTTCCACATGATAGAAAACTAGCGCTTGCACCATTTGTGCTTAGCCACCTATACAGAGGCATGTACGAGCTAATCACTAAAGGTCAATTTCATAGCGGATGACTGTTATGGCTTCTCCAAATGTTGTTGTATGAATATTTTCATTCTTTCCTTATACAGTCTCCTCCTCCCACCGATATCATTTATACCTCTTATGGTCACTACAACATTCATTTTCCCTAAGAAGTCTATACGTTTTCTACATACATGAACTATCTTTTCTTTTCTCCTAATAAAGGTAGATGTAAACGCACGTTTACCCTTTTTTCTTTTGAAAGAGTTTCGCTCAGCCTAGTTTACAGGAAATTTTGAAGAAAATGACAAACAATCGACCTCACTGATGCTTTAAGCTTGGAAAAGTTACTTCGTCTATAGGGACCTCCCTTATGGCAACACAGTAGAGACTGACAAGAATGTCAAGGCTAGAATTGAGAAATATTATCCGAATTTTACTTGCCCAACAATTCGACCTCATCTAATGTCTTGCATGTCCTTGTACCCAAAAGACTTGCAATCAACCTCCTTACTCTCGGCTGATCGTCGATAAGGTTGAACTTTACTGTTCTCTCCATTCCACTTTTCAGTAAGCCAATATATCTTTTGAGCTTCCCAAATTTTCGAATTGTCCTCAAATTATGGACACCTTTTCTAAATGGTGGAGGAACCATTACGAACGACTGGTCGCCACATCTATTGGGCTTATTACTGCTCACATCAATTCCTCGATGGACTTGCAAGGAAAGAAGAAAACTACACCTCAATCGGTCGTGGCTTCCAGCCGAACGACAACCAGGTTGAGGGATACATTGGCCGAAACTACCACAACAACAACAGCTAAAGTAGTCAAGACTGCTCCTAAACTAAAATGCTAAAACGTTATGGTGAATGGGCCTATTCTTCAAAATACTCCAGTCCAATCTCCTTCATCTGCTCCCATGAGGATTGCTGATTTGGGACCTCCACTTGGTCCAGCTCCCAAAGCTCCTACTTTGGTCATTATTCGAGCTGATCCAACTACACAACTAACGTCAACAAGTCAGCCATCACTTGTCATGATGTGCGGGGACTGACATTACAAAAATCTGGTACTTCTTCGGCTGACGTTATATCTTCTTTTGAAAAATATTTCAAAACTAAGTACTAACCATGGCTCTCAATTGAAGAATATGCCACAAAAATTAAGGAGGGCCTTAAACGTCATAAAGATGCTTATTATAATCAGTGTTGGACCATATGGTGGCAACATAGGGAGAGATTGAACAATCTGACTCTTCCTTTCGTTGACAAATATCTCACCCCCTAGAAATCCAATCTGCCACCATTCCCAACTTATGCTCAATCGATAGCAATAATCATTAAAAATCCTCGGTTAGTAAACAACCAATTCACTACCGTCATTGTCTATTTCGACTTAGGTGGATGTTACTTTCATACCTACCTTTCCACATTTTCCTTCTTTTTTTTAAAAAAAATCATTTTCTTTTTAACTTTGTTCTTTACTCGTAGTGACTTGGGAGTTGTCGGCCGCCGAAAGGTAAGTTGTTTCTGAACTAACAGTTCAACAAATCGAACAAGCTGTCGAGGCCCCCAAAGCAATAGAGCCACAAGCTACTGATTCTGAAGGAACATTGAGCAACAAACCTCTTCATCTTCCTCCAATCTAAGAAACAACAGCCAGCAAGACAGAACCCGTGCATACGGTCGATCAACCTCAGACACCCACGATTGTTATCGACCAAGGGGATGGAGAAAACAAGGCTGAAGTGAACACACTTCCTTTATTGGCTGCTCCTCAAAGCTCTTAGAGAGCATCATCCTCACAATACACTCCAACATCCACTTACCAACCATCTCTAGTCTTAGGATCTTCTCATGATGAAGAAGAACCACTTCAGTCGTGCATAGCGTACGAAGTTATTGTCTCTGAGACAATAATGGTAGGAGTTCAAGCGATTAACGTTTCTGTTTCTCATTCAAAACCGGTACCTAATCCAATACCCATGTCATTTGATGATTCTCCGATATCTGAAGATGTTCTTCTAATTGAAGACATCCTCTCTTCCTTTTAGCAAGTTCTTAACAATGATATTTTCATGATCGAGTCCCACGTGTCTTATACTGAGCTACAACAACTCAAAGAGGAAATCCAGGCACTTGTACATTTGAGGATATAAGAGGTTACGTCGATCGAGTTGATTGGGAAGCTTACCAAACTCATCGATCACTTCCAAGTCTTCTCTCGCTCAGACAATAGCCTTGCTGTAAAACTACCATCACTTAAAGAATTTCTAGATGTGATAAAAGAGTATCGCGAGATCCATACCATGATTGACCATTTTGAATTTGAGAAAGCGAATGTAACTTCTTAAGTGGCTACGACCAGTGATGCTACAACAAAGCTCTTGGCAAAATACAATGAGTTGAAGAAATCTAATGCCAAGTTGGAGGGTATGAGCATGCAGATTCTCGCTCTGGAAGCATAACTGGAGGTGCGAAAGAGGTGTTTCAAAGAGAAGAAAGCAAAGCGTGATTAAAGGAAGATGGCGATTAAGGACCTAGCTGAATTTGCCAAAGCACAAACAAAAGTGATCGATAAGGTTAGACGAATGGCTTCGAGGCATCAAGCTGTGTTGGCCAGGAAGAAAGATAGACATGAGAAAGTGAAGGGTGTGATTGCTAGACTTTCTTCTTTTAAATTCTAACATTCCTCCTGCACATTCAATAATTAATGAAATTGGTCTCTAAGCCTCCTTTCTTTTGTTTCCTCGGTCACCTTTTACTTAGCATTCTCTTTTACTTTTGCCATCCATAACTGACTTGATGATGTGGCATGCGAAAAATGAGGAGTTGTATGCTGCTTTAGCCGAAGTAACTACCATGACTGCCACATGTTCTAACTTTCCAGGAATACAAGGCATCATTGCATGCTATAACTGCTTTTAATGCATCAAACGTGGGGAGGGCGTAATCGCCTATATAAACAACACATGAACCCATATTGCAACTCACTAAACACCCACATACTTCCCAAGAATATCCTATCTTGGATTTGCGAATGTGACTTCCAACCAACCCTCTTCTTCTTTCCTTAGCTAGGCTAAGTCCTACCTTGAAGAGATTCTCTATCTTGGCCTTGTTGATTATGGTCAGTGTTTCCTTTTGTTTGACACTACTCTTTTCATTAGTGATGCCTCTGATGTTGCCGATACTGACACACCTCTTGGAGAAATTCTGCAGGTATTGAGGAAACTTCACTACCTTAGGGATAGATACTTCTAACTTGAATTCAAATTGCAAATGGTTGTTAAATATCTGAGATAGCAAGCCTCTGCATATAAAGAGTCTGACCTCATGGACGATGCTTATAAGAGAGAGTGGAACGACCGCCTCCACTATAACACAGTCCACTAATTCAATAGGACTCTACTACGAGTCCTTCAAGTTTAACGCACTAAGCTTATGGATGACATCAAGGAGGAGTGTGCTTATGCTGCAAAGGATTCTACCATCCTGGAGGATCTTCTTTCCTTCTTGGACTCGCAAATTGCTGACTACTAGGCTCGGTCACACATGAGCCATGCTAGTAAGAGAGAGGCAAAAGGTAGAGTTTCCTCAATCAGTAGCCATGTTGATCAACACTTTTTGCACTTTTTGCACTTTCTGAACATCTTCATGAATGAGGGGCAAAAGAATACTCTGGAGGTCAATAAACTACACGATGTTCAAGACTTTTTGGAAATAAAGGCAGCATATGACTAATCAGCTCTTCTCAACCATTGGTCGTTCCTTTTTTTTTTTTTTTTTTAACTCGACCTATGGCCCTCTTTCCTTCAATAAAATTACTTTTTATCATTCTACGCATCACATATGTATTATTACTTATTTGGACGTATCATTCCCATAGAACAACGTAATTACAGTTGAGATATCTGCCTTTGACATTTCAGAACATATACCAAATAATGGTATTGTCGTTGGGATCGACCACATTTAATCTAAGATACTTAGCCGATGAGAATCATCCAGTTGTATGCACCATCAAATGAAAGTGAAACAGCGTCAAATCACCTCATTTATCGAGATTTACCTTATCGACCAATTCCATGTAGAGGAATGTTATCATTGATTGGGTTGTTGATGATTCTATACTTAATAAAATCAACTAATGGAGTACCACGTTCTGAACTCAGCTGCCATCAACACTTAGTAGTTTCTTCTTTCTTTCGTCATAACTAGCTGGCTGACAGGGCACATAAAAATGGGGAGACATGCGCGTTATTTTTCAAGGAGTTGGCATTTATTATAGCTATACATGCCAACTTCCTAGGAATACAATTTGTTACCTCAAACCTTAATTCAATTGTTCCAATTGCCACGTCTATCGAATGTGGTCATTTAATGGCTCCAATGATGCTTATAAAAGCATCATTCTTTTGTAACACCCCGGATTTCTACCAACCTGGAGTTAGACGTCCTTGGGTAATGAGTCGATCATAACACCTTAATTGATTTCTCAGGACTCAATCCTAAAGCCTCAAATCCCCTTTTGTAGCACCTCAGAAAAAAATTTGTATAAAGGCCCGAGTACCACCTCAGGTAGAAATCACTCAGGACCAAATCCTTTAGAAATTAGATGAGGATTAACTAGTGTTAAACTAGATTACATACGAAATCTGTACTAATCACTTTAAATATGATCTGCAAGACCCAAAACTTGTGGAATCGTTGACGCTACATTACCCAAAAATCTAGGATCAATCTCATTACCCGACTGCTCTCGGGAGCATCATGAAACTCCGTATCGGATTTGGACCGCACATCGAAAGTCTGAATAATACGAAATTATAGAATTAGGACCGCCTTGCTGGGCTTGACAACCATCTCGAAAATCAAAACCAGATAGTGTCCCAGGGCTATTTGCTTGAGCCCGGAGCGAGGAGTGTGAGAAAACGTGGTTTTCTTTAGAAATTAAATCTAAGTAATCTGAGACGTGTCGCTTGCAGGCCGAATATAAGCAATCAGACCGTCGGAATCTGACCCAAATACACCCTCGGATCAGGGAACATTTTCCATACATGTCCGTGTACTTGTAACCCTGATCGAGTTTTAGTGACTGTTGAACTGAAACTGGTCCGCCACGTGTGATCTGGGAACCTGACTGGAACGAAAAATTAACTCGACCTAGATCCAAGGTCAGTGAGCTTAAGTCCGACCTTTGGCTCAAGGGGGGCTCCAGAAGTGTTCCGTTAAGACGAAACAGTCTCCCTTTGGACATAACCTAAGTATACCTTGGCCCTGGGGCCATTTCCATCAAATTTTGGCCTATATAAGGACCTTAAACTCTCTCTCATTCACTCCATACGAATTTGAGAAAACCCTAAGAGAGAGAAGAGAGTAAAGAGAGTGAAAGTGTGAGAGAAGTGGGAGAACTTCTTGTTGTTCTATTCCTACCATTCCACGTGCCTAACCATCGCTACCAAATCGCTTTTCCGGCGATTCTGACTTCGTTTTGAGGTAAGAAAACCTAACTCTAATCCGTTCTAAGGTTTTTAATAGTTGAAAGGGTGAATTAGCTAACCTATTCATGAATAGGTTGTCGTTGTGCCTTAGACGAAGCAAGGGTGAACGAACTGACTCCGTTACGCGTTTATCGGCGTAAGGTGCAAACTATAGATGCTTAGGTTATGGTTTTCAATGCTTTCAATGTCGGATAATGATATATTCATGATCTGCGTGTTATTTCACATACAAAATGCGATGTTCATTTTGCGATTCAGTTACGTATGCAAATTATGGCGTTTAGTGTATTCTGTATATTTGTAGAAAATACCGTACATGTATAAAATATGGAAGTGTGTTTGCCACGATTAATTATTGTGTGTATATGCTATATATATATGTGTAATACTTACTTGGTGAAAGGATTCGCCCTAATACATGTTTTGGCTAATATACGTTATGTATGTTAAATAAGTGTAGTCTAAGTGTTTGTGAAAATGCTTGTATGAATAAGTACTTAGATGATAGTGTTTTAGGTAGGTGTTGAGATAGGATTCTCAACTACCTTAGAGATGTCTATGATTTCCTCCATGCAAGTTGTTTAGTTTAGTCGCTTACTTATGAAATGTATGTGTTTGTATTTCCTGTTGATATTGTGTGCTTTATAACATGCTTATCAACATGTTCGAATTACTTTGTTAATTCTGCTTTGACTACTCCACATGCTTTCTGGTTACGGATTTAGTGTGATTGGGGCTATGTTATAGTCCAGGCAATTGGTAATAGGATTGAAGTCGTGGCTGAGATTCATTCGCCATGTAGGACGTGTTTGACAAATCCGAGTCACGTGTTGGTCATCGGCAGTGGTTAGGCCACACGAAGTGCTTACGCACTTCATGTCGATCGATACAATGTGCGCTCGTGCTAGTCGAGCTCGCCGAATAACCCGATGTGCCCTTGTATGTTCACCATGTATGGACGTTACTGCTTGAACCTAAGGTACCAAACTCACTAGTGAAATCCCGTTTAACCTTGGTACCTCGATCCACTAAGACTCATTAGCTGGACATGGTGGTATGAGACACCGTGGTCGAGCTGTCGGCCTAAGCTGGGGCGACGAGCCTCCCCGTAGTGACCAGTGAGCAATCCAGAATCGTGAGCCAAATACGGTGGTATGAGACACTGTATTCGAGCTGTCGGCCTACAATGTTTTAATGACGAAGCCGTGATGGGTGATGGGGGAGTGGTGTAACGATTCCGTGCAACAGCCCTAGACGTGCCCTTTGTAGTGACCTCGAGCATACTCTGATTTTACATTGAGGTGACGAGCCTTTTGTAGTAACGAGAGTATAAGCTAGGCCTACCCCATCGCAGCCTGGCTGTGGTCTCTAGTCGGGTCGGTGACGTGCCTTCGAAAATAGATGTCAGTTGGTAGGGTGTTGGTGGTAGTGACCTAGAACCACAACTTCGTATGAGATTTACTAGGATTGACGACCCTAGAATGGATCATTGTTTGGGTATTGATATAAGGGAGGTACCTTAGTTTCTCAATCCTGCTGTATGAAAAGGACTAATAAAAACTTGGTAATCATATGCATGCACCGCATTACACGTGCATTCAGGCGTAACAGGTCAAGCACTGAGGCAGTATTGTTCATGCACGAACGTGAGATGAAGTCGCTGAGGGAGCGTAGGCAAGGGCATGCATCATACATTCATACCATTTGCATTAACAAGAGTACTTAGGGATGTGTGATTTACTGCTTTATCACTATTGCTTGATTGAATTGATAACATGCTAACTTTGCTTTATTGTTCCACTGAGTTGATTACTCACTCCCACGTTACGGGATGGTGTTTTAAACACCAACCAGACTCTGTCTTGATTTCAGATGACGACATGATCCCTGAGACGGAGCCTGATTACTACGATGATTAGGACGAGTTCTCTTATATGCAGTTCTCCGGTGGCTTCGCTTAGGCTATCCGGATTGACGGGGCTACAGGGATTATCATTGTAGTTGTACTATTTTGACATTTTGATTTTTGAGACTATTACATGTATATGGTGACTCGGTGATGAATTCATATTCTAAAGATCGATCGTGATCTTTGACTTATATACGTGTATTTATGTCTTTCAGTCTTCCGCTTGCATTTTATAACTTGATCTGGAGTATGAATTACTGTTTTGGTATAATCCCACTCATGATTAATGCACTAACACAGACAACATTGAATCATAAGCATATATGTTGCATAAGTGATGTTTTGGAACTCGGGAGTTGAGTTGCTACTCGACCCCCGATTTTCAGGGCGTTACATATTTCCTGTTCTACATCCTACACCTCCCTACTGCATCCTTTACCTCTTAATTGTCTATAGACTCAGCCCCAAGTCTTCGTCCATCTTCTACGCTTAATCTCTAGTCTTTTTGAAGGATATTCTCGCTAAGGGGATTGAGTATTTTTCTCAATCTGCTCTCCTCCATGACATTTATCCTTTCGTCAGAGATTCTATAGAGGCGTCTAACACTGACCACCTCTGAAGTAACTTTTAAAGGTTTTGACCAAGTTGTAGCATCTTGGAGATATATACTTTAAGGCAGGATTGGAGGTCCAGAAGTACACTGACCTGATGAGGGAGAGTTTTGTTGTTCATGGGGATTCCAAAACCCCTTTTGCCCACTATGACACGACATGGAACCATCGCTTTCACTGGAACCATCAACATAACTTCAATAAGGCAATGCTGCGAACGTTCCAAGTCCAACGCCAAGAGCTAGTCGATGATCTTAATGAGATTAAATGTCTCTATCCTGGGAGGGATCACCTTGACTCTTGGGAGCTCATGGCCTTTGTAGAATCTCATATCGACCTTTACCAAGCTCGATCGCAAGAGAGTGTTGCCCCGAAGAAGGAAGCTGAAAGCGACATCACTGCAAATGGTCACCACACCGATGAAGTCCTAACTTTCCTCGACCGCATTGTAGTTGGGCAGTAGGTTCAGAGGAGTCAGAAGAAGCAAGCCGAGGAGGCTAGAACATCCTCGCTTAAGGAATTCTAAAATATCAAAGCATCCTATACCTGAGCTATTTGAAGCCCTTACATTTTCTTATCACATTTTTTTTATATGGTTGATGGCCTAAATTCCTTCATGCAGCAATAAAATCCTTTTTCTTTCTATGATTAGCGGTAAGATATTTATTGGTTTCTCCTTTTTGTTTCTCGGCCCAACTTTGCACTACCTCCCATAAAGAATGGTAGTATGCTTTTAAGAATCAACTGTTAATTGGAGTTCTCGCGACTTTTTCATCCTTATCGCACAAGACATAGGCTCCACCCTTAAGAACTTGGATGACAATATATGGCCCATCCCAAGTAGGCGACCATTTTTTATCCAAGGTTTGGTCCTTGTGCCATATTGGTAACACTACCTTCCAAACATTAACTCCTTTCCCGAAGGACTTCCCTTTCACTCTTTCATTTTATGCCCAAGTAACCTTAGTGTTATTGGCAATAATAGAGTCAAAGGCTCTCATGCGAGTCTCATCTAACCTTTCAAAGTCAACCTTAGCCACTGCATCGTGTCCATAAGTTAACGCAAATGGACTCATTTTAGTACTGGTGTGGGGTGAATTCATGTATGCCCAATGTGCCTCAGACGGTTTTGTATGCCTTTTGTGGGAATTATGTTCAATCATCTTCCTTAATATGTTCTTTGTCACTTTGTTAGTAGCCTCGGCCTGACAATTTGCCTGCACATAATATAGCGTTGAGTATAGGATTTTGATTTTGTATCTAATTGAACCCAAGGGTTGACAACCCTAAGTGTAGGGCCGCGATGCAGTAATAACTCGATGAGACCAAGGTCGAATCCTCAAGGAATGGGGAACACAACCTAGAACTAGTCTAATAGTAAAGGTTTGTTTGGATTTTTAATCTAATGATTAATGATTTTAAAATAGATAAATAAAAAACTAAGGATCCAAGATTCTACTCATAGCAATCACAATATCCAATTTACTGATTTATTATATAACTCAATTGGAATCAAAGTTATCTCCAATCCAATCGAAAGATAATTCTATTAAACCAATCATTAACACCAATAAGATATGATTTCAATTGAAGGATTCTCTCATGAAGCACTCGGATCTCAATCATAGTGAATTAAAAGTGTCTAAAGCACCCTTAAGTGACAATAGATCATTCAATTATACTGATTGAATCATTCTCTAATTCAGGCTAAGCAATTGTTAAATCAGAGCATTCATTGTACTCGTAATGCACAACAATTCTAGAAACAAATAACTCAAAGATTTTAAAATAAATCCAAATCTATTTCAATCTACTATTATCATTCAAACCGTTGTTATTGAATTAAATAAACTAAATATTGTAGTTAAACTACGACCTTCATCCCTTAGCCTTAGATAAGAGATTAGCCTAACATGGTTAACATCTAGAAAAAAATAAAAGATAAACTAGATTTGAGGGATTAAGGAAGAAGGCTGGCTCTATAGCCCCTAGGTCTTTTTCTTAATCCCTAATTCGTACTTATGAAGGCTTATAACACCCATTTAAATAGGAAAAACTTACACCAACTTAAAATCGATTTCAATTTCATGCACTTATGTTACACTTCGGTCACACCAACAATAGTCTTTGGTTGCACTGAAGTCATACCGAGTCCAGCTGAAGATACCTTTGGATGAAGCTGAATTTCATGAAAATGTCTGAAGTCTCTATCTCTCTTAGGTCGCACCGAACTTCTTTCGGTGGCACCGAACATGGCTTCGGCCGCATCTAAGTGTCAAGCCGAATTACATAAATAAAAAAAATCACACTTTCTTACTAGATTGTTTTGTGCACATTCGGTCAGACCGAACCAACCTCAGGTGGGATCGAACTGTCTATTATTTCTATTATTGCACTTTGTGATATTTAGTCATTTTATTCATCCTTTGTCCTTGGTTTTCTTTGATCTTTGACACTTGAATTCTTCATTAATGACCTATAAATCTTCATTGATCATTCTTTTGAGCTTTAATTTCTTCTTTTAAGCTCAATTTCTCCTTTAAGTCCAAAATCACATCGCATGTATATATATATATATATATATATATATATATATATATATATATATATATATATATAAACACTTAAATACGAAGAAAGCTAATGTTTACTTGGATAATAGGTGTTTGAATCGTTCTAAACTCTCAAGTACATTCGGGTCGAAGGTGTTTTCTTACAAGGTGATGACTTCTCCCATTGGGCTTTCTGCTTCCATGATAGCTTAAGTAATAGTTTCTATTTTAATTTCAACCGATAACTAATATCTTTATTTCATGATCATTTGTGTTAGCTATTGGAATTGATTCTCAAATCATATGTCAAACATTCATATAGTATAAATACTAACATGTTGCACTTGAATATCTCCTCATACTTGTGGATTGTCAATTAAACTTGAATTGCTACATCAATTGGTGAAAAACTCCACTCATATATGTATATCCAGATTGGGATGCAATTTGATTGATTGTGATTATAATGGATTCTCGATCTAGTGGTCATTTTGTGTATTGGATTACATAAAGTTTTATCATGGACTTACCATCTTGTGGATCATTTGTGCCTATGTAGCTTTTAGGAATAATATTTTTTTATTGCATTCCTTGATGAACTATTTACCCCATGTGGCTTCGATTGAATATTTTCCCTAAGTGGCTTGATAAATTAATTTCATATAACCCTGCGATGATAAGTTTCACTTATTGATCTATGATTGACCACTAGTTGAGGAGGTTATCATTAAACATCCTAATGTGAGAGTCTCATAAACCGGTGATGGTGGTATAGGACATTATGCCCAAGCTGTCAAGCTATACTAGGTAATGAACCCCCCATAATGAACTTCGAGATTTCTTAAATTGGTTGTTTGTAATTAGAATAATAATTGTTGAGCTAATCATGCATTCATAGCATACGGGCTATTACGGGTAGCTAATTATGGATGATGTAACATGTATCCTTTATCGCGGTATATTTCACTAGCTCCCAGACCACCGACAGTCGACCCAATTTGTGTGAGCTAGTCACTACGTACGTACTTGATGCATTTTTGTTGGTGACTGGCCACTTGCATGGGTTTTGCCCAAAAGCTCATTGGATAAGCATCCCCAGTTGATGTGCATTCATGCATCCATACATTTAAATAAGATTGCATTTGGATTGTTTTGTATGATTTCTTATTTAAACTATACTTAACTAATGTGGTGGTGTGTAATCTTGAGTGGAATTCACACTAAGCTATCCACTCATTCTTTGAATATACAACCGTATAGATAATGTAGGCATAACTTTGGATGATGGAGCTTATGAAGCGGACCCTGTTGCTGACCTCACTAGGGTGGGAGAGGAACTCTTCAAGGAGGAGCCCCATTAAGACGTGGCTGAATTCTACAGGTTCAAACAGTAGATCGTAGTATATTTCCTATTAGTTGTCTAGTTAAAAGATTTTATTAACTTGGGTTTTGTATTAACTCCCCAACTGAGTGGACTAGGATTTGATGATATTTGATATGTGATGGCGTAGCATAAGTAGTTTGTCTCCCTCGCACTCTGATTTTCACAGGTTTGCATCATACATACATTTGCTCTCCAAGTAAACATCCGGGCTTTCATAAAAAGAGTTTTATACTCGAGTTATGGGGACCGGGGTGTTACACTAACCTTGCCTTCGGCTAGTCGAACCAACTCGGGTCAGCCCATGAGTGACCCAGGTCAAGTTTACAAAAATGCAGATTTTTTATTTCCTGGAATCTTAGGCCAGCCAAACCCTATCTCCGACCAGCCGAAGGTATCTCCGACTAGCCAAAGTTTTCCTCGGGCCAACCTAAGTTTATTTTAAAATCAAATCCCATGAAATTTGATAGTCGTTGCAACATAATCGAGGAACTCTGACCAGTCAAATGAATTCTTAGGCCGAGATCTAGATCTTTCACTATAAATAGAGATCATTTCTCATAGTTTCAAAGCACGAAAAAAGAGAAAACTTTTTAGAAACAAAAGAGAGAAATCTTATTCTTTTCAATCTATTTGCATTATCATTATTATATCTTTTGTAACTTATTCAATTCTCTTCTCAAGTAGTGATAAATTCAATTAGAGAGTGCTCTATACTTAACTTAAGATTAGAGGATTAAATCTACAGCATTTAGGGTTTTATTCTTTAAAAAATCATATATCCCTAGATCCTTCTTGATTGTGCATACATTGATTCATCTTCATTTAAGAAAAATGATCGCTGCATCTACTAAAGCTTCAACTTCAAAGGCTTCATCGATATCTTCGCTTTGACTCAAGTCTTAAAGAATATAATTTTTTAATTTCAATAAATTACTTTCAGTTTGGGTTTATTGAGATTGCCCGAAAATCTCATCGGGTTGAGGAGTGATAAGCCCTTGAAAATCACCTTGAGGTTTTGTTGTGATATATAAGCATGTGAAAGTTACAAATTGTAAGAAATTGTTGAGGTTAGCCTATGAAAACTTTGAAAATAGTGGAGAACCAAAATTATGTGGAGTAGTAATTTTGGGAGTGGAGTAGGTGTGTGTTAAATACTAAACCACTATAACTCTGTGTGTATTATGCTAATTGATAATCTTAATCTTGTTTTTATATCTTGAAGTACTTAAATTAAGGACGTCGTGAAATAAGGTTATACTACCTAAGATTTTAGGTAAAGGTTGTCCTACGACTCAATTGAAATCAATATTTCAATATTAATTATTGTTGTGAATTTATTTTCTGCAATTGATTATAAAAAATCGGTTGAGTCATATTCACTCCTCCTCCCCCTTTAGGACATCTATAGCTTAACTTACAGTAAGTTTTTGGATCTGCAAGGAGACAACACTGGCAGGACCCCTTAAGAGCTTCAACCCCGAAAGGCCACATGTATGTGGTTGTGCGAATATAAGGCTATAAGAGAAACTGTTAAGAACCAGTTGTTACTCAATAAGGGAACAATGTAGGCTGTCAAGCATCATAAAGTTAAGTACTCACATCCTTCCAAGTAAGGACATCAATGTCAGCCCACCAGTTAGATGCGAAAATGCGTGAGACGAGAGAGGTGATCGTAAAAACAGATCTACATATTTACATGAAGAAGTAAGGGCAAGAGCATGGGCGAATGAGAAGAAACTATGAGTAAAGGATTTAACTCGACCAATGTCCAAAAACCCATAAAGGAACTAGTGGAACGGATACTTTATCAAGCCCTTGGTAAAGCTAGGCTAGCAAGGCCGCATTCTATTTGTAAGACGATGAGATATATATCTTTAGTCAGATGAACCAATCATGCATTCACTTGCTCATTCCCATGGAAAAAAATGAACAAGCCTAAGGCAAAGAGGTGGCTCCATGGCGGGATCAGCACGTCCATAGTTTCTTCTCAACATGGCTAAACGTGAATGTACCATGGTAAGTGTTGGGTGTAAAAATAGCTAAGTCGGATAAGTCGACTTATGGAATGGACCAACTCTACAAAACAGCATGGGCCCTCGAAATATGAGCCAATAAAGGCTTCTACGTCCAAGGACAGGTTGACCTTTAAGGAGGTCGACGCAGCTGTAAGGACCCTCAAAGAGTGCAATTGTAAGAACACTCATATGACCAAGGGCCGACCAAGCCCATAGGTCGACATTAGATCGGCCAAAACGTGACCATGGATCGGCAACATAGCTCAGTTACAGCACAGTAATAGCTCGGCTATAGCTCGACAAAGCAATTACCCATTACAGTCTATACACGGATCAAGCCAACGGCCCGAAGATCTCTCCCAAGATCTTTGGGAGATAAGATCAAATCCCAAGAGCATTGGGATTGAGATTAAATCTCTGTATACATCTACATCCAGGATCCGAACGGATTTCCCTCCAAAATATCAGGAAAAGATCCCTGACAACACCTACATCCTATCCTTATAAATAGAGGTATCCCTAACCTTTGAAAGGTACGTGCTCACATCTTAAGACTTGACTAGTGAGTATTTTCCAAGAGATCATCCCCCTTAAAGACACAGAGGCCTGACTTAAGCATCAGAGGGTCCCCTAAACTAGCCAGGGTCTCCTTTGCTAGTTTTTCTTATGCAGGTCCAAAAGGGTCCACCGAGGACGGTCCACCGAAAAACTGTATCAACAGTTTGACATCGTCTGTGGGATCGACATCTTAAGTCATGCCACTTCTATCATCGAAATCTACAATGGCTAAGGGAAAGAAGAAGGCTCAATCCCCTCCAGTGGCGATTCCGATCACGACCCTACCTGCGCCGGATCGCGCCCACAACCTTTAGAGCAATTGAGACAAGTTGAGCAACAGGAGAGCCACCAAGGTTCCTCCTCTCAGCATCAGGCCACCTCCGGTCCCAGCAGACGTGGTCAACGAACTATGCGAAGAATGGCCAATTGAATAACCTCGAAAAAGAAGTCGGAGACATAAGAGCAGATATTGGCTACACGAAGCAGCTGCTAGAGCAAATGCAGCCTCAACATGTATCAAGGACCAACAGAGGAGACGGACAACCGAGCTGTAATCCTTCTTGGCCTTCCTGCAGACATGCCACCCCCCAACCGAGCAACAGCACAGCCCGGTTGTACCCATCTCATCTCATGTCTCTAGAACCGCCCCTTTGTCCGCCTTTGACCCACGCCATGAGAGTTAGATCAGAAAAGGCACGACAAGGCCCGAATCGAATCTATCAACGAAAGTGGAGAACTATAGAAAGCCGAGTTGAAAAGTCTACGAGATCAGATCGGAGACATGCAACTGACTTACCGAACTAATGCTACGCAGACCATGATGGAGGAAACTGAGTCTCCATTCACTACTGATATCATGTGAGCACGACTATCGGATAGGTTGCGATTGCCCAAAATCGCTCCTTTTTCAGGGAACACCGACCCTTCAGAACACATGGAATACTTTAGGATCTACATAGAACTCCATGACGCTTCAGATGCGTTCATGTGCTGGGCTTTCTCCCTGACCCTGTCTGATGCTGCCCAACTATGGTTCAAACAGCTAAAATCAAAATCCATCAGTTCATTCTCCCAGCTCAATCAAGCCTTTGTCACGAACTTCATCGGAGGGAAAAAGAGGCTCAAGGCACCTGCCCACCTTCTCCACATGATTCAGCGAGAGGGTGAAATTTTGAAGGACTACATCAAACGCTTCAATCTAGAAGCATTGCAAGTTCGGAAGCACTCGGAAGAGGTCGCCTTTAACGTCGTTATGAGCAGACTAAAAGATAAGTCATTCCTCTTTTCTCTGGACAAGAATCCTCCTTACACAATGGCTGAATTTTTTAATCGATCACAAAAATACACCAATGCTGAAGAGTCTTGAATTTTGCTGGACATCATCTAGAGTAAAATCCCTCTGGTCAAAGAACAACAAGCAAAGGCAGAGCCTAGCTCGACCAATACAAATAAGAAGCAGAAAGACGACCGATCTCGAGATTACTACAGGCCGAACAAATGGCCTGACAGTAAGTTCAAAACTTACACTCCTATCAGCAAGACATCAGAACAGGTCCTGATGAAAATCAAGGACAAATGCCTTCTCTATTGGCCGAACAAGTTGAAGTCTAATATCGATAGGAAGAGCAAGAATAAATATTGCTTTTTTCATCAGGATCACGGGTATAATATGAGTGACTACTTCGACCTCAAGCAGGAAATCAAAGCGCTCATTCGCAACGACCATCTTAGAGAATACGTTAGTGATAGGGGAGGTTAGATTGCAGCAGCAGAGGAATAGCCGATCAACAATCAGCCAACCGGAGAGATCTGCACTATCTTTGGAGGCCGTGAAGGTGGAGGTGACTCGAACAATGCTCAGAAACTACATGCAAGGAGCATTAGTCGCCCTGAGGAAGAAGTCTTGCTTCTTGGAAGGCATTCAAAAGAGAAAAAGGTAGAAGAATATAATGTAACTTTCACCGAAGAAGATGCCCGAGGTATCCACCACCCTCACGATGATACGCTAGTAATTTCTCTAACCATAGCCAATCGAAAGTTATTTCGGATCCTTGTCGACACTGGATCATTAGCAGATGTACTCTTCACCCAAGCCTTCAACAAAATGGGAGTTAGTCGGTCCCTGCTCCGACTTGTCAAAACTTCATTGCTTGATTTTTCAGGCGAACAGGTCGTGTCCGAGGGAGCCGTTCAGCTCCCCCTCTCAGCCGAAGATGGGCAGAACCAGACCACCGTGATGGTCGACTTCCTGGTGGTCGACCAACCATCTGTCTACAATGCTATTCTTAGACAACCATCTCTAAACCTCCTGTGAGCGATTGTATTAACCTACCACTTGGCCATGAAATTCCCAACCAAACAAGGCGTTGGGACTGTTAAAGGCGACCAACATGACGCTTGACAATGCTACGTGATGACACTGAAAACCCCGCATGAAGCAATGACCATTGCCTCCCTAGATCCACACAAAGAGTCTGAAGAGAGAGGTCAGCCCGTGGAAGACCTCATTACGATCCCATTGGACAAATTTGACCCATCTAGGACTATTCAAATAGGATCATCCTTAACTACATCATTGCGAGATAACATAGTGAAGCTCCTTCGACGATATGCTGACATTTTTGCATGGTCTCATAAAGACATGCCTGGCATTGACTCTAAAGTTATAGTGCACCGATTGAATGTCGACCCTGCATATTGGCCGATTCGACAGAAGTGACATGCACTCGGTCCAGAGAGATACGCTATGATTGAGGAAGAAGTCGACAAACTCCTTAAGGCCGGGTTCATCGAGGAGGTTTACTATCCAGACTAGATAGCTAACATAGTCATGGTGAACAAAGCCAACGGGAAATGTCGGGTCTGTGTAGACTACACAGACTAGAACAAGGCTTACCCCAGGGCAGTTTTTCTCTCCCTCGGATCGACCAACTAGTCGATAGCACGATAGGACATGAATTGCTAAGTTTTATGGATGTGTACTCAACTTATAATCAAATTGTAATGCATCCTCATGATAAAACAAGAATTACCTTTGTCATTGACAAAGGTCTTTATTGTAAGACCCCGTCCATTCCGTACCATTTTCTATGCTTATGTGCACGATGATCGACGCCCTTAGCCAGACCTAGATTGGCCGTTCATAGTGCACACCCAACTGACCAAAACCTCAAGACCTCAAAACCTATTTTATATCGACCGCCCCATCGCCGTGATCACGTAGGTATCACCCGTGCGTCTGTATGACGTTTCATTAGTGAGATACGTCGCCATATACTCCATTTCACCATATACTCTATTTCACACATGTGCACAACACATGCCATGCACACATGCACATGCCACACATGGGTAAGAAAATCTCTACCCATGTGTGTGATGTTACCCTCCCATACCATCCCTCTCTCATGTGCTCCCCAAAGTCAACTTCTCTCCATACCATACCCTATACATGACATCATCACACCATGCCATCCCATGCCCCTTTAATCCACCATTAATTCTTAATCATGCATAAATTCCCATAATCCTAGCTTAAGCTAACATTAATCACATTAGCCTAACCTAACCAAATTTTTATCCATTTCTCTACAAATACCCCTCCATCCCTTAGCATTTTCACCATTTTCTACAATAAGGAGAGAGAGAGAGAGAGAGAGAGAGAGAGAGAGAGAGAGAGAGAGAGAGAGAGGAGTGATCTTGGTAGACCATCAACTCTATCAATCCCATCCCTTCCATCCATCTCAACCATCCATCTAGTCCATCAAGGTGAGTACACCCCCTCCACTCTTATGGTTTATTTTCTTTTTTATTATTTGGATGATTAATAGTGGTGATGATTTGATGATAATGATGTGATTAATGGTGTGGATGCATGAGAGAAAATAAAAATAAATAAATAAATAAATAATAATTTGTTATAGACTTTATGTGGGATCCATTGATAGTGGGCCCCACCAGAACTTTGTATGCCATCAAAACTGTCCAAGTGTGGCCCATTGAGCTGGCCACACACACACCCATGTACACATGTGCACATATCTAATAATAATAATAAAAATTTTAAAAAACAAGAGAGAAGGAGGACGTTGCTGCCAGCGTCCAGCTGCTTCAACCAGGTAGGGGCTGTGGGACCACAGCAGGTCCCTCCCCATGATGTATGTATTTAATCCACACTATCCATTCAATTTTCCAGCTCATTTTAGCCCTTGAGCCGAAAAATGAAGCCTATCCAAATCTCTGGTAGGCCACACCATCAAAAAGGTTATTTTAATAGTGATAAACTGTTAGGGCCCGCTGTGAAAAAATGTTGAATATTGGGCTCGTTGGGTCTATCACGAACCATAGAATCCAACAGAAGCACTGAATTATCTTGATGAGGGCCCACCTATAAAAAACCACGATAAAACAAAAAAAAAGCCTGGACGCCACTTGCTGTTAGTGTCCTACTGTTGGACGCTGGAGGGACGGTGGGTCCCACCACTGGTCCCACCTTAATGTATGTTGAACATCTACACCGTGCATTTGATGGGTCCCCTTTAAAAATGGGTCACCCCCAAAAATCAGCCGTACACGGAACTCAGGTGGCCCACACCATCTATATATATATATATATATATATATATATATATATATATATATATATATAGATTATATATAATATATATATATATATATATATAGATGTAGCAAGAATTGTGGGTCTGATCATAAGGTATTTCTAATATCCAAACCGTCCATCCATTTGGCGAACTCGTCTTAAGGTTTGAGAAGAAAATAAGACAGATCTAACTATCAAGTGGTCCACACTACAAAAGCAACAGGGGATTGAACGTCTACCATTGGAACCCTCTTTGGGTCATAAAAGTTTTGGACCATTATGAAATTTGTTTTTCCTCTTAATTCAAGTCTTTGTGACCTTATGAACAGATTGGATGGAAAATAAACGTTATGATGGGCCATGTAAATTGTTTAATGGTGAAATCATTATCTCCACTACTATTTGTGGTGTAGTCTAGATAATCTTTGGATATGATTTTTTTTTTTTGGGTAATGCTCTAAAATGATCTTTAAATATAGATAAATAGTGTAGATATAATAAATACATCACTTTGGGACCAATGTAACTTTGATCTCTTTGAACTGTTTGTACAACTTGGAGCTCGAGGATATAAAATCACTTGCTACACAGATAATGGATGGGTTGGATTTGTGAACCACGCCTTGGTGGCCCAACAAATGATTACGAATGTCTTAAGGGGGATAAGTAGGTGCTTCTTTTGATACCCATGTAGGGCCCACCAGACCATGGGGCCCACTATGATGTATAGGCTACATCCAAACCATCTGTCAATTTTAGCGGCATAAGAAACAGTGTTGTTGTAATGTCCGCCATTAAAACCTCCTAGAATTTCACCATAATATATGTGTTAGATCCACACCATCTATCGGCTTTTGCAAACCTTATAAATATGGCCCTGCCACATCAGTAGGATCCACCCACTTGGATGAGCCCAAAATGCCCATAGTTGAAACCTTCGAAGGTCCACTTTGATGTTTAGGAGAGATCCAACCTGTCCATTTGTATTGCACAGATTGTGACCCTCTAATGTGGCCAAGCTCCTTAGGGTCACTTTAATGTTTATTTGTCACCCAAAACTGAATGGGCCCACCATGTGGGACCCACTATAAAGTTTATTTGCCATCAAAGTTTGTTGGGAGTTGTTGTGTGCCCCATTGTTATGTTTATATACCATCCAAACCATACAAAAGTCATCCCTATTAGATAAACTGAAAACATGAAGATATCTCTTGAGCTGAAATTCCCTGACCCACTTAAACCAATGAACTAGTGATTTTGTGCGGCCCACTTACCTATGCAACCTTGTGATCTTGTATGGCCTACTCGCCTGTACAAAAATGGTGATTTTTAGCTTTTAATCTTATGTTTGTAAGATGTGTGAATGACTGCTTAATTTAGTGTAAGGGTGCAATATATGTGTTTGGCCCCTTAATCATGTGGGCTTGTGACGTATGTATGTCCACTTAATCAAATGCAATTGTGGAGTATATGTGGTCGTCTAACCGTATGATTGCGAAATCCACACAAGGCCAACCAACTACATGAAATCAGGTGGCATTAGTGACCACCCAATGACATGACCACGTGCTTATGGGCATGGCCATAGTCACCTAAACCATGAACAATCAGGTTGTACGTGCAGATTTTCTTAGTCATGAGAATTATGATATGGGTTGGATTATATAACTTGATAACGAAGTGGCCCTCAATTCGGTGTCATGCGACATAAATTCAACCCTTACATTATGCTCATAGGTGAGACAAATGCGGGGACCACTAAACTATATCTGATGTGATGGAAGCTATTTCTTGGCCTCTTGATCTTGTGACACCGAATCTGAGTCATTCTCCATATGAAGTATTGGACGGTCATAGTTTAAGAGTTAGTGTAACGTAGTGTAACTGGGTATGGTAGGTATGCTTGTGATTGTGCCTTGGATGCTTTGAGATGCGGTCACTGACCATGATACTAATTGTATGTCCACTCAACCAAGTGAAATTATGGCATCGACAACTTGACCATGTGGGAGCTTAATAAAGTGGTTGCCCATTGATGTATGAGTTATGGTGTAGTAAAAATAAGTAACCATATGACCTTAAATTCTTTATTATGGCAAGTAGAGTAACATTTGTGTGCCACTCAACCATATGGACTTCTGATAATGGAGTGGCCATAAGACCATGTGGGCATATGAGAATTGTGTGGTTACTCAGACTCGTGGACTATGATGATGGTGTAACCTCTTAGGTATGTGAACTTAGGTCGTGTGTCATATTGATTATGGACCCTACCTTGATGTAAGTATTGCATATTTCACCATTTAGGCTAGCTAATTCTAGAACATGATTCCAAAATGACCTAGATCCAATTCCTAAATAAATCAGACGATATGAAATAGTATTAATTGAACGTATAACTTTTGAACACTTGTGAACCCACTCAATGTACGTATTTTATCTACTCTGTTCAATTGTTTTGCCAACCAAACAGTTTGATCATGGAACCCGCTGACGTGTGCCTTGTGCATCTGAACTGTTCTTCCTTGTACTACCTTAATGTATGTGAATTACCTATACTATCTACTTATTGGGACCCACCGTAATGTTTGTGTGTGGACCCATCTACTTGCAGGACCACTTGGAAGTATGACCCACTACGTTGTATGAGACAAACCCACGTCATCCAACCATGACTAACTCTTATGTGTATATTATATACCCAAGTCGTTCAACTTAGGGCTCACTGTATCTTATGAGGTTTACCTGTGCCTTCCAAACTATTGTAGAAATACTTGATAATTATTTGCAAATCCAACCTACTAACAGCCCACTTGAAAGTGAAGCCCTCTACATTATATGAGTTTCACCAACACCATCCATCCTGTGACTCATTTACTATATGTTATATCTATGCCTTTCATCTCATAACCACTTGGTGCATGTACTTAGTGTCACCACCACTCATTAACCATAAGGCCCAGCTTGGGTATAACCTTGTGGTCCCAATAGAAGAAAATCATGTCGGCCCAAAGCCACTAATGAAATATCTATCTTATGAAGGATATGGTGTAACTCTGAATACAATTAATGCTTGTGATTATGATAGTTATGGATGATATTAGTAATGTTAGTGATTATGGTTAATAAAAGCATGTGATTTAATATCTTGATTAATGTTGTTCCACTTCCTAGCATACTAAATTCATCTACTTAACGATATTGATCATACTCATGCACCATGTAATGATGGTATGTGCAAGTGTATTTCAATACATTTGTTCATGTGTAAGATATGTCATCTTTAGTTTAGTCACATGACCATGGATTGATATAGTTGATAGTGGCACATGATGATTATATGTGATTTTTGGCTTAAAGGTTAAGCAGACCCTAAACTCATGGCATTATATGCATACCACATGCCCTTGAATGTATTGCCTTATTATAATTGCTTGAATTCATGCATAATCATCACATACATGATGATTGAAATATCACAGTCATGTCATATAACATGAGTTGGATCTTGACGATGAGATGTACATCTATGCTGATGACTTGAGTTATCCCTAAAAATGAATGGGACACCAGAAGTGTGGAAATTGTAGGGGATGATGTACCTCTTGGGTTGAAAGTCCCTAAACCCCGATGTTAGCTAGGGATACCTCACTGTCGGGTCGAGTGGATACATAGGTCATGGATTTAACTCCCACTGACGAGGTCAGGTTGAGAAGAGGTAGGTCCAACCTGCTTAAGGGCTGAGGTGCAAATAGGGACCGATCTGATATGTCGACGAGGAGAAGCGCAAACAAGATCCGCTACTAGTATACTAAATGGAGGTTGTAACCCCATACATAGCGAGGTCGATTGCTGGTGTCTGGTGCATGGGTGTCGACCACGGTGTTTTCCCGAGATATACAGTTATAATATGGCATGACAATATGATGATGATGATGTGATTACAGATGCGTGTAATACGATTATGGCTGTGGTATAGGAGAAATGAAAATATGACTTGGTGATGCTGGTAGCATTGACTCGGAGTATTACTATGATGCATATGTATTGCATTGGCATTGGCATCATACCTTACTACACGCCTTTCACCATACATGATTTCTTCGTGGCATATTTATCTTGCTTGCATGTAAGACACACTGCACACGTGTGTACTCACTAGGCTTTTTGCCTAAGCTTCCTTTTTCCCATTTTTTTCAGGGCAGGAGTAGCTTGGAAGACTTAGTTTTCTCGATGCATTGTATCTACTTTTTGATTTGGCAATGGTGACGTTGTGTACCTTTTGGAAAGCATTGTACTTATAACCATCAGGATTTGTAATGGAGAGTGTTGCTTGGTATTTTGATCATGGATCTTTATCCTCATGTATTATTATTATTATTATTATTATTATTATTATTATTATTATTATTATTATTATTATATAATTCAGTAAAAAATCTTCCTTGTGGTGCGTCGAACTCGGGACTTGGTGTATGGAATCGAGTGCTGGATTCGAGGCATCATGGAAGTTGTCCGTCCCCGAATTTGGGGTGTGACATTTATTGCTACCGAGTTATGCCATTTGGGTTGAAAAATGCTGGCGTTACGTATTAGTGATTAGTCAACAAAATGTTCACCCGACAAATAAGGCAGACAATGGAGGTTTATATCGATGACATGCTCATCAAAGCTACAGACCATGTCGCCAATCTAGAGGAGATGTTCCTCATCCTTTGCAAATACCGAATGAAACTAAACCCGATCAAATGTGCCTTTGGCATTAGCTTAGGGAAATTCCTCAGCTTTTTGGTAAGCCAGCGAGGGATCAAGGCAAATCCCGAGAAGATTAAAGCCCTCCTTGACATGTAATCGCTAAAGACGATCAAAGATATACAAAGGCTCACAGGAAGAATAACAGTCCTAATCGCTCCGTGTCCTGAGCTACCGACAAATGTCTCGCCTTCTTTAAATAGTTGAAGGAGAAACAAGTGCTAGATTGGACAGAAGAATGCGAGGTAGCCTTCCAACAGCTCAAGCAGTACCTGGGATCTCCACCCTTGCTCTCCAAACATGAGCTAGGCAAATCTCTGTTGCTATACTTGGTCGTCTCCGACATAGCGGTTAGCAACCAAGAGCAAGCTCTCCTTATATAGCCAAAAAGTTTCAACAGAAATAAAATTGTCAGAATCTAACTAAGTTCGATATCATCGATCCTGATTCGATGTCATCGAACGTATACTTTCGATAGCATTGAATCATTGATAGACTATTGATGATATCGAATCAGATTCTATTTCATCGATATTTGAACTTCGATGTCATCGATTCATGTTTCGATTCCTTGACATTATAACATAAGAGCTTGCTGGACATTTCAGAGTTTGATTATGATGATATTGATACTGTTTCGATGTCATCAAAATTCAAGTTCTGATATCATCGAAACCAATTTTGATTCCTTGATCTTTTTGGAATATATTCCTTGAAAGCTCGCTGGACATATTTTTTCCAGATTCGATATCATTGAGACTTTCTCGATATCATCGAAGTTTGAAAATCGATGTCATCGAGGTTGTCTTGATTCCTCAATCATTTCCATTTGATTTTCCTGTTAAGCTCGCTGGACACAATCTGTCCAGATTCGATATCATCGATCAGCTCTCGATGCCATCGAAGTTTGAATTTTGATGATATCGAGGATGATTCGATTCCTCAAGTAATGTCAGAATATTTTCCAAGCAAGTTCAATGGACAGTACTCTAAGTCCTTCGATATCATCGACTAACCTTCGATGTCATCGATATTTGAAATTCGATATTATCGAAGATACTTTCGATTTATCGAACATTTTGTCCAAAATACTTTGTGGTTACTGGACATAAATCGGTCTAATTCGATGTCATCGTGTACAAGTCTGTGTCATCGAATAGGAGTGTTTGATGATATTAACACAGACTCGATATCATCGAACTTATCTAGAAAACTTAGAAAATTTTCCTATTTAAAACTTAAGTTTTCAAACTTTTTCATCCTATGTTGTTCTAAGTCTTTTAAGGCTTTTGTTTACCTAAGTGCTTTGGGATTTGGGATGTGATTCTGATTTACCTGTGACGAGTTCGGAATACACATCCAATTGAGGCGATATCTTGATCAATCTTCATATGGAGCTCACCTGACTCACGACTCAACTTACACGCTAATTGACAAACCAGGGCACTTTCAATCTCCCCATTTGTCAATTACGTGACAAAACACAAAATACCTAGAACAATACTTAGAACAACATCCTAAATTGTGTGTACATGAACTTTACACAATTTTGCAAATGTTCTATTTGAGTTCACACACAAAACAAAGTCTCCATGTAGTTGCTCCTTGCATCTACTTCCCCTATCTCCTTGCAGCTGCTCCCCCTATCACCTGTACCACCATTCGTATAGACAACACACGCAATTGTTCGTATGGTGAGATTTGTTCTCCCCCTTTTTGTCAGTCATTGGCAAAGGTTAGTATATACCACTAGCAGAGATTGTGACTGAAGCGGATCATGGTCAACCTGGGAGAATCATAGATAGGGAAGCCATATACTTCAGTCTTCACTTTAAAACCATATTTCAAGTATGCAGAGCATAATCATCAGATTACACATTAAGTTATAAGAACCATAGTAAACACAGATGCATTTGAAAATGGGACATTAACATTCAGCAATTAAAACTTACCCTATTCATGAGACTATCAAAAACAATAGATCAATCATCATTTCATAGGCAGATTTGAATTCAGATGAGTATATGATTTATCCTATTCAGCATATATGTACTGCAGATATGACTCATTTTCACAACTGATAAATGTCAAGTCCATAAGGAGTATCATTCATTAAACCTAGAGATTTCCAAATTTTGGAAGAATAAGCATGTAAAACATCAAAATACAGAAATCATCTAGTCCATCCATGGGCTCATGTAGACCCCAAAAGTTTTGCCCCCGTATATGGCATTATCAGATAGTATCCAAAACAGTCCAAGTAAATATTTGTAGTCCTTCCAAGGACACAACAAGCATACTAAACCGTTAGATTATACAAGTCAGTAGAGCATCACATACACTCATAAGTACTTAGAATAATAAAAAAGATATCCATATCCTAAGCATGAATGAGTAGTCAGTGTATGTGATGATAAAAATTAGCACTATGGTGCTGGGGCAGAGTGAGATGGAGTCGTGTCATCCCGACGTCACGTCAATAGATCGACGATGTAACGCCCTGAAAATCGGCGGTCGAGTAGCAACTTAACACCCGAGTTCCAAAACATCACTTATGCAACATAAATGCTTATGATTGAATGTTGTCTGTATTAATGCAATAATCATGAGTGGGATTATACCCAAGCAGTAATTCATACTCCAGATCAAGTTATAAAACACAAGCGAAAGACTGAAAGATGTATATAGATGTATATAAAACCAGAAATGTCACAATCGGTCTCCAGAGTATGAACACTTTACTGAGTCACATATATATGTATTTGTTTCAAAAATCAAAATGCCAAAAATGGTACAACTATAATGGTACACCCTGTAGCCACGTCATCTGAATGGCTTAAGCGTAGCCTCCAGAGAACTGCATGTAGGAGAACTCATCCTGATCGTCGTAGTAATCATGCTCAGCCTCCTGTGTCTCATCAATACCTGCATCTAAGACAGAGTCTGGTGGGTGTCCAGAACACTGTCCCGTAACGTGGGAGTGAGTAACTAACTCAGTGGAACAATAAAACATAGGTTAACATGTTATCAATTCAGTCAAGCAGTAATGATAAAGTAGTACAATCAAATACTCCTAAATACTCTTATTAATGCAAGTATGAATGCAGTCATAATGCATGCTCTCGCCAATGCTCCCTCGTGCGACAACATCTTACGTCCGTGGCATGCGTTCATCCCTAAGTGCTCCACATCTTCCAGGCACATGCAGTGCTATGTTATGAGCGTGATTACCAAGTTATTATGAGTCTTTTCATACAACAGTATTGGGAAACTAAGGTACCTTCCTTATATCATTCTCAAACGATGATCCATTCTAGGGTCGTCAGTCCTAGATAATCTCATACGATGATGCGGTTCTAGGTCGCTGTAAAGGGCTGTCAGGGCTGTTACATGCACTCGTTGCACCGCTCCCCCATCACCTTATCAATATAGGCCTAGTTTATACTCTGTTTACTACGGGAAGGCTCGTCACCTCTCCACAACTTCAGAGTATGCTCGAGGTCACTACAAAGGGCTCTTCACCAATCAGTGTAGGCAGACAGCTCAAATACAATGTCTCATACCACCGTATTCAGCTCACGGGTCTGGGTTGCTCACTGGTCACTACTGGGAGGCTCGTGGCCCCAGCGTATGCCGACAGCTCGACCACGGTGTCCCATACCACCATGCCCGGCTCATGAGTCTTAGCGAATCGAGGTACCAAGGTTAACGGGATTACACTGGTAAGTTTGGTTTTTAGGTTCAAGCAGTGGTGTCCAAACATGGTGAACATACATTAGACAGATCGAGTTACTTGACGAGCCCGACTAGCACGAGTGCACAACCAGCTGAACGACATGAAGTGCATAAACACTTTGCATGGCCTAACCACTGTCGCCAACCGAAGTACGACTCGGGTTCGTCAAACACATCCTACGTTGCGAATGAATTTCAACCACGAACTCAAGTCTGTTACCGATTGTCTGGACTATAATCATAGCCCCAATCACAATCAATCCTTAAACAGAAGCATGTAGAGTAAAGCAGAATAAACAAAGTAATTCAAGCATGTTAACAAGCATGTCATAAAGCACAAAACAAACAGGAAATACAAAAACATATATTTTATAAGTAAGCGGTTAAATTAAACAACCAACATGGAGGAAATCATATACATCTCTAAGTTAGTTGAGAATCCTATCTCAAAACCTACCTAAAGCACAATCATCTAAGCACTTACTCATACAAGCATTTTCACAAACACTTAGAATACACTTATTAACATACATAATGTATATTAGCAAAAATATGTATTAGGGTGAATTCTTTCGCCGAGTAAGTATTACACTTATATATAACGTGTATATACAGTAATTTATCATGGCAACCATACTTTCACAATTTATACATATATGGTATTTTCTACAAATATACAGAATACACTATACGCCATAATTCGCATACGTATCTGAAATGCAAAACGAACATCGCATTATACATGTGAAATCGCATCCAGATCATGAATCTATCATTATCAGACATTAAAAGCATTGAAAACCATAACCTATACGTCTAAAGTTCGCACCTTATGCCGTAGAAACGTAACAAACTTAACAGAAACTCTACGCCTTCATTAACGTCGATACGACGACTTATAACACAAGGTAAGTCAGCTACTTCGCTACTTGTACCAATAGAAACCCTAAAACAGGTTAGGGTTAGGATTTTCTTACCTAGAAATGAAGTCGAAATCGCCGGAAAAGCGATTAGATCGTGATGTTTAAGCACGTATAGCACCAGGGTAGAATAGAAGGAAGGTTCTCCCACTTCTCTCACTCTTTCTCTCTCTTTTCTCTCTTCTCTCTCCTAGGTTTTCTCAAATTCGTATGGGATGAGAGAGTTAGGGTTTAAGGTCCTTATATAGGCCTAAAACTCTCCAAAATAGACTCAGGGTCAAGGTATACTTAGGTTATGTCCAAAGTGGGTCTGTTCCGTCTCAACGGAGTACTTCTGGAGCTCCCCATTGAGCCAAAGGTCGGACTTAAGCTCACTGACCTTGGATCTAGGTCGAGTTAAGTTTTCATTCCAATCGAGTTTTCAGATCACACGTGGCGGACTAGTTTCAGTTCAACGGTCACTAAAACTCGATCAGGGTTACAAATACACAGACATGTATGGGAAATGTTTTCTGATCCGAGGGTGTATTTGGGTCAGATTCCGACAGTCTGATTTCTTATATTTGGCCCACAAACATCAAGCCTCAGATTACTTAAATTGAATTTAATTTCTAAAGAAAATCAAGTTTTCTCACACTCCTCGCTCCGGGCTCAAGCGAATAGCCGTGGGACACTATCTGGATTTGATTTCCGAGATGGTTATCAAGCCCAGCAAGGCAGTCCTAATTCTATAACCTCGTATCATTTGACTTTCGATGTACGGTCCAGATTTGATATAGAGATTCAATGTGCTCTCGAGAGCAGTCGGGTAATGAGTTTGATCCTTGATTTTAGGGTAACCTAGCGTCAATGATTATACAAGTTTTGGGTCTTGCAGATCATATTTAATATGATTCAAGCAGATTTCATGGCTAATCTACTTTAGCACTTAGTTAACTTTATCTCATTTCTAAAGGATTTGATCCTAAGTGATTTCTGCCTGAGGTGATACTCGGGCCATTGTACGAAATTTTTTCGAGTCGTTACAGACGATCTGTTGTGCCGTATGCTGTAATCCAGCCACCATCCTCTTCAAGCCTGAGAGTCGTTCATCCTGTTTATCAAGCCTGTCCTTAATCCGCGCCACTCCTCGCAAGGTTGCCCCGACCCGATCCTGATGTAGCTTGTGTCGCTGAATTTGGGCAGATTCAGGCGTGGTCGGAATAGCTCGTGGCTCCTGAGGTTCTCCTTTTGTCGGCGCTGCTCCTTCCCTTATGTCTATTTCTCCTTGCGTCTCCTCCTCAGTCTGTCCTTCCATATGTGGATGAAACTTGAGGTCCATCTTTCGGATGTTGACCTTGTTGAAATGTTGCAGTGGTCGCTCAGGATCATCCGTCATGGGTAGTCCTATTTCATTGCATAACACATGGATGATATGTGGGAATGGCAGATGAGTTGCCCTGGAAGTGTGAATCACACCGACTAATTGGTGGACTATTAAAGTGGGCAGAGACAGCTTAACACCAGACGCGATGCTATATAGAACAAGAACCATGAAACCTGTAAGATAAGCTCGATTCATCCCCCTAGGGTATACATTTGTGGAGAAGATCCCGTGCAAAACCTGGTATTTAGGGAGCATGTACTTCACTTTTAGTGCAATCCCTTGATACCAAGGGACATCTCTTCCGTAACACAGGAATTTGGTGACTAGGGATCGAATCGTTAGATCATCAAGGTCAAGACTAGATAGACCAATAGGAGACATAGTGAGACTAAATATGTTTGCAACAGACTCTGCTGTGATTTTGACACTGAGTTCCCCAACAGTGACAGTTACAGATGGAGGATCAAGGACCGGAGAATGACAATAAGTGAGAAACCGATATGTCCTTTCATCATGACACGGGCCACCAATATCCAAAATAGGCGACCAATCAACTGTAGACAACAGGGATTCCAAGTCGAAATCTCGAATACATTCCTTATCAATCTGACACTCATGCACAAGGCTCTTCCCCATATATTTTTTCAAGATATTGGTGTGTGGAGGAGGAATGTCTGCAACTGGCGGAGGTGCAGGCGCCATAGCCAGAGCCTCACCACATGACGACTGTCTAGTGGTGGATCCACGACGGCGTGGGGGTGATTATGGAGCTCTGGCTCTTTCTCACGGAGCCAGAGCCTTTTTCCTAGTAGGACGCGAGCATTCTCCAAAAATCGGAGCTTTTCCTTTATCTTTAGACATGATTGCTTTGGAAAACGCAGATACACGATGAAGGATGAAAGAAATACCTACTAGACAGTTTGAAATACTGAGGAACACAAAAGAGGATATTTCCAAATCAACCTTAGGATGACTCAATCAAATTAATGAATACCTTGGAAGAAACAGAGGAATATTGTAACGTCTCGAAAAAATCCGTACAAAGACCCGAGTACCACCTCAGGCTGAAATCACTAAGGACCAAATCCTTTAGAAATTAGGCGAGAGTTAACTAGTGTTAAACTAGATTTCATACAAAATTAGCACTAATCACTTTAAATACGATCTGCAAGATCTAAAACTTGTAGAATCATTGACGCTAGGTTACCCAAAAATCTAGGATAAAATTTTATTCCCGGTTGCTCTCGGGAGCACATTGAAACTTCGTATTGGACCTGGACTGCACATCGAAAGTCCGATTACTACAAAATTATATAATTAAGACTGCCTTATTGGACTTGACAACCACCTAGAAAATCAAGTCCAGACAGTATCCCGGAGTTATTCGCTTTAGCCCGGAGCGAAGTGTGTGAGAAACGTGAATATTTTTGGAAATAAATTTCAAACTTAAGTAAACTGAGACGTGTCGCTTGCGGGCCAAAAATAAGGATTCTGACCGTCGAAATCTAACCCAAATACACCCTCGGATCAGGAAAAATTTCATACACATGTCAGCGTACTTGTGACACTGATCGAGTGGCGATGACCGTTGAACTGAAACTGGTCCGCCACGATCGATCTATAAATCCGATCAGACCGAAAACTTAGCCTGACCTCGATCCATGGTCAGGGAGCTTAAGTTCGACTGCACGCAGAAAAGGGACCTCCAGAAGTGCTCCGTTGGATTGGAACAGCCGATCTTTGGCTTTAACCTAAGTATACCTTGGCCCTGGGGCCATTCCTACCAGTTCTAGGCCTATATAAGGGCCTTAAACCCCCTCTCTCATATTCCATACGAATTTAGAAACCCTAAGAAAGAGAGGAGAGAAAAAGGGAAGGAAAGAGAGAGAAAGTGAGAGAGAGAGAGAGTAGGCGCGTCTTCCTAGGATTCGATCCCGCTACTCCACGCACTTGTTTACCATGTCTGTATCGCTATTCCAGTGATTCTGACTTCGTTCTTAGGTAAGAAAACCTAACCCTAATCTGTTTTAGGGTTTCAATTGTTGCAAGTAGCGAAGTGGCTGACTTAACTCATGTTATAGGTTGTCATTCCATCGTTGATGAAGACTTAGAGTCTCTATCGAATTTGTTACGCTTCTACAGCATAAGGCGCAGACTATAGACGTATAGGTTATGGTTTTTAAAGCTTTCAATGTCGGATAATAATAGATTCCTGATGTGGATGTTATTTCACATGCAAAATGCGATGTTTGTTTTGCGTTTCAGTTATATATGAAATTTGTGGAGTTTAGCGTATTCTGTGTATTTGTAGAAAATACCGTATACGTATGAAATATGAAAGTGTGTTTGTCGTGATTAACTACTGTGTGTATATGCTAGTTATATGTGTAACAAATCCTCAGTGAAAGGATTCGTCCTAATACATGTTTTGGCCAACATACGTTATGTATGTTAATACGTGTAGTCTAAGTGTTTGTAAAAATGCTTGTGTAAGTACTTAGTAAATAGTGCTTTGGGTGGGTGTGAGATAGGATTCTCAACTACCTTAGTTAGTTTAATCGCTTAGTTATGAAATGTATGTGTTTGGATTTCTTGTTTAAGTTGTATTTTATAACATGCTTGTTAACATGTTTGAACTACTTGGTTAATTCTACTCTGACTACTCTACATGCTTACTGTTTAACGATTGAATGTGATTGGGCTATGTTATACTCCAGGCAATCGGTAACAGGCTTTGAGTTCGTAGCTGAGATTTATTAGCCACGTAGGACCTGTTTGACGAACCCGAGCCGTACTAGAGTTCTCGATAGTGGTTAGGCCACACGGAGTGCTTACGCACCTCATGTCGATCAACTCGTTGTGCGCTCGTACTAGTCGGGCTCGTCAAGTAACCCGATTGACCCGATGTATGTTCACCATGTTTGGACGCTCTTACTTGAACCTAAGGTACTAAACTCATCAATGGAAACCCCATTAACCTTGGTACCTCGATCCGCTAAGACTCATAAGCTGGACATGGTGGTATGGGACACTGTGGTCAGCTGTCGGCCTACGCTGGGGCGACGAGTCCACCCGTAGTGACCAGTGAGCAACACTGCCTCGTGAGCTGAATACGGTGGTATGAGACACTGTATTCGAGCTGTCGGCCTACACTGATAAGGTGACGAGCCCTTTGTAGTGACCTCGAGCATACTCTGAGCCTACATTGAGGCAACTAGCCTTTCCATAGCAACTAGAGTATAAACTAGGACTACACTGCATCGAGGCGACGAGCCCTTTATAGTGACCTAGAACCGTAACATCGTATGAGATTTGCTAGGACTGACGACCCTAGAATGGATCATTGTTTGGGAAATAATATAAGGGAGGTACCTTAGGTTCCCAATCCTGCTGTATGAAAAGGACTAATAAAAACTTGGTAATCATGCTCATAACATCGCACTACATGTGCCCCGGGTTGAAGAGCACATAGGGAAGAAAGCATGCCGCGACCGTAAGATGGTGTCGCACGAGGGAGTGCAGGCGAGGGCATGCATCATGAATACATTTCATCCTTCCATTAATAAGAGTATCTAGGAATGTTTGATATATCTGCTTTATCATTACTGCTTGACTGAGTTGATAACATGTTAACCTTTGCTCTATGATTCCACTAAATTGATCACTCACTCCCACTTTCTGGGACGGTGTTCTGAACACCTACCAGTCTCTGACTTAGTTGCAGATGACGATGCGACTCAGGAGGCGGAACCTAATTTCGATGGTGATCAGGATGTGTTCTCGTATATGCAGTTCTCTGGCGGTTTCGCTTAGGTCGTCCTGATCGACGGAGCTACAGGGCTTATCATTGTAGTCGAACTATTTTTGACATTTTGACTCTTGAACTATTACATGTATATGGTGACTCAGTGATGTGTTCATACTCTGGAGACCGATAGTGATCTTTTTGGCTCATATACATTTATATATATCTTTCAGTCTTCCGCTTGCGTTGTATAAACTGATCTGCAGCATGAATTACTGTTTTGGTATAATCTCACTCATGATTAATGCACTAACACTGACAACATTTTAATCATAAGCATATATGTTGCATAAGTGATGTTTTATAACTTGGGAGTTGAGTTGCTACTCGACCCCCAATTTTCAGGGCGTAACACATATGCCTAGGGATCTCCGGATTTGGGTTCCAAGCAGCTGCTCCACTTGTTAATGGTGTCAGGAAACCCCGAGAAGAAGAAACGTCCAAAAACCATAAAGAAAATAAAAAAAATCCTGCTCGTTCGCCTTTTATCGGGCGGGATTTTTCGATATCATCAAGTTAGTTTCGATGATATCGAGATCAATGTGTCGATGTCATCGAAGAAGTGTTTGATGACAAATTGTCATGCGCGACGCTTCTAATTCTGAAGGATCGTCGATGATTATAACGCCATGAAAATCGGGGGTCGAGTAAAGCTCAGCTCCCGAGTTCCAACGCATCACTTATGCAACATAGATAATGAAAGCATTGAAACATGAATGGGATTACACCAAAACAACATATCATACTCCAGAGACAGTTAAATTTACAAGCGAAAGACTATGATAGATATATAAAATATATAAACTGTGGTGAGTCTCCAGAGTGTGATTGTTTCGACAAGGAAATGAATGTATTTGATTTGGGGGTATTATCTTATTTAAACATAACAATGGAAAAGTATAAAGACAATCATCGTATCTTTACTGATACTGAATTCATTTACATCCTCTCTATATCCCTTGATTCTAAGATAGATCATTCAAGATTGAGGAATTATTCTAAGTGCAATTATTATGATTCAATATAAATTTCAGCAGCACTTCGGCGCTATTTCGGTCATCTCCCAATACTTAGGAGGAATTACTGAATTAATCAGTTAATCTTCTTGGAGATAGAAATTTCGGCAACACTCCGTCAGCTTCTTCAGTCATCTCCCAATACTTAGGAGGAATATTGAATTAATCAACCAATCTCTCCTTTCAAAGAAGATTTGAAGACTCAGCAAAACTCCTGCATCAAGCTAGTTGAGTGACCTTTTGCGCGACCCGCGCAACTGGTAATGTGGTTGCACGGTCCGCGCAAAGGATATTCTGGTTGCGCTGTCCACGCAACTGATATCGCACTTTGCGCGGTCCGCGCAAGTGACTTCTCGGTTGCGCGACCCACGCAATCTTGTCTTCCTCCAGTATTTCTCCCCTGAATGCCAATCTTTCCTTTTTCATGATTATCATTTTTTATGCTCCAACAGATGCCCCCTTGATCCGTTCTCTGTTTTATTGGATCAAAGAATCAGGATCAACTTACACTAAATTTCCTTTGTAATTTTCAACTGATTGCGCGACCTCGTGCAACCGACACCCGAGGACCGTACTCGACCGTTTTGTCTATAAATAGTGAAACTTCTTATTTTCTTCTATCTTCAAATTTCTGCAGCAAAGTTCTTGCAAAATTTTCACTCCCCGCGCAACTGATCACTGTTGCGCGACCCGGGCAATGACTTGTCGTCGCACAAGGCTTTTAAGCCGTTACGCTGTCCCCACAACGACCAATCTTGTTGCGCGAACAGCGCAACTCCCGATTCTGCTGCGCGATCCGCACAACTGCCGTTTTAGCAAATCTTCCCAAATTCAACTTGTTTCATTCCTCATGGCTCGCACTAAGAGGACTTTTACTGTTATCAACCCTCCTTCTAGTCAACCATCCCATCAAGAGTTACCAAATACTGAAGCTTATCATACCACAACTCCAACTCCTCAGGTAATAGGATCGCCATCTCCTTCGGCTCAACCTTAATCCAAACGTTTCAAGATAACTACTAGACGTCCTACTAACATAAAGGAGCCCGTACTTCCCACTTTCAACTTCACTTTACGGATCAAATCGTTATCATCCCCCATTCACAAAGCCATTGCCACAGGTGACTTGACCATGCCTCCAAAGCATGGTCGCGAATATGACTAGGATGAGTGGTTGAAGACCACAGCTCATTATCAGACAAGTAGTCAGAGGCCACCTATCAGAGAAGATACCCCTCCTCCTTCCAGGCCCAAGAAGCATCGCCGAAATAAGGCCAAAGAATTTCAAGAGAAGATTAAGGAACATAATCGGAAAAAACTCAACAACTCTTGGGAATCTGTGCGCGAAGTACAGGGTGCCATCAAATTTGACAACCCTTATAAACGGGGTGTTGTCTCTCTTTTACTTAGCATGCACCGCCATCATTCTATGCTGGGCTGTGAACCTAGAGATTACTTGTCAGCAGAAAGGTTAGCTTATGTGAAATCTTGGTCTTTTAAAGAAACCAGATTATTGGAAGGAATTCTGCAGCCACCAAGACCGAGGCAACAAATAGGCGATATTCACTCTATGGTTTTTCTCATCCCTTCTTACGACGTTCATAACCTATACCCGTCTCATTTTTATGAAACCCTCAAACAGCGTTTTAGCTATCGTCCCCAACTCTGGAGTCCAGAAGAATTCAGAACCAGAGGCCTTCTGACTCCCAAAAATTATTATTCCGAATGGGCTGGGGCAGTTTTGACAAAGTATGATAAGATTTTGTCGGACATTGGCATCTTTTTGGCAATAGAAGCGACGTCACATCCTTTCTGTAAAGAATCTTCTATCTTGAAGGCATTCCTCAATTACTGGTGTCCTTCCACCAATTCTTTCCATCTCCCTGAAGGTGAAATGAGCATTACATTATGGGATATCCACAGAATCGCAGGTTTACCAATTACCGGCCGATTTTTTGATGAATTCGTCCCCACTAATGAAGAATTTGCTTTCATTTCATCTCCTGATCACCTCCCTTTCATCTCAGAGTTAACCATTGAACTCTTCAAGGAGATGTCAAAATTTCTGAATATTCATAAGATCCACCCCATGCAATGGCTGGCACATTTCAGCCGTGCTCTGAAGTAATTTTCTTTTTCTTCGCTTTCCTTTTATCACAGCTTTATATATATACAACTTTAATCTTATTCATTTTCCCTTCCAGATTCAACGGTAATCATTCGTGAGAGCTCGAGCGCCTTAGGAAAGGCATAAAAGGTCGTGCCGAATATTCTGTTTATGGGGAACTTGCAACCTTCATCGCATACTGGCTGAGTATAGTGGTCTTCCCCAGTTCCAAATCAGCAGATGTCATCCGTCCTTCATTATTCGTAGTCGCAGGTGCTATGGCTGAAGGAATGAAGTTTTCTCTTGCTCCACCTGTCCTTTGTTCAATCTATAGAGGTTTTGGGGAAATAGCCTGCCACATAAAAAGTCCTTCTGTCGGCTCGGCCTCAACTTACATGTCATGGCATTATTTTCTGGGTTGGCTTAGCGTTTACTTTCCCTGGACTTTTGAAGTTCCAGAAAAAGCCTACATTCACCCTTCCAAAGTTTCTCTTTATTTTTTCCAAAAGAGGTCCATGGCCAAAAGATCTTATGAGTAGGCCAAGGATGCCATTTCTTCTGATGCTAAGATAAATTACTTCCATTTCAGCCTTCCCTGCTATATTGTAGATACTGAAAAGGCGGACACTGACTCACTCTCTCCAGCGGAAAGGGGATTTTTTATATCTATCCGATCATACAACCTGCCCTTGAGAGAAGGGACCGAATTCTGGAGAGAACCATATTATCCAAGTCGCTTCGCGCATCAATTCGGTTTCGACCAGGCAGTACGGAAGACTGCGGACTGGTTACTCGAAGAATGCGCAGTTACGGGACGGGTCCATATAATTGGGCAATGATCTGGAAACAATTGTTGGGCCGAGCTAATTCTTCCTTCATTATCCGAGGATGCGATCGTACTCCAAGGGCATCATACAATCACATGAGATGGTGGGTGCACCAATCATACCTGGTCCAGAAAAGTCTTCCAGTGTCGCAACCGGTCTGGCTTCCTCCCCCCAGGCTCAAATGTCGCATTTTCGAGGCAGGCATTGGCTTCATTGCAGAAACCAGTCATGCTCCTTCAGGTAGTATTCGCATCATGATCTCAGTAGATGAACCCATTCGTGAAATAAAACCTGATAATACTCTTGAAGGATGGATAGCATATGGTGATACTTGCGAATTTGAGCAAATTCCCCTTTATCAACCGCCCAGAGAAGAAGTTGCAACAGAATCTCCTATTCAACCTGAGATTAATGCTGGCCCACCTAACTAACCTTCTTCTTCCACTTTCCATCAACAACGACCGGTTCCTTCTCCTACATCAGGGACTGTTCGCCCTTCGGAGCAGCCACCCTCTTCTCCAATGACAAGATCTCGCACACGCGCTCAGGCTTCTCCACAGGGAGAGACTACTGTCGTTACTGGCCCAGCTCAAATTACTGCGGATATTTAACTGGAAAGTTCCCAACCTCCTCCTTCCAAAGGCAAACAAGTTGTCATCGAAGATTCAAGCACAGAGGATACTGTTGGCAAAGATTTGTCTTCTTCAACTTCTTCGTCTGAGGATACTTCCTCTAATTAGAGTGAGGTAGAAAGGGAGAATCTTGATGATGCTTATGAAGAAGGAGAAGTGAATATTAGTGGCGAAGATGAGGCAATCGCAGAAAATATTCCTGCTGACGAAAGACATGTCCCTTCCACTTCCGAGGCTACTCTTGCAAAGCCCTCCCCTGTAGTGAGGGAGGAAGAAGAACCTCTTGATTATGGAGAATACGGATATTCGCCGAGTAAGATAGTTTCGCTATCATCATTTCACTTTTGTTCTTCCTTTCTTTTATCTCACCCATTTCATTTTAGGTGATCATACTGTAATTGTGGAAGCACGTAACGCCTCTCCTCTGAACTTGCCCCCTATCGCACCATCAACCTCGCCGTGATCTTCCATACCCCCGCGATCGGTGGCGCGCGAAATCACTTTTTCAGAGGAGCCCGATGACTCGCTCATCCCTGATACTGCCACTACAAGTGTTGAAAACATAGCTCCATCTTTTGCTGACATGATAGCACCTGATCCTCTTCTTACTCCAAGTAGTGCAGCCAGTTCTGGTTCTATTGGCACTTCATTGAATGCGACATCTTTTGAAAAGATCTCTGCGCATAAATTAGCCTTGATCAGGAATTCGATACTGGCTATCGTCGAAATCTTCAAAGATCCTGATCAATGGTGCGACTTGGCTGTTGCTCTGGATGTCTTGAACAGCGCTTCTCGCATGGCTAAAGTTGATATCTCCCCCTTACGCGACTCTCTCTTGAGATTTCATAATTCAATAATAGCCATGTCATCAACTGCAACCATGACTGTTCCTCCCGAGATTTTAGAATACAGAAAACAGCTTGTAGTTCTCAAAGAGAGAATTTCCCAGCTTGCCCCTCTTGTCTCTCGTCACGATCAAGAACAATCATCCTTACAGGATCAATTGAAGACTCTTGTTAATGAGAAATCATCTGTTCTAGATCATATTACAGCCCTGAAGCAAGAAATTTTGCAATTAGAGAGGCAGAGTTCGGAGATAGAGCTAAATATTGAAAGAGTCTAGGAGAAGATAGAATGCAGCTGTCATTCTGTGGATTCCGAGAGATCCGAATTATTGGAGAATGAAAAGCTAATCATTTCTTTAGAGGGAAAGCTAGCGGGTATTCCGGATCATGCCCAACTGATTTCGAATGCTCGATTGGAGCATGTCGCTGCTCAAGTTAGTCTTCAAGAAAATTTGCAGCAATACTTAGCAACATTAGGCATCACAGGAGAGTTGTAAAATGCATATCTTTAATAGATATTTTGCTATTATTCATGCTTTCAGAAAAGAATTGTAAGTGACTTATGACATTCAGATGACGATACATTGTCTAATTTATGTGATGTTCTGATCAATGTATTTATGACGCGTTATATTCCTTTTATTTTATTTTACTATTATATTGTATATTTATTTATATCCTTTTATGCCTCGTTAGTGGGAATTTCCTAGATGATCCTTATTCTTAATTGGCGGTATTATGTTTCAATTTAGTTAGTCACACATAGTTTAAGCTCATGAGTAGTGGAGCACGCGCACACACAGAGTTTAAGCTCTTAAGTAGTGGAGCACTTGTTGGTCTTATGTGATGGTCTCTGTAACTCTCTAGAGTTCTCTTGGACTTTTCACTGCCTTGAGTTCACAACACGGTCCATCAAAGGGGCCCAGTGACGCTACCGGGCGGTAAACTATTGGTTTTACACACAGGGTTGGCCACGGTAACTCTCTAGAGTTCACAGGGCTCGCAAGGCTACCTTTGGGCACTAAATCTAGGGTCGCCAGTCCATCAATGAGTAGGCTTAATCCCTTCCTCACGAGTTACTACTGAAATCAAACCCTAGATCTGGAGGGTCTTACGCATGGTTGGCCAAAAAGCTCGCACTACGGCTCCTGTTTTCTTTGTCTGCAAGGTCGAGCCCATTCACGGGAGGGCACTTTCATCCGTTCCCCGTGGCGCTGCTGGAAAGCTATACAGACGGCATGGGAGTTACGGTGACTAGTCTTCGCGGATTTATGGCCTTTTAGGCTTTGAATCCTTGACTTCGTCAGCTGCCCGCATGGGTGCGCACGATGGTCTTCGTGGGCTTTTTAGGGTCACTGACTCCTCGCCGCTGCCCGAATGGCGATCTTGATAGGTCTTATGTGTAGTTGGTCGGCCCTTTTAGAGCTTGATCCTTTGAGAGCTTAATCCTTTGAGGATTTGATCCTTTTAGAGCTTGATCCCCCCCCCCTTTTTTTCTTAGAGCTTTTAGCTCTTTCTTAGAGCTTGATCTTTTTGATTTGGCTCTTTTAGGATTTGGCTTGGCTAGACTACCTCTTTGACTGAGATTGATATATCCTTGCTTTTGATAGTATCTTTAAGAAGATCCGTGCCTTGTAGGGCAATAATAATTATGATCATTGTCATTGCCAGCATAATAGACGTTTCCGACTGTTTTTTGATAATATCTTCAAGAGGATCCGTGCCTTGTAAGGCAATATATCAATCTTGTCGATATCTTCAAGAGAATCAATATCTTTAAGAGAATCTTCAAGGTGATATTGACTTTGTCAAACTTATTTGGTGATGACAATGATCCATATATATATATATATATATATATATATATATATATATTTTAGAATTAATGCTTGCTAACATAGTTGACATGCTCGTGAATTTCTTCTTCATAGCTTCTTTTGTTGACATATAGACATGATCTTATTCATCCTTGCCCCCTTTTGATACAGAATCATTATGCCGATAATATTCTGGGTCAAAATCAGCATGTCTCTCTTCAGGGGTAGTATCTTTTGATGAAGCGGGAGTTGACAGGTATACTGATACCCTGCCCCCCTTGATTTGCGATTCTATATGCCCCATTGGGCGAGTGACCATTATAGGTCTTTTCAGCATTAGCACCATATCCCCTTTTTTGAAAGAGTGGTATTTAACTTGTTTATCAAAGGCAGCCGATATCCTGGCCTGATATGACTGCAACCGCTGCTGAGCTGCTAGACGTTTCTCATCGAGCAGATCTAATTCTTTCAACCTTATTTTTACATTTTCATCATCTGTTACAGACTGATGTACCGCTATTCTGAGGCGATGCCACCTGTATTTCGATTGGGATGACTGCCTCCATGCCATAGATTAATGAATACGGTGTCGCCCCTGTTGTTGTACGATGGGTAGTTCTGTAGGCCCATAATGCTTCCTGTAACTTTTCATCCCAATCACGCTTATTGCCTGTTGCCGTTTTCTTTATCATTTTGACAATCATTTTGTTAAACGCCTCCGCTAATCCATTGGCCGGGGGATAGTAAGGTGTTGAAAATGAATGTTGGATGCCGAACTTCTGACACAACTTTTCCATGCCTCTATTTTTAAAAGGGGTGCCATTATCAGAGACGATCTTTTTTGGAATACCATGACGGTATATTATGGCATGCCGGATGAAATTGACCACGTCCTTTTCTTTAACATTGCGCAAAGCGACTGCTTCGGTCCACTTGGAGAAATAGTCTGTCGCTGCCAAAATATATATTTTTCCTTTAGACGAAGGTGGATTTATAGGGCCAATCACGTCGAGTCCCTAAGCTGAGAAAGGCCAAGAAGCAATGGACTGATGTAAGTCTTCCGGGGGAACATGTATTATATCCCCATGTATTTGACATTCATGACACTGCTTCGCATATTCTACCACATCTTTGAACATGGTAGGCCAGTAATAACCCATTCGATGCACTCTATGGCATAAATCTCGGCCGGCTTGATGCGCTCCACATTCTCCTGAATGTGCTTCCCGCGGCATTTGTTTTGCTTCTTGCTTGTCTAAGCACCGTAACAGCATTCCATTATAAGATTTTCTATACAATAATTCGCTGCATATGACAAATTTGCCCGATTGCTGCTTAATCTACTGTCTTTGCGCATTATCTTCTAGCAAGATGTTGTATTTGATTTAATCGACGAAAGGCTGACGCCAATCATCTGTCGTTATTTTCAGACAGGATATAGGAAACATTTTAATGATTTCTTCGATAACCTCTGCGGATGGCAAGAATCTTCTTTCTTCTATAGTTACCTGGAGAGGACTTCGATTTGTGCAGGACAGAGCCGCTGCCAGACTGGCTAAAGCATCCGCTTTTGCATTCTCAGATCGTGGTATATGTTTGATTTTCACATGACAAAACTGTTCAAGTAACTGTTGTGCTTTCCGACAATAAGGCAAGAGCTCTTGTTTCCTTACTTCGAATTCTATTGTCAATTGATTTATAATCAATTTAGAATCTCCGAAGATGTGCAATAATTTTATTTCCATTTGCTGAGCTATTTCCATTCCGATTATGAGAGCTTTGTATTCAGCCTCATTGTTCGTGCATGTAGTGCCCAGTGTGAAGGAGTATAGTAACAGATCGCCTTGAGGAGTAATGAATATCACTCCTACCCCCGCTCCCGATGTTCGAGCAGCACCATCAAAATACATTTGCCATGGGCTTTGGGATTCGGCTATCATAACTTGCTCGTCCGGGAAGTCATCATTAATTTCTTCACTTTCTGCCACAGGATGTGCTGCTAGGAAATCTGCCATGTCCTACCCTTTTACTGCTTTCGCCGGCCTATACAAAATAGTATATTCTGATAACAATAACATCCATTTGGCTAATCTTCCTGACAACATTGGCCTAGTAATCAAGAATTTTATCGGATCTGCTCTTGAGATCAAAGTTATATCGTGGGAGAGACAATAATGTCTTAACTTTTGTACAGCGAATATCAACGCCAAACATTCTTTCTTGATCGAGGAATAATTGCATTCTGCCCCCATTAATATTCGGCTTAGATAATAAAGAGCAGTCTCCTTTCCGGCTTCATTTACCTGTGCCAACAAAGCACCCAAAGAATTTGTAGCTGCAGATGTATATAAGATCAGCGGCTTACCTCTCACTGGAGCTGTTAACACCGGCAGCTACTTCAGCAATTCCTTAATTGAATCAAATGCATTCTGACAGCCGTGATCCCATACAAATTCTATATCTTTCTTCATTAGTCGAGAAAATGGCTGACACCTTCCTGCGAGATTTGAAATGAAACGGTGAATGTACGCCAGTTTTCCTTGTAAGCTTTTCAATTCCTTTAGTGTTGTCGGTGGCGGCATTTGAATAGCCTTAATTTTTCCTGGATCGATCTCGATGCCTCTATGCCATACAACGAAGCCAAGAAATTTGCCCGAAGATACCCCGAACGCACATTTAGCTGGGTTCATCTTTAATTGTTTCTTTCTGAGTCGACGGAAGACTGCTGCCAAGTGTTCATGGTGTTCTTGATAATCTCTTGACCTAACCACCAAGTCGTTAACATAGCATTCAACATGTTTATGCATCATATCTTGAAAGATATTTTTCATCGCCCTTTGATATGTTGCCCTGGCATTTTTAAGACCGAAAGGCATAACTTTGTAACAATAAATCCCGAGCGGTGTTCTGAATGTCGTTGCTTCTTCATCTTTGGGCGCCATCTTGATTTGATTATAACCTGCGTAACCGTCCATAAAAGACATAATAGCATACTGAGTAGTACTATCGATTAATAACTCTGTTATTGGGAGAGGGAAGTCATCCTTTGGACATGCTTCGTTCAGATCTCTGAAGTCAATACATACTCTGATCTGCCCATTCTTCTTCTTCACAGGAACGATGTTTGATATCCACTTGGGATACTTAACTTCCCTGATGAACCCAACCTTTATCAGTTTATTTACTTCCTCTTCGATTAACGGAATCAGGTCTGGGTGGAATCACCTTTGTGCTTGCTTTACTGGTTTCTTTTCTTTGGAGATGTTTAATCGATGCATCGCTACGGAGGGTTCCAGTCCCGGCATCTCTTCATATGTCCAGGCGAAGACGTCTTTATTTTCCTTGAGAAGTTGGCCATATTTCTCGAATTCCTGTTCAGAAAGGCTGACGCTGATGAATGTATTTCTCGGCTCTTTTGCTGTTCCCAAATTTATTTCTCGTAAGCCATCTATTGTCGGTTGCCCCCCGTCTTCTATTTATTTTGGAGTTGTTTCAGGATACTCAACTACCTTAGGATCTTGTTTTGGTATTTGCGCGGCCGAAGTCATATTTACTGATACCATATTCACTGATGACTCTGCTCCTAACTCCTGAAATTTTCTCTGCTTTTCTGATTAACCCCGAGAGGGATTTGAATTCCTCTCCCATGATTCAGTCCAGTGGGTTTGTTACAATCAAAGCCCATATTTCTCATGATTTTCTTGCTTACTGCACTGTATTTTTTCAAATTTTGCGGTGTTAACTCTCCGTGATATATATTGCTTGTGATCTCATCCTTTGCTTTCGCTGCGACATGGAATTCTATCGGCTCAGGGTATTTAGTACTAGCCCTGACTTGAAATCTTCCTGAAGCGGCTGTAAATGGCTTACACCTTTCAATATTGGGTAAGGGCATCGTATAATTGGACTGTAAGATTTTCAACTTTTCTGTCGATAACAATGTCAACGGCGGCTGCCCCGGTTGTCTCAGACGCTTGGGTACAAAATAGAACTTCTTTCTTGCTTCTGCAGTCCCAGAAGATTCCGCCCTTTCTTCTCTAACATTGTTTATTCGGACGTCTTTTAAGACTATCTTTTCATCATTATTTCCCACCCCTTCGGAGAATCCTTTATAATAGCCGGCGTCCGCGAAGAAAGACTCAGCTTCCGTATATGGTTTCGCGTCAGCCATCACCTTGCACTGCATTTCGTCCTTACAGTATTTGAAACATTGGTCTAGAGTAGAGGGTACAATATTGTACTGATGTATCCACGGCCTTTCCAAGAGAAGGTTATACGTTGTCATAACATTTATAACGTGACATAGAACAGTAGTAATTAATTCTCCCACTTCCAATGTCACTGTAATCTTACCGAGTGTGTGTTGTCCATCTTGATTGAACCCCTGTATCATCATTCCATTGGGGCACAAATCAGAACGGCGATAGCCCAATTTGTTTGTCATGGAGAGTGGCAAAAGATTCACTGCGGACCCATTGTCTATCATAATCCATTTTATCTTCTTTTCACAAACATATCCTTCTATCATAAGTGGTCTATCATGTTCCGCTTCACCAATTAAATCATCATCAGAGAACGAGATTACTGGTAGACAATTTCCCCGTTCATTGTGTCTTTTATGTTTCATTTCTGTCAATAAAGCTTCTCTGATGTTGTGATCAGACAGCGCTTGGATCAAACTCTGTCGAAACTCTTCTGATAATTTGAGCGCATCATAGATGCTTAGACATGCCGGTATGCCCTTCAAGTGGCCAACTACGTCATAAGCCACTTTCGTCGCTCCGTTTCCGTTTTTACTTCCATCCTCGCTGTTTTGTCTTTCGGTAACTTCTTTTCTCACAATTCCTGCTTTTTGCTTCACCGGACTCGTTACCTGCTTCCCCGATCGCAACGTAATCATTGCTGCATTCTTTATTGACTTTCGATTTTCTCTCCCTTTTATTTCTCGGCCCTTTTCCTGGACTGAAAATACTTTTACTGTCGCCCTCATACTCTTTTCTTTGCTTTCACTAGTTATTATTTCGCCCCTATTTATCATTCGCTGTATGATGCACTTCAATGTATAACAATTCTCCGTCGGATGTCCCACTAGGCGATGATAACGGCAAAAGTTTCTTTCCCGGGTCTTCATCACATCTTCAGGGTGCTTGGGGCTCTGGTAATTCCAGGGTACCAGCTTTTAACAACTGCTGCATCATAGGAACTACGTCTTCTTTATCGAATTCAAATCCTTCATGAGAATCAAGCATTCTGAGCCTTTTTCCGCCGTATTTATCCCTTGTTTTATTCCAGCCTTCTTTTCCTTCCAATCTTTTGTCTCTTGAGCCCCTTGCATCTTGATTTTTCTTATCACGATCGATGGTATTGACGGTCGTTCTGCCGGGTATCCTTCTGACGATTTCATAATGAAATGCTGGCATCTTACGAGTTATTAATTCCAACGCATGGGCTTTGGTAGTCAAATCGTGAAAGGTTCTGACATCAGCGCTGGTGAGTTCGAACGTGATTCCTGTTTCCATAGAGTTCAAACACATCTTGACCTGTTCCTTTTCTTCCGGCAACTGTCTACACGATGCCCCCAGTGTCTTCTATCTGTCTATGAACTTTTCGACTGGTTCTCCTTCTCGCAGTCGTACTGAAGCTAATTTTGTGATGCTAACATCGCGCTCTGACGAGAAGAAGTTTGACATGAAAGCGTCTTACATTTCCTCCCATGTGCATATAGATCCTGGAGCTAAATTTGAATACCATCGGAAAGCTTTACTTGTCAATGATGACCCGAATAATCGTAAGCAGTATTGAGGTATCGTGGAGAAATTCCCCATGCTAGTAATGAAGTGCATCAAGTGCTCTTCAGGTGACCCTTCTCCATTAAACTTCTGAAAGTCCGAATGCTTGAAATTAGCCGAAAAAGGGGTGTCTTCTACTTCTCTTGAGTACGGCGTCCGGTATCTGAAACGGCCGGTATTCACGCGCTCTCTCTATTCTAACTGCTTCTTCGACGACTTGCCTTACGTCATCCTATGTTATAGCTCTTGTTGCTGGAACGGATCCTCGCGATCCTATCCCCTGTGGACGGGAACCTTCAGGTTGGCTCTCCTGTCCATTTATCGCTCCCATCATAGGTAGAGCAGCTATCTGAGCTACGTTATGCGCCAGAGTTGTCAGAGCTTCTCTGAGGTTCCGGCACTCATCCATTAGCGCTCTTTGCACCTCTGCCATTTGGTCAACATGTTCTTCAGTAGTTGGCCTGTTTTCTTGACCCGTCCCTGCCATGTAAACTGTGGCTTCTTTACTGTTTATCGAGGCCGTTATTGTAGTAAGACGAGAGTACGTTGACGTAACAAGGCTTATAAAGAGAGGAGATATCGGAGTCTCATTCGACTTTTGTGCGCTTCCCATGCTGTTGATCGATCGGGGTGATACAGTTATGGGCGAACTTGTCGGGGGTGATACAGGCATCGGTGATCCTATCATCAGTGTTTTACCTTTCTGTGCTTCTATTCATTTGGTCCTTGGGGCGACTAGAGCCGAAAAATTGCGCGATGCGAACTGTAGAGCTGTTCGTTCGGGGTATATTGCAGGAGGAGCTAGCTCGGGTTTTCTTCTTACTATACTGCGCGTGATTGGTCCTCAGCTCTTGGTAAAGATAAGTTTGCCTTGCGGCTCTTTAAGTTTTTTGCTTTTGTCTTCCTAAACAAGACCACAGTCCAGTTCCCATCACTTTCCTGTGGCTGAGGTGAGATGGAAATGACTCCCGCTGTTACTTGAGTTACTTTGCGCCTGTTTGTAGTGCATGCATTTGTATGCTCGGGAGTTCGGCTTGGCCCGTATTCGACTACAAACCCAGTGGGGATGAAGCGGAAGTTCACTTTTCTCGTAACGTTAGCCATCAGTAGTATTATGTAATTGAATTCGGGTACCTTCGGTAATGAAACATACACGAAGTTAGTATGTGAGGGATTAAGTAAACTATCTTAGAGATGAAGGGGAGGATGTTCCCACTGAGAGTCGTCATTTTGGCGTCTGGCGTCTAAGAGATGCCAAAAAGTGATAAGAGTCTTACAACTTTCCCCAATGTTAATGTTAAATAAGATAAAGTGTCCCCAGTATAGTCGCCATTTTGTTTCGACAAGGAAACAAATGTATTTAATATGGGGGTATTATCTTATTTAAACATAACAATGGAAAAGTATAAAGACAATCATCATATCTTTACTGATACTGAATTCATTTACATCCTCTCTATATCCCTTGATTCTAAGATAGATCATTCAAGATTGAGGAATTATTCTAAGTGCAATTATTATGATTCAATATAAATTTCAGTAGCACTTCGACGCTATTTCGGTCATCTCCCAATACTTAGGAGGAATTACTGAATTAATCAGTTAATCTTCTTGGAGATAGAAATTCCGGCAGCACTCCGTCAGCTTCTTCAGTCATCTCCCAATACTTAGGAGGAATATTGAATTAATCAACCAATCTCTCCTTTCAAAGAAGATTTGAAGACTCAGCAAAACTCCTGCATCAAGCTAGTTGAGTGACCTTTTGCGCGACCCTCGCAACTGGTAATGTGGATGCGCGGTCCGCGCAAAGGATATTCTGGTTGCGCTGTCCACGCAACTGATATCGCACTTTGCGCGGTCCGCGCAACTGATCGTTGTCTCTCTCTTCTACCTTCAGTTGCTCTGCTTCGGTTTCTGAAATATTTCAATCCCCCAAATGAGAGGGAGAGCGGGGTATTTATAGGCCCTCTACACGTGTCAGTGGTCTTCGTTGATTGCGCGATCAGCGCAACTTACTTCTTGATTGCGCGATCCGCACAACTGTCACCCTTGTACCGTGACCCGCGCAACTGTCACCCTTGTACTGTGACCCGCACAACTGTCACTCTTGTACCGCGACCCGCACAACTGTCACTCTTGTTCTGCGACCCGCGCAACTGTTGTCTCGGCTGTGGGACTTGCGCAATTGTAACAGTTGGTTGCGCGATCCGCGCAACTACATCACTTGGTTGCGCAATCCGCACAAGTGACTTCTCGGTTGCGCGACCCGCGCAATCTTGTCTTCCTCCAGTATTTCTCCCCTAAATGTCAATCTTTCCTTTTTCATGATTATCATTTTTTATGCTCCAACAGTGATAATGTTACCAGGTTAATTCATTACAAGTACAATTTTAAAATATACAATATGTGTAAGGTCCTCTAGTCAACATCCCTGTAACCCCGTCGATCAAGACACGGCTCTCATGAAGCCGTCAGAAAATAGCCTATACGAGAAGACATCCTCGTCGTCACAAAAGTCCAGCTCCGCCTCAGGAGTAGCGTCGCCATCAAAGTCTGGTGGGTGTCCGGAACACCGTCCCGTAAAGTGGGAGTGAGTGATCAACTCAATGGAACAATAAAGCATAGGTTAACATATTATCAATTCAGTCAAGCAGTAATGATAAAGCAGTAAAGTCAAACACTCCTAAATACTCTTATTAATGCAAATATGAAAATATAGTCATGATACATGCACTCACCAACATACTCCCTCATGCGACACCATCTTACATCCGCGGCATGCGTTCATCCCTTAGTGTTCCACATCTTCCAGGCACATGCAGTGCGATGATAAGCATGATTACCGAGTTGTTATTAGTCCTTTTCATACAGCAGTATTGGGAAACTAAGGTATCTCCCTTATATCATTCCCAAACAATGATCCATTCTAGGGTCGTCAATCCTAGATAATCTCATACGATGATGTGGTTCTAGGTCACTGCAAGGGCTGCCAGGGCTGTTACACGGAATCGTTGCACCACTCCCCCACCACCTTATCAATACAGGCCTAGTTTATACTCTGTTTACTACGGGAAGGCTCGTCGCCTCTTCTCAGATTCAGAGTATGTACGAGGTCACTACACCGGGTACGGTCAGGGCTGCCAGGGTTGTTACACGGAATCGTTACACCACTCCCCCATCACCCATCAAAGCAGTGTAGGCCGACAGCTCGAATACAGTGTCCCATACCACCGTATTTGGGTCACGAGTTTGGGTTGCTCACTGGTCACTACAAGGAGGCACATCACCCCAGCGTAGGCCAACAGCTCGACCATGGTGTCCCATACCACCATGCCCGGCTCATGAGTCTTAACGGATCGAGGTACCAAGGTTAACGGGGTTGCACTGGTAAGTTCGGTACCTTAGGTTCAAACAGCGGCGTCCAAACATGGTGAACATACATTAGACAGATCAGGTTACTTGACGAGCTCGGCTAGCTCGAGCACACGACAAGTTGAACGACATGAAGTGCATAAGCACTTCGCGTGGCCAACCATATCGCCAACCGAAGTACGACTCGGGTTCGTCGAACACATCTCACGTGGCGAATGAATTTCATCCACGAATCCAATCCCGTTACCGATTGCCTGGACTATGCAATAGCCCCAATCACCTTCAATTACAGATAGTTAAAGCAGTAATGGATCAACATTTCAAACCACACAATCAAAGTCTGATATGGACTACTTAGGGCTACCAGGGCTGTTGCATGGAATCGTTACACCACTCCCCCATCACCCTTCACAGCCTTTATGGAATACAACTTAAACATGAATTTAAACATATGCATTACATAGATAAAATCGTACAATCAGTTGAGCATGTTATGAAATACAACATAAGCATGAGTTTGTACATATTCAATTCCTAATCACACAAATATCTACAGAAGTCATACACATAGTTAAAGGAGTTGAGAATCATATCTCAACACCCTGATACATTACAATTTACTAACTACTACTCATTCAGACATTTCAACAAACACTTTAGACTACATACATCAATATACATGACATATGTTGATCACATAGGTATTAGGCCAAATCCTTTCACTAGGGAGTTGCCCCAATTATAACACGCGTGCACCCATGACAGATAGTCATGGCAAGCAGGAATCCAAGTTCCATATTCATTCAGTCATTTCCACAAACACTTGGGCTACACATTTTAACATATGTTGCGTATAGTGGCCGTGGCGTGATTTAGGGCAAGTCCTTTCGCTAGGGAGTTGTCGCATACATACAAGCATATAGTCACGACAAATAATCATGTTAAGCACAAATCCGTATTTCATACGTATACAGTATTTTCTACAAATACGAAGAATACAGTATATTCAACATAGCTAACGTATAACTGAAAAACGAAACGGACAGCACTTTGTACATGTGCAATTACATGCAGATCATGAATCTATCATTATTTGACATTGAAATTTTTGAAAACCATAACCTATACGTCTAAAGTCTGCACCTTTTGTCATAGAATCGTAATGAATACGCTAGAATCTCTAAGCTTTCGTCTACGGTGATTAGGCAACCTGAATCATGAAACAGGTCAGCTATTACATCACCTACACTCTTGAAAACCCTAAAACAGCTTAAGGTTAGGTTTTCTTCCCTAGAAATGAAGTCGGAATCGCCGGAAAGGTGATTAGATCTTGATGGTTAAGCACGTATGATGGTAAGATAGAGCACCAGGATCCTTCTCCCACACTTTCTCTCTCTTTTCTCTCTTCTCTCTCCTAGGTTTTCTCAAATTCATATGGAATGAGAGAGTGAGGGTTTAAGGTCCTTACATAGGTCCAGAACTCACCAAATTAGACTCAGGGCCAAGGTATACTTAGGTTATGTCCAAAGGGAGACTGTTCCGTCTCAACGGAGCACTTCTGGAAGCCCCCTGGAGCCAAAGTCGGACTTAAGCTCACAGACATTGGATCTAGGTCGAGTTACGTTTTCGGTCCGATCGGATTTACAGATCGCCCGTGGCGGACTAGTTTCAGTTCAACGGTCACTGAGACTCGATCAGGATTACAAATACGCAGACATGTATGGGAAATGTTTCCTGATCCGAGGGTGTATTTGGGTCGGCTTCCGACTGTCTGATTGCTTGTATTTGGCCCGTAAACATCAAGTCGCAGATTACTTAAATTGAATTTAATTTCTAAAGAAAACCAGGTTTTCTCACACTCTTCACTCTGGGCTCAAGCGAATAGCACTGAGACACTATCTGGATTTAATTTCCGAGATGGTTGTCAAGCCTAGTAAGGCAGTCCTAACCATTTAACTTCGCGTTAATCGGACTTTCGATGTGCGGTCCAGATCTGATACGGAGTTTCGTGATGCTCCCGAGAGCAGCCGGGTAATGAGATTGATCCTAGATTTTAGGGTAACCTAGCGTCAATGATTCTACAAGTTTTGGATCTTGCAGATCGTATTTAAAGTGGATCAAACGGATTTCGTAGTTAATCTAGTTTAATACTTAGTTACTTTTGAAGGATAAGGTAGTGAAAGGTGAGATGTTGAAGAAAATGGTTTGAAAAGGGATTTGTAGACTGTGGGATTGAGTTCTGACAAGTTAATAAGGTGTTAGGAGCGACCCATTGCCTAAGGACGTCTAATTCCAGGTTGGCAAAAATCCGGGATGTTACAATGATATCGACCTTAGATCGATATCATCGAGGAGTCATTCGATTCATCATCTGGCTTATCAAAGAGAAGAATATGACATTGATCTGTGTATTTCGATAACCCCTCAAATATGCATATCATAAAGTATATTTTTATCAGCTTGTATACACAACAAAATTTTGTACAAAAAGTTGTGAGTCTCAAAATTATGAACATTTGTTATGTTCATTGTCAAAAAGAAATTTTGAGGTAAAGAAACCTCAGATATGTCATGATTCTCAGAAAGGTGCACCATTTCTTACATCCATCCATTCTATATGCCATGACCTAGACTGATTTACTATGCTCAATTGATATTAGGCAAGTGGATCAACCTCTCTGTTTCCCTTGACAACATAGCAGTGATCGCTAGTGCGAAGTCCCTTCTAACTGATTTTCCTGATAGGTCCGTGATTGCGCATTCTAGCTTGTTGAATGTTACCACATGCTTGTTGTCACATATTTGAGAAATTCTTAGAAGGTTGCGTGTCAATCCTTCTATACAAAAAGCATTCTCATCTTTGAGCATCTCTAATCCAACAATAGCCCCATGCCCCAGTACCTTAGCGGTGCTTCCATCACCAAAGGTGACCTTCCCATCATCAAGATTTGAATAGTTGGAGAGAAGAGTTTTGTCACCCATGACATGTCTTGAGCACCAGCTATCTAAGTACCACTTAGAATTATTGTCTATTTTTGGACTTGAATGAGTTACTAGGCAATTTTTCTTTTCTTTCACTACCAATTTGGTGACAAGTTTCCTTGAAGATGTTGCTTTTACTTTACTATGAACTTGTCTAGGTATGTTAGGTGACTGAAACACTTTTCCTTGTTTCATTAATTTCTCTGCTTTTTAATTCAGTTGAGCCACTTGGCTTATGAGTTCCTTCATCCTTTCATCATTGGAGGTCGATGGATTCCTTTTGCCAAGTACCTTGGCGAACTCATGATATTTTGCATTGTTCTTCCAGTTGGTTTATATTTTCCAGCAATGTTTAACCCGGAATTGGGTTGAGTCCCCCCAAAGGTAATACATTCAAATTTATAATGGCCTGAATCTCCACATGAATGACAAATAGTAGTAGCCCTTGTGTTACTTCCTAATGTAGCATTTTTTTCTACCATTGGTGCTGCAGCAGTGAGGCTTGGTTTGAATTTTTCATATCCCAGTCCTCTATTATCTTTTTGTAGTATCCCCATCCCTAAGAGTCTTTCTAATTTTTCACTACTTTGGGAGAATTTGTAACTAAGCTCAACAGATTTTTTGGATTTTTCTGCATCAAAAATAAGTGAGTATTTTCTTTCTTAAGACGCATGTTTTCATCTTTCAATGACTCAATCTGTTTGTTTAGTTTCATCGACTCAGATTTCAAAAAAGAGTTGATTCTTTCCAACCTATCATTCTCTGAGTGGTATTGTTGAAGATCGTTAATCAAGTGTGTATTGATTTCCAAGGTTTTATCTAGATCCATTTGCAGCAATTTATTTTTAGTTTCATTCTTCCCAAGTCTTTTAAGGACATTGATGTTATGTATGTAGAGTTGATTATAGGCATCCTGTAAACTATCCTTTTCTTCCTCTTCTTCTTCCTTCTCCTCATCTGATGAAAATGTCCCTTCGACTCATGGTTCATCAATTTCCTCAGTTATCAGTGGAATGTTTGTAGGTGTGGAGGCCATGAGTATTTTCAGGGATTTCTAGTCTTATCACTCTCTGAATCACTAAAGTCTGAGATTGATTCTTTAGTGTCATCCCAAGTCGCTGCCGTAGCCTTTCCTTTGGTTTTTCTATTGGGACATTCAGTGGACAGGTGCCCAAATTTTCGGCACATGTAACACTGTGGCTCTTTAGACTTTTTAATAGGTTTACCTATATAACGCTTGTTGTCCAACTGTTTCTTTTTGAATGGTCGGCCACGGTTTTTGTGGAAGAATTTTTTGAACCGTTGAGCCAAGCAGGCCACTTCCTCATCTTCATTTTCCCTTTCACTTTCCTCCTCATTACTGTTGATATTTTTGCAGCTTTGAGGGCATTACTTTTGGATTTGATGGTTGGTTTGAAGTGTAGTTCAAATGTTTGTAGGGAACCTACTAGTTCTTCTACTTCATTTCATCCAAGTTTCTACATTCTTCAATGGTTGTTACTTTGGAGTTGAACCATTCCGGTAGGGATCTTAGAATTTTCCTACAGATTTTAGATGCCGGAACTTTTTCTCCTACTCTACCCATGGAATTACAAATGATGTTCAATTTTGTAAAGAATTCCATGAATGTCTCATGTTCCACCATTCTGAGATGTTCGAATTGAGACATTAGAAGTTACAGCTTGGATCTTTTTACTGTGTTTGTTCCCTCATGGGTTGTTTCCAATAAATCCCATGCTTCTATAGAAGTGCCACACATGCTGATTTGATTAAAGACTACTTGGGACACAGCACAATAAATGGCATTCATTGCTTTCGCTTCAACAGTCTATTTCTATTTGTCATATGTAGTCCACATCTCTTTGGATTTAGGTTTGGAGATAGCTGTGCCATTTTCAAGTACCACTTGATCGGTTGGGGGCAAATATCCATTTTCAACGATGTCCCAAACATCGTGATCCAAAGATCTCAGAAAGTAGTGCATCCTATTCTTCCAGTAAGCATAATTTGAACCATCAAATACAGGAGGTCTAGTTACAAATGAGCCCACTCCTTTGGCCATGATTCCAACTTCAGTCAAGATCACTCTCTAGGCAGTTAAGCCCTTAAGAAAGACCCGCTCTAATACCAACTGAAATTGCGGTAAGGACCGCTTTAGTTGAAGTGAAAATAGATCAAAGCGTCTTAGAGGGGGGGGGGGTTAAATAGGACTTTAGATACTTTTCTTAACAATTTAGAAACCTATTAACCCTACTCTTCATTTATCATATAGTTATCAAGATAAACTCATTTTAACTCTAATGGTTTCCAAGCCAAATAGAGGATCCAATCACAAGACTACTCAATATTCAAATAAGATGCAGTAATTAGTCTATGATGGATAAGCTTTGTGACAGTGTGTGTGGGATGTGATTCTTAACAGTTATAAGCAATCAAGTTATCATGTTTGCATGTAATTTCAAAGGTAAACATAATGCAAAATCAAACAAATATCAATCCCAAACACATTCGTTTATAATGGTTCGGCTATGTGCACTCCCGGCAGACGCACACATCCCATGAATGTACCGAATTTCACTAACGGAGGTTTCAAATTAGGTTCACCTCAAACCGTTATAACCTACACAAGGTTGACTCTAGGACCTACACAAGGTACCTAAGACGCGGCTACACAAGACACAAGTTCATACCCTACACAAGAGCAAAGGTCAACATAAAACACCTAAGTTTTATGCCCTACACAAGAGCAAAGGGTCCACACTTGGAACCTAGGTTTTATGCCCTACACTTGAGCAAAGGATCCACACTTGGAACCTAGGTTTTATGCCCTACACAAGAGCAAAGGATCCACACTTAGAAGTTAGGTTTTAAACCACACAAGTCAAGGACCTACACTAAGGAATAATGTTTATGCCCTACAAAAGAGCAAGGGTCAACACACAATACCCAGATGTACTCTCTCGTCGGAGGCCTCCTATGAGGACTTGAAGGGGTGAAAAGCACTTGTGACCCAATCCTACACAAAGGAATGATCAACCGGGTCTCTGGACTCTAATGACTTACAGATAAGTAGATGAGCCCCGTTAAGCACATTGATGAAGATCTCCTCCTTGATGATGAAGATTCTTCAGCTCCCTTAATCCACAACACTTGATGATGTTCTAATAAAGGCGACGGGTTGGGTCAAGGTTATGTTGGAATCCTACTCTAATAAATGTTTTCCCATTTTAGAGATGGAGTGATTCCAAGCTTTCAAGCATTCAAGGTATCCCAGCTCAATGATTTGTCATTAAGATAGTAGCTGGATGATCCTTGAATGGGGAAGTTCATTCCTCAATCCACTCTATTGAATGTCAATGATGAGGGTGGATTGAAGGATGAACTTCCATGAGAAAAATGAGGTTAAGGTAGGTGATATGCAATTACTCTTTCAAAGCTCTCTCTGTTTTTCTCTACATAGCAACCAAGAGCAAGCTCTCCTTATATAGCCAAAAAGTTCCAACGAAAATAAAATTGTCAGAATCTGACTAAGTTCGATATCATCGATCCTGATTTGATGCCATTGAACATATATTTTCAATAGCATTGAATCATAAATAGATGATATGAACTCTCTTAAAAATTATTCCAAGAACTTTTTCATAGACTATCGATGATATCGAATTAGATTCGATTTCATCGATATTTGAATTTCGATGTCATCGATTCATGTTTCGATTCCTTGACATTATAACACAAGAGCTTGCTATACATTTCAGAGTTTGACCACGATGATATCGATACTATTTCGATGTCATCGAACTTCAAGTTCCAATATCATCAAAACCAATTTCGATTCCTCGATCTTTTTGGAATATATTCCTTAAAAGCTTACTGGACATATTTTGTCCAGATTCGATATCATCGAGACTTTCTTGATATCATCGAAGTTTGAATATCGATGTTATCGAGGTTGTCTCGATTCCTCGATCATTTCCACTTGATTTTCCTGTTAAGCTCGCTAGATATAATCTGTCCAGATTCAATATCATCGATCAGCTCTCGATGTCATCAAAGTTTGAATTACGATGATATCGAGGATGATTTGATTCCTCGAGTAATGTCAAAATATTTTTCAAGGAAGTTCAATGGACAGTACTCTAAGTCCTTCGATATCATCGACTAACCTTCAATGTTATCGATATTTGAAATTCGATGTTATCGAAGATACTTTCGATTTATCGAACATTTTGTCTAAAATACTTTGTGGTTACTGGACATAAATCGGCCTAATTCGATGTCATCGAGTACATGTTGATGTCATCAAACAGGAGTGTTCGATGACATTAACACAGACTCGACATCATCGAACTTATCTAGAAAACTTAGAAAATTTTCTTGTTTAAAACTTAAGTTTTCAGACTTTTTCATCCTATGTTGTTCTAAGTCTTTTAAGGCTTTTATTTACCTGGTTGTTTTAGGATTTGGGATGTGAGGCTGATTTACCTATGACGAGTTCAGAACACACATCCAGTTGAGGCGATAGCTTGATCAAACTTCATATGGAGCTCACCTGACTCACGACTCAACACACACGCTAATTGACAAACCAGGGCACTTTCACAAACTACCACCCGAACAGCTACCAGGGAGACCCCTTTCTCTTTAGCATACGAAGTAGAGGTAGCCACTCCCATAGAGATCGACCTACATACAGCTCAGACTGGCTCATTCGATGAATGAGCAAACACCGAGCTTATGGCCCTCAGTCTCGACCTTCTTGAAGAATGAAGGGAACAAGCTCGGGCTCGGACTATTGTTCTCCAACAACAGATGTCACGCTTCTATAATGCCCGGGCTAAGGTCAGAAGGTTTCGAGTCAGAGATTTAGTGCTCCAGAGAACGTTCTAGAATACCAAGGAGATAGGAGAAAGGACCTTGGGTCCGAACTGGGAAGAACCTTATGTGATATCGAGCATGAGCCGACCCGGTTCATATCAACTACAGGATCTGACTGGCCAACTGCTCCCACGCCCATGGAATGCCGAGCATCCAAAGCTCTATTACCCATAAGTTGGTCGGTATAATGTATCACTCGATTATGAAATATTATTAATAAAGCTTTAGCACATTACCCGATCAATTAATGACCCTGATCTGATCAATGCTTGAGCTACGTTGAAAAGGCCTAGCTATATGTCCTAGAGAGGGGGTGAATAGGACTATGCCAAATAAATGTTATAACAGCGGAGTTAAAAAAAATATATGATAGCCAAAATAAATCACAATGCAGGAAAGTAAAATAACCTCAAAAATCTGATCTTGAGGGATTGATACAAACGTTATTCTAAGGACAACCTTTCACCAAAAACCAGAGTTTATGGTAGGACAACCTTATTTCTAGAAAGATCTTTGTATCAAATCTCAAACCAAAGAGGAATATAGAATTAAGCACAAATTGAAATAAAGTGTAATCATAAATGTATTGTTCTAGGGACAGCCATACACCATAAAAATGGCAGGGCAACCTTGCTGGAACAACTTTAAAGGAAATTTAAATTCAAGTAGATAAAGGAATAGCAGAAAGTAAATTCTAAATTATTACAAAATTCCCACAATGCTTGAATTAAATGATTACAACATTTACCACCACACATACATCCCACAAATGAATATTAGAGATTAGAAATGTAAATCATTCAACCACAACACAAGGGATTATAGTGGTTCGCCTGTGCGTTCACCAACTGTTAACAACAGCCACACAGAATGTTACTCCACTCCTAATATCCTCACACAGGGGATATTAGCGTTCACTCACAAAATAGGTTTTCACAGGTTCACCCAAAACCTTTACAATTGTGTCTTTGTCTGTGGGCTTACATAATAAAAAAAACCCCACTTCTGAGTTTTCCTGGCTCTCCTCAGATAACCAATACAACAAGATTTTTCTGAAAAATCTTGAAAGAAACCAAAACAGAAAGAATTTTACAATTAAACGTAAAATACCTGATTAACTCCTTCGTTGTAGCAGCCCGGTAGAACCAAATCAGAGTAAATGATTGAATGTTCAAGTTCAATGTCCTGTACTCAATTACAATGGTTCTAGTTCTAATAGATTTTAAATTAGACCAAATAGGGCTTGTCTTAATTGATTTTGATTCCAAAGAAAGGGAATAACAATTCCTCTTATCAAATTAGATTGGAATAGCAGAAACAAAATCAATTAAATAAAGCTAAAGAAAGAGAGTATAAAATAAGCACACTTAGCTTAGATGGAGCACAAAATTACTTCTCAGAAGTTTGACAAAGATTGGCTTGAATGGATTAATTGATTCAATATATTCTTCTGAGTTTCGTGCTCTATTTATAGGTGAGCAGATCGCATCTTCGACTGGTCTAAGGAGCTCTTCGAATAGTCGAAGAAATAACAGATTTGAAAAAAATCGGGCGCGATAAGCTTTGACCATTCTACGACTGGTCGAAGGCCTCCTTCGACTGGTCGTAGGTCACCTTCGACTGGTCGAAGACCTTGTAAATTATCGCTGGACTTTGAATCAAAGATTTACGACTGGTCGTAGAAGCAGTCGACACTATTCCTTCGACTGGTCGAAGCCTAACAGAATTTATCCGAATTTTGTAACAAACTTACGACTGATCGTGGAATTTCTTGGACTGGTCGAAGCAAAGCTAGGACTAGTCGAAGAAAGCCTAGGACAAGTCCCCGAACTGCCCAAACACAAGTGTCATATACATATGACTTATGTATCCAAAATGGCCTACTTCTAAGGTCAACCTATGGTCATTCAAACCCCAATCAAGAAGTAAGGACATTGAAAACATTAGGAACAAGTGACCTAGAAGTTTAAGTCTTGAAGTCTTGATGTAGCTCAACCTCGAAAGTGACTTGAGTTCTATACGAACTACTTTGTACTCTTCTTGAAGTCTTGTATTCTTGAGTCTTGTCTTGAGAGCAATACTTGAAGTCAAGGTTGATCTTTGTACTTGTAATCTTTGCTTGTTGTGAGCTTTGCTTGTTTATAAATGTTGATCTTTAGAAAGAGCTTCACTAATGCAAGTTATATAACAGAGTTTTTGTCACCACTAATTTGACAATGATCAGGGTCGAATACTGCATATTAGACCCCAGTTATTACCTGATCTTAAGTACATGATAGCGCCTAATGTCGGTATTTAACTGTGTTTTGTTGCACGATGAAATAAAGAGCGTTGATTGAAAAAAACATATTAAAAGAGTGGATCTGACGCTCCGAAGTCACCAGAGCAAGGAACGGACTTCAGAGGACCAATAGTGACGGATTTACACGCCAGGGATCCGAGGAAATCAAGTCATTCACGTTAAAGAGGCCCAAAATTGGTCCAGAATGCAAGATCACATGGTTTCACCATCCGATCAGTTCGAAATTTCATACATGGGATGAGGGCCATAAATTAACCGTACATATTAAATTTCAACCTCTGGATATCTCGGGAAGTATTCCAACAGCCAGATCAGCCCCTTAATTCAGTAAGTGGGGCCCACCTGATAACAGGATATGCGTCAACTTTGGTCCCAACCCATTAATCAGGGAGATAAAAAAGATGGATAGTGCAGATTTCTCCAGAACGTTGCAACAGACCCCACTAAGTGCTAAGTGTACACAGAGCATATGTGTAGCCGCGCCACACGGGACCGCACGAAACAGTCAAAGTTGGCTTGACCGACTTCCTCTCGAAGAAAAACAGAAATTTCCGTTTTTCTCAAACAGCGTCAATGAGTCCGGGGATCGGATGTAGTTGTGGACCCCACACATTGTCCAAATGAGTGATCCAGACCGTCCATCAGACCATAATAGCCCATATTACCATAGCCTAGGTGGCGGTATTTTAGAAGACAGTGAATATTGGTTTTTAACCTTTCAAACGCAGGTTGAACGGTGGAACAGAAAATCATATACGCCGCATCAAAAGACCACAAAAAATATTTATTCTTAACCGAAATTTGGTTCTGAATCCATTGGACGGCATAGATCTTACACCGGACATCACTAATGGGCCCCACCAACATCACAGCGACCGTTGCCGTTCTCTGTTTTAAACAGAGTTGCGGTTTGACACCAGTGGGCCATCAGCGTACATAAAAGGTCCGATCTGGACCGCCCAATGCACTCAGAGGAAGGGAATGACCATTGCCAAGCTTTCCTTTTGGACACATACAGGCGTGAACGTGAAAGATCTCAGCCGCACGCAGGATGGACGGTGAAAATATTTGATAAGGTGGGTTGCACTGAACTGTAGAAAAAGTATACATTTCTAAGTGGTTTTTCGCCACGAGTCGAATGAACGGAGTGGATTTCCTAAAATATCATCAGAGTGGGCCCCACCATTTTTGCAGCGGAATCAATCCGAGTCCCTGTTACTGCGTCAGCGAACGGACGCCGCTGGTCCGTTTTGCGGACGTCAGTGGGCCCCACCCGTCACCCGTACGACTGATCCGAGCCGTTCATCGTGTAGAGGGCCGCGAGCACTACAAACCCATGCTGATATTCCACTCCCATGCGTACACACGTGCATGATACAGAGGCCACAAAAAGGCTGCCCTGCAACGTTCAAAACTGATCTCTTCGTGTTTTCTTCTCTGGGCCGCGTTAATGGATGTTCAAAACCACCCATTCTTGACTGAAATTTCATCCTGAATCCAATGGACTGGGTGGATTTTCCAGAAAACACTTCGGTGGGGCCCACCGATCATGGCTGCGAAAATTTCATTCCATGTCCTGCTACAACTCTGCCACTGATCTAGCTTTCCAGCAACTATAAAAATGGAGTCTTGGACATGGGAAAAACATTCAGAACCAGGGAGGAGCTCCAGATCTACAGCAAGGGAGAGAAGAAAGAGAAGAAAGAAGAGAGAGAGAAATTGGTTTGAAATTCCTTTTATGAATTTTTATTTTTATTTATCCATTTGTTTAATGGAGCTTATGGGTAACTAATCTCTCAGCTAGGGCTGAGATGAAACCCCTAATTTGAACCTCCATTGTTCTATGTTAATTTTACTTCAATTAGATTGATTTGTTTCTTCCCCTAGTGTGCTTGATTGTTTTAAATTCTATACTTCTCCATCTATGAACTTTGATCAGAGTCTATGGATGGATGTGGTCTGGATGCTTATTCTAGGTGCTTGTATCTGATCATGAACAGGTTCCTGTAGAGGAAGAAACAGGGTGCTTTACTGAACTGCATATTCCATATGCCCGATTTGGACATGGGATATGTTATTCATAGCATTGCTTGAAGGAATTAGACAATCTGTATGCACGATTAAGGACACAAATTATGCTTTCTCTAGATAAGTTGATCAATCTAATTTAAGGTGAATTAACAGACAAAACAATTGTTAGGATAATTAGGGGTGGATTCGAAAGTCCTAGTGCTTCCTCTGATTGAATTTTCTTCCTTATTCTCAATAGTTATTTTCCATAGAATTGTGTTAGTAAATTGCTCCATTATTTGTTGAATTAGTTAAGGAGAATTGTGAATTTGAATTGTGACGACCAGTCCCTGTGGATTCGACCTCGGTCTTACCGAGTTTATTACTACATCATAACCCTATACTTGGGGAGTGAACAGACAACATACAGGGATATAAACTATAGCACTTACAATCTCCCCCTTTGTCAAATTAGTGACAAAACACATAACAAGATATAACCAAGATAAAAGTAGAATCACCGGATTGAGTTAGAGAGAAAACATAAACCAGTTGACATCAACTCTGGCTTACCTGCAAATTAAATCCATATCTAACATTAAACCATTCTTAAACCATTCCAAACATACTCCCCCTAAGTAACATAACCATTCTCCCCCTTTTTGTCACAATATGACAAATAAAATAACAATATAAAGGGATATATAAGAGGAAATAAGATGAGATATGAGATAATAGCAAAAAAAAAACAAATATCTAGCAGAAAAGAAAAATAGTATCCAATTCCAAATCGGATGACTCAAAGCTAAGATTTAAAGTTATTACAAACCATAAAATCCCATATAGACTAGTCAGAATTAGAACTAGAAGACGGAGCAGGAATAGAGGGATCAAGTTGGTGCATGTCTTTGTTTAATCGCCGAAGATATTTTCGCATGTACTTGAATTGAGAATCATGAGCAACAGACATGTTTTCTATCTTTTCCGTCAAATTTTCAACTTTACCCTCCAATGCACTCAGACGTGCATCAAAATTAGATGGTACAAAATCTGGATCATTTGTTGAATCAGAATCTAGTTCCTCAAAGATATCATCCATATTAATGTCATCCCCCGCTTCTTCATGACCAGCACTACCACCATTACCACCTTGTTCAGGAAGTAATTCTAGCTTCATCTTATTGAGATTAGAGTTGTTGAAAATCAGATGATGGATAGGTGCCTCATTAACTGGCATATCGACCAACATATGTGTAGCTAATACAGTCATTAAATAACCAAAAGGGATGTCGCTATGACCAGGATGGAGTCTAAACTGAAGAAGGAAATGACAGATTAAGGATGGCAGACAAATCTGAGTACCACTGGAAATAGCATGAATAATACGTACATAAATGAGGTCAAGTTAGTTTTATTACATGACCGAGGATACAGATTAGACACAAAGATTCTGTGGAGTACTCTGTATTTGGGTAACAAATACCTTGCGGGAAGCGCATTCCCTTTTTGTGTCCATTAAACATCCATGTTGCACAAGTCTCTAGTGAGCATGCGTTTTTCAGACATTGAGGGTTTATTAGTTAAGTTATGGATCGGAATACCCTCATCATTCACGGCAATATCCATAAGGGCTGAAATTAAATGACGATCAATTTCAAATGGCCCTTCACTAGTAGATATTTTAAAAGTTAAATTATCCAGTGAGAAGTCACTAATACATGTAAACATGGATTGAGCAATGGACCGGTATGCAGGCCCACCCCAATGCAATAAGTTAACCCAACCTACAGCTTCAAGCAAAGGAAGGATATCAAAAGGTGCAATATGGTTAATATCAACAGGATGTTCAACAATAACATTACGAGCTCTAAGGTCTATAACATAAGAAGAATCATTAGTAGGCTCAAGAAGATGACGTTTGGTCAATCTGGAGGAAGAAGAAGGACCACGGGAAGTAGATTTTCTACCTCTAGAAGCCATATGTAACAATAATAATAAGGAAATAAGAAAATGCAAAGTATTGAGAAATGGGTTTACTCAAAACAGATTTTTCAAAATCAAATCCCCAAATCTCAATGAAATCCTAAATAGAAAGCTTCAAGTTAGAAAAGAGAGCAATCTAGACATTGATTTGCAAGAAAAATGTAAATGGAACACTAACCTTGAAGAACAAGAATGGTTGGTTCAACAAGTCGAAGCTCGGCTCCTTAAAAAAAAGAAATGAGGAAGAAAGCAAAAATCTCCAAATTTAAGTGATTTCCGAGATCTACGACTGGTCGTAGGTATCTACGACCGGTCGTAGGTCGACTGGTCGAGTATACTCACGACAGGTAGTCGTAGGTATCTACGACCGGTCGTAGGTTGACTGGTCGATTATACTCACGACAGGTCGAAGGAAGTCCAGAAAAATATATTTCTTGCAATTTTTAAAGAAAATGGAATTAAACCAAGCAAATATATACACTATGATACATGTAGGCATAAATAATCATTTTGAAATACACATGCCAAGATCAAATTTCATCTTATTAAACCTAATTTTATCAAGAGGTTTTGTAAAAATATCAGCTCTCTGATCTTCAGTAGGAATATATTCCAGAGATATAACTTTTTCTTCTACCAATTCCCTAATATAATGAAATTTAATGTCAATGTGCTTAGTACGAGAATGCTGAATAGGATTTTTTGAAATATTTATTGCACTGGAATTATCACAATGCAATAACATAGAATCCTGTTTAATTCCATAATCACTTAACATTCGTTACATCCAAACAAGCTGTGTACATGCATTACCAGCTGCGATATACTTAGCTTCAGCTGTTGAAAGTGATATAGAATTTTGTTTCTTACTAAACCAAGAAACTAAATAATTTCCAATGTAAAAGCAACCACCATTGGTTGATTTTCTATCATCTAGATTACCAGCCCAATCAGCATCTGAGTACCCAACAAGTTGGACACTAGTCTCATGAGGATACCAGAGACCAAGATTTATAGTACTTGCAACATATTTAATAATCCGCTTAACAGCAATCAAGTGAGATTCTTTTGGATCAGATTGAAATCTTGCGCAAATACCAACACTTAAAGAAATATCAGGTCTACTAGCAGTTAAATATAACAAACTACCAATCATACTCCGATAAAGTTTTGAATCAATATTTTTACCATTATAGTCTTTTGAGAGTTTCAGGGTAGTACTCATAGGAGTATCGAAATTCTTGTCATTCTCAAATCAAAATCTCTTGATTAGATTCAAGGCATACTTAGATTGAGAGATGAATATTCCTTCAGGTTGCTGCTTAACTTGCAAACCAAGAAAATAAGTTAATTCCCCAACCATGCTAATTTCAAAATGTGATTTCATCAAGTCTGCAAACTCAGTGGTCAAGTTAGTACAAGTTGATCCATAGATGATATCATCAACATAAATCTGTACTATTAAGATATGATCATTATGGTTTTTAACAAATAGAGTTTTATTAACAGATCCCATTTGAAAATTGTGACTTAAAATAAATTTTGTTAGTTTCTCATACCATGCCCTAGGTGCTTGTTTTAATCCATAAAGTGCCTTTTTAAGCTGATACACATGATCAGTATTTTTGGGATCTTCAAACCCATTGGTTGTTCAACATATACTTCTTCATGTAAAACGCCATTTAGAAAAGCACTTTTCACATCCATTTGATATATTTTTATCTTTCTAAAACATGCAATGGATATAAATAGCCTGATAGATTCAAGACGTGCTACTAGTGCAAAAGTTTCATCAAAATCAATTCCTTCTATTTGAGTATAACCATGTACCACTAGTCTAGCCTTATTTCTAATTATATTTCCACTTTCGTCCGACTTATTTTTGAAAATCCATTTTGTTCCAATGATGTGTTTGTCTTTAAGTCTTGGTACGAGATACCAAACATCATTTCTTACAAATTGATTAAGTTCTTCTTGCATTGCAACAATCTAGTTCTCATCAGCAAGAGCTTCTTTTACATTGAATGGTTCTATTTGGGATGTAAAACATACATAATTACATAAATCCTCAAGTTGTCTACAGGTGCGAACACCAGTGAGAGGGTTTCCAAGAATTTGAGTGGTTGGATGATCTTTAACAGTCCTCAATTCAGATTCAGTCTGATTTGATGAAGTATCGGGTTCATTAATGATTAGAACTTCATCATTATCTGAATTCGAGATTGGCTTATTTAAGTGATCATCAATGACAACATTGAAGGATTCTTGAATCACACCAGTCCTTTTGTTCAGAACCCTATAAGCACGACTGTTTAAGGAATATCCTAGAAAAATCCCTTCATCACTCTTTGTATCGAATTTTTCCAAATTTTCACGATCACGTAAAATATAGCATTTGCTGCCAAAAACTCGAAAGTATTTGATAGTAGGCTTTTTGTTGAACCATAATTCGTAAGCCGTTTTATTATTATCTTTGCTAGTATAAACTCGGTTAATAATATAGCAAGCTGTATTTACAGCTTCAGCCCAAAGATTTTTAGAGAGCTTCATGCTATTCAACATGACATTAGCCATTTCTTGAAGCACCCTATTCTTTCTTTCCACAATTCCATTTTGTTGGGAGTTTTGGGAGCTGAGAATTCATGTAATATTCCTTGGTCGGTACAGAACTTCTCAAAATTGCTATTCTCAAATTCAGATCCATGATCACTACGAATCTTACTGATTTGAGAAGATTTTTCAGTTTGAATCCTTTTGAGAACTTTTCTTACTTCTTTAAGGGTTTCAGATTTATTCCTTAAGAAGACTACCCAAGTGTATCTGGTAAAGTCATCAACTATTACCAGAATATACTTTTTACCACCACGACTTTCCGTTCTAGTAGGTCCAATTAGATCCATGTGAAGAAGTTTGAGTGGTTTTGATGTGGTATTTGAATTCACCTTTTTGTGTGAGTTCCTTGTTTGTTTGCCTATCTGGCATTCACCACATATTTTATCTAATTTCTGAAGTTTGGGTAAACCTCTTATAAGTTCTTGATTGCTCAATCTATATAAATTTCGATAATGAACATGTCCAAGATGCTTGTGCCATAAATCAGTCTCGTCTGTATGAACCATGTAACATGTTTGATTAGATGAGCTCGATTCGCTAATAATATAGCAAATTTCAGACGTTCTACGTCCAGTTAATATTACAGAACCCTTATTATTTAGTATCTCACAGCTTTGATTAGAGAACCGAACACTATGGTTATATCACATATCTGAGATATGCTAAGTAAGTTATGTTTTAGGCCTTCAGCATATAAAACATTTTTAAATACAGGAAGATTAAAAAGTTGAACCGTACCTTGGCCTATAATCTTACAGTTGCTACCATCACCAAATGTGACTGAACCATCAGTCATATCTTTTAGATCCGTGAATAAAGCTTTGTCACCTGTCATATGCCTAGAGCATCCACTGTCTAGGTACCACTTTGAATGACTTGTTGCTTTGAAAGCAATGTGAGCAACCAAGCAGGTGACTTTTGGAACCCATTTCATAACTGTTTTGGGTTTAGGAACATAGTTGGTCTTCTTTTGTTTATAGTTATAAGAATAACCTATAGAGTTAGATTTTAGGAGCTCCTTAAGTAAATCTACTATCTTTTCAGCTAGTGGATTTCGTTTATGATTAAAGTTGACATGACTGCTTCTAGATTTTTGAAGAGTTTTTGGATTTTTAGAAAAACCTTGATAAGTATTTTTCCCTTTTGAGTTTGAGGACTCTCCTTTCACAAACATTGGAGGAGTATACTTTTGTTTAGGAGATAAATTTTTATCATAGCCCAGCCAGATAGATCGCCACATTTTCTTGATCCGGATAAGAGTTTTTCTAACTTTGGATCACCTTGGGCATATTTCCATATGTCCTTTTGACTCAGAAGAGAAGATACTTCCTTTTTGAGATTTTCAATCTCAGATTTCAAATCAACAATTAAAGAATTTTTGAATTCCAAATCGCATTTTGTTTTTTCAAAACAATCTGAAATTTGTGATTTTTCTAAGACAAGTGATTCGAAACATTCTTTGAGTTTAGAAAACTTTTCTTTTTGAAGTTTAAGTTTGACAGCAATTTTACAACTTTCTTTGTATAGGGCATTGTAAGCATCTTGAAGATCATCTTCATTTTCATATTCACTACTTAGATTTTCTTCACTTGTTGAGTCATTATCTGAAAATGTGAATTTGGCTAGAGTCATAAGAGCTTTAACCTCATTGCCCAACTCAGTTTCAGAATCTTCTGATTCAGAAGAAGCTTCAGAATCAGATGATTCATCCCATGTAGCCAACATACCCTTCTTCTTGAGTTTGTCCTTTTTAGGACATCTATTTGCTAAGTGCCCATATTCTTGACAGTTGTAACATTGACTATCTTTCAAAGATTTTCGAGATTTGGGTCTAAACATCTTTTTATCATTCGATTTTTGAAAATCAACCCTTTTCTTGCTTTTGAAAATCTTGTAAAACTTCTTAGCTAAAAGAGCCATATCATCTTTTGAATCAGAGTTTTCTTCTGAATTATATTTAGAAGATTTTAGTGCGATAGATTTACCTTTAGGAGCTTTAAAGTTTAACTCGTAGGTTTGTAGAGAACCAACTAGTTCTTCTACCCTCATATTATCCGTATCACGAAGTTCTTGGATTGCGGTTACTTTAGAATTGATCCGTTCAGGAAGTGAGCGTAATATCTTTGCACACACTTTACTTTCTGGGATTTTATCGCCAAGACCCCACATTGAGTTTACAATGTCATTCAATCTAGTGTAAAAGTCCATAAACATTTCATTTTCCTCCATATGAATTTCTTCAAATCTGGTTGTGAGGAGTTGGACTTTAGATTTTTTGACAATTGTAGTACCCTCGTGTGTCATTTCTAATATATCCCAAGCTTGCTTTGCAGTATCACAGGAAATGATTCTTTTGAACTCATCCGGTGATAGTGCGCAAGTAATTGCATTTAGTGCTTTAGCATTAGCACTACTCTCACTTTTCTGAAGAGTGGTCCATTGGTAATATGGTGTGACTTTCATAGATTTTGAACCATCAACCCCAGTAACTTCCAAGATAAGAGGTTTCCATTCAGTCACTGTGGCTTGCCACACATTTTCATCCATTGATTTGAGGAAGATCCTCATTCTGGCTTTCCAATAGGCATAGTTGGAGCCATCAAAGGGTGGAGGCCTCGTGACTGAAAGGCTATCAAAATTTGACATCTTTTTAAATAGCTTAGATCGTTAGCTCAGGAAATAAATCCAAATAAATAGCAATAAGAACGAGCTATTAGGCTTTGATACCACTTGAAAAGGCCTAGCTATATGTCCTAGAGGGGGGTGAATAGGACTATGCCAAATAAATGTTATAACAGCGGAATTAAAAAACAATATGATAGCCAAAATAAATCACAATGCGGGAAAGTAAAACAACCTCGAAAATCTGATCTTGAGGGATTGATACAAATGTTATTCTAAGGACAACCTTTCACCAAAAACCAGAGTTTATGGTAGGACAACCTTATTTCTAGAAAGATCTTTGTATCAAATCTCAAACCAAAGAGGAATATAGAATTAAGCACAAATTGAAATAAAGTGTAATCACAAATGTATTGTTCTAGGGACAGCCATACACCATAAAAATGGCAGGGCAACCTTGCTGGAACAACTTTAAAGGAAATTTAAATTCAAGTAGATAAAGGAATAGCAGAAATTAAATTCTAAATTATTACAAAATTCCCACAATGCTTGAATTAAACGATTACAACATTTACCACCACACATACATCCCATAAATGAATATTAGAGATTAGAAATGTAAATCATTCAACCACAACATAAGGGATTATAGTGGTTCGCCTGTGTGTTCACCAACTGTTAAACAACAGCCACACAGAATGCTACTCCACTCCTAATATCCTCACACAGGGGATATTAGCGTTCACTCACAAAATAGGTTCTCACGGGTTCACCCAAAACCTTTACAATTATGTCTTTGTCTATGGGCTTACACAATAAAAAAAAAACCCCACTTCTGAGTTTTCCTGGCTCTCCTCAGATAACCAATACAACAAGATTTTTCTGAAAAATCTTGAAAGAAACCAAAACAGAAAGAATTTTACAATTAAACGTAAAATACCTGATTAACTCCTTCGTTGTAGCAGCCCGGTAGAACCAAATCAGAGTAAATGATTAAATATTCAAGTTCAATGTCCAGTACTCAATTACAATGGTTCTAGTTCTAATAGATTTTAAATTAGACCAAATAGGGCTTGTCTTAATTGATTTTGATTCCAAAGAAAGGGAATAACAATTCCTCTTATCAAATTAGATTGGAATAGCAGAAACAAAATCAATTAAATAAAGCTAAAGAAAGAGAGTATAAAATAAGCACACTTAGCTTAGATGGAGCACAAAATTACTTCTCAGAAGTTTGACAAAGATTGGCTTGAATGGATTAATTGATTGCATATATTCTTCTGAGTTTCGTGCTCTATTTATAGGTGAGCAGATCGCATCTTTGACTGGTCTAAGGAGCTCTTCGACTAGTCGAAGAAATAACAGATTTGAAAAAAATCGGGCGCGATAAGCTTTGACCATTCTACGACTGGTCGAAGGCCTCCTTCGACTGGTCGTAGGTCACCTTCGACTGGTCGAAGACCTTGTAAATTATCACCGAACTTTGAATCGAAGATTTACGACTGGTCGTAGAAGCAGTCGACACTGTTCCTTCGACTGGTCGAAGACCTCCTTCGACTGGTCGAAGCCTAACAAAATTTATCCGAATTTTATAACAAACTTACGACTGATCGTGGAATTTCTTGGACTGGTCGAAGCAAAGCTAGGACTAGTTGAAGAAAGCCTAGGACAAGTCCCTGAACTGCCCAAGCACAAGTGTCATATACATATGACTTATGTATCCAAAATGGCCTACTTCTAAGGTCAACCTATGGTCATTCAAACCCCAATCAAGAAGTAAGGACATTGAAAACATTAGGAACAAGTGACCTAGAAGTTTAAGTCTTGAAGTCTTGATGTAGCTCAACCTCAAAAGTGACTTGAGTTCTATACGAACTACTTTGTACTCTTCTTGAAGTCTTGTATTCTTGAGTCTTGTCTTGAGAGCAATACTTGAAGTCAAGGTTGATCTTTGTACTTGTAATCTTTGCTTGTTGTGAGCTTTGCTTGTTTATGAATGTTGATCTTTAGAAAGAGCTTCACTAATGCAAGTTATATAACAGAGTTTTTGTCACCACTAATTTGACAACATACAGGGATATAAACTATAGCACTTACATACGTCCCAGCTATCTAGCTTGGACAGGTTTCTATAAGACGCTAGTCAATGCCTGATCGATACCTGATTTACAACCTGGGCTTGCTTCGACCTATTCATGCAAAGTAAAAAATGATCTACTCAACTCAGAAATTCAGGATTAAAGAGAAATTTTTTCAAAAAAGAATTATTTTTATTGATAAGGCCCAAAGGGCATGATTACATCGGTTATAACCTGGAAAAATACATGTACATCGATCTACAAATGCTTGAAGTGCTTGGAGTTGAAGCAGGCATGAGCAGGCAGTACTTGAACTGCTTGAAGCTGAAAAAGCGAAAGGCAGACATCGCTTGAAGTGCGTGAAGCTGAAAAAGGGAAAGGCATTGCAAGATGAAGTACTGCTTTGCAAAAACCAACCCTCAAGCCTCGACCTTAGGGGGTTGCTCGGGAGCCGCCTCATTGCCCGACCCATCAGAGCCCGACTCAGCCTCATCAAAACCAGACAAATCAAGCTTGGGGAAGGACTCCTTCATAGTTTTGATGCATTCAGTGTAACCCTAACTAAAGAGATAATCTCTGTCGTTCGAAACCATTTAGGAGCCCTTGAACTCCTCCACCGCATCCTTTCGAGGTCGAACAAGAACAGTCTTGGTCTCAGCCTTTAGCTCCTCGAGCTTGCACGAGGTCTCCATGAGTTTAGCCCGGCACTCCACATACTAGGCCTGATCCTCCTCTAGCCTCGCCGCCACCTCAGCCTTCTCCGCAGTAGCCGCTTCAAGGCCCACCCTCGCAGCCCGTAGCTCGACCTCCATAGCCTCAGCCCGAGCCTTTGACTGGGCCACCTTCTAGTCAGCCACACTCACCAATTCGTGCATCCGAGCAAATTTGGTGTGCGCCTTCAACACACACGAGACGAACTACAATAAAAAGAGAGAAAGAGTTAGGCATAAGCATTAGAAAGAAAAACAAAAACCATGATACAGTTCTGAAGAGTATTTTACCCCAAGGAGGCTCGTCGTCACATGGGCCAAAGTTGAGTCCATAGGGGAGTCGAACAAATTGTTGAACTCCGCCTCCTGCATATGGCTGCCCAAGGGAGGATCTCCTCGACAGTCTAATGGAGACCCTATGGGCAAGCTGCCCCCTCAGCATCTGAAGACCAAACCTCTGCAAGAAGCTCGGCAGTCCCTTGCACTTTGGCAGGAGCAGCCTCTTCCGGGACGACTATCCCTGCCACTCTAGCAGTGTCATAGGAGGTCTCCACCTCCATACCCTCTCCCTCTGCCTCTATCATAATTGGACAGGAGGGGCCGACCATCCCCTTGCTCTTGGAAGAGGCCTTAATCTTCTTCTTCTTCGGCGCCGCCGTCTCATCCCTGGCAGGAGGGGCGCGAAGATTAGAAGGAGGTCGGAGAATCGGACGAGCTTTAGACATCTCCGCATACAAAGAAGAAATTTTAGCGAATTCCACAAAAAAATACACAAGTATAATAGCTCGGAAGTATGTCTTACCCAATGGCTTACCTGTATGAGCGACGTCCAAGCCTAATTGAAGGAGTAGCTTGGGTTGAAGCAGAACCCTCCAAGACCTTTTCTCCGAAGGGAGCGCTCTCGTCGCCTTGATCTGAGCAAGCGCTCCGCCGTCGACTAGAGAAACTTACTTGGGGATGACTGCACAGAGAAACAAACACATTAGCTGCAGCACGACAAAAAAACCGACCAATTCGAAACGGACTAAGAATGACTTAAAGAAATGTATACCTGGGTCAGAAAATGCGGTAGGGACCCGATGCTGATCTGAAGGCAGATCGGCTGCCTCCTAACACCCGAACGCCAAAAACCATTTGTCCCTCCAATTCTTATTGGACGATGGTGGGTCGGTAATAAGGCTCCCCCCCCCCCCATCCTTGCCAGGCCGATGAATAATGCCAGCCAGGTTGGCTACGAGGCTTGACTTAGTACAAGTGGAGGAATTCCTCCACCATTAGCTCGGGCTGTTCTAATTCGGCCCATATGACAGCGCAGCCGATCAACGCCCTCTAACCATTAGGGATCATCTGTCCCTGAGCCAAGTTCAGTTGTGCAAGCAATCTCCTCACCACTCGCTGTAAAGGAAGTCGCAGGCCGCACTGAAGGGCAACTTGGAAAATGGCGACCGATCCCTCTAGAGGTTGGTTTGGGAGTTCGTCCGGCAAGAGAAGCTGCATTATCACTGACTCAAGGATGTGGTACCCGAGCCTTATCCGATCTAGATCCTTAGCAATGAGAGAAGAAGGCACTAAAATGTTCACAACCCCAAGTGTAGGGTCGCGATGTAGTAATAATCTCGATAAGACCGAGGTTGAATCTACAGGAACTAATCTCGTGTGTATTCTGAAAGTAACTAGAATCAAAATTAGAAGAAGAACTAAATCTAAATTACGAATAAAAGGAAGTAATTGTGAAGTATTTAATTAGAAACTTAAGAATTCAAAGGTGGGAACTAGGATTTTCAGGGATCCACTTGTAGCTATTAGGATGTTTCCTTATTTGATTTAAGGAACACGATTGGAATTGGAGTCCTATCCTATCTAATTGGAAGATATATCAATAAGATCAGATTTGAACTTCCATTGATCTAATTCCGAATGGATGAGAGTTGTGAGGGTTGGAAGTGATTCCATCATCCGACCATGCCCAGGAGACAATGGCAAACGAAAAGATATACCGATCCCACAACTAAACATAGGAGAATTGGGAAGGTTAAAAGAGATTCCATCACCCAACCTTACCCAAGGGACGATGGTGAACAACAAGATTTACTATCTTCATATTCTCAAATTAGGAAAAGAAAATACTCAAAGCTATTGCATATCTATTGTAATTTAAGTCACAACAAACCATTAAAAACTGAAAGTATTCCTTAAATATCAAATTAGAATCAAAGAGGTTCAACAAGAACAAGAATTAAACAAGAAAAAATCCCAATCGCGCTACAAACTTCACCCCTTAGCCCTAACTAAGGGATTTAGCCAACCATGGACATGATTGGATTCAAAACCCTAGAAGAAAGTATTAAAAACTAAGAAGAAGAGAAGAAGAAACTCTTAGATGACAACTCTGCCCCTTTACACTACTCCTCTAAACCCTAGATATCCTAAAAATCACATGAAAACTCATATTTATGGCCTTCATTGCGCAAAATCGCAAAACCATCTTAAATTTACGAACTCCGTGTAAGCTCTACGTAACACTTTAATGTCATCGAACATCCTTCGATGTCATCAAAGGTAACATGAATTTTGAAAGTCGCGCCTTTACACACTGCGTAAGTTCTTGTGTCATCGAACCTTCCTTTGATGTCATTAGAAGTCCTTCGATGTCATCGAAGGATCTTCAATCCATTGAGAATGTGTCCAAAATAGTCCAGCGAGTTGCTTTGATTTCTTTAATAAACTTGATGCCATCGAACAACCTTTGATGTCATCGAGCATCTTCTTCGAGTCATCGAACATGTCTTCGATTCATCGAGAATTGCATCCAATATGTCCAGTAACCAACTTGATTTTCTTATGAAAATTCGATGTCATCGAGCAGTATTCGATGTCATTGAACGATGACTTCGATGTCATCAAACAGTGGTCGATGACACAGATAATGAAGTGAATTTCAACACTCTATTCCTTCGACTTCCTTCCTTATCCACTTGGTTTTCTTGGATCTTGGGGTCTTGAAATCTTCAATTTCGGTCTCTAAAGATTCATTCTTTACTTTAGCAATTCTTGAGCCTTAAATCCATGCTTTTAGCAGTCTTTTCAATCCAAGCTCTTAAACTCACCTTACAACGCAAATATGTATAAAATATACCATTAAGCATTATCATGTTCATAAAACCAAGATATAAATGGAGGAAAATATGCAATATTTGAGTCTCAACATGGACCCCCCATCCCATCCTCGTCAAACCCTTCAGGGTCATCCCCGATAGCAAAATTAAGCTCTGCATCTAACAACCTTTCTGTCGTAGAAGGTTTTGTGGCCCACGATGCCTGGAAATCAACATTCTCCACCATCCTCAATGACGACGGTGGATTCGACATAACTCGAAGGTTACCAGACCCACTATCATCGCCGAAAACCCCCTCCCGTGAACCAACAGAATCCGACATTACGGTCCTTGAAAAGAAAAAGAAAGGAGGAAGGGGAAATAGGTGATTACAAGCTCATCGGAGAAGGGAGTCCGCCCGGAACGCCAGTGACCACAAGCGCTGGAATCCCTTCGCGATGTTTGGAAGAAGATGACTGAGAAGAGATGGAAATTGCAAATGGATGACCTTACATTAGGGCTTCCCTTATATAGGGTGGCCACGTGGCGTCATTTGAATACACCTATCAATGCAAGCCGTACAACATCCCTTCCACTTCCCCATGACGGACACGTGGTGCAACCCCATGCGCTGCTCGACCCCACAATCTAGTACAGAGCCACGTGTTGTGTCCCCATTCTACTGTCACCGAAACGGTGGCCTGATGCCCCACGTGACCTCGAACCTTGAAACAACATGTCGTGTCCATTAATAATACACCTCGTGCACCGTGTTGGCTGCCATACCTGACATTAATGACTATATAACCTGACTTAAATCTGACCTAAATTTGGTCTGACTTATTCATCAACCTTCTTCGAGATCAGCTTGAAGAGCAAGGGGGGCTTACTGGTGGGTGTAAAAATAGCTAAGTCAGATAGGTCGACTTATGGAATGGACCAACTCTACAAAATAGCACGAGCCCTCGAAATCTGAGCCAAGGGCTTCTACGTCTAAGGATAGGCTGACCTTCAAGGAGGTCAACGCAGCTGTAAGGACCCTCAAAGAGTGCAATTGTAAGATTACTCGTATGGCCAGGAGCTGACCAAGCCCATAGGTCGACATTAGATCGGCCAAAACATGACCATGGATTGGCAACATAGCTCGGTTACATCTCAGTAATAGCTCGGCAAAGCAGTTGCCCATTATATTTTATACACGGATCAAGCCAACGACCCGAGGATCTCTTCCAAGATCTTTGGGAGATAAGATCAAATCCCAAGAGCATCGGGATTGAGATTAAATCTCTATATACATCTACATCCCGGATCCAAACGGATTCCCCTCCAAATTATTAGGAAAAGATCCCTGACAACGCCTATGTAACGCCCCATTCTTTTCAATACTCGAAGTTTCACCTTGGAAATCTGATTTTTACTTGCACGTGTGTGGGAACACACGTAAATTAACTTTCATGTCATCATCCAATGACTCTCAATCTGCCCATCTCAATCGTCTAGTATAACCTTCATTCGTATAATAAGTCATCCATCCGGTTGATTTTTCAAGATGGGCCCCACATTAACAGAGAAACGTAATTACTTGTTTTCATCTCTTGATAGATAAACCTAATCATTTGTCTTAGATTTGGAAGTCTAAACCGTGAGAACCACCGTTCACCGGATTCACAACATCTTGTCAATCGCTCTAACACTTAATCTTCCCCAATCCAACCATCAAGTTATAAAATCAACCCTTAGGTTGCACCCACACGATCCTAGAAACCATCAAAACTATTCAGTGGGTGGCCATGACCTTAAATCATCTAAAAATTTGGATCCAATTCGCCCGATCCACCGTTAATGAGCCTACAACACTCAAGTTCGTAGCTCATTGATCAATCATCCTTGTCATGGCTTCTAGTAATTGAATGTACCGTTGAAACCGCTCAAATAGGCCTTAGGACCCTTGTAACCATTAATATCTAAAGATAGAGTGAGCTGATAATCAAATCGACGGAACTCCATAAGTAAAAACAAAATATAGGAGAATGGCCCACCCAGACTTTGATCAGCTTGATCAACGGCCCCGGGACCCCAAGATGGGGCTTCCATGTATTTTGGACAGAGTAAATTTATCACGAACATCACGGTGGGCCCCACTCGAGGTGCGAGTGCACCAAACGCACTCGTGCACGAGGTGCACGAGACTAACTCGCTCGATCAAAATAGCTCTGACCCGAGCTATTTTAAAAATGGGAGGAAATCTCCCGCCGTTGGAAATTCAAAACTGACGGGCATTAGTTTCCTAAGTGGCCCACCCCTGCTATCACCTCGTTGATCCAAACCGTTCATAGTCTCCAGGGTATTGGTCTTACCAATCCCTGTTAATCTCAGCAGTTGGATCACATTTGTGTGCGCACAATCTCGGCCACAGAACAGCCATACAAACACATCACTTTCTAAAATCGAAAACGGTTCTCCTTTCCATGAAGGCAATCCTCATGCATCCCTATATGCCCATCTCAGTCGTCCCTCAAGTGTGAATCCGAGCCCCTCTTTTAACGCCGGAAAGGGCGGAACAACACCCTGTTGACCGAGAAAAGGCGGTCGGGAGTTTTCCTATTCGGTCAAGCATGTTTAGCTCAATCTATACCTCATGACCCGACACCTCAGCACCATCTCGACCGTTCCCACTAGGGCAACAACGGCCATAGCAGCTCCCCCAGAAATATCGCCCATCTGTACGCGAAAGAGAGCCACAGCGGACTATCTTCTGAGATATTCGGAGATCACGACCATTGCCAGGATAAGGGGGCCAGCAATGATCAATGACCTCATCCGACCCGTCTAGACGGCTCAGATCATTGGATGAGGCCATAAATGATAATCTGTCATTGGCAGCCTCTCCATCTTCCCCGTCCGTTTGAAAAACCCAGCACCTATTCGTGTGTCCCATTTCATGATTTAGACTATCCTTTGGGTAGGCTAGGGTCCCAAAAATTAATCCCTAAAGTCAGATTGAATGCCATGCAATGATTTTGGTGGTGATCAACACCCAACGAACGTAACAACTCTGAGCTTACAAACGGATTAGAACTCGTGTTGTAGCTAATCTAGGGATTTACAACAAACCACATTAGGATTGGGAAAAGGCTATAAAAATGCCACTTCCTTTTAGGGCAGCCATCCGGAAAAGGAAAATAAAATGAGAACGAGAAAGGTAGAGTCGGGAGCGCCACTCTCTTCTTACTACACCACATCAGCGGCCTGAGTTAACTCAAAACTCAATCGAGTTGGGATGGCCAGTAGCTGATTCTGAGAAAGATGCAGAAAAGAGAATGAGAAGAAAGGAAGAAAAGAAGGAGAAAGGGAGGAGAGGAGATAGATGATGAAGAGAAGGAAGAAGGAGGAGAGTAGGTGCGGCTGTTGCACCACACCCAGATGCTGGCTGCCACACTGCACTGACCTGACCGAGTTCGGTTTAGGTTGGTGTTCTTGCCGACTAGAGAAGAAAGGAAAAGAAGGAAGAGAGAGAGAGAGAGACCGAGAGGGAGAGCAGGGCCACCATTGCCATGTCGCACCTGAGTTTCAAATCTCAGTGGGCTGTACCCTGTTTGAAACAGATGGGCCTCACCACATGAAGCAATGGGCCACACCCTGTTTGAAACAGGTGGGCCACACCATAAATCTATGTGGGCCCTGCACATTGCAGGTGGGCCACGTTTCAGGTCTCAGTGGGCCACACCAACCAACACCATGCCCAGCCTCGATTCAGGCCGTGATCTAGACCAGGCCCAGCCACCAATCTGGAACAGGCTTGGGGCTGAAATCAGCCGTTACTTGGGCCTTGAATCGGGCTGAAACCAGCCTTTAGTTTGGGCCACGTGCTGGGTTGAAATTAGCCCTGGAACTGGGCCAAACCAGGCCCAGTCCGGGCCACCAATGAACAGCCAGGTGATTGGGCCAATTCAGGCCAAGTTCAGGCCCAGTTCGGGCTACAAATGGGCAGCTAGGTGTTGGGCGAGATCTGGCTAAAGTCAGGCCCAGTTCAGGACTTGGTGTTGGGAAGTTTCGGGCCCAATCTCGGCCACTTCTTGGGGCAGAAATTGAGTGGGCCTGTTCACTCTAATGCAAGCCCAAATAACCATGTTCGTGGGACCCTTCAAACCCAACCTACTGATATGTCAACCAATGTGAGTTAACTTCCTCTCCTTAAGTTAGTTTCATGATTTATCATCATAATTATTGCAACATGGTTAACCATTAGTAGGTTACTTATGCTCGAGTTAGTAGGATAAATAGACTTGTAATTAGCAAACAGTAGTAATATAAATTATCTCTCTCTCAAATATTACCCTTAGTAGTAGGTCCTAATGATTATCGTCATCATAACTATTATTATTACTATGGTAGCTACTATTAATGTTAATAATTACTTTCTAATTATTAAATTAACTTGATTACCATTTCCATCATTATCAGGATTTGCAAATATCAAGAATGCATGGCCATTAGTAAACTATCTACTTTAATAATAGTTATTATACACAAGGAAATAAAATAATATCGTCTTGTCATTCTTAAATATTACCATGATAGTAGGTCATAATATTATTTATCATTATAATGATTACTACTAACATGTTACACTAATATTAGTTACTATAAATGAAACCATCATTAATAATATTTGCATGGTGTCCATCACTTGAAGATATTACCTTTAATAATACCATTTTATCTCAATTGTAATACTAATTATTACCACGATGAGCTGATATCAAGTATACCATTAATGTTAATACTTATGTTGTGGGTATTAAATTAACATGGTAACTAGTTTTACACCAACTAACATTTAAACCCTAAACATCTAGCATAGACCTAAACTCTAGGATAAAATCTTAAACAATCTAATCCCTAGGTCACTACCTTAAACATAAACAGTGAGTTAAGTCGGATCTAATGGCACAATTTCATAACTTATGGTAGGATCCAAGTGTAAAGGCGAGCACACTTCCCAATAACATTAGAAGGCAAGTCAACATATGAGGTGATGATTCTTCCCCTTAAGCTTTCCATCTTTCCATTAGCTTAAGTTATAGTTTTTATTTAAATTTATAATTGATATCTCTCTCTTATAATCACATGTATTAGCTCGTGGAAATTGAATTGTTATATTGCTTGCTTAATGATCATCCTGTATATTTGTTCATGAATTATTTGTGGATTGCTTATGGAACTTAAACTGGTACATCAGTGGAAAACCCCCACCTATATGTGTACACCCATACTTGAGATGTAACCCAATTGGTTGTGATTGTAATGGACCTTCGGCTTAGTGTTATTGAATGGTGGTTTAAATTGACCATTGATGTGGGCCTATCATCTAGGGTTGTTGTGCCCAATGGTTTTCAAGGATGGTCTTTTATCGTATGGTTTTGATACTCGCCCTATGTGGCCTATTTTAATAATTACCCTATGTGGCTTGTTTGATATCACCCTATGTGGCTTGTTTTGGTATTTTTCCTATATGGGTTCGATGTTTTACCGTACAACCATGCGATGGTAAGCCCCATATACAGTAATATGATTGGCCATTAGTCGATGAGCTTCCATTAAACATCCTAAGATGGTAGCCTCATGGGCCGGGGATGGTGGTCATGGGATATTATGCCCGAGCCGTCGGCCTACGCTGGGCCAAGAGCTCCCCTTAGTGACCGTGAGCTTAATTAAATTAGCTAAGTGTAATTGGATTAATAACGGATTGGCTAATCATGCATACATGGCACAAACCAGCATCTATTGCTATCATACGTGATGTAGTATTGTTCCGACTGGATGATGTTTCCCAGGTTCGATGATTTCATGGGTGACGAGCCCACTATCCGCACGGATGAGCATCCCCGGGCGATGATTGCATTCTACACATCCATACATCTAATAAAACCTGCATCATGTACTATTTTGTATGCTTTGCTTTATAACTATGCTTACCTAATGCGGCGGTGTGTAATCTTGAGAGGAATTCACACTGAGTTAACCACTCATCCATCAAATATACAACTGTATAGGTCGCACAAGTGGCCATGATGATGTTCACATTCATATTGGTGAGGAGCAGGTTATGGTTGACGAGGGTGCATGATTATATTTGTTAAGAGCTGTTACAGGATTTCACAGCTGAAGATTGTTGCAATTTACTTTGTTTCACATGTAATGTTATTTTAGTTTGTATTTTTAAGAACAGCGACATTGGTTGTATAAGTCATTATGGACAGTTTCTTGTATATCCTAAATGTAAATGAAAATTTTCTTTATGTTGATTTGTCCATCCTACGCTCATTTGTTAACTCTGATAAAAGAAAAATATTAAATATTGAATTTGATCATCCTTTAAGGTTAACACTTGGGGTTTTGGGAAACGAGTCGTATACTCGGGTCTTGAAAAGTCGGGGCATTACAGCCTACATCATATCCTTATAAATCGAGGTATCCCCAACCTTTAAAAGGTACGTGCTCACATCTTAAGACTTGACTAGTGACTCTTTTCCAAGAGATCATCCCCCTTAAATACCCAGAGGCCTGACTTAAGCATCGAAGGGTCCCCTGAACTAGCCAGGGTCTCCTTTGCTAGTTTTTCTTATGTAGGTCTAGAGGGGTCCACCGGGGACGGTCTGCCGAAAAACTGTATCAACAGTAAATATCCCTTTCATTCCCCGCAAGCTTATTACAACTCTTCACATCTAAGTGGGACACCAAAGAGGACTCATATAACATTAAACCATCAAGTTGTCATCTCAAAGTATGTACCACATATACATGAGTCCCCTTTCCTTCCCCACCATAAGGCAAAAAGGGATTTTAAAAGGTGATGTAAGGTTAGGCCCAACGAAGGAAGATGGGCCTCATTTTGGGGCACGGTTTGGGGTGAGTCATCGTAAGGTCCCATAAGATTAAGGTGCAAAGAGTGGGCCCATAAGAACACTCAATGTGGAAAGTTGGCAAAGTTTTAGGCATTGGTGGACCTACCTCACCCCTAAGCAAGGGTAGACTCTACCAAGTGACAAAGTGACACACTACAAGTCTAACCCAAAATCCACACTTTAAGAGAATGAGATAATGGCGTTTTCATGAAAAGGGTCAACAATTAGACTTGTTAATGTGGCACATTGGAGATCAAACATGACTTTGATAAAGAGTCAAAATTGGAAAGATTCTTACCCTCCGCTTAGTTGTAAGATGATACGGACCCTAAAAAAAGATAAAGCCCATTTGAGTAGTCAAAAGGTCCAAGAATGCTATACTTACCACATTGGTGTCAAAATGTCCAAGTAAGCCTGCAAGAACTAGCCAAGGCTTGTATGAACAACAAGGATCACTAAATCCCTTTCACAAACACTGAGAAATTTATGCAAGCTAGAAGGGCAATTTTGGGACCCATTTGGATCCAGTTGAATCAAAGTACTTTTACCAATACACATGTGGGAATCCAAAAGAAAAGAAACTTGGTTACTTTGGGGTCACATCCACATGGGCCCCAAAATGTCAACTTGTGGCCCATTCGAAGCTAAGAAAAACCAAAGGGACTTGGTCCTTTTTTATCTTCACTACATGAGCCTAAAAAGAAATGAGAAACATATTTGAATCCAAGATCAAAAGCGATTTGGTTACTCTTATCCATAGGAGCTCGAAAAGAACTCCTAGGCCCACTTAAACTTAAAAAGGACCAAAAAGGGGACATGTGCCCCTCTCTTATGCACTTGGGCCCATAAAGGGAAGTTTGGCCCATCTTAAGAAAATCTAGGAACCAAGAATCTGATATGGGCCTTTCTACCTTCATTGGGCCCAACCACTTTTAAAGGAAAAAAGAAATAGGGGCAAAGAAAGAAAGAAAAGAAAGAGACATGAAAGGAAAGTGTGGAAAAGAAAAGAAACTAAAAAAAGTCTAGGGACCTTGCTTTGGGACCATCTGAATACATACCCATGGCACCTCCTAAAAATGAACTTTCCCCATGTAAACTTAATGTGCATGGGAAAATAACACTTGTACAAGTAAGGTGGAGTGGAAGAATGCAAAGAAAGAGAATAAAATAAAATAAAATAAATTTGGAACTTGAAGCTTCATCCTTGTGCACCATGCACCTTGAGCTTGGAAAAGGCATGAACTTCATAACACCACTTGGTTCACCAAAGTCACTTGAAGGATACCTTCAAAGAGAAGAATCATGTGAGAGAAATAAAAGAAGGAAGGGAAATAAAGGAAAGAAAAGAAAGAAGAAATGACAAGAAAGGGAACTTACCATGACCAAATCTGCAAAGAACTTCAAACTTGTTAACCCAAAGCTTCAATATAAACCCAAAAACCAAAGGAAAAGGAAAAGGAAAAAAAAAAAAAGAGAAAAAGGAAACTTGGTAGAGAGAGAGAGAGAGAGAATGGAAGGAGAAAATGGGCTAGAACAAGGGGCAAATGGAGTTAGAATTTGAGAAGGGTGATACACCCTGCTATCCAGCACCCTGGAAAAACGAGAGTGCAAAGGAGACGCAGGCGACACCCAGGGTGCTGCCCAGACATTTCTAGTACCCTGGAAAAACTAACTTGAGAAAGATAATAAAATAAGCTAAATTAAATATCAGATTTACTGCACAAATAGCTTAAGAAGGCCCTGACTTTTTCTCCTTGCTTGAGTATATTGCTCATAATTTTTCGTTGTTGAAATGAATGAGAGAAGGCCTCTATTTATAGCCAAAGGTCTTGAAAATTCGGCTGGCCTAATTTTCGGTTCGGTTGGCCGAATTCCAACGATATTGTTCCCAACGATATTGTTCCCATGACACTCGGATTTCGCAGGATAAGATTTTTCAAAAATTCAGTTGGCCAAATACTCCCTGCGATCCAAAAATCTACTGGAAACTTGACCAAACACACTCGGGCTAGCCAAACTGATGGGTTCGGCTAGCCAAACCCAAAGTTGGGCTGGCCAAACTTAACATGAAAAAACCATATCTTGTTGTATACTTGCCCAAAATGTGTTGGGTTGGCCGAAGGTAGTCTAGGCTGGCTAAACTATAAGTTGCGCTGGCCTAACTTCAGTGTATTTTACTTAGAACTATATTTATCATATTACCAAGTAAAATACACCTAACATAGGATCATTTAAAGGTTATACCACCTGATGGTTGACACATACAGAATATTTCAAACTTCGAACCATGCATATTTAAAGCTTTAAATGTTGAGTCTTCCTTGAGATGTTGATCCAGTCTTTGCGTAGTCTTCATGAGTGTTGAGACTCAAATATTGAATAATTTCCCCCATTTATATCTTGGTTTTATGAACATGAATCAACTTAATATTCTATTTTACTCATGTTTGCGTTGCAAGGTGAATTTAATAGCTTGAATTGGAAAAGGGTGTTAAAAGCATGGATTTGATGCTTAAGAATCACCAAGGCAAGGGATGGATCTTAGGAGACCAAGATTGAAGAATTCACATGCCAAATATCCAAGAAAATCAAGTGAGAAATGAAGAGAATTGAAGATTTGAAGTGAAGAATCCTGAAATCGTCCTGAAAAGCGTATTCTGAAACTCTAAAGTCTATTTTGGAAAACTATGCAGCATGAAGTTTATTTTAGGAAACTACGTAAATTTGAGGCACTTTATAGAGTTTTCCAACTTTGTACGAAAGTTGGAGCTCCCCACTTATAAATAGGGCTTCACAAGGCATTCATAAGCATCATTCAAAGCATTCAAGAACAAGATTTAGGGTTTTCAATTTTATGAAAGTTTTATAAATTATTTTTTTCTTTTAGGTCTTTTCTATTTGCATTTATTTCTTTCTTGTTGCTTTCGTTCTCTATTCTAATTATGTTTTTCTAAGTTCCCTCTAGCCCAAGCTAGAAGGGAAGCACATTGGTTTAATGTTTTCATAATTATGATGATTGATTATTTTAATGATGAGAAGATTGGTGTATGCATGTTATCTATTGTTTAGGTTTAGTTTTTTATCCTAATGTAAGATCCATATGTTTCCATCACATGAGATCCACATTGATGGATAGGCACACCCTGGATCAATTAAATTTCCTAGATAGGAGAGGTTCTTAACCTGCTACATTTTTTTGATTCATTATCTCATGGATATTGAATGCTTAAAATCACTGGCGCTTGAGAATATATATCAATGTTGCAAATCCATGATTTTCTAATGTTTTATATAATTTATTTAAAATGTTTAAATTATTTTATTTTCCGATTAGGCCGACCATAGTGCTCGGATCCTAGTTGTGTTATCCAAGTCATCATGATTTTGAACATTAACATATGTGTGGAACTTTGAAGCTTGGGTGTTGTTTTCAAATTAATTGAATTTCATGCATTCAAAACCTTCAAAATCATTTCATTTGTTTAGTTTCCATTACTTAGTTAATTTTGCATTTGATTTTTTCATTCTCACAATTCATCTCCTTGTGGGATCGATCCTGTATTCACGGGATATTACTTACGAACCTCTGCACTTGGAGGCAAGCAATCAATGAGTCATCGAAGAACATCTTCATGAGTGCTTGTGATCCATTCGGGACTATGAAATTTGACAATCCTAACTGTTCTTTAAGTATAAGCACTTACAGACTATTTTCCCTTTGTGGCTTTAACCAACATCTTTTATTAATCCTTACTCAAAAGTTTTTCTCTGCTCACTCCTCGATATAGCTTCCTTATGAAGTACCTGACCCATTATAAAGTATAGCAAAAGAATGGGTCATGATCACAGTTGGTTTACTTGGAGTAATCAATACAAGAGCCAGAGTTAGTTTTCTCATTATTCACAGGGCAATTGTATTTGTTTTGTGTTACCCACTTGGTAACAATTTTCTTTGAGCAAGAAGTTTCAAGTTCTTTCTTATAGTGACTTCCAATTGATTTGGATTTATAGTTTGATTTGGAAGTGGGGTTAGGTTGTCTAATTGTAGGACATTCACCTTTGTAATGTCCCATTTTTCCGCATAGATGGCAAGATGAGTCAACCAGATTTTTCTTGTTTGAATTCATCATCACAAAAGAAGTAGGGGAAGAGTCAGATTTATCTGATTCATATCCTAGGCCTTTCATGTTTTTGGAGTCCTACCCATGCCTAGAAGTCTTTCTAATTTTTCATTACTTTGAGTGAATTTATGAGTTAGTTCTGCTGTATGATTATATCATTCTACTTCTAGTTTCAAACTTTTGTTTTCCCTTTTCGGTTTCTCAACTTTTGATTCTAGAAGCTCTATTTTCTTGATTGGATTTTCAAAAGCATTACTTTAACAGCAGTTCCTCTTCCATATTTGATTCTCTCAAGATCAAGCTCATCTTCCTCTTCAAGATCCTTGGGAATGACTGTAGTGGTGGAGGCCATGAGTATTTTCAATGACTTTTGTTCTCCATCACTTTCTAACTCACTTATTTCTGAGTTTGAGTCACCAGTGTCATCCCAAGTGGCTGCCATAGCTTTTCCCTTAGATTTCTTTGTGGAACATTCAGTATAGATGTGACCATACTTTCTACAGTTGTAACATTAGAGTTCTTTGAACTTGTTAAAGGATTTTCCTATTGGGCGCTTGTGGTCCAAATGTATCTCTTTGTTATTGTATGGTTTTCTACGGTTCTTGTTAAAGAATCTTTTGAATCTTTTAGCTAGGAGGGCAACCTCTTCATCCCCATCTTTGCTCTCACTTTCTTTTTCCTCTATTGTACTTATAGTTTTAGAGGCTTTGAGAACATTGTTTTTGGATTTTGTGGGTGTTTTAAGATGTAGTTCAAAAGTTTGTAAAGAACTTACCAGTTCTTCTACTTTCATCTCATCAATATTCCTACATTCTTCAATGGTGGTAACTTTGGAGTTAAAACGTTTTGGTAGCAATCTCAATATTTTTCTACATATTTTAGGTACCAGAATTGTCTCTCCAAGTCCTCCATGGAGTTGCATATGATATTTAATTTTGTGAAAAACTCCATAAAGGTCTCATCCTCTTCCATTTTTAAGTGTTCAATCAAGTAGTCAAGAACTGCAACCTTGACCTCTTTACTGTGTTGGTTCCTTCATGGGTTGTTTTCAATAAATCTCATGCTTCTTTTGAGGTTTTACTCATACTAATATGATTAAATACCTCTTCTGAAACTGCACAGTAAATAGCATTTATAGCTTTTGCTTCACTTGTTTTTTTTCTTTATCAAAAGTTGTCCATTTTTCTTTTGGATTGGGTTTAATGATGGTTGTGCCATTTTCCAATACTACCTATTCAGTCGGTGGCACATATCCATTCTCAACAATTTTCCAAATATCATGGTCCAAGGATTGCAGAAAATAGTAAATTCTTACTTTCCAATATGCATAATTTGAACCATTGAAAATAGGAGGTCGAGAGACTAATGTTCCCTCTCCTTTAGCCATAAATCCTACTTCAGTTAGGATCTCCCTCCAGGTCGTTAAACCTTTCAAAAGGAACCCTCTCTGATACTAATTGAAATTGCAGTAAAACCGTTATTACTGAAGTGTGGAAGTATGTTCAAGTATCCTAGAGGGGGGTGAATAAGACTTTTCAAAAATTATTTTCTTACAACAACACACAATGCCTAACTTTAATCAAGATGAGTAAGGCAAAGTAACTTTATGGCATCCAAGCCGATGGAGGGTCCAAAACACATAGGCTTACACAAGATTTACATGTAAAGAAACAAGCCTATAAAGATAGTGTATGTGATAGTGTGTGAGATGTGATTTCTATCACTACTTATACATTTACTAAATCATGAATCATAATAATCATTTGATAAACATAAGCATAATTAGATCAACACACAAAAAGCAATCCCAAACGCAATTATATATAGTGGTTCGGCTACTTGCCTACTCCACTCCCGGTGGACGCACTCTCCTAAAGTGTACTGGATTTCACTATACAATGATTTTAAATCAGGTTAACCATGAACCTTCACAACCTACATAAGGTTAACTAAGGGACCTACACAAGGTTACCTTAGGTGCTTACATAAGGTAACGAGTCCTACACAAGGACACACTTAGGAGCCTACACAAGGTAACCTATACCTACACAAGGCTAACACGTCTTACACAAGGACAACGTATTCTCCTGTCGAAGGCCTTATGAAAAGGTCTTGGTGAGTTTGTCACTCAATCTCTGAATCTCAATCCTACACAAGGAAAGGGCTTCAGACTCAACGGACTCATTATACTTACAAATAAGTGAGTGAGACCCTTTCTCGCACAATATGAAGATCTTTTATGTTGATGAAGAGTCTTCAGCTTCCTTGAATCACAACCGCTTTTGATGCTTCGATCAATGCTTGGGGGTTGTGAGGTTTAGGGTTTGGTTATTCTTCTCTATTTAAATGATATGATTTAAACACATAGTGTAACGCCCTGAAAATCGGGGGTCGAGTAGAAACTCAACACCCGAGTTCCAACACATCACTTATGCAACACATTTAATGATGATTGTATGTTGTATGTATTGGTGCGTAAAACATGAGTGAGATTAAACCAAAACAGCAAACATAATCCAGGGATAGTTATAACACGCAAGTGGAAGACTGTAAAGAATATGTATAACCTTATAAACCATTCCAGGTCCCCAAAATATGTATGCATTGCCAGGTCAATAATTACAAGTACTGTTTCAAAATACAAAATGTCAAAATTGTAGTAGTCTGCTACAAGTGAAACCCTGGAGCCCCGTCGATCAGAACGGTCGAAATGAATCCGCCTGAATACTGCATATAAGAAAAGGCGTCCTCGTCATCCTCAAAGTCCGGCTTCACCTCGTAGGCATCGCCACTACCTGCATCTAAGACAGGGTCTGGTTGGTGTGTACAACACCGTCCCGTAATGTGGGAGTGAGTGATCAACTCAATGGAACAATAAAGCAAAGGTTAACTTGTTATCAATTCAATCAAACGGTAATGATAAAACAGTAAATCACACATCCCTAAGTACTCTTATTAATGCAAGTATGGTATATATGTATGATGCATGCCCTCACCTACGCTCCCTCAGCGACTCCTTACGATCGCTGCATGCCACACTCCCTCAGTGCTTAACCATCAACGCTAAACACACACATAATGTGATGCATGAACGTGATTACCAAGTCCCTTATTAGTCATTTTCATACAGCAGGATTGGAAAACTAAGGTACCTCCCTTATATCACTTCCCAAACAAGGATCCATTCTATTGTCGTCAGTCCTAGTGAACTCATACGATGATACGGTTCTAGGTCACTGCAAAGGGCTCGTCGCCTTATCAGTGCAGGCCTAGTTATACTCTAGTTGCTACGAAAAGGCTCATTGTCTCGCTGCAGACTCAAAGTATGCTCGAGATCACTACAAAGGGCTCGTCACCTTATCAGTGTAGGCTGACAGCTCGAATACAGTGTCCCATACCACCGTATTCGGCTCACGAGTCTGGGTTGCTCACTGGTTACTACGGGGAGGCTCGTCGCCCAGCGTAGGCCGACAACTCGACCACGGTGTCCTATACCACCATGTCCGGCTCATAAGTCTTAGCGGATCAAGGTACCAAGGTTAATAGGGATTTCACTGGTGAGTTTGGTACCCTAGGTTCAAGCAGTAGGTCCAAACATGGTTAACATACATCGGGCCAATTGGGTTATTTGACGGGCTCGACTAGCACGAGCGCACATCGAGTTAATTGACATGAAGTGCATAAGCACTCCGTGTGGCCTAACTACTGTCGTCAATCGAGATACGACTCGGATTTATCAGGCGCATCTCATGTGGCGGGACAAAGTCAGACACTACTTCGAGACCTATTGCCGATTGTCTGGACTATAGAATAGTCCCAAACACATTCAATTACAACGATCTAGCATATGAGATACTCAAGCAGTAATGGAGCAATGATTCAAATCATACAATCAGTTGAGCATGTTATGAAGTACAACATAAACATGAATCCACACTTATGCATTTCTAGGTAAAAGCAATGAATATGAAATAAGGCATATGGAGGAAATCGTACACATCATTAGAGTGGCTGAGAATCCTATCTCAACACCCATTTAAAGAACAGTTTACAAATATTTATTCATACAGACATGTTTACAAACACTTAGCATACACATTATATCATATATGGTATGTATTTGTTAGCATACGTATTAGGGCAAATCCTTTCGTCAAAGGATTGCCACGTACACAACATTCACATAGCCACGATAGTTAGTCATGGCGTACACTAACGCAAGGTTTATACTCATTTAGTCTTTTACTCAAACACTTAGGCTACGCATTGTAACATATACGACGTATGTTAATATAACATGTATTAGGCTAATCCGTTCACCTAGAAGTTGATACACATGCATCTAGCATACATAAACAGCAATTAATCATGGCAAGCACAAATCCGAATTTCAAATGTATATGGTATTTTCTACAAGTACAAGGAATATAGTATATTCAACCTAACTAACGGATAACTGAAAAATGGAACGGACATCACTTTATGCATGTGAAATAGCGTCCACATCAGTAATATATCAGTAACCGACATTGAAAGCCTTGAAAACCATAACCTATACGTTTATAGTCCGCACCTAATGCCGATAAACGCGTAACGGAGTCGTCTTAAACACGTAGTCTTTGTCACGGGCAGAATGACAACCTGTAGCACAAACTAGATTAGCTATTTCATCCTTTCATTATTTGAAACCCTAGAACGGATTAAGGTTAGGTTTTCTTACCTAAGAACAGGATCGGTATCGCCGGTAGAGCAATACAGAAGTGATGGTAAGGCACGTGGAGTAGCGGGATCGAATCCCAGGAAGAAGCGCCTAATCTCTCTCTCACTTTCTCTCTTTCCTTCTCTTTCTCCTCTTCTCTCTCTTAGGGTTTAGAGAATTCGTATGGAGTGAGAGAGTGAGGGTTTTAAGCCCTTATATAGACCTAAAACTGATGGGAATGACCCTAGGGCCAAGGTATACTTAGGTTATGTCCAAAGAGCGTCTTTTCAGCTCAACGGAGCACTTCCGGAGCCCCCTTTTCTGCGTGCGATCGGACTTAAGCTCGCTAACCTTGAATCTAGGTCAAGTTAAGTTCTCGTTCCAGTCAGGTTTCCAGATCGCATGTGGTGGACCAGTTTCAGTTCAACGGTCACCGAAACTCGATCAGGGTTACAAGTACACTGCCTGGTATGGGAAATTTCTCCTGATCCGAGGGTGTATTTGGGTCAGATTCTGACGGTCTGAATCCTTATATTCAGCTCGCAAGCGACAAGTCTCAGATTACTTTTATTTCTAAAGATATCCACATTTCTCACACACTTCACTCCGGACTCGAACGAATAGCTTCAGAATACTATCTGGACTTGATTTCCGAGGTGGTTGTCAAGTCCAGCAAGGCGGTCTAAATTATATAATTTTGTAGTAATCGGACTTTTGACGTGCGGTCCAGATCCGATACGAAGTTTCAATGTGCTCCCGAGAGCAACTGGGTAATGAGATTGATCCTAGATTTTAAGGTAACCTAGCATCAATGATTCCACAAGTTTTGGGTCTTGCAGATTGTATTTAAAGTGATCAGTACAGATTTCATAAGTAAACTAATTTAACACTAGAAAAAACTCGCCTAATTTCTAAAGGATTTAGTCCTTAGTGATTTCAGGCTGAGGTGGCACTCGGGTCTTAGTACGGATTTTTTCGAGACGTTACACATAGAGAAGATTCGCATGAACTAAGCATTCAAGAGTTTTAGCACAATGATTTTCCTGTAAAGGATGTTGCTGAAAACTCAATGAATGCTAGAGTTCATGATTTAATCCAAGCAATTAAGATAAGAGTAAATGCTTATGCAAAGGATTAAATGATGAACTTTAATGGGAAAGAGGGAATGAGGATGCGGGTATTTATCCTAACAACAACTCTCTCAAACTCTCTTAAATTTTAGCTCATTTTACAAGATGTAAGCCATGTGAATTGATAAAGTTGAAGTCTCAATGGTCAAAAAACAGGCAAAAATCTGGCATTGTCAATGTCATTGACATTTGCATTTCGATGTCATCGAACCTTCTCCAATTGCATCGACTTCCTACACAAGATATTCATTTGGGTGTAGGAAGATTCTTGTCTGATCTCATCGAACAACCTTCAATGTCATCGACGTGCACTTCGATGCCATCGAGGGATAGTTTGATGCCATCAAGATTCCTTTTGAAACATACACAATGGTTGCTGGACAGTTTTGTAATCGAACAGACTTTCGATGCAATCGAACAGACTTTCGATCCATCGAGATTTGAATTTTGATGGCATCAAAAGGTCTTCGATGTGCTTGAAGAAAATTAGATTTTCCTTGATGCTTGCTGGAAAATTTGGTGTTAGTTTCGATGTCATCGATTAGCCTTCGATGTCATCGATAACTTACTCTCGATGCCATCGAAGCAGGTTCGATTACATCGAGGAGCACTTAGAGTATTTTTGGATTTTGGAAGATGTAAGCCCAAGGTCGATGCAATCGAAATGCGTTCAATGTCATCAAATAACATTCGATGCAATCGACAATTCCCAGCATGTTTTCATTTTGTTGCTGAACTATATGGACTTGTATTCGATGCAATCGAACAATGTTCGATGGCATCAAAGATGTCATCTATTGCATCTCGAGGCAATCGACGGGACATATGTTTTACCTGTTTGTTTCATACTTCCTCCAATACTTAAAGTGCGAAAAGCAACCCAATCTTACCAGAAGATTTCAGAAGAAGTCGAGGGCAAGTTAGGTTCTTATAAGGGTATATACCTATTAGGGTTTGTTTTGGGTGGATAAGGCTTAGTTTACCTTATAAGCACGATCGCATGCCTTCATCTTGATGAGTCTTGAACTTGATTTCTTCAACTTAGGGCTCACTCGATTGATAGACTCAACACTCACGTGTATTGAAAAACAAGGGCACATTCAAGAACCATTTAGGAGAGATCTTCTCATCTTTACCCATTCATACCTTATTGTTTCAAACCTCCTCCATTTAAAGAAAAAACACCTTAGCCTAGCCATCTCATCCCTCCACTAAGGAGAGGAGAGAGCAGTAGAAAAGAACCCAGCCTAGGTCAGCCCAACCTAGCCTAAACCTTAGCCACCTGAGTTACCCAAGCCTTGATCCTAGCCACTTGATCCGATCCTTACGACACAACCGTTCACCCAACAATCCATTCAAAGATTAGTTTTATCCAGTCCTTCATAAAACATCGTGTAATATTCATTCTTCTCCCAACCCACTTGCTTATCATATCCATTAGTATAACATCTCATACATAACATTTTCCACCTGGTTAACTTGAGTGTATGCTCTGCGACTTGCCGAGTTCCTCAAATCTTGAGTTGATAGGTTATTTCGCTCAAAGAGTAAGTGAGCCAAGGCAGATTTATCTAGCCCGAGACAATGCTTAACAATGATGGTGCATTAAACACAACATTCTACACACTACATACATAGTGCGCAAGAACTAATCTTCAACAATTCGATTTATCTTGTGAAGTAGAGACCGTATAATTGTAAGGGCAAAGTGGGTACCTAACACCTTCCTGCTCTATAACCACGGTCCCTCACCAAGTATTTTCGGTCGTAGATCAAGGATTCATTTTTAAGATCGAGAGCCTTCACGTCCCCCCCCCCCCCCCCCCCCCTTAAATGTTTCTATAGGGTCTTGCCGACTGTGGAATCAGAGTAATTGGCTAGTGGTGACTCTCGTCACATTTATATATATATCACGTGTACCCCCTCTTTTCATCACACGCATGCTAGAAAAGCGCCACATAAGCATGATTCTTCCTCGGGGATCCAACGTCCATGCTCCCCCAACCCACGTCTCTTCGCCTTCTAAGCTCCAACCACGGCCTCACACTTTCCAAGTTCCAACTAATGCTCCATTTCTCTCTCTCTCTCATTACAAGCTCCTCTGATCATTGCCTCCGGCTAAATCGCAGGATTTTCGACGTGATCCACCTCGAATCTAATGTCATTCTCTCTCTTCGATCAACAAAACACTCGAGCACAAGTTTAGGTTTGGCATAAAAAATCAGGTTAGTCTTGGGCTTAACTATTTTGGCCCATCACAGGCCCAAGCGAGACTCGGCCTACCTTGAACAATATGGTGCAGATTGCATATTGCCCCACCATGACCTAGTTAAAGACAGATGATCCTAGTAGGGCTCTATGAGGCCCATTGTAATGTATGCATTTTATCCACACTGCCCATCTATTTTGAAAGATCATATTAGGGCATGAGCCCATAAAATGAGGTGATCAAAGTCTTCAGTAGACCACATCACAAGAAGCAGAGGTAATGATGATGTCCACCTTTGAAGCCTTCCAAGGGCCCATCGTGATGTTTATTTTCCATCCAACTTATTCCTAAGGTTAGACTGACCTAGATGAAGGGAAAACATAAATATCAACTTCATACAAAACTTATGTGGCCCCATGAGGTTTTCAATGATAGGCATTTCATCCCCACTGTTTCTTGTGGTGTGGTCCTGTAATGCCGTGAAAATCGGGGGTCAAGTAGCAACTCAACACCCGAGTTCAAAAACATCACTTATGCAACATATATGATTATGATTAAATGTTGTTTGTGTTAGTGCATTGATCATGAGTGGAATTATACCAAAATAGTAATTCATACTCCAGATCAAGTTGTAAAACGCAAGCAGAAGACTGAAAGACATAAATAAACGTATATAAGTCAAAAGATCATGATCGGTTTCTAGAGTATGAATACATCACTGAGTCACCATATACATGTAATAGTCTCAAAAATCAAAATGTCAAAATAGTACAACTACAATGATAATCCCTATAGCCCAGTCAATCCGAATAACCTAAGCGAAGCTGCCGGAGAACTGCATATATAAGAGAACTTGTCCTAATCGTCATAGTAATCAGGCTCCGCCTCTTGAGTCGCATCGTCATCTGCAACTAAGACAGGGTCTGGTGGGTGTTCAGAACACCATCCCAAAACGTGGGAGTGAGTGATCAACTCAGTGGAATCATAGAGCAAAGGTTAACATGTTATCAATTCAGTCAAGCAGTAATGATAAAGTAGTACAATCAAACAATCCTAAATACTCTTATTAATGCAAGGATGAAGTGTAGTCATGATGCATGCCCTCGCCTACACTCCCTCATGCGACACCATCTTACGGTCGCGGCATGCTTTCTTCCCTCTGTGCTCTCCAACCCGGGCCACATGCAGTGCGATGTTATGAGCGTGATTACCAAGGTTTCATTAGTCCTTTTCATACAGCAGGATTGGGAAACTAAGGTACCTCCCTTATATCATTCCCAAACAAGGATCCATTCTAGATTCATTAGTCCTAGTAAATCTCATACGATGTTGCGGTTCTAGGTCACTGCAATGGGCTCGTCGCCAAATCAGTACAGGCCTAGTGTATACTCTGATTACTTCGGAAAGGCTCGTCGCCTCTACGCAGGTTCAGAGTATGCTCGAGGTCACTACAAAGAGCTCGTCACCAAATCAGTGTAGGCCGACAGCTCGAATACAGTGTCTCATACCACCGTATTCGGCTCACGAGTCTGGGTTGCTCACTGGTCACTATGGGGAGACTCATCGCCCCAGCGTAGGTCGACAGCTTGACCACGATGTCCCATACCACCATGTCCGGCTCATGAGTCTTAGCAAATCAAGGTATCATGGTTAAACGGGGTTTCACTAGTGAGTTCGGTACCTTAGGTTTAAATAATAGTGTCCATACATGGTGAACATACAATAGGCAAATCAGGTTACTTGACGAGCTCGACTAATACGAGCGCACATCGTATCGATCGACATGAAGTGCGTAATCACTTCATGTGGCCTAACCACCGCCAATGACCAACGCACGACTCGGGTTCGTCAAACACGTCCTACGTGGCGAATGAATCTCAGTCATGAACTCAAAGCCTGTTACCGAATGCCTGGACTATACCGTAGTCCCAAACACATTCAATTCGTAACCAGTAAGCATGAGGAGTAGTCAAAGCAGAATTAACCAAGTAATTCAAACATATTAACAAGCATGTTATAAAACACAATGTAAACAGGAAATCCAAACACATACATTTCATAAGTAAGCGATTAAACTAAACAACTTGCATGGAGGAAATCATACACATCTCTAAGATAGTTGAGAATCCTATCTCAACACCCACCTAAAGCACTATCCCTAAGTACCTACTCATACAAGCATTTTCACAAACACTTAGACTACGCTTATTAACATACTTAACGTATGTTGGCCAAAACATGTTTTAGGGCGAATCCTTTCACCGAGGAGTTGTTACACATACAACTAGCATATACACACAGTAGTTAATCATGGCAAACACACTTTCATATTTCGTACGTATATGGTATTTTCTACACAGACACAGAATACACTAAACTCCACAAATTTTAGATATAACTGAATCGCAAAACGAACATCGCATTTTGCATGTGAAATAACACCCACATCATGAATCTATCATATCCGGCATTGAAAGCCTTGAAAACCATAACCTATACATCTATAATCTACACCTTACGCCGTAGAAGTGTAACGAATTCGCTAGAAACTCTAAGGCTTCGTCAACGATGGTACATCAACCTATGGCATGAGTTAAGTCAGCTATCTCACCACTTGTAACAATTGAAACCCTAGAACATATTAAGGTTAGGTTTTCTTACCTAAGAACGAAGTCAGAATCGCCGGAATAGCGATTAGATAGGGATGGTTAAGCGCGTAAAATGGCAGGATAGAGCACCAGAAATCTTCTCCCACTTCTCTCACTCTTTCCCTCTCTTTACTCTCTTCTCTCTCCTAGGTTTTCTCAAATTTGTGTGGAGTGAATGGGAGAAGGTTTAAGGTCCTTATATAGGCCTAAAACTGAGGGGAATGACCCTAGGGCCAAGGTATACTTAGGTTATGTCCAAAGAGCGTCTGTTTTAGCTCAATGGAGCACTTCCGGAGCCCCCCTTGAGCCAAAGGTCGGACTTAAGCTCCCTGACCATGGATCTAGGTCGAGTTAAGTTTTCAGTCCGATCAGATTTACAGATCGCCCGTGGCAGACCAGTTTCAATTCAACGGTCCACGATCACCGATCAGGGCTACAAGTACACTGACCTTTGTATGAAATTTCCCCAGATCCGAGGGTGTATTTGGGTCAGATTCTGACGGTCTGAATCCTTCTATTCGGCCTACAAGCAACAAGTCTCAGATTACTTAAATTTAGATATTTATTTCTAAAATATCCATGTTTCTCACATACTTCACTCCAGGCTCAAGCAAATAGCGCCGGGACACTATTTGGATTTGATTTCCGAGATAGTTGTCAAGCCCAGGAAGGCGGTCCTAAGCGTTTAGTCTCGTGGTTATCAGACTTTCGACGTGCAATCCAGATCCTATACTGAGTTTCAATGTGCTCCCGAGAGCAACTGGGTAATGAGATTGATCCTAGATTTTAGGGTAACCTAGCGTCACTAATTCTACAACTTTTAGGCCTTACATATCGTATTTAAAGTGGATCAAACGGATTTTGTATCTAATCTAGTTTAGCACTTAGTTAATGTTGTCTAATTCCTGAAGGATTTGATCCTGAGTGATTTCTGCTTAAGGTGGTACTCGGGTGTTTGTACGAAATTTTTCGAGATGTTACAATTAACCCCCATAAAAAATTTTCCTCGAAATTAGTACCTTTTTGTACTCCTCAACAATTTAAGGGTAGTTCTTTCTGACCTCAGACTCTGTCTCCCAAGTAGCCTCTTCCTCAGTATGATGTGTCCATAGTACCTTCACCAATGGGATAACCTTGCTACGCAATACCTGCTCCTTCTTGTCTAAGATACGCGTCGGACGCAGTACATAGTAGCGTCCTCACTCAACTGTACCTGCTCCCACTTGATAATGTGGGAAGGATCAGGAACGTATTTCTTCAGCATAGATACATGAAATACGTTGTGCACGGCCGCAAGTAGTGTGGGCAAAGCGAGACGATAGGCCACCACACCCACTCAATCAAGTATCTGAAATGGGCCAATGAACCGCGGCGTAAGCTTCCCTTTCTTGCACAGGACTCCTTTCATGGGGGAAACTCGAAGGAATACATGGTCTCCAACCTCAAACTCAAGCGGTCGTCACCTCCTATCGGCATAACTCTTCCGTCTGCTCTATGTTGTAAGAAGTCGACGCCTGATAATATCGATCTTCTCTGAGGTCGCCTGTACTAACTCTGGGCCAATTAAACTACGCTCGCCAACCTCTGCCCAGCATGGGGTACTTGGCAAGGGTGCCCGTACAAGGCCTCATAGGGAGTCATACCAATACTCGCCTGAAAGCTGTTATTGTAGGCGAACTCTGCATACGGGAGACAGTCATCCCAACTATCTTTGAAGTCAAAACACAAGCCCACAGCATATCCTCTAAAATCTGATTCACCCTCTCCGTCTGTGGGTGGAATGCGGTACTGAACTTCAACTTCACACCCATTGCTTCCTGGATACGAGTCCAGAAGATGGATGTGAATCGCATGTCTCAGTCTGACACGATCTCTAAGGGAACTCCATGCAGACGCACTATCTCCTTGATGTGCAGCCTAGCCAACTCATCTGAAGAGTTTGAGACTTTAATCGGGAGGAAGTGAGCCGATTTCGTTAACCGGTCCATGATCACCCAAATAGAGTCATAACCCTTCCTCGTCTTCGACAGCCCCAATATGAAATCCATAGAGATGAAGTCCCACTTCCATTCAGGTATGGACATGGGCTGAAGCAGTCCAGGAGGTCGGCGATGTTCGGCCTTGACCTGCTGACACGTGAGACAACGGGAGACATATTCTGCTATATGAGCCTTCATATTGTCCCACCAATACGACCTCTTCATGTCCTGATACATCTTCGTGCTACCAGGATGCATCGCAAGCTTCGATCTGTGAGTAGCCTCGAGAATCTTCTGTCTCAAGTCATGAAAATTTGGGATGCATAGGCGGCCACGGTATCGTAGGCCCCCATCTGTCCCAACTCTCCACTCGGAGTCCTCATCATTGCTAGCTTGCTCTCGAAGCTCAGACAATCGCGTATCGTCCTTCTGGGCCTCGATAATCCTGTCATCGATAAGTGACCGCACCCGAATGTGCGCGACACTCTCGAATGGCTCCTCCACGGTGAGTTTCTGCTCGAAGTCCCGCACAAACTCTACCATATCCCACTCTGCTATCATTAGCGGAGCTGCAAATGTTATAGCCTTCTTGTGGCTCAACGCGTCTGCCACAAGGTTAGCCTTGTCAGGATGGTAGGAGACCTCGAATTTGAAGTCCTTCAAGGTTTCCATCCATCGGCGTTGCCTCATATTCAAGTCTCGCTGAGTGAATATATAGCGAAAGCTCTTGTGGTCGCAGAAAAGCTTGAACTCCTCTTCGTAGAGGTAATGTCTCCAGAGCTTCAGTGCAAAGATGATGGCTGTCAGTTCCAAGTCGTGTGTAGGGTAATTCTCCCCGTGTTTCCTCAACTGTCTCGAGGCATATGCAATCACACTGTCCTTCTGCATAAGGACACATCCCAAACTAACTCGAGACGTGTCGGTGTAAATCATATACTTGACCCATTGCTCTGGCAATACTAGCACAGGGGCGGACGTCAGTCTGTCCTTTGGCTCCTGAAAAGTTGCTTCCGCCTTCTCATTTCAGGCGAACTTCAGAACCTTTCATGTCAACTGAGACAATGGTCTGGTTATCTTCGAGAAATTCTGAATGAATCGTCGATAGTACCCCACTAGACCAAGAAAACTCCTCACCTCAGTAACTGAACCAGACTGCTTCCAGTCCTGAACCGCGGCTACCTTAGCAAGGTCCACCGCTATCCCTTCCTTGGACACCATATGTCCCAGAAACTTGACTTCTTCTTTTCAGAAGTCGCACTTCTTGTACTGTGTGAACAACTGGTTCTTCCTCAGAATATCTAAGACTGTTTGTAAGTGTTCCTCGTGCTCTTCCCGACTCGCAGAGTATATCAGGATGTCATCGATAAACACGATGACAAATCGGTATAAAAATGGCCGAAATACCCGGTTCATCAAATCCATAAACACGGCCGGTGCGTTTGTAAGACCGAACGACATCACGAGGAACTCGTAATGCCCAAAACTGGTCCTGAAGGCTATCTTCTGCACGTCCTCATCCTTGATGCGCAACTAATGATACCCTGATTGTAGATCAATCTTTGAGAAGTATTGCGCCCCTTTCAACTGGTCAAACAGATCATTTATCCTGGGCAAAGGATACTTGTTCTTCACGGTCAATTGGTTCAACCTGCGGTAATCAATACATAATCGTAACGAACCATCCTTCTTCTTGACAAATAACACAGGTGCTCCCTAAGGAGACACATTGGGTCGTATGAAGCCCTTCTCTACCAGCTTATCAATTTGTTTCCTCAATTCCTCTATCTCACATGGAGGCATCCGATACATAGGTAATGAAATGGGGGTCGCACCAAGCACAAGATCAATAGAAAAATCAATCTCGCGCCGAGGAGGTAATCTAGGGATCGTCCTGAACACATCCTCAAATTTCCGAACTACTGGCATGTTCCCTAATGTCGGCCCATCAACATGCTCTAGTAAAGCAGTGTAACATCTAACACGACATGGCCAACTAATCTGCACTGGAAAAGTAAAGACCATGCTGTCAGGTCCGTTGGCTGTCACGACCCGATTATCGCAATCAATCTCTGCCTTCATCTCGGTGAGCCAGTCCATACCGAAGATAATATCGTAGTGCCATAGTGGGGTGACAATGAGGTCAACGAATACTGTCCTGCTACCCAAGTCTACTGAGCAACCCTCACACGTCCATGTGACATCCGAAAAAGTCCCTGTAGTAGTAGTGAGTCTCACTCCCTTCGTGGGAGTAGTATGTAAAGTTAGACGCTTAATTGCCGTATAGGAAATGATGGAAGTAGTAGACCCAATGTCCACTAATAAGAAGACAGGAGTACCTTGGACATGTGCAGTGACCTCGAAGGCCATAGGTGCTGAAGGTTCTGGCTCTTCCGCTGTAAGTGCATGAAGGCGTGCCTGTTGAGGTCGGTTGGGCTGAGGCATCATAGGTCTCTGAGGCAACCTAAATCGAGGTGTAGGGGGCCTGAAGGATGGATGTGCAGGTGCTGCCCGTAGGGGTGGAGTCGATAGAGCCTGAGGGCGAGGGCGGTCAATTCTCTGCAACGGTGAAAACCCACTGTCTCTCATACATGCAAAACAACTCTCCACAACATGACCTGGTCTCCCACAGTAAGTGCATGTCACACCCGGGCGCCTCATCGGAACTAATGACGCCGCAATCCTGGGAGGAGAGTCAATACGGGGCCTCTTGCAGAAAAAAGGCCTGCTCAGCATATCTGGTCGTGGTCTAGTAACCATAGTCCCACGAGAACGTGTCAATCGATCCCCGTCCTGCTCTGCCCGCATAAACATGTGTACTAGCTCAGCATAGGAGGGTATACTAGCACAACACATCCTCAACCGGATGTCAGGTCGCAGGCCCTCGGAGAAACACCGCATCCACATCTGCGTGTCAGCAAGTATAGTAGGGACGTATTTGCCCAACTCTGTAAATCGGTGCTCGTACTCTGTCATTATCATGCCTCCCTGCCTGAGGTGCAAGAACTTATTCTCCTTCTCGTGCCGGTACGTCTGGGGATAGTACTTCTCATGAAAGCGGAACTCACAAGCTGCCCTTGTCCATATATTGCCAACTGCAACTGTCCGCAGAACACTATCCCACCACAAGCTAGCCTCCTTTTCAAACATAAAGGTGACCAACTCGACCTGCTCCTGCTCTGTACAATGTAGCATCCTCAGCATCTTGTAGATGCAGTCGAGTCAATATTCGGCCTCCTCGGGTCTGTAAGAACCCGTAAAGGTAGGAGGACTCAAGCGCTGGAATCGCTCGAGGAGACCACTCATACCCAGATTCCCTGTAGGGTATGTAGCAGGTGTAGGGGGAGGCACACCCTCATCCTGAGCAGAAGGCCCTACAGTCTCAGCAGGGCGTACAGATGGTGAAGGTGGAGTCGCACTTCTGCCCTGAGTTAGGGCCCCTGCAATAGTAGCTAAGAGCTGCTGATGCTGTTGGTGCATCATCACCATCAACTGCTCCAAACTATCTGCAAGTGGGGCTGACTGAGGCACATGTTGCGTCGAAGAAGACGCACGGTTCTGCTCACAAACTGGTGGTGTGTACGGTGGCGGTCCAACTACAGGACCAATAGAAGGCTGAGGCTCAGGTATAGTCTCACGAACCGGGACCAAACCAGGGTCGGTACGACCGTCACTCTGGGGAGGTGCCTAATCCATCGAACCAGTAAGTGCGAGGCGTGTTGTGCTTCGCTTGACCTTCCATGGCATACCCTATATGACATAGGGTGCAATTTGTGTAAGATGTAGCCTAACAATACACAATCCTTTAAGCATTCTACACACTTCATAATAAAAGGGACTGCATGCATTTCATTCACCAAAATTTGTTATAATACATGGAATACAGAGTTATATGAATCATGACAGATGATACATGTGAGCTAATACAGCCAAAGCTTCAAACACTGAAAACATTCTACTAACTACTACACTACTAGGCCCATCAACATGAACACAAACATAACCTAAAGCAGTAACCAAAACAAGTTGTAAGACAATGGCATGGATGACCAGGCATCCAAGTCTAGCGAAGGAGGAGGAGTGCCCTCACCCTGCAGGCAACATAGGATGGCCCTTAAGGTGCGGGACACTTTACTGAATTTTCGTTTCATAAAGACCTCATTCTCCTCAAGCTTTTGTCTTGCTTCGACACGGGCCTCTTGGATCTCCTGCCTCAAGGCAGCTTGGCCCTCCTCAAGTTGAGCCAAACAGGCTTCCATAGTAGCCCGTTCACCGCCATGCTCCTGGGTGGTAGGAGGAGAGTTCTCATCAGTGTCCTGAGCCTCCTTCTCTTCTTCATGTTCTTCCTCTATCTCATCACCACTTCTTTCCTTGCTCTCTTCATCTAGATCAATACTTTCCTCCTCCTCACTATCGGACTCCTCCCCATACTCATCGAGTCAGGCTTGGTGTTGTCGAGGGCCGATCCCCATGTTGTTAAGCGTAGTATCACTTATGACCCGGATCAGCGCAAATCATCCATGTTAAGTCTATAGCCGACCTCTCAAGCAATCATACATACCAGACGGCCGAACAGAAGTGAGACATCATTTTTGACAGATCGAGCAGTCTGGATTATCTAGAGTAGGGTGAACGTGGGCAGGCACAACTTGCCCCCATGTCCAACCCTATACAGGAAGTCTACCATCAAACGAGTGCATTCAGTGCGATTGCCCCACCGTGGATGCACATTGTACGTGAAAATGTAGTGAAGCAAACGAAAATCATCTATTAATCTCGTCGATGAGAGGCAATTACCTCGTGTTCAGGGAGCCAGTCGGCCACAAAGGTATCGTGTGCGGCGATCTCGTTCTCTCACACTCTCAAAAAAATCCTCATTGGTGTGTACATCACCACATGGAATTCCCATAACCTGGGACACTAAGTACACGTTGATCGTGTAATCCCGCCTTGCGATGGAAATAATGAACTGTAGAGGTTCTAGCGATGGGTCTCGGATATGGGCGTAGAAATCACGAACCGTATTCTCACATACGTGAGACTTACCTTCGAACATGGGACCCCACTCAACGTCCACCAAGCGGTCCATAATCAGGTGTAGCACAAATAGCCTCTCATCTACGTGAGCATCAAGTACCACCCTGCGGTCACGAAACCGACTATATTCGAAGCCTATCGGTAGTGCTCTCTCTATTGGGATTTGGGGATCGAGGTCCCACTTCGACCTGTGCTCATGGGCAACGCTTGTGCTAGCTTCGGCACTCGCCCTCCTCCTTGGACCGGATGGGCGACTAGGCCCGGCTTCCTCCGTAGGAGCCCGCTTCTTTCCCATGAGAGAAAGAAAGGTGGAAATGGAGAAGATGGCTGCCACGAGTTCGAAAATGGCCATTGGAGTGGAATAAAGTGTTGGATTAAGGTAGATTGTTGAGTTGTGAGAGGTTGAGCCACAAAAATAGGATTTGTGCACTCAAATCGTAGAAAACGAATGGGATAGAAGAGGGGGTTTGCTGAAAACGGTGGAGGGGTGTGTAATGTGAAGGGAAATGGAAAAATGGAAGAATGGAGGGAAGATTTGAGAGAGAAATTTGGGATGTTTTAAGAGGGAGAAAGGCTTGGAGGAGTAGTAAATGAAAGAGGAGGTAAAAGGGAAATAAATGGGGGTCCCCACGTGATTTGGTGGGCCCCACACTGTTTGGGAGGTCAGCCCGACGCCGGCCCACGTCGTCCAGACAGGCCAGGACAGACCAAGCCGCGGTGCACCGTGGTAGGCGGGGCACCCCCGCGGTCCTCTGGACTGGGCGCGGTGCCGCCAGGGTAGGGCGGTGGCCACCCCCCTCCCAGGGTGCCAATGATGCCCTGGGTCCATTGTTGGTCCCCCCGGACTGCACCGTTTTGCCCCCGACTCCGCTTCGAGTCGTTTCGGGTCCTATCTATTGTACAGTCATGTATTTGGGTTGTTTGAAGTTGGAATGGGCTCAATCGTCATCTAGACCCATCGATTAATAGTCTAGAAGTGATTCGGGATCACCTCAAGTGATCACGGATGTGTATAAACCCGATCTCAGCGATCGTTTTAGGTGAATTTTGCCAATAGACAAAACTGGAAACCAACACTTGTTTCTACGTTCGTATCGCACCCACCTAGGTCAAAATGCGTCAGTGTACGTTGTGTGACCATAACCCAGGTCTAGTTTTATCCAAATCATGCTCTGATACCAATTTGTAACGCCCAGAAAATCGGGGGTCGAGTAGCAACTCAACACCCAATTTCCAAAACATCACTTATGCAACATATATGATTATGATTAAATGTTGTCTGTGTTAGTGCATTGATCATGAGTGGAATTATACCAAAACAGTAATTCATACTCCAGATCAAGTTGTAAAACGCAAGCGAAAGACTGAAAGACATAAATAAATGTATATAAGTCAAAAGATTAAAATCGGTTTACAAAGTATGAATACATCACTGAGTCACCATATACACGTAATAGTCTCAAAAATTAAAATGTCAAAACAGTACAACTACAATGATAATCCCTGTAGCCCCGTCGATCCGGATAGCCCAAGCGAAGCCGCCGGAGAATTGCATATATAAGAGAACTCGTCCTGATCGTCATAGTAATCAGGCTCCGCCTCGTGAGTCGCATCATCATCCGTAACTAAGACAGGGTCTGGTGGGTATTCAGAACACCATCCCAAAACGTGGGAGTGAGTGATCAACTCAGTGGAATCATAGAGCAAAGGTTAACATGTTATCAATTCAGTCAAGCAGTAATGATAAAGCAGTACAATCAAACAATCTTAGATACTCTTATTAATACAAGGATGAAGTGTAGTCATGATCCATGCCCTCGCCTACACTCCTTTGTGCGACACCATCTTACGGTCGCGGCATCCTTTCTTCCCTTTGTGCTCTTCAACCCGGGGCACATGCAGTGCGATGTTAAGAGCGTGATTACCAAGTTTTTATTAGTCCTTTTCATACAGCAGGATTGGGAAAGTAAGGTACCTCCCTTATATCATTCCCAAACAAGGATCCATTCTAGGGTCGTCAGTCCTGGTAAATCTCATACGATGTTGCGGTTCTAGGTCGCTGCAATGGGCTCATCGCTAAATCAGTACAGGCCTGGTGTATACTTCGATTACTACAGAAAGGCTTGTCACCTCTACTCAGGTTCAGAGTATGCTCGAGGTCACTACAAAGGGATCGTCACCAAATCAATGTAGGCCGACAGCTCGAATACAGTGTCCCATACCACCGTATTCGTCTCACGAGTCTGGGTTGTTCACTGGTCACTATAGGGAGACTCATCGCCCCAGTGTAGGCCGACAGCTCGACCACGGTGTCCCATACCACCATGTCCGGCTCATGAGTCTTAGCAGATCGAGGTACCATGGTTGAACGGGGTTTCACTAGTGAGTTCGGTACCTTAGGTTCAAACAATAGCGTCCATACATGGTGAACATACAATAGGTAAATCGGGTTACTTGGGGAGCTCGACTAATACGAGCACACATCGTATCGATCGACATGAAGTACGTAAACACTTCATGTGGCCTAACCACTGCCGACGACCAACGCACGACTCAGGTTCGTCAAACACGTCCTACGTGGTGAATGAATCTCAGCCACAAACTCAAAGCCTGTTACCGAATGCCTGGACTATACTGTAGTCCCAAACACATTCAATCCTTAACCAGTAAGCATGTGGAGTAGTCAGAGCAGAATTAACCAAGTAATTCAAACATATTAACAAGCATGTTATAAAACACAATGTAAACAGGAAATCCAAACACATATATTTCATAAGTAAGTGATTAAACTAAACAACTTGCATGGAGGAAATCATACACATCTCTAAGGTAGTTGAGAATCCTATCTCAACACCCACCTAAAGCACTATCTCCTAAGTACCTACTCATACAAGCATTTTCACAAACACTTAGACTACGCTTATTAACATACATAACGTATGTTGGCCAAAACATATTTTAGGGCGAATCCTTTCGCCGAGGAGTTGTTACACATACAACTAGCATATACACACAGTAGTTAATCATGACAAACACACTTTCATATTTCGTACGTATACGGTATTTTCTACACAGACACAGAATACACTAAACTCCACAAATTTTATATATAACTAAATCGCAAAACGAACATCGCATTTTGTATGTGAAATAACACCCACATCACGAATCTATCATTATCCGGCATTGAAAGCCTTGAAAACCATAACCTATACGTCTATAATCTGCACCTTATGCCGTAGAAGCGTAACGAATTCGCTAGAAACTCTAAGGCTTCGTCAACGATGGTACATCAACCTATGGCATGAGTTAAGTCAGCTATCTCGCCACTTGTAACAATTGAAACCCTATAATAGATTAGGGTTAAGTTTTCTTACTTAAGAACGAAGTCAGAATCACCGGAATAATGATTAGATAGGGATGGTTAAGCGCGTAGAACGGCAGGATAGAGCACCGGAAATCTTCTCCCACTTCTCTCACTCTTTCTCTCTCTTTACTCTCTTCTCTCTCCTAGGTTTTCTCAAATTCTTATGGAGTGAATGGGAGAGGGTTTAAGGTCCTTATATAGGCCTAAAACTGATGGGAATGACCCCAGGGCCAAGGTATACTTAGGTTATGTCCAAAGAGCGTCTGTTTCAGCTCAACGGAGCACTTCCGGAGCCCCCCCTGAGCCAAAGGTCGGACTTAATCTCCCTGACCATGGATCTAGGTCGAGTTAAGTTTTTAGTCCGATCAGATTTACAGATCGCCTGTGGCGGACCAGTTTCAATTCAACGGTCCACGATCACCGATCAGGGCCACAAGTACACTGACCTGTGTATGAAATTTCCCTGATCCGAGGGTGTATTTAGGTCAGATTCTGACGGTCTGAATTCTTATATTCGGCCCACAAGCGACAAGTCTCAGATTACTTAAATTTAGATATTTATTTCTAAAATATCCATGTTTCTCACACACTTCACTCCGGGCTCAAGCAAATAGCATCGGGACACTATCTGGATTTGATTTCTGAGATAGTTGTCGAGCCCATCAAGACAGTCCTAAGCATTTAGTCTCGTGGTCATCAGACTTTCGACATGCGGTCCAGATCCGATACGAGTTTCAATGTGCTCCCGAGAGCAACTAGGTAATGAGATTGATCCTAGATTTTAGGGTAACCTAACGTCACTGATTCTACAAGTTTTGAGTCTTGCTGATCGTATTTAAAGTGGATCAAGTAGATTTCGTAGCTAATCTAGTTTAGCACTTAGTTAATTTTGTCTAATTCCTAAAGGATTTGATCCTGAGTGATTTCTGCTTGAGGTGGTACTCGGGTCTTTGTACGGAATTTTCTGAGACGTTACGGGTCCACTTGAGCCTTACATCTATTTCCTTTTTGAGTTTAAGATTTAAAATTATTTTTCAAAATAAATGTACAACTTGAATAAAAGATACATATTAAGGTGGACCGAACAAAGCCTCTAGGAACATTTGGAACATATCGTTTTAAGAAATTTAGGACTGTGGACCCCACCTTTTAGCCAGCTATTTTTATAAAAGAAGACAAACCTTCTTTTGCAACTTAGACCTGCACGTGCGGATTACAAATTTCAGGATGAAAATACCCCTCCTTTTTGCATACTCTTTTCACTGCTGCTGTTTTTCTTCTCCCTTTCAACTATTTCCTTTTCCTTACTTCACTGTCGTTGCTTTCACCCCTTTTCTGCGCCCGGTTAGAAAGATAAAAAAAACCTTTTTTGTGGGCCCCCCTTATCAACATTTGTCTTCTTCTGAAAATGATCGGTCCAGCTAAGAAAGCATGCAGCACAAGTATATTTTAAACTTAGTTGGGCTCACATTGAATGTATGGGTATAAGAAACGGATTGGCTACTCCTCCGGTGCTCTGTAGGCCCCACCATGATTTACGTGGCTGGTGGTCGGTGCTCTGTGGGCCCCACTATGGTGTACGTGGCTGGTGGTCGGTGCTCTTTGGCCCCCCCATGGTGTACGTGGCTGGTGGTCAGTGCTCTTTGGCCCCACCATGGTGTACGTAACTGGTGGTGGTTGCTCTGTGGGTCCCACCATGGTGTACGTGGCTGGTGGTCGGTGCTCTGTGGGCCCCACCATGGGGTATGTGTTTCATCCATTTTGTCCGCTCAATTTCCATCTAATTTAAGGGGTTGAGCCCCAAATTAGATGGAAATTTGGCTGGTGGCCCGCTAGAGGAAAACAATGGTGATTGGATATCCATCATTTAAATCCTCCTGAGGCCCACTGTACTGTTTCTCTAAAATCCAATCTGTTTTTTAAGTGATAAAGACCCAAATGAAGGCTAAAAACAAAGATCATCTTGACCCAGTACTTTTATGGCCCCCGAAAAGTTTTTAATGGTCGATGTTCATTAAACACTATTTCCTGTAATGTGGTCCAAATGAGATCAAGATATACCTCAATTTTTATATAATGTGATAAAATAATCTATAAAAATAGATGATGGCCCACAGAGCAACGAACACCAGCCATTGGCTGGTGGCAGGGGGAGTAGCCAATTCATTTCCTATAGTATATCCACGACGTATATCCATTTTTCCATCTAATTTAAGGGGTTGAGCCCCAAATTGAAGCGTATTAAAATATTAACTGAATTATACCATGGGAAACAGTGGGCATAATGATTTTCTAGTTTGCCTTGCTGATTTCATGTTTCCCCCGCTCAATATCATGTTAGCCCTATTGATTTTATAGTTTGCCCCGCTGATTTCATCTTTCCCCCGCTCAATTTCATGTTTGCCCCGCAAATTTTCCAGTTTGTCCCATTCAATTTCATGTTTGCCCCGCTAAATTTCATGTTTCCCCTGCTCAATTTCATGTTTGCCCCGCTCAATTTCATGGTTTCCCCGCTCATTTTCTAGTATGCCCCGCTCAATTTTATGTTTGTCCCGATCAATTTCATGCTTGCCTTGCTCATTTCCTAGTTTGCCCCGTTCAATTTCATGTTTGCCTCGCTCAATTTCATGCTTGCACTGCTCAATTTCTTGTTTGCCCCACTCAATTTCATGTTTCCCCTGCTCAATTTCATGTTTGCCCCACTGATTCTCTTGTTTGCCCCCACTCAATTTCATGTTTGCCCCTGCTCAAAACCTAAACCTAAAACCTAAATGTATTCTCAAATCCCAAAACCTAAACCTTAACCTATAATCTAACTTAAACCTAAACCTATGTTGTGCACTTGTAACATAAAACCTAAATGTATTCTCAAATCCCTAAACCTAAACCTTAACCTATTATCAATTCCCTAAACTTTAACCTATAACCTAACTTAAACCTAAACCTATAACCTACAATTATAACGTAAAACTTAAATGTATTCTCAAATCCCTAGACCTAAACCTACACCTAATCCTAATCTCAACTCCTTAACCTAAACCGAAACTTGAAAACCCAAACCTAAACCCGGTCCCGAACCTGATTTCCTAAACCTAAACCTTAACCTATTATCAGTTCCCTAAACCTTAACCTATAACCTAACTTAAACCTAAACCTATAACCGACACTTATAACCTAAACTTAAACCTGTAACCTAAATGTATTCTCAAATCCCTAAACCCAAACCTACACCTAATCATAATCTCAACTCCTTAACCTAAACGTAAACTTGAAAACCCAAACCTAAACCCGATCCCGAACCCAATTTCCTAAACCTAAACCTTAACCTATTCTCAATTCCCTAAACCTTAACCTATAACCTAACTTAAACCTAAACCTATAACCTACACTTATAACCTAAAACCTAAACCTATAACCTAAATGTATTCTCAAATCCCTAAACCTAAACCAACACCTAATCCTAATCTCAACTCCTTAACCTAAACCTAAACTTGAAAACCCAAACCTAAACACGGTCCTAAACCCAATTTCCTAAACCTAAACCTTAACCTATTCTCAGTTCCCTAACCATTAACCCATAAACTAACTTAAACCTAAACCTATAACCAACACTTATAACCTAAGCCTATAACCTATAACCTAAATGTATTCTCAAATCCCTAAACCTAAACCTACACTTAATCCTAATCCCAACTCCCTAACCTAAACCTAAACTTGAAAACCCAAACCTAAACGCGGCCCCGAACCCGATTTCCTAAACCTAAACATAAACCTATTCTTAGTTACCTAACCCTTAACCTATAACCTAACTTAAACCTAAACCTATAACTGACACTTATAACCTAAACCTAAACCCATAACTTAAATGTTTTCTCAAATCCCTAAACCTAAACCTACACCTAATCCTAATCTCAACTCCTTAACCTAAACTTAAACTTCAAAACCCAAACCTAAACCCGGTCCAGAACCATATTTCCAAAACCTAAACCTTAACCTATTCTCAGTTCCCTAACCCTTAACCCATAACCTAACTTAAACCTAAACAAATAACGTACACTTATAACCTAAACCTATAATGGGCCCACATTGAATGTATGTAGTATATCCACGTCGTCCATCTACTTGAGCCCCAAATTGAAGCATATCAAAATATCAAGTAAATCATACCACGGGAAACAGTGGGCATAATGATTTTCTAGTTTACCCCGCTAATTTCATGTTTTCCCTGCTGATTTCGTGTTTCCCCCGCTCAATTTCATGTTTGCCCCACTGATTTCATGTTTCCCCTGCTCAATTTCATGTTTGCCCCGCTGATTTCATATTTTTCCCGCTCAATTTCATGTTTGCCCACAGATTTTTCAGTTTGTCCCGCTCAATTTCATGTTTGCCCCGCTCAATTTCATGCTTGCCCCGCTCATTTTCGTGTTTGCCCCACTGAATTTCATGTTTCCCCCGCTCAATTTCATGTTTGCCCATTGAATTTCATGTTTGCCCTGCTCAATTTCATGTTTGCCCTGCTCAATTTCATGGTTGCCCCGCTCATTTCCTAGTTTGCCCCGCTCAATTTCATGTTTGCCCCGCTCATTTCCTAGTTTGCTCCACTCAATTTCATGCTTGCCCCGCTCATTTCCTAGTTTGCCCCGTTCAATTTCATGTTTGCCCCACTCAATTTCATGCCTGCTCCGCTCAATTTCTTGTTTGCCCCACTCAATTTCATGTTTCCCCTGCTCAATTTCATGTTTACCTCGCTGATTCTCTAGTTTGCCCCCACTCAATTTCATGTTTCCCCTACTCAATTTCATGTTTGCCCAGCTGATTCTCTAGTTTGCCCCCACTCAATTTCATGTTTGCACCCGCTCATAACCTAAACCTAAAACCTAAATGTATTCTCAAATCCCTAAACCTAAACCTTATCTTATTCTCAATTCCCTAAACCTTTACCTATAATCTAATTTAAAGCTAAACCTATAACCGACACTTATAAGTAAAGCCTATAACCTATAACCTAAATGTATTCTCAAATCCCTAAACCTAAACCTACACCTAATCCTAATCTCAACTCCCTAACCTAAACCTAAACTTGAAAACCCACACTTAAACCCGATCCTGAACCCGATTTCCTAAACCTAAACCTTAACCTATTCTTAGTTCCCTAACCCTTAACCTATAACATAACTTAAACCTAAACCTATAACCGACACTTATAACCTAAACCTAAACCTATAACCTAAATGTTTTCTCAAGTCTCTAAACCTAATCCTAATCTCAACTCCTGAACCTAAACCTAAACTTAAAAATCTAAACCTAAACCCGGTCCTTAACCCGATTTCCTAAACCTAAACCTTAACTTATTCTCAGTTCCTTAACCCTTAACCCATAACCTAACTAAAACCTAAACCTATAACCTACACTTATAACCTAAACCTATAACATACACTTAGATGAGCCCACATTAAATGTATGTAGTATATCCACGACGTCTATCTACTTGAGCCCCAAATTGAAGCACATCAAAATATCAAGTGAATCATACCACGGGAAATAGTGGGCATAATGATTTTTTAGTTTGCCCCACTGATTTCATGTTTCCCCCGCTCAATTTCATGTTTGCCCCGCTAATTTTATAGTTTGCCCCGCTAATTTCGTGTTTCCTCTGCTCAATTGCATGTTTGCCCCGCTGATTTTCCAGTTTGTCCCGCTCAATTTCATGTTTACCCCGCTGAATTTCATGTTTGTCCCGCTCATTTCCGTGTTTACCCCGCTGAATTTCATGTTTCCCCCGCTCAATTTCATGTTTGCCCCATTCAATTTCATATTTGCCCCACTTAATTTCATGGTTGCCCCGCTCATTTCCTAGTTTACCCTGCTCAATTTCATGCTTGCCCCGCATTTCCTAGTTTGCCTCACTCAATTTCATATTTGCCCCTCTCATTTCCTAGTTTGCCATGTTCAATTTCATGTTTGGCCCGCTCAATTTCATGTCTGCCCCACTCAATTTCCGGTTTCCCCCGCTCAATTTCATGTTTGCCCCGCTGATTCTCTAGTTTGCCCCCACTCAATTTCATATTTGCCCCCGCTCAAAACCTAAACCTAAAACCTAAATGTATTCTCAAATCCCTAAACCTAAACCTTAACTTATTCTCAATTCCCTAAACCTTAACCTATATTCTAACTTAAACCTAAACCTATAACCGACACTTATAACCTAAGCCTATAACATATAACCTAAATGTATTCTCAAATCCCTAAACCTAAACCTACACCTAATCCTAATCCCAACTCCCTAACCTAAACCTAAACTTGAAAACCCAAACCTAAACCCGCTCCCGAACCCGATTTCTTAAACCTAAACCTTAACCTATTCTCAGTTCCCTAACCCTTAACCTATAACCTAACTTAAACCTAAACCTATAATCGACACTTATAACCTTAACCTATTCTCAGTTCCCTAACCCTTAACCTATAACCTAACTTAAACCTAAACCTATAATCGACACTTATAACCTAAACCTAAACCTATAACCTAAATGTTTTCTCAAATCCCTAAACTTAAACCTACACCTAATCCTAATCTCAACTCCTTAACCTAAACCAAAACTTGAAAACCCAAACCTAAACCCGGTCCCGAACTCGATTTCCTAAACCTAAACCTTAACCTATTCTCAGTTCCCTAATCCTTAACCCATAACCTAACTTAAACCTAAACCTATAACCCACACTTATAACCTAAACCTATAACCTACACTTAGATGGGCCCACATTGAATGTATGTAATATATCCACGTCGTCCATCTACTTGAGCCCCAAATTGAAGCATATCAAAATATCAAGTGAATCATACCACGGGAAATACTGGGCATAATGATTTTCTAGTTTGCCCCGCTGATTTTATGTTTCCCCTGCTCAATTTCATGTTTGCCCCGCTGATTTCGTGTTTCCCCCGCTCAATTTCATGTTTGCCCCGCTCAATTTCATGCTTACCCCGCTCATTTCTGTGTTTGCCCCGCTGAATTTCATGTTTCCCCCACTCAATTTCATGGCTGCCCCGCTGAATTTCATGTTTGCCTCGCTCAATTTCATGCTTGCCCCGCTCAATTTCATGGTTGCCCCGCTCATTTCCTAGTTTGCCCCGCTTAATTTTGTGCTTGCCCCGCTCATTTCCTAGTTTGCCCCATTCAATTTCATGTTTGCCCCGCTCAATTTCATGCCTGCCCCGCTCAATTTCTTATTTGCCCCACTCAATTTCATGTTTCCTCTACTCAATTTCATGTTTGCCCAGCTGATTCTCTAGTTTGCTCCCACTCAATTTCATGTTTGCACCCGCTCAAAACCTAAACCTAAAACCTAAATGTATTCTCAAATCCCTAAACTTAAACCTTAACTTATTCTCAATTCCCTAAACCTTAACCTATAATCTAACTTAAAGCTAAACCTATAACCGACACTTATAACCTAAGCCTATAACCTATAACCTAAATGTATTCTCAAATCCCTAAACCTAAACCTACACCAAATCCTAATCCAACTCCCTAACCTAAACCTAAACTTGAAAACCCAAACCTAAACCTGGTCCCGAACCCGATTTCCTAAACCTAAAACTTAACCTATTCTTAGTTCCCTAACCCTTAACCTATAACTAACTTAAACCTAAACCTATAACTGACACTTAAAACCTAAACCTAAACCTATAACCTAAATGTTTTCTCAAATCCTTAAACCTAAACCTACACCTAATCCTAATCTCAACTCCTTAACCTAAACCTAAACTTGAAAATCCAAACCTAAACCCGATCCCGAACCCGATTTCCTAAACCTAAACCTTAACCTATTCTCAGTTTCCTAACCCTTAACCCATAACCTAACTTAAACCTAAACCTATAACCTACATTTATAACATAAACCTATAACCTACACTTAGATGGGCCCACATTGAATGTATGTAATATATCCACGCTGTCCATCTACTTGAGCCCCAAATTGAAGCATATCAAAATATCAAGTGAATTATACCACGGGAAACAGTGGGCATAATGATTTTATAGTTTGCCCCGCTAATTTCGTGTTTCCCCCGCTTAATTTCATGTTTGCCCCGCTGATTTTCCAGTTTGTCCCGCTCAATTTCATGTTTGCCCCGCTCAATTTCATGCTCGCCCCGCTCATTTTCGTGTTCGCCCCTCTCAATTTCATGTTTGCCCCGCTCAATTTCCTGGTTGCCCCGCTTATTACCCCGCTCAATTTCATGTTTGCCTCGCTCATTTCCTAGTTTGCCCCACTCAATTTCATGCTTGCCCCGCTCATTTCCTAATTTGCCCCATTCAATTTCATGTTTGCCCCACTCAATTTCATGCCTGCACCGCTAAATTTGTTGTTTGCCCAACTCAATTTCATGTTTCCCCTGCTCAATTTCATGTTTACCCCGCTGATTCTCTTGTTTGCCCCCACTCAATTTCATGTTTGCCCCCGCTCAAAACCTAAACTTAAAACCTAAATGTATTCTCAAATCTCAAAACCTAAACCTTAACTTATTCTCAATTCTCTAAACCTTAACCTATAAGCTAACTTAAACCTAAACCTATGTTGTACACTTGTAACATAAAACCTAAATGTATTCTCAAATCCTTAAACCTAAACCTTAACCTATTATCAATTCCCTAAACTTTAACATATAACCTAACTTAAACCTAAACCTATAACCTACACTTATAACGTAAAAATTAAATGTATTCTCAAATCCCTAAACCTAAACCTACACCTAATCCTAATCTCAACTCCTTAACCTAAACCTAAACTTGAAAACCCAAACCTAAACCCGGTCTCGAACCCGATTTCCTAAACTTAAACCTTATCTATTATCAGTTCCCTAAACCTTAACCTATAACCTAACTTAAACCTAAACCTATAACCGACATTTATAACCTAAACCTAAACCTGTAACCTAAATGTATTCTCAAATCCCTAAACCTAAACCTGCACCTGATCCTAATCTCAACTCCTTAACCTAAATGTAAACTTGAAAACCCAAACCTAAACCCAATCCCGAACCCGATTTCCTAAACCTAAACCTTAACTTATTCTCAATTCCCTAAACCTTAACCTATAACCTAACTTAAACCTAAACCTATAACCTACACTTATAACCTATAACCTAAATGTATTCTCGAATCCTAAACATAAACCTACACCTAATCCTAATCTCAACTCCTTAACCTAAACTTAAACTTGAAAACCCAAACCTAAACCCGGCCCAAAACCCGATTTCCTAAACCTAAACCTTAACCTATTCTCAGTTCCCTAACCGTTAACCCATAACCTAACTTAAACCTAAACCTATAACCGACACTTATAACCTTAGCCTATAATCTACACTTAGATGGGCCCACATTGAATGTATGTAGTATATCCACGTCGTCCATCTAGTTGAGCCCCAAATTGAAGCATATCAAAATATCAAGTGAATCATACCATGGGAAACAGTGGGCATAATGATTTTCTAGTTTGCCCCGCTGATTTCATGTTTCCCCCGCTCAATTTCATGTTTGCCCCACTGAATTTCATCTCGCTTTCAATAATACATCAAATAGGATGTAAGTAGAAAACATACCTCTCAATGCAATGTGCTTATTGAAACGAACATTTCGAGCATCATTCAAAGCATTCCTCAGAAGATCCATAAAATATTCTTTTGGGACGCCTCCATAGTTTAGTAGTGAAATAAAAGTCTTATTTAGGTACGTTTTCTTTGGCTGGTTCCATAATCTAATTCATTTATCATGGAAATCGAATTAGTATTCAATTTTATCTTTGTTTGATAAGCATCCCACAAGATTTGTACAATTTACTTCACTAAAAGAAGGGATGGCATGGGGATCTCATGAGATGGCAGTGGACTGTCGAGCTTCTATTCTTGTCTTGTTGTTGGTTTTTTCGATCTTAATTGTGTTGGTTTTTTCTCTAGCCTGGGTCTGCAACAGATTCACATGTTGTTGGTTTTTTCTGTTTCATGGCAAGTGATAGGTCTTAGGTGGTATTAATGGTTGGCTATGAAAAAGATGGACTTTTGCGGAATCTCAAGAATTGCATTGTGTGATCGCCATATATAATCGAAACCACATGCCTGTATCTGTATCTATATGTGCATATGCATATCTATATATCTCTATAAGTATGTATGTTTGTATATGTGTATAAATTTACAAATGCATCATCATCACCATTATTATCTTAGTCTTCTCCTGTGAATTTGGATTGGCTTTTAGGAAGTGCATGGTAGAGGTTTCTACATAGAGGACTCTTTATACCCAACTCCAACCATGTGAACTACCAAAGCAACCAGAGCAACATTCAATTTCATGTTTGCCCTGCTCAATTTCATGTTTGCCCCATTCAATTTCTTGTTTGCCTCGCTCAATTTCATGTTTACCCCGCTGATTTTCTAGTTTACTCCACTGATTTCATGTTTGCCCTGTTCAATTTCATGTTTGCCCCACTGATTTTCTAGTTTGCCCCGCTCAATTTCATGTTTGCCCCGCTGATTTTCTAGTTTGCCCCGCTCAATTTCATGTTTGCCCCGCTGATTTTCCAGGTTGCCCCGCTGATTTTTTAATTTGCCCCGCTGAATTCATAGTTTGCTGCACTGAATTTCATGTTTGTCCCACTGAGTTTCTAGTTTGCCCCGCTCAATTTCATGTTTGCCCTAGTTGATTACATGTACTTATTCGATCTAATGTGAATCCAACCCATTTCATTAAGAAATTGTCACCAATTAACCAACCAACAAAACCAGTTACAAATAACATCTTCTTGTTGCATCGAAACATATATGTGTTCACTAATCTGGCTAACGTTGAACTTGGTAAAATGATATGGTTGAATAATTAAAAATTGAGATTAATCAGGAATATACATTGATCAGGAGATTATGCATTGAATTTTTTATATTTTGACCCATTAAATCTCTAGCTTGCCCTGCTCATTATGTAGTTTGCCCCGCTTAATTTCATGTTTGTCTCGATCAAATTATTGTTTGTCTTGCTTATGTTGGTAGTTTGGCTTGCACAATTTTCGGTATTTCCCGTTCCAATTCTATCTCCATTTCATATGAAGCTTGTTCAAATTAATGAAATGCTACATTCTTTTCAACGTAGTCTGATTTTGTCCACAACGTTTATCTTGTGAATTTTATGTTTGATATATTTTTTAATTCATCTTTGCAGGCGACGAATATTCTTCCAAAATCCTCAACCCAACATGTAGGTGTATACTCACATGGTGGTTTGACTAGGTGAAGGGTGGAGTGGAGAAGCACGATAGTCGCCTAACTTTGTTTAGGCAATTTCCTTTCTCGTTTCTATTGCATGTTACATCCTTTAGATTTTTAGGGGCTCTATTTCACCTTCTTTTTATAAGATACAAAGGTGATCTAGTATTTAAAATCAAGGGGAGGCGATTGCACTTTACCAAGATGGACTTTGCCCTCATTACCGGTCTTAAGATTGGAGATCTAACTGTACCGAAGAATCGTTGCACTACGAGTACATTAAGAGACAAATACTTCAAAGAATATCCAGTATTAAAGAAGCAACTAATGGAGGTGTTTGAGAGATTAGTTGACACCAATGAGCATGAGGACATCGTGAAGGTTGCCCTACTTCTAGTTGTGGAGCACTTTCTTAGGGGAACCGAACTGAAAACCATGTGCAACATGGATTATATTTACCTAGTTGACTCGCTAGATGATTTCTATAGGTATCCCTAGGGTAGTTTGGAAAACTATGCAATGTTGCAAGGAATCGAATCTCTGTCGCTGCATCAAGTTCCCCTTGGTACACTGTATGTGGTTACGTCCTTGCTCTACAAGTAAGAACACCTTTTACTTTGTATATGTTTTCCCTCTATAGTCAATTATGAATTTTTAACCTGGTGCAATTTCATTCTAAAAGGTATGGGCAGTAGAGATATTACCGGCCCTACAAGACTGTGTTGTTTCGTACGTGGCGCATCAAATTCCACACTTCATAAACTATCAAAACTGGAAGGGTTGGAGGTATAACAAAATACATGCTATTTTCGAGAGTAAAGTTGTAAGTGTGTGTGTGTGTGTGTATATATATATTACCAATCATTTACTTTGCTTAACTTGACGTATATGATTTTTTATTTAACATTACTCTTTATTCTTTTGCAGACAACAGTAGTAATGAAATTAGAACCAACGCTACGAGAATGGGAAACGGATGTCGTTCGCTCTATGCATGATAGTTTTCAGGTGAGATGTTACGGAAAATGAACTATAATTTTATGTCTGTCATTGTGAAGTTATCCTTACTCTTACATATCCATCTATATATTTTTGTAGCTTACTGAGACCCAGGAAGATGATGAGGAGGGTAATGAGATTGATCACGAGGAGGGTGACGAGTCAGATAATAGCGATGAGAAAGGCGTGGAGGGAGAGGGACCGAGGGGTAGTATACCGAATATTGTTCTTATGGAGGAATTTAATAAGGAGAGGAAAGATTTGAAGAAGGAGAGAGAGGAATTGAAAAATGAGAGGGACGAATTGAGAAAAGAGAGGGCAGAGATGAGAAGGAAAGAAGCACTGTTTGATAACAGGGAAACGTTACTGAGGAGGGAGAAGGATTTGTTCTTTGTGGACAAGGAATAGTTCTTCAAGGACAAAGAAAAGTTAGTGAATGAGATGGAGAAGTTTAATAAGGAGAAGGAAGGTAGTCGTACACAGAGGGGACGTAATGTGATGGAGGAGGAGTTGAGGAAGAGAGTGGAAGTAAATGATAATGAAGCTAAAGAACCTGGACACGTGGATCTTGATGTGCAATCATATAGGAATGTCAAAGGTAATGTATGCAATGAATCCACTTCTCATGCCGTTTATGAAAGGAGAGCCAAAAGGATACCGAAGCCGTCATATTATAAGATTTCTTCATACTTGTCCTTATCTACATTCGATACAACCCCTGGGGTGGACAAAGAATCGTTCTTCAAGGACAAGGAAAAGTTAGCGAATGGGAGGGATGAGTTTAATAAGGAGAAGGAAGGTAGTCCTAAACAGATGGGGCATTTTGTGATGGAGGAGGAGGGTGAAGAGTTGAGGAATAGAGTGGAAGTAAATGATATTGAAGATAAAGAACTTGAACATGTATCCACTTCTCCTCCCGTTTATGAAAGGAGAACCAAAAGGATACCGAAGCCGTCATATTACAAGGTTTCTCCATACTTGTCCCTATCTGCATTCGATACAACCCCTGGGGCGGTTCGTGAACCCGAGCAAGTAACAACTTTTGCTACTTCTCCGACACCATTTTCTATACAGATGGATCCTTTTAGAATACTATCCGCACAGGCGGTGAAAGAGGCAGAGGACTGGTATGAAGCAAACAAGGACATGTCAGAGGGAAAATGGTTTAGAACGATATGGATGAAGGATGCCTGGGTTGATAGCGAGGTAAACATTACTAATTTCTTCTCTATATGCATCGATTGCCATGTAATTAATTGTTATATGAATCTATGACAAAATCGTACTATCATATTGATTAAGCTATCGACACATACATCGACTTCCTTGAGAAAAGGCATAACGCCCTCTCAATAGCATATCCTTAGGATTGTAAGTTCTGTCCTACGTATTTTACGATAAATGTTTATTACGGCAATCCTTAATCTATTTGAAAATTTTATTTTATTACATGTATTGAACTTTGATCATGTTTGTAACGGCAAAGCCTCAAGGGGTGTTTGCCGGTTTTGATCGCCTACTGGGCCTCCAATTCGGCGTCAGAACTGTCGTCGCTATTGAGATGTCAGCTGACCACGGCCTACACAATTGCCAGGCAGTGAGATAAACCATACGCCAGAGCAATTTGGTGTTATGAACGGGTAATGCACTTGTCACAGAACATCATCTCTTACTGTTATATGTTCTATCATGTTTTGACAAATATATTATTTTGTGAATCATGGACAGGTTTATGTGCCAATAAATCATTACAATTCACATTAGTTTTTGCTTGTCATCTATCCTAGAGAAAGAAAAATCGTTATTGTGGATATCTTATACACATCTAACGCCGAAGTTTAAGCATAAGATGAAGAATATGACCAATGCACTCCCCGTTCTCTTCCATGCCACTGGGACAGTACTACGCTTGAAGGGAAGAAGTGGACCGTCAGATTTGATGAATCCACGCTGAAGAAGGACATTGGTTATGACTGCGGCATATTCGTGATGAAATTTATTGACATTTTGTGTAGCGGTCTCACCTTGGGGGGAATAGATATGAAAAAATTTACCTCCGATTAAAGGAAGTCAATAGCATATGATTGCTTGTCTGTAGTCAAGAGGTGATATTTATGCAGTGCATAGGAGAAAATTTGTTGTAAGAATGTATTATTTGGAGGTTTACAGTAATCTTGGAGTGCTGAAAATTTCCAAGTATGTGCATTTCAGTGCAAGTTCCTTCTCTAATCACGATAGCCTTGGGAGGGTTTATCTGAATTCCTCTCAAGTCTATCGTGATTAGAGAAAGAACTCACACTGAAATGCATATACTTGGAAATTTTCTGCATACTCGCTGGAAGTGCAAGTTTCGATGTATAACATACTCTGTAATTTTAGTGAATGATGAAATGAACTTTATACTGTCTCACAATATTTTCAGTTTGTCTCGATATGCTCGTCGATCAAGTACAATGCACATGGAACTCGATGCTTGGTAATTGCTCTAGATCAAGTTCAATGTCTCGATATTACACATTGTATCAGTCAACACAACACAACTCACTCAACTCGGCATGACCCGAATGGAGTCACTTCCTAGGCCACATGGAAGGAAAGAGTAGACTGAATAATATCTTCTGTAAGAGGTTCCCTCCCTCAATGTTTATAACCCTCCCACATATGGGGTTTTGGTGTAAACATAATCTAATGAACATGATGTATTATAAATAAAACATCATTGTGGAGCGTAGCAAGTGTAATCGAATTGCGTACTGAGTTAGTCAGTATGCTCCCATTGTACTAAGTAAACTCAGATGTATTACAAATAAAATATCATGTATGTAGTATATCCATGCCGTCCATCCGTTCTTCCATCTACTTTTAGCGGTTTAGCCCCAAATTGGCGCATATCAAAAGATCTAGTGAATCATACCACGGGAAACAATGGGCATAATGATTGATGGTGTCAAAAATATGTTCTTAAAGAACAAATTGCCCAAAGAACATTTTTTAGGTAATTCAGCTGGAACATTTTTAGAAATTCAGTCAAAAGATCCAAATATTGCAAAAACTAGAACCCAGTTCAAACTGGGCTGTAAAACAAAAACAGGAAGGAACAACCACTAAACAGTTCTAAAACTCAAAATACAACTCACCAGGCCTATCTAACATGGTTGACTGAAAAAAGAAGAGAAGAAAAAGCACTCAACGCTTCTTGGAGACACTAACTGTCTTTCCTCTGCAGCCTGTTATTTTGGTGTGCTGACCACGAACACGGAGACCCCAGTAGTGCCTCAGACCACAATGGTTCTTGATCTTCTTCAGTCGCTCCAAATCATCTCTCAACTTCATATCCAGTGCATTTGAGACAACCTGAGAATACCTCCCATCCTTGTAATCCTTCTTCTTGTTTAAAAACCAGTCTGGAATTTTGAACTGGCGAGGGTTGGCAACAATCACCGTGAGGTTCGCCAGTTCTGCCGTAGATAATTCACAAGCCCTCTTGTTCAAATTCAGTCAGGCTTTTTGCATACGATGTTGGCGAAATGCCTCGCAATACCTTTGATGGAGGTCAGAGCGACCATGATCTTCTGCTTTCCATTGACGTTCGTGTTCAGAACACAAAGAATGTGCTGGAAATCTTCGTTCATGAGCAGAGACATTTTTTCGCCGAGTGGATAGAGCTTTCGCTGAAGCCTCCTTGCAAAAGCGCTAAGAACGGAGAGGACCATCACATATTCATAGCTAGGATGACTATTAAATACAAGATCTTAATGGACCATCACATATTCTATAGTTATTCCTCTCAATTTGTCTTCTTCTTCTTCTTCTTATTTTTTATTTTTTTGAATTTTTATTTAAATGCGTATGCAGAAAGAGAGTTCTCTACAACGGATGGTCCTCTCGTATCGATCCCTAGTGCTACAATATAGTTATTTAGGTACGTTTTCTTTAGCTGGTTGCTACAAAATACAAGCACTAAAAGCAAAGACGGAATTTATTCACCCTCGTATCGATCCATAGTGCTACAATACAACCCCAACTTTTTTGTCCTAATAAAAATTCAAATACTCCCAACAATGATGGAATTTATTCATCTTCGTATCAATCCCTAGTGGGGATGGCTAACATGGAGGGTGTGTACTGACATGGGTGTGTACAACAAGCTAACCGAAACAAATAACAAAAAAAAGAGACATCATAAAATAAAATCACAAATACATACGTAAAGTCTATCACATCAACATATCATTGATTTTATCAACAGAAGTTATTGATCTACTCGACATATCATAGATATCATCGACATAAGTCATCAATTATCTCGACGATTTGTCGATAATATCGAAACAGGATGACAAAAGTCCAGCAAACAGTGATGCATTTTCAAATGTGTCGATATATCGAGACTGTATATTGTGGATAATATCGAATTATGGTTGTTAGTGTACAGCAAACAATGCAACAAAATCCACATTTTATCGATATATCGACAAGTCATCGATCATATCGACAATGACGATGGATACATCGACGATATATCGATGATATGTACGTATAAAGCAAACATTTTTGTAAAGTCGATTATATCGACATATCATCGATAGAATCGACGTAAGTTATCAATCCGATCGACGTGAATCATCGATCATATCGACAATATGTCGATAATATCAAAACTGGATGTCAATTGTCCAGGAAGCAGCGCGGCATTTACATTGAATATCGATATATCGAGGCTTTATCGATATATCGCTGTATCGATATATCGACAATTTGTCAATAATATCGAATTATGGCTATGATTGTCCAGCGACCAAATTCTCAATTCCATAATTTGTCGATATATCAACATATCATCAATCCTATCGACAATGGCGATGGATACATCGACGATATGTCGATGTACATATATGTATAAGGCAATCATCTATGTAAAGTCGATTATATAAACATATCATCGATTGAATCGATGTAAGGTATAGATCCAATCGATATATCATTGATGTAATCGACGTAACTCATCGATCATATCGACAATATATCGATAATATCAAAACTGGATGCGAAACGTCCAACAAGCAGCGATGCATTTTCATATAATATCGATATATCGAGACTTTATCGATATATCGACAGATTGTGGATAATATCGAATTATGGCTGTGATTGTCCAGCAACCACTGCCACAGAATCCATATTTTGATGATATATCAACAATGTATCGATCATATCGACTATGTCGATGGATACATCGATGATATGTCGATGATATATACGTATAAAGCAAACATTATTGTAAAGTCGATTATATCGACATATCATCGATAGAATCTACGTAAGTTATAGATCCGATCGACATATCGTCGATATAATCGACGTAAGTCATCGATCATATCGACAATGTCGATAATATCGAAACTGGATGACAAATGTCCAGCAAGCAGCAGTGCATTTTAATATAATATCGATATATTGAGACTCTATCGATATATCGATACGTCTATATATCGATATATCAACATCTTGTAGTTAATATCAAATTATGACAGTAACTGTCCAGTAACGAACGTCTAAAATTCATTATTTTGTCGATATATCGACAATATGTTGATACTATCGACACTATAATTGTCCAACACATTCAAATTCCTTCTCGATATATCTACAACTTATCGATATATCGTCAAAACAAATCATCGATATATCGACAAGATGTCAATATCATCAGTGACACGTTTAAACAACATTAATTGCTTTCAACAACCATTCTTTATTACCCTCTATACCCCCATTTCTCTCAACTCCATCTTTCAAAATGTTGCATCCTCTTCATCTCTAAGGGATTTCTCCACACAAGCAACCTTCCGGTTTGAAGGATTTCTTCTACGGCGATCTCGGTAAGATTTGAATCATTGCAATTTCCATGAAATGCCGAGTTTGTCGATGATAGAAATCGTTTTTTTTTTTTTTTGTTCTTCTATTTTTCAATCTGTCAATCGAACACCAGCCCTCTTTATTCAAGTTGAAAACGGAAATAGAGTTGTTGAGATAGAAATGATTTATTAGAAGTTTTGATATTTAATAAATAACTATTGTTAACATGAACTCACTAGTATATATAAGAGATTAAGATCACAAATACGTAGTTACTGTTAACTAAAATGAGATGAAATCATTTTTCGATGTCTACCAAACATGACGTAAGACTTGTGATTTAGTTATCCCAAAGAGGAGTTTCATTCCTTACCACTGTAGCGAAATCTGAACCAAAAGGCAAATATATAAAGTAGAAAGGAGGGATAAGTGCATGTGGGAAAAGATACAAACAAAATTAAACTAATTGGATGGTTGCTATGCTTGATCAGTTTGATTTTCTAGCATGGGGCTTGTTACTCGGGCACTCAGAAACTGTATTAGTGGCATACATCAACTCATATTAAACTAAGTAAATGGAAGAACCCATTGTCCAAATCAATGCTCCTAAACCAGACCGCTTGAACAATCCTAACCTCTGATTTGTGGACACTTGTTGATGTTTTATTAGGACCATAAGATATTTTTTATTTTTAACCATCCGATAAATGCCCATAAGATAATCAAACAAGCATAATTTTTCGCATTACATCTAAAGCGGGACCCGTCATCTGTAAAGATTAACTTGAACTACTTATACGCCATATATACAATTTCTATATATTTCAGATTTCCTGCAAAGTTCCAAATGGTTTTAGTTTCACAGGAGATACCCCATAAGCTGGACCCTTTCTAAAGGAACTAGAACTTATCTCCAATTGAACTTATTTCTATAATTCTTTCAGTGGTTCCATAATCTAATTCCTGCAGGTCATTACTAGTTAATTGTTAGAATTAGAAATCTACGATCACATGAGATAACTAAGTCATTGTAGACCCTTTCTAAAAGAAATAGAAATTTAGAAATCATAACATCTCCATCATTAATAATTTTCAAAGTCAATATTAAGAATCATTGTATGCTTCTGTGAATAGATGTGAATGGAGCTGATTTCATATATAAGTGGCATGATCGTATAGAGTATGATAAATCATGAATTGGACAGGTATATATATTCTCAATTTCAAGTTTACTTTATCATTTTGTTTGTTTGAAACAGGCAATATCATCCCAACAGATAATGACAAAGGATAAAGCAAAAAAGCCTATAGTTGGAGAGTCATCCAGGGGAAGGCGTACAAAAATCTGATCAAGACCTAGACTGGAACAATCAGAGGAACAGACCTCCCCAATCGAGTCACCGGCTAAGCGAGCTCATATTCAAAGGAGTGCTCCAATTCAGGACCCCCCTCCACCAATCCAACCGAAACAATTGATCTCGTAGGTTCCTCCTCCTCTTGTGAACCTGTACGACAAATATCGCACTCGAAAAATTGTATATGAGAAAAAGGTCGATCGAGCGTGCATCCAGCAGTTTGAGATTCCACAAATTTTGAAAAATGTTGGGTGGAGTAACCTCTTAGATTTTGGAGGGACGGTTCGAAATGAGCAAGTAATCATATTTCTATTATATTGTCACTCTCCGGTAATGCACCCTCCTTCATTTCAGGTGACTATTAGAGAGAACTCCGCCACCATTGATACTGGGGTAGTTGCACACCTTTTAGGGATTCCAGTCACAGCTCAAGGCTTAACTGATCACGATATCGATGACCCAGCTATACGGATAGAAATGACGAAGTATGTTTGTAACGGTCAGAATGTTCTGTGGAATAAGGGTAATGTACTGAGAGCAACGCACCTGGAAGACAAGTATAAGGTACTGCACAATATCTTTTGCTCAAATGTTTATCCGAGGACTCAAACAGGTCTGACATTACTGCGTATATGTTAGACATTCTATACAGCATCTGTCATGGTATTCCTCTGTGTCTGCGCACCATCATTACTCAAATAATCGTCGACAGCATAGCGACCACGAGAAGGGATGTCATTCTATTCTCACACCTATTATGTTTACTCTCCCGTCATGTAGGCCTGATGCCCACCACTGACCGACCCAAACCTGCGAAAATGTTTACACAAAACAACATCAAGCGCATGAAACTGGGGACGAAAGGGACATCGGCATCAATGAGGCGCAGTGAAGTTTTGATGGGAGAGACAGCAGCAGAGGCAGCGGAGACAGAGGCTGCAGAGACGGACGCGGCTGAGACAGAGGCAGCCGACACCGACTATCCCATGGAGGGAGAGCAGCGTGAGGTGCCACGACCCTCATATGGTCATACCAGTCAAAGGATGTCATACCGCAACCACAGGGCATATATTGTTAGACACATGGATGAGTAGGATAAACGAATGTCATGACTGGAGCGATTTTCTGAGGCCATCCAGAATAGTATCAACCGGGTCAAGCGTAAAATTGATAACCTTATTGCCACAATCACCTGTCGGCGTGATGATGTCGCTCCACCGGTTGGTGGTTCGTCCAACTAGACTGGATTTACTCATGTCTGTTGGCTTGTGCATCAGGTATCTTTTTGGGATGCCAAGCTTATAGGAATCTATATTTTTGAACTGTTTCTTTAGATCATGGGGTGGATTTTACTTTGACTGATGAAGGGGACGTTGATTTTAGTGCCTAAACTTGGGGTACTTATTTTGATTACAGTATGTGGTGTTATGCTAAATTTATTTATGCACTTCATGTTATGTTGCATATTCTCAATTTCATTTACCTTTCAAATGTTGATGGTTTGACAAGGTGTGCATTACGTCACGGCAATCTCGCTCCCAGATTAAGCGATATGACGTGATGATGAAACCTGATTGATTGAGTTTTGCCAAGTTTGTATAATATATTTTGATTAGACGGTTTTGCAGTTTTCTCATTGAAAAATCGTTGCATAATGAATTTGACTCCCACAGGTTATCGTATGTTGTCATCAATGTTTTGGTATCTCTCATATTTTTCTTTTGGTAAGTTATTTTCCTTTTTTTTTTTGAATTTTTTAAATTGTCAAAAGGACAGCGCTGTTTTGGTCTTTTGGGTTCTATTATTTTGTCATGGATGTGGAAATCTGGCATGTGTGTGGCGTGAAAACTGTCCTGTAGGGTCACATCCCCACTGTGAAATATGATGCCTTAAAAGACAAACCAATCCAATCAGCCATACCATAGAGAACAATGGACAACTGCCAAAAACCTTCAAATTCATGTGGAGCCATTCAATAGTTGTACTGGCCAGGTATTTAAAGGTGTCCTGTTATAATGGTGGGGTGACCCACTGGAGGATGGGTTATAGTTGCAATCACCTCATTGGCATTTCCATCACCCATCCAAACTGTTCATCAGGGCTAGTGAACTCTCCAAGGCTTCCTTGAAAAATTAGACTAATTGATGATTTATGTAGAACAAGTGACATAACTTCATGGATGACCATGATCAAAAGAAATCATACAGGAAAGTTGGATCTAAGGCAAAATTAGCCTAAACCCGAACTATAACTTCAACATGGAATTGATCCTTTTATCTGTTTTAAGCGATTCATTGAAGTTTCTTGTATGTATAGATAGGGCTGACAATTGGTGCATTTTTACACGATATGCTATACATGAATATCAACTAGGAGCAATATATAACTTTCAATTGTATATATCATACAAAGTACATAAATTACACGATATGCTACACACCAGGTATCGGAAACTTGCACGACTGGCGATTATGCCCAATTTGTTTGCATCGCCTACACTTTACTGTTTTCGATTCCTCTCCACGCGATGGAATTCTAAGCTTTTTGGGTCTTCCAACTGACCTCCTCTGTCTTGGGGGTTTAATCTGCGCACAATATTTCTTCATCCCCGCTGAAATTTCTCACTCGCTATTGTCGCGTACTGGATACACCGATTCATTATACGTGGCCAGGTAATTATGCACTGTATAGAATGAGAAGCAGTATAAGTAGTGATCCAGATTGTAGTTTATGCAGGCTGACAGGACATGCATGCAAGGGTACCCCTTCACGCCAAACTCACGACATGTACATGAAAACTCACTGAGCTTCACCGTATTGTTATAATCTCCAACGACATAATACTCATCTCGAGAAATAGCATGGCAGCAAACATCTCGCACCTTCTGCACGATATCCTTTAACTGTTTCTCCACCCATGGTATCAATAGACCTACAAATGATGTCGCAGATTCTCGTCTCTTATAAAATAATTCTTGTATCTTCAATATTACAGCCTCTATCAATTTTGTAATGGGGTATTCGCGTGCTTATTTGAAAAGGGCATTAACGCACTCAGAAATGTTCGTCGTGACCAAGTTTAATCTTCTTCCTGGAAAGTGCGAAGATGCCCATCTCTCGTACCCAATTTCTGTCAGTCATGCATGTACTGGGGGATTGGCCATTTCGATATTATGCATTATTTTTTCAAATTCGGCCCTCCTGCAAGTCTTCACAGCCATCCAGTAATATATCTCCAACGACTTGTCCTTAAAAGTGTCCACCAAGTTTCTGCAGATGTGGTACGCACAATACCCATGGATTGCATGCGGGAAGATTTGGCGAACCTCTTTCATTAGACCTTTATGTCGGTCGGATATAATGACAAGACCCTCCACAGACCCTAACACATTGTTAAGGTGGGTAAGGAACAAATTCCAACTACTGTTGTTCTCTGATTCCCCGATGCCAAACGCAAGTGGAAATATATGATTGTCCCCATCTAAGGCCGTGGCGATGAATAACACACCCTTATATTTGCCCTTTAAGTGTGTCCCGTCAATAGCCAATACCTTCCGCAGTGATTTCTGAAAACTTCGAATGCATTGTCCGAGAGCTAAAAAATATCTCTCGAACCTCCAAGTCTGTTGGTTTACAGAAACGGCAGTAATTGTCCCTGGGTTGGCCATCATCAACTCATGTAAATACAAAGGGAGTTGATTGTAGAAGTCTTCGTAAGACTCCATCAAGTGATTAATTGCAAGCTCCATAGCTTTCCATGCCTTCCAATAACTGATACGAATATTATATTTCTCTTGCATGATGAAGATAATGTCACGTGGCCTCAACCCTAGGCATTGTTCAATGCGGCTAATAACCAGATCACACGCTAGCTTACTGCTGGCTTGCCGGTGATCGCTCTTCATCCATGTCATGTCGCATGTGTGTTTTGATGTATAAGTCCGTTTTTTGAATATACCCGTATCATTCACCCGAGATGCATGAACCCTCCATTCGTATGCATCTTCGAAGCACACCACGGTAAATCTGCTCGAATTTGAGTATAATACTCTATACTAGAAATTATTCCGAATTGCAAATTGACTTAAAACATACTGGCACCGACTCTTGTCCTTAAACGTTTGCCCTTCAGCTATATCGGTCGATTCACATAACAAATCAGTATATTCCAGCATTTTTGCATTGACGAGTGCATCATCATCAAATGGCGCGAGAACTTGACGAGTCATGAGGTTTGATGTTTCGAGGAGGTCTCGAAGCGGAATGTCGCTTACACGCACAATGGGATGGTGGATGATGATGACAGATCTGCCGTTGATGCTAATGGCGGTGTCTTGTATTCATAATTACTGTTAATGTCAACTGCACCACTGATTTGCCGAGTCATGAAGTTTACTGTTCATGGCGGCTCGGGTAATTGATCATTGCTTACTACCACTTGTAATGGAGAAGGATTGTATTTGAATTCCACGCCATACTCCTCAGCCACACTGTCCACATATGTTGTGGTATTGATGTATTGGATTGTTTCAATGACTAAAGGGATGAATTTCTTCAATTTCGATTGGAGGCATTGATTCGTTAGTGCAAGGATTCAATACTTTCATCCTGATATCACAATCTTCTGGTCTGCTCTTAATAATCTTGTAAATTCTAGATCGAAGCTCTTCGTACGTAGTCTTGAGACGTAGCGTCATTTGTTTTGATGTTCCGCCCGTGTACGAGTATCGCTTGTTTTCAAATTCTAACTCCCCGCCAAAAGAGCACATGATTCTTGCAGCCATTATCTGAAAACCAATACAATGATACATTATCAGTGAATCGTAAATCAATGGAACCATGCCATATGACAAAACTCGATTAAATAATGAAGGACCTTCGTCGTTAACGAATGGTTTCAAGTGGTGCTTGTTTATTTTTGTGACGCTATCTATCATGCCATTGAGCGAGGGTAGCATTATCAGTTTGAACGGGGCACACATGAAATTCAGTAGGACAACCTAAAAATTGAGCGGGTCAAAATAGAAATTCAGTGGGGCAAACAAGAAATTCAGCGGGAGTAACATGAAATTGAGCGGGGCAAACTAGAAAACGAGCGGGGTAAGCATGAAATTGAGCGGGGCAAACATGAAATTGAGCAAGGCAAACTAGGAAATGAGCGGGGCAAGGATGAAATTGAGCGAGGCAAATATGAAATTGAGCGGGGCAAACTAGCAAATGAGCAGGGCAAGCATGAAATTGAGCAGGGCAAATTAGCAAATGAGCGGGGCAAGCATGAAATTAAGCGGGGCAAACTAGGAAATTAGTGGGGCAGGCATGAAATTGAGCAGAGCAAACATGAAATTGAGTGGGGTAAACTAGGAAATGAGCAGGGCAAGCATGAAATTAAGCAGGGCAAACTAGGACTTGAGCAGGGCAAGCATGAAATTGAGCGGGGCAAACTAAGAATTGAGTAGGGCAAGCATGAAATTAAGCGGGGCAAACATGAAATTGAGCAGGGCAAACACGGAAATGAGCGGGGCAAGTATGAAAAAAGCGGGGCAAACATCAAATTGAGCGGGGCAAACTGGAAAATTCAGCGGGAAAATCCGACACATTTGCGCGACAAGCATGAAATTGAATGGCGCAAACTGAAAATTGAGCGGGACAAACTATAAATTCAGCTATGCAAGCAAGCATTAAATCGAGAGCGCATAGCATGATATTGAGCTGGGCAAACGATAAATCGAGTAAGCATATCATGATATTGATGTGAGCAAACAATATTTCGAGTGAGCATAGTGTGATATTGAGTTGGCCAAACATTTCTTTGAACAACAATAGCATGATATTGAGCAGGACAAACATTAAATTGAGCGAGCATAGGATAATATTGAGCTAGGTAAACAGTAGATTGAGCAATCCTAGCATTATATTTATCAAGGTAAACATTAAATTGACCTTATCTACCATGTAATTAAGCTGGGAAAACATTAAATTGAGCGATCCTAACATGAAATTTATCGCAGCAAACATTAAATTCACCTTATATACCATGAAATTAAGCTGGACAAACATTAAATTGAGAGATCCTAGTATGAAATTTATCACGGTAAACATTAAATTGACCTTATCTACCATGAAATTAAGCTGGGCAAACATTAAATTGAGCGGTCCTAGTATGATATTTATGAGGCAAACATTAAATTGACCTTATCTACCATGAAATTAAGCTGGGCAAACATTAAATTGAGCGATCCTAGCATGAAATTAAGCAGGGTAAACATGGAATTCAACAAGCGTAACATCAGATCAAGTGAGCCCTAACATAGAATTGAGTGAGCTTCAAATTGAATTGAGCGAGTTTGACATAGATTCAATTGATCAACACATAAATTTAACTAAGCCTAACGCATGAAATTGACTAAGTCTAACACATGGAATTGACCAAACTTCGCATGCAATGCCACTGTACGAGTGTAATTTTTTTTTTTTCAAGATCTATACCTCCGACTGCCGCAGCACCGGTCAAATGCAGGTTGAAGAGATGTGCTTTGGAGTGAGGGAATATTTTGAACCTTTTCAAGGAGATGCAACCAGTTCGTTGGATTTCACGTAACCCTAGCCAAGATTAAATTTGGAAAATGTAGAATAACGATATCTACATGGATATCTACATGCTTCACAGAGATTTCAGTCAGGAAAATGAGAAAAAAAAAAAAAAAACCCTTTGTACTTCAGTTCTTCGTTGGAAGAGAGTGCAGGGGAAGCACCTGCTTTTTTCGTTAAGGGGAGTGAAAGCAACGTTGAAAAGTAGCAGCAGTGAAAAGAGTATGCAAAAAGGAGGGGTATTTTCATCCTGAAATTCGTAATCCGCACGTGCAGGTCTAAGTTACAAATGAAGGTTTGTCTTCTTTTATAAAAATAGCTGGTTAAAAGGTGGGGTCGACAGTCCTAAATTTCTCTATCGCTTTGAGCATAATACCCCATTCGTGTCGGGCTTGGAGAGTGCTTTAGCATGGCCCTGACCCGGCCTGATAATACCCATAATGCCCAGAGTTAAAACCTTCCTGAGGCGGAAGGTATTGTTTATTTGACATTCAGCCTGTTCATAAGGTCACGGATACATGGAAGAAAACACAAATATAAGCTTCATGCAAAACTCCAGTAGAAAATTTTTCAACAGTACGCATTTTAATCCTCACTGTGTGGTCCACATGAGTATTGAATCTTTCTTAATTTTGAGCTCATGTTCTAAAATAATATGAAAAAAATGAATGCACCCTGTGGATGAAAGCCGTACAGCACGAAGGCCCATCAGAGCCTCCGCCTGTCTGGAGCTCGGAACAGGCTGGGGTAATACCTAATCCGCGTCCATGTAACTGGGCGCGTGGTTTCTTCCAATTAATAATAGAATGGCGTCCACGAATGAAATATATTCCTAAAAATAAAATATGATGGTAGTCCACATGACTACGCTTTTCTCACCACCCCATTCTAACAGGCGGTTTAACCTGAGTTAATGCGACAAACAAACCTTTTTCATCGGAATTTCGGTGCATGTTTGCCAATCATGCGCAGCCACCAAAGGCAAATTCTGACCTGGGCTCCCAGATACTTCATGGCAAGCCTCCAATGTGGTTGGCTGCCCTTTTAGAAATGATGGTGATTAATCTCCCTCATCTATAGTATTCATCGATAACCATCCACACCATGTAGGTTGCAGGGGAAGCGGATTGCATCCGACCCTCGGTCGCACCTAGCAACGTCCGACCAGATTTGTGTAGGGCCCACCGTTATGTGTCTGTTTATCCATGCTGTCCATCCTTTTTCTTATATCCTCAAAAATAAGGCAGATCCAATGCTCTACTAGACCACACCAAATACTAAGCTTGGCTGCATTAAACGCAAGAGCCATCTCTACCATGGTCTACTAGAGTGTTTGATCCGTCTTATTTTTGGGCCCATACATTACGTGAAATGAGAAAAGGGTTGGAGGCAATCTGCTTACGGTTGGGGGCACATTGTGGATAGGGCATATCTTTAAAATTGTTTTTTTTTTTTTTTTCCAGGCAATCCGCACCATCTAATTGATGTCTACGAAATGTATGGTTAGAAGCAGAGTAACGATTAGTTTGTATTTCAAGGAAAATCAGATGGTTAGTGTAATATAATTTTCTGTTCAGATGGTTACTATAATCAATTTGGACGGTCCGTGTTACCGTGCAACCACGCCATGTATATGGGTTGATGATGGACATGGACATTGATCGCATCAACGGATGAAGAAATCCGAAGAAAATTTAAAGATGGTAGGATACTACTGACCAATGTCAAGCGTATGTTTTATGCTCCATCAACAGTTCTTTCAGTAATTTGGACGCCTGGATTGTCGTAAAAATCAACCCCAAGCATATAGTCCAAGAGTCGCCACTGTTTTTTAAATGGTGGGCGAATATCATGGAAGTCTGGAACCAAATGCTTTTGAAGAAATAATTCCATCCTGGTAGAGTGTGATGGACGGTACACATGCAATGAGAACTTACTGAGAAATCCCATAAAAGTAATTCAAAATAAACGGCCCAAAATATGGGAAATAGCTTTGGTGCTTCTTTTACGAAAATACACTCTTATTTGGTCATCAAAACATTAGATTGGTGGACATTTATCAGACGGGTAAAAATGAATTATATCTCATGGTCTTATTTCATAAAACGAGTGTTCATGAGTCAAAGGTTAAGATTTTTCAAACAATCTGATTTCTAGCCTGTAACTTCCTGGCACTTTTTTTTCACATTTTATTCGGTTTAAGTTCAGTTAATATTATCCACGCTAAGTGCCTGTGTACCAAGCGATATACGCAGCAGGGTATCTAATAACTGCCAAGAAATTTCCAACAGTAAAGACCACCTTTTACCCACCTTCTTTTTCAATCGCCCATAAACTTTACTTTTCCAAACTAAATTATTCTGTACGGACACACTATTTTCAGACAAAAATACCTTTGCATTCCACACGGTTGCACTGTCCATGCTGTAAACTTAGAGCCCATTTGGCCAACTGCATTAGGTGGGATTAAGGTGTATGGAATTGTAAAAGTAACAATAAATGTATGTATAAGGTATTATCCCAGAATTAAGTCTATCCCATGTTTTCTAATACCATGTTTGGAATGTATGCAATTAAAAGTAAATCCTCAGATTTCCTTTCAAATTAACATTATGGGATTTAGAAATCCCATTTCATATTTTTCAACACAAAGCTTATTTTCCAAAGCCTATAAAATTAATTTTTAATCCCATCCCACACTCCTTCCAAACATATCATTCTCAATCTCGAAGTGGGATTAGCAATGCAATCCCATTTAATACAACTTAATATCACTGGCCAAACAAGCCCTAAACGTCACGGCATAGGTCTACAGGGTATGCTGTGTGAAGGCCCCGACCATGGCTACTAATAGCTACGGTTATAGTCTGAAGCCATATGTCAAAAGAATGGATTTCACAGCAATGCAAGGGTATTTTCGTCTGAAAATAGTACGGCCGTACAGAATGGTTTAGTTCGGAAAAATAAAGCTTGGGAGCGCTTAGAAAAGATGATGGGTAAAAGATGGTTTAGTTCAGGAAAGTAAAGCTTGGGAGCACTTGAAAAAGACGGTGGGTTAAAGGTGGATTTTACAGTCGGAAATTTCTCGGCTGGCAGCGTGTGATAGATGATCCGCAGGCACTTTGAAATTGCTTTGAAGTTGAACACATGGAATTCAATACATGTATCATGAAACATAAATTAAGCATGTTTGGTTATCTGACAGTCGGACGGTGGATATTTATTAGACTGCTAAAAATAAAAAAATTCCAACGGTTCTTTTTCGACCAACAAGTATCCACGAATCATGGGATACAATTAATCAACCAAGATGATCTTAAGGTTGTGACTTGGATACAATATTTTTTTACAATATAGTCGGTTTTATTTTAGTTACTATATGACACGTGTACCATTCCTGGGTGCCTGCGTGTCAAGCGTCATAGGCAGCCTGAGTATCGAATAACATCGTTACCATTTTGGGTCCTGCGCTCTCTTTTCCCTCCCTCTCTCCCAGTAAAATACTCAGGTACTTTAGCAAAGCGTGATGGATGATACGCAGGCACTTAGAAATTACTGAGGAACTGCATACGTGGCATAAAAGTAATTCAAAATAAACCGACTAAATTATAGGTACCACTTTAGATGTATCATGAACTAAAGTTACTTTTATCAGGTTAGGTAACTAGTAGATTGCCGCGCATTCTTTGGACGGTTCAAAAAGAAAAAGAAACCAACAGTCTTATTGGAGAAAAAAAAAAGCTATCAATGAATTAGAGGTTGGGATCGTTCAACCAATTTAGTTTTGGAGTGTAACTCAGAACAATTTAGTCGGTTTAATTTGAGTTAATATATGCCATCTGTAACATTTGTGAGTGCCTGCGTATCAAGCCTCGTAGGCATCCAGAGTACCAAATTACTGGCCCTCTCTCAAACCTGTTCTCTCCCGTCTCTCCGTCTCTCTCAAACCGGCACTCGCTCCGGCACCAATGCGGACGGCACGCCCGAAACCGGTACGTTCTGTTCTTTTTCTTTTCTTCTTCGTCTTCCTTGTTCTTTCTTCTTCTTCTTCTTCTTCTTTCTTCTCTCTTGTTCTTGTTCTTGTTCTTCTTTCTTCTTTCTTTGTCTTTCTCCATGTTCTTCTTTTAGGGCTTTTCATTTCGACAAGTGGGGTCCACGCCCAACAATCGAAACCGTTAAATGTTATGGGAATCACTGTGTATGGTTAATGCCACCAAAGTTTCTTCCAGATGGAAGAATCCCATCCTTCAGCTAAAAAGAAGAACATACAAGAACTGTTCACATTCAGCTAAAAAGAAGAAGAAGAAGAAGGCCGGACGCGGATTAGGTGGTGTTGCGAACACCGCCCCCAGCAGTGGTGTGTTGATGTGTTCGGCGCTGTGGGACCCAACATGATATATGTGTTTTATGTCCACGCCGTCCATTCGTTTTTACAGCTCAATTTATGGCATGAATTCTAAAATGAAGCAGATACGAGGGCGCGGATTGGGTACTTCCCCGCCCGTCCTGAGCTCAGGACTGGCTAGGGCTCTGAGGGCCACCATGATGTATGGATTTTATCCACACCGTCCATGCATTTTGCCATGTCATTTTAGGTTGCGGGCTGAAAAATGAGGCAGATCCAAGGCTCAAGTGGACCACGAAATGGGGATTAAACTCTTACCGTTTAAAACTTCTTGGGTGCCAAAGAAGTTTTGGATCAAGCTGATATTTGTGTTTTCCTTTCATCCAGGTCTCTATGACCTTATGAACAGGTTGGTTGGTAGATAAACATCATGGTGGGCCCTAAGAAGGTTTCAATGGTAGGTATCATTAGCACTACCGCTTCCTGCGGTGTGGCCCACTTGAACCTTGGATCTGCCTCATTTTTGGACGTGTTATGTAAAATGACATGGCAAAATGCATGGGCGGTGTGGATAAAATCTATACATCATAGTGGTACTTAGAGCCCTAGCTTGTCCCGAGCTCAGGATAGGCGGGGAAGTACCCAATCCACACCCTAGATCCAAAGCTCAAGTGGACCACACCACAAGAAACAATGGGGACTGGGGATAATAACACCCACAATTGAAACCTTTCTAGGGCCCACTGTAATGTTTATTTGTCATCCAACATGTTGATAAGGTCACTCAGACATGGCTGAAGGGAAAACACAATTATCAAACATATCCAAAACTTTTGCGACCCCCAAGAATTTTTTAATGGTGGGTATTTAATCATCACTGTTTCTTGTGGTATGGTCGACTTGAGCTTCGGATCTGCTTCATTTTTGGATTCATGTCCTAAAATGAGGGTCCAAAACAGATGGATGGCATGGATATAAAACACATACACCACCTTGGGCCCCATAACACCCAACACATCGACACACCACCTCTGGTGGTGGTGTTGGCAACACCACCTAATCCAACACCACCTAATCCGCGTCCAAGAAGGCCAAAGCTAGGATGTTTCGATCTAAGACTTTTTTTTTTTTTTTTGCATGGTGTTCGTTGTGATGAGGCTCATCATTTCAATAATGTGTATCGGCAAGATGTGGATAATGGGCCCCAATTATAGGAGACATGACTGTATCAAGTCCGAGTCCTGAGTTTTTCCAACCTTGATTATGAGATCCCATTCCATAGATTTCTTGGCATTTGCCTGAAGTGGAGACACCTGAATAAACCACTTGAGGATGTGGCCAATCACTCTACCTTGCTGTATTTGGTCCTCCAAGCTCAGTGATGGGTCGGATTGAACGACTGGTTTGAACCCTTCGATCTTGTTGAGACTTTGATAGTATGAGCATTCGTGATCGAGCCAAGTCACTAGGAGACTTATTTGTGAGTATGGCTCGGTCTCGGCTCAAAGCTGAATTGCTGAGTCAGCTAATTTGGTGTGACTCACTATGACACGAACTGAGTCGCTCGCTTAGGGAACGATTCTTTTTTTGTAGAAGGAATGAGGTGAGTTTAAAACCTACGACCTTTTGAGGGTTGTCAACAGGTTGAGTCCTCTAGTACCTATACCTGTGCTAATATGGTTTGGGTCTTGTTGGGTCTAGGTCTAGTTCTTGAAGACTCAGAGTTGGATCTAATCAACTTCGGGTAGATGGGTAATTCATTAGGTCTTTGAATCTAGGTTTCAAGTTGGGTTTGAGACAAATAAGTGCACTTACATTGTTGGGGCCACCTGAGAAGACGTTTAGATTTTAGCATGTGTGTCGCATTAGAATGACACATTTCAAAGGTTGAGCTTGAGAAGAATCTCCTTCAAGAAGATATCAGATGGAGGCAAAGATCTAGGGCAATGTGGCTTAAAGAAGGGAACAAGAACATCAAATTCTTCCATGTCATTGTGATCACTAGAAGGACATTGCGTTATCGGTTTATGGGCGAACAATGAAAGAGTGGAAGGCATGGATGATATTTATGACTTCATGATCAACCACTTTGAATTGCTTTTTTTTTTTTTTTTTTTTTTTTGCTTGGATGGAACATATCAAGATTAGATAATCTTCCGTTCAATCAAATCAAATGTTTGGAAGCAAATTGGCTGATGAGGAATTTTGAAGAGGAAGAGGTTCTCGAAGCACTCTCTAGTCTCAATCACAATGAGGCCCTTGGTCTAGATGGATTCCCCATCGTGTTATTTGTTTCTTTTTGGGAGGATGTGAGGCTGGAAATCGTGGTAGACTAGGGTGTCCCGTATCCATTACGATACGGCCGTATCGGCCAATACGTAACAGTAACGGCCGGCACCGTTACGCGATACGGGGTCGAAACGGACACCCCCCCCCCTCCCCCGATTCTGTGACCGTAACGGCCGTTACGGGCCCGTAACAGCCATTATGGGAAAAAAAAAAGAAGACAAAACATACCTTTTCTTTCTTTCTTTCTTCTTCTTCTTCTTCTTCCTCTTCCTCTTCTTCTCGGACTGCTGCGGCCGCAGCCGCAGCTTCTTCTTCTTCTTCCTCTCTCTCTCTCTCTCTCTCTGCTTTTCCTCTTTTCTTGTCGGTTTCCCTCTCTCTCTCTCTCTCTCTTCTTTTTCATTTCCGGCATCGAAAACGGAATGGACCGCGTGGCTATGAGCTGCGGCCCTGCTGCGACTTCGGCCGCAGCTTCTTTCTTCTTCTTCTTCTTCTTCTTCTTCTTCTTCTCTCTCTCTCTCTCTCTCTCTCTCTCTCTCTCTCTCTCTCTCTCTCTCCCTCCTCTCCCTTTCCCTCTTCTTCCCTCTTTTTCTTTTCGGTTTCCATCTCTCTTCTTTTTCATTTCCAGCGTCGAAATCGGAATGGACTGCGTTCACTACCACACACTTATTTTTTTTTTTTTTTTGTGCTCTGCGGTGCACGCTAAACAGTGCACTTGCACTGTGTTGTTACACGGTCCGCTATAATGTTTATTTTCCATCTAACCTGTTAATTGGGTTACACTGACTTGGATGAAGGGAAAACACACTTGTCAGTTTGATCTAAAACTTTTGTAGCCCCCAATAAATTTTTAATGGTGGACGTTTAATTATTGTTGTTTCTTATGGTGCGGTCCACCTGAGCTTTGGATCTGCCTCATTTTTGGGCTCATGCCCTAAAATTATTTGGCAAAATGGATGGACGGTGTGGATATAACACATTCATCACGGTGGGGCCCAAAAAACTTTAACACTTGCGTTCTACACTTCACAATCCGAGTCCCGCCTAATTCGGGCCCTTAAAAAATTGTACATGAGACATGTATTAACTTAAAATTTACCAATTAAATTATGAACTATAGTTGCTAACTCACAATGGCAAAATCAAATTGTTTGAATAGTTATAATTGTTAATTTGTGGACGCTTATTTTTTAAAATAGGGCCTTTTGATTTTTTTCATGATTCACTATCCAATAAATGTCCACTAATTTATAAGTGCGATAATGCCAATAAATTGCATGAATTTGAGGCTGATTTGGGGCATGGATTGGTCCCTCCAAGTCAGCCCCAAATTGGCAACGCCATCTAAAAACTATTGGGAGAAATGATATCAAATTTTTAAGTATATAAATTATATATTTAGAAAATTAAATATATGAATTTTGTAGTCAAATTCAGGTTATCTGGTTCGTAAATTCATCAGACAATCCGATACAACTTCTCACCAAAGAGTAGACCGTTACACCACCATAAACATGTTCCAATTTATAAATGAATGCATATTTGGAATGCTTGGAATATTCCGGATTTCATCCATATTTTTTCATATTTTTTTGGCAAAAAAAAAAAAAAATTGCATCGTTACGGGCCGTTACGCCCCCGTATCGCCGTTACACCCTGTATCTGTATCGGTATTGGAGAGCACCGTTACACTAACCGATACCGATACGGGATACCTTGTGGTAGACTCTTGCATTTCACGACCAAGGTGGACTCTTTAAGGATTTGGGAGCTTCGTTTGTTGCTTTAATTTGAACCTTTGAAGGACACTAGGCTGTTTGCCTTATAGGGGCCCTTATAAGACCCTCGCTAAAGTTCTTGTTTCCAGGCTTCATAAAGTGTTGGGCAATATTATTTCAAATTCTCAAAGGGCTTTTTTTGCATAGAAGGTAAATTTTGGATGTGACCCTTCTCGCTCACAAATGCATCGGTTCTAGGTACAAAGAAGCGAAGCCAAACATCATTTGTAAATTGGACTTGGAAATTGCCAACGATCATGTGGATTGAAGCTTTCTTTGTTACATGAGGCATATGGGGTTCTGGTCAAAGTGGTGTAAGTGGATATGGTAATGCATTAGTTCAACACATCTTTTGATTCTACTGAATGGTTTACCGAAAGGTTTCTTTAGAAGCTCAAGAGGCCTAAGGCATGGAGATCCTTTTTACCCTTTTTTCTTTATGATTGTGGTTGTGGGAGATGGTTCCATGCAATGTTTTAAATATCGACGATATCGGCCGATATATCCCACAATAAATATTGTATCCCACCTGTGCGATACGAAACGCACATGTAGCGTTGATATATCCCACATGTTCGATCCAATGAGCATTTTCAATTTCTGATCTCTTTTTTTTTTTTTTGGTTGAAATTATGTTAAATTTGTATCAAATGGTTATAAATCCATTAGTTCTTCATGTTTTACATAAAAAATCATAGAGTTGGAGCTTTGATTTTGATATCTATTGGTTCTTCATGTTCTCCATGTTTTTTTTTTTTTTTTTTTTTTTTTTTTTTTTTCTTTCGAAATTTTCCTTCAACCAGCTATCAATTGAGACTAATTTTAAAATATTTAGGAGTATTTGATGAAATGATCATCACATACACTCTAATTTTGAAATTTCCGTGTAGGTAGTTTAATTTGAGGAAAATTAGGGAAAATTCAAAATTTTCCCAATTTCTCCTAAATTTCTTGCAATGTTGCACTCCAAACATGAACTCAAGCATGTATGTGGGTTGGTCTACTAATTTGTTAAGTCCTTGTTAATTTTCGAAAAATAAAAATCATTTTAATTAAAAATTATTAAAATATCAATTTGAATATAGTTGCATTAGTTCAGGAGTGTTTAGGAATGTTTGATGAAATGATCATCACATACACTCTAAATGTTATGCATTCAATTTGAATATAGTTGCATTAGTTCAGTTAGACAGCGCATAGCTTAGGACCCTATACAAAGGAAACCTATTATGTGCACTTCTTTTTTAAGATGTTATGATTTAAAAGTGTGTATTAGGAAGGATATGTTTTAACAATCCCTGAAGTTTCATTGAAAAATTCAACCATTTTCCCAATATTTCCCATGTTTCCCAAAAAGTGCGATAAATTACCCAATACCGACGATATATCCCGTGCGATAACCAATATGCGTCTGTATCCAAGATGCGATACGTAACGCAATACAGATATTTCGAACACTGGTCCTATGTCCTATATGTATCTATATTGAGTGAAAATGTGGTTTGGGCCTTGTCATTTTACAAAAATCTTATGTAATTAAGGAAGAGATCGAGGATTGCACCTTATAGGCCTCATCCAACATTATGGAATCTTGCTTTCTGATCTAGATACTTGGGCGTGGAATGTTGATTCTATGGTTGGGTTATCGGTCTAGTCATTTTGTTTCGCTTTAGCCAGTCATCATCCCCCTAGTCTCCTCCACATCCCATCTCTTATTTGGAAGTATATAAGGTCCTCAGTGGGTCCTAGCCTTCGCATGCTTGGTTGGTGAAAACAAGGTTCACACGATCAACAATCTCAGCGAAAGAGGGATGTGTATTGCGAATGGGTGCCTTTTGTGTTTTGAAGGAGGCAAAATTGGTGAATCATTTGTTCACTCATTGTCCTTTTTGTGCATCATATTTGTGGAAAGTTTCTTTCCCTTCTTGAGGTGGTGCAGGTAATGCCACAATCTATAGGGGAGCTCATGAGGCCCTGGCAGTGGCATGGGGCTATGAAGGGTAGCAAAAGGAGTCCGATTGTTTGGCGTCTATCTATGCTTGTATTGTTTTGGGTGGTCAGTCAAGGCTTTCCATGATTGTGTCCTCTTGATGTGATGTTTCTCAGAGTTAAGTGTCTAGTAAGGGCCTGTTTGGTGTTGCTTCTAAAAAGTAACAACTATAGAATTGATTCTCAAGAAACAATTCCAGAGAATTGTTTGTGTGAAAAAGTGTGTTTGGTAAACATACATAAGAAAATTAATTTCCCCGTGAAGGTTTCAATGGTGAGCATTCAATCCCCACTGTTTCTTGTAGTGTGGCCCACTTAAGTCTTGGATCTACCTCATTATTTAATTCATATCCTGACATGATATGGTGAAACAAATGGACGGAGTGGATGTTGCACGATCATCGAGGTGGTCTTGCGGCGTAGGGTCATAGGAAAGTTTCGTCTGACTGGCTTCTCTAGAGATGGGATTTGCTAAGCCCGCACGCGTGTGCAATACAACTCATGTACGCGCCACACTTTCACCATCATGGCCTGTGGGTCCAAGATTCAATCCATCCAGTCTTTTCATTACTCTTAAAAAAAATTCAAGAAAGCAATTTCAGTAAATGATGATCCTAGCTTTAAAATCTTTTGAGGAATAATGAAAATTTCATTAAAGCATAACAAATTATTACAAGGCATCATTCCAAATACAATGAAGAATAAACACCCCGGGACTCCCTCAAAACAGCCCCATGATTCAACCCAAAAGCCTTATATGCGCACACCCATTCAATAAGGGCCTGTTTGGCTTTGCTACAAATTTTTTTTTTAAATTTTTTTTTGAAAAACACTTTTTCAGGTTTGAAGTGTGTTTGATTAACCACTTAATTAATCAATTTTACAAAAACAATTTCCCAAATTTGCACTTTTCTCCACAGCACCTAGCCTCCTGTTTCCTACAGTCGCTTCTGCTTGTACGAACTTGTGAAAAGCACTCATAAAATCGAAGATCTCTCTCCTTTTCAAGGTATTCAATAACAGTAATGGTGGCTGTAATGGCTACCGTTGTTACCGTTTGGATGTATCGGCCTCGTAACGGCCTTTACAGGCTATTTTTTCTACAACAGCACCATAATGTGTAACAGTTCCCACCATTGTTGTTACGTAATGGCCATTACATAACCGTTTTCGAAAACCATGCTCTTGTTGGAAGGTTTGTTAATTGCACACACATGTAGAGCCGTACACCTCTATACATGTGCCGTCATGGCATGTAGGTCTGAGATCAAATCCATCCATCGGTTGTTCGGACCATGTTTTCCCTAAAATTAATCTGGTCCACTCAGAAGGTGGGCCCCAATATTGGAAACAGGTAGATGGGTTGGAAACTAAAACCAAGTGCTTTAGAGCTGCATATTTGTTTTTCAAACTATGGTCCACCTGACCAGTGGATCAACCAAATTCTTGGGCTAGGGCATCAATATATAGGTGCCTTTCCGATTATTTTTTATTTTATTTTTATTTTTTAAGAATAATGAAAATAATTTATTTTTTTTAAAAAAACAAAGAATAACAATACAACCAACAGACATTGGGACTACAAAGCAGGCAAAACATGTCATGCATGGATCCCAAACAGAATCCAGCCCCTAGGCAAACCCCGGCCCAAAACAACAGATGCGATCCCAACCTAGATGACCTGTCGAGAAGCCCCCTCTTTTGCATGGACATCTGCAATATCATTCGCTTTCATGAGAATGTGATGAAAAGAAATGGGACGGTCTTTCCATAAATCCAACGATTCCAAAATCTTGTCTGCCACTCTCTATGGGCATGGACCTGAAGTGACCCAAAGGAAGAAATTTTTGGAGTTCTCCTCATCGCTGTTGGCATAAAAGTGTACTTCTATTTTCACCGCCTGAAGTATTGCAGTGGTTTCAGCAGCATTCAAGTCTTGAATTCTGATTGACCTAAGAGTGCTATAATTTTTCTACTGTGGTCCCTCACAAAAGCACCCACTCCCGGTGGACCCAGATTTCGCAGCTAACATCTGTTAAAATTTGCTTTAAAATAGCCACACGAAGGGGGCTTCTATTCATCTTGAGGGCCATCTTTTTTCAGGTTCCATTTCATCACCTTCATCTAGTCACAAGGGAAAAGGGGGCGGGGGATCCCCTTTAGAGCGGGGACAGCTCCACTCCACTCCACTCAACTATTTCACAACAAATTCAATAGATTTTAGATTCTTTCCTCTAAAAATCATATTTTTTCTTTCCCACCATATACCCCAAAGAATTGCAGAAGCCACCATTTTCCACAAACTCCCTTGCCGAACCCCAAGCACATGCATACCAACCAGCCACTACATCTACAACCAAGCCCATCATTACCCCTGACATACCACACTCTGCAAAATCAGTGGCCATACCTCCAAGCCACTGGGCAAAAGATAAAGAGGTGGTTTACTGAGTCCTCACTTTCATAGCACATTATTATCAGGCATGAGAATTTTACCTAAACACGCCAACCACATGAGTGCCTTAACTTTCAATGGGACAGGAACATACCATAGGTTCTTGAAGCTGACCTGAAAATGCGCCAAATCCATCCTCATAAGAAGAGCGGCAGTCGATTTAATTGAAAAAACCCCATCTGCCTCTTTCGTCCAGATTCTCGAATATGTCCTGTCGAGAGGAATGTATATTGCTTCCAATGTCTTCAGAAGACTGGCGAAAGAAACACTCTCCTCATCTCAAAGATTTTTGATGAATACAATGCCCCAAATACTTCTGCCACTAATCTTCTGAAAATAATCTTTCACCTTAGCATCTTTGTCTACTGCCACTAAATAGAAGTCTTCAAAACTTTACTGTTTGTTTCATCAATTAGCATAGTAATGTAAAGGAAATGTGCAATGATTACAAAGTACATTACCTGTCTCCTAACAACATTTGCATTTGCCTGCCAATTCATGTTTCGTTTATCGGTTGTAAATTCTCACTTATGGCATTTATTCATGAATTTAATGTCAAATCATCACCAAAATACACTAATGTCGCTGTTTGGATTTGAGAATTTCATGGTAACACCACGAAATGTGCAATGATTTTAAATTCCTTTACCTATCTCCTAAAACCATCTTCATTTGACCGATGGTTCCCATGTTTGGTTTGCGAGGGTAAAATTGTAATGATGACACTTTTCCTTTACATTACTAGGGTAATTGGCAAAACAAACAGGTCCTTAGCGAAGATTTTCCACACCGCTGGTCTTTCCAAAAGTGAGTGTTCTCACCATTCCTACCTTGAAAGACATGTTATTGTGGAATGTCAATTGGCCTAGGAAACACCTCTCTTAACAACTCAACCTTTCCCCTTTGAAGCCCCACATATCCCAACCATTTTTTGCCACCCCATTTTTAGCCATAAGCACTTTAGAAGTGAAGGTTCACTATTTTCCATCCCCTACCACCACTTAGACAAAAGGGCATATTTGACTTCTTGATATCTCAAACCTGGATCCCCACAATCCGACAATTTTGCAGACCTCCTTCCATGCAACCAGATGGAAGCAGTGATGCTCATCACTATCATTCCAGAGATATCTTTTTTGATGGGAATGTTTGTAAGAATTGCTTTCACCATCGTAAACCTTCGACTAAATGAGAGCATTGAACCTTTCCAAGCGACAAGTTTTTGCTCCACTCTTTCCACCACCTTTTCCCATCATGCTACCCTTCTACCACTAAAAGCAATTGGGATTCCTATTAATGCATGTTGTTTTCTTCTACCCTGCACCCAGTTTTCCAAATATCGGTAATATTATCGATAATATTACCCTAGTGTTCCAAATGCCAGCGATATTATTGGTATCACCAGGCTAGCAATACCAAAATTGATTAAAGTTTAAAATTTTCCAAATATCGTCAATATTTTCAATAATGTTGGTGATAGTTAGTGATATTATCGATATCATGATATTTTAAGAAAAAAATCCTTATAGAAGTTCCCTAATATTGGCAATACCATCGATAATATTCCCGATACCAGGGAAACATCCGTAAACAGGCAAAAATTGACAGAAAATTGGAAAATTTCCAAAACCCCAAAAAGTCCATTTTGAAGGTTTTTTTTTTTTTTTTGAATTTTATTCCGTAGGTGATTTTGATGACTCTTTGTTTTTATTAAATCAAAGTTTAGATTTTGGAGAAATCTTTATTTATTTATTTTAAAGGTGATACCTTTATTGAAGGAGAAAGGAGAGGAGCAACAAGGAAAAAGAAACAAAAAAAACTACAAAGAAAAAAACAAAAAAAAAAAAAAAAAAAAAAAGAAAAAAAAAGAAGAGAAAACTCTTGGAAATGAAGCCAGGCAAAGAAAAGAGCAACAAAGAAAAAAAAAAAAAAAACCCAAGGGGCCCAATCTCTAAATAAAACAAGCACTCTAGAGAAGATCGCTGTCGAGGAGATAGAGATATTCCTGAAGCAGCGATTGTTCTGCTCGTGGCCCAAATAACAGCCAGGGGAAATCTTGACTCAAAATGAAAACGGTTTGAAACTCAAAGGTGACGAAAATCAATAGAAACTTCATTTTTTTTTTCAAATGTTAACATGGATTGCAATAGAAATCCTTGTCTATGCATGATTTCCATGCATTGACATGGATTTATGGCAAAAAATTAACATTTAAGTGAAAATGGAAAAAAATTGGCGAGATCCTAATTTTTCCAATTTTATTTTGGAAAATGTATTTTTCACTGTTAATTTATTTGGAATTTTTATATGTTAATTAGTGTTGGCCAATTTATTGATTGGCTACAAAATTTATATATTTGTTTTATATTGATTTTTTTGACAACGCATGGTTAGGCTCCTATTAAATGAAAACTTATTATGTATACTTGTTTTATATCTTGATTCCTACATGTGTAAGCACGTTTCTTTTATGCCTGCTGAAGAGCTCTTGGCCATATTAATGAACATGCTAGCTTCTTCGACTGAGCTATCTTCGAAAAACATTTTACGTTCTGCATACTGCATGTGAGTCACCTTCAGATTTCTACTATCCACTCTCATGCCCTTTATCAGACCCCATCAGTTGTCTTCTGAAGCATATGAGACAGACCAACAATTGTGAATAATAAGGGTGATAATGGATCTCCTTGTCTAATGCCTCGAAAGCTTTTGAAAAAAAAAAAAAACCTTTGGAGACCCATTGATGTGCATTGAGAACCAAGGAGACCTCACACAAGCACCCATCCACTTGATCCACTTTGAGCCAAAGTCCATACACTTTGGTCCAACAAGAAAACCTGATTTACACTATCATATGCTTTTTCAATATCAACCTTGAGAAGAAAACTTTTACCCCCACTTTTAACATATTCATCCGCCATCTCATTATCAATAAACGGGCCATCCATCACAGATCTACCTGCCACAAAAGCATATTGAGACTCGGAGATTAGACCCAAGATCATCATCTGCAATCTGGAAGACAAGACAATCACCTTGTAAATGCTTCGTATGAGATCGATTGGCCAATAATCTGAAACCACCTCCCCACTGGATTTCTTGGGAATTAGAGCAATTAATGACACCCCAACTGATTTGCTGAGAATTACCGTGGAGTGGAATTCCTTGAACACCTGCATCAAGACTTCTTTGATGATACCCCAACAATGCTGACAAAAGATGATTGGATAGCCATCCGGACCAGGCACCTGGTCAACTTTCATGAGTAGTGATTTCCCCATCTCTTCTTCCTCAAACTCCTGTTCTAATGGATCTGCTTGATCTTCCGAAATAACATCAAAGATGATATCCTCCAACAGAGGATGGTGAGGAAATTGTTCCACAAAGGAATTTTTGAAATGTGAAATATAACAATTACATATGTCATCCTTTGACGGTAGAATTTCGCCGTCTTTGTTAAATGATGCTATAAGGCCCTTTTTGTATTTACCATCCTGTCGGAGAAAGCTATGCTGCCATCCCCTTTGTTCAATCTCTCCTTGGACAATTACTTTAATGGATTTCTTCACTTTGCAGTGATTCATTCAGCTATTCTGTGACCTCCCCCATTCTTTCTACTTCTTTAGGAGGCAGAGATCTCGCATCCTCTTCTTCTTCCTCCGTCATTTCCTTTTTGCCATTTCATCAGTCTCCTTTACTCCACCCCACTAAATGTTTCTTTATGCCAGAACTTTAGATGAACTTTCAGCCAACACAACTTTTCAGAAAATCGCCATTCAGCCTTCCTACGCATCAATGGTGATGACCACCACTTTCTGGCGAAATCCAAAAATTGTGGATGTTCCAACCTCTTCTTTCAAATCTGAAAGGTTTAGGCCCCAAGTTTCCATCTTCATAGATAGGCAAATCTGGTTATGGTCAGACAGTCTTCTCAACAATGCCCTCATGTTCGCTTCTAGAAAGCCATTTCCCACGAAGGCAACACCAGGAACTTGTCAAGCCTGCACATCACTGGGTCTTCTTGCTTGTTAGACCAAGTGAATTTGGCGCCATGCATGGGCATGCTGATCAACTCCCACTCTTCAATAGATTGATTAAAACCCACCATACTCCTAGTAACCATTGAACCTGCTCTTCTCCCACCTCGATCTAATGACATTAAGGGCTCGTTTGGCATCTCTACTCTAATTCAATAAGAGCTACTCCAATAACCTCTTTTTGTTCTAGCTCTTGTTTTAAATAAGCTTGTTTGATAAAATCACTTTTTCAAGTCCAAAAAAAGCTCTTATTTGAAATAAGCACGTTTGGTAAAATTTTCAAATAAGAGCTTTTTTTAGGGGTAGTTGACATCATTTTTAAAGATTACAACAACTATTATAAGAGCAATCCAAATGGTTGTTTTGGTGGATCTCATCATCGACGAACCATCCCCCAAATGACAAAAGAATGGATGACTACAATCTTCACATTTTAATAATTTGGGCCATCCATTATGTCGTATATTAGATGTGTATCAACCACTATTCTTTGTGTGGGGCCCCACCTTCAATATGGGTCGTTCATCATGTGGGCCCACCTTTGATGTTAACTGACTATCATGTGGGCCCACCTTCAATGACCATCATCCATCATGTGGGTCCTACCTTTGATGTGGATTGCCCATCAAATGGGACCCACTTGATGTGCATGTTCCGTCATGTTGGGCCACACTTTGATGTAGGCCATCTATCATGTGTGGCCCACCTTTGATGTGAACTGTTCATTACATGGGCCCACCTTGATGTGGGGCCCCACATTCAATATGAGACGTTCATCATGAGGGGCCCACCTTTGATGCGGATCATCTATCATGTGGACCCCACATTTGTTGTGGATCATTTATCATGTGGGGCACACTTGATGTGGATAGTCCATCATGTGGGATCCACCTTTGATGTCCACCATCCATCATGTAAGGCCCAACCTTCAATATGGCTCATTCATCATGTGGGCCCACCTTTAATGTCAACCTTCCATCATGTTGTCCCACATTCAATGTCCACTATCCATCATGTGGGTCCCACTTTTGATGCGGACCATCCATCAGGTAGGGCCTGTTTGATGTGGATCGTCCATCATGTGGGGCCACACTTTGATATAAGCCATCCATCATGTGGGGCTCACCTTTGATGTGACCGCGCATTATGTGGGCCCACCTTTGATGTGGACCATTCATCATGTGGGCCTACCTTGAAGAGATTGTAAAGAGAAGAGAAGAGGATAAGATAGGAATTACTTGGAAAGTTGAAGGACAAACTTGTCCAAAAATTAGTCCAAAATGTCTACCCGCTTAAGCCAAATAAGCTCCGTTTCAAAAAGTAACCTCCCCAACTTATAAAATCGGAGCTTATTTGCTACTTTCTAAACAAATAAGCACTCTGATAAGACTTTTACCAAACAGTCTAAAAGTTTTTTTTATTTATTTAAGAAATAAGCCAATAAGCTCTTATTTGTAGAGATGCCAAACGCCCCCTAAATCCCCTCCCAAACTCTGGGGAGCCCTCCACCTATTCTGCACCCTACCCAGCTTAGCCCAAAACTCTGGCCTCAGTGACGCAGCCAATTTGAACAAAACAGATAAGGACCAACCAGCCAGTGTGTCCACTTTTTTCATTGACTTGTCACCCCCACACCACCAAAATGCCCACAGACCTGCCGACTGAACTAATCCAATCCCACTCACATCACTGATTACCCCACAACTCCAGCACCAACATAACATCAATATCCTCTTTTTTGTTTTTTTCCCTAGAACAACGAGGATATCAACGTTTTTAACCCTAATCAGATCCCTCACTGCCCTTTCTTATCTATACTACCCAAACTTCTCAAGTTCCTTCAAAGGATAATCATTTGGACAACAGGCACCTCCCCGACTCCCCACCCTCCCCAATGTGCTTAAGATCATCATGGCTACGACATCTAATCTTTGGTAACTCCCTTAGAGCCCTTGGTTTCTTTGGAGTCGGCTTCAAAGATGAAGACCGGCATTCTTTTTTTTAATTTCCTCAATTCTTCTAAGGATCACCTTAAACATCTTGAAGTTGTCTTCTCCACCATACCCACCCGTTGCTCTTTTGCTAACTTGAGGTTGTCTTCTCCCATCTCCTCCCCTGAATTTAATGGTCTAGGATCACATGGGATCATCCCCCACCCAAAAAATTCAACCCCTTCCCTACTTCCTCCACTTCTATTGTGATATGGCCTGCCTTTGCCTCCATTTCCCCCACCCAACTTTCATCTTCTTCTACTAGCACTACTGAATCCCAACTGTCTCCCCTCAGCTCCAGGACCCCCATCCCTTTAGATCTTAAAACACCATCCCCTTTCTGCTAAGCCAACTCTATCTATATCACCAAATCCTCATTAATTTCCTGAAGAACCTGCCCAGAACCGCCTCCTTCCTTTTGACGAAGACCACCTAGACTCCAACCATCCAGGATCTGGAGAGAGATCCCTCTGGGTGTAGCCATGAACCTGTGGGAGCTGGGCTGGATTCGGAAATGCAGTTGTTGTTGATACAGGAGCCTAAATGCATAGCTGGGTGTTGACATAATTGTCAGATGTCAAGCATATATTATCGGACGGTCCATCGATATCCTGAATAATGTCAACATTCCTGTCGATGTCAACATCTCCACTATCTCATTACCCCTAAAGGCATCATGCACCGGACACATCTCGTCTATCTCCTTTCCTTCCTTTCTTGTCCTACCATCAAGCAGTCGAGATAGAGCAACGTCACCCCCTTTTGCTGCCATCTGGCTACTATTGGAATTTGATATTTGAACTGGACTCGAAAGCCTTTGGCATCTGTTGCTGAGGTGTCTGTTGCATGACTCATGCATGCCACATGTGACTGATTGCTCACTTTTGTCCCCTACGATCTGGTAGTTCAAGAGGCACCGGAGATTTTGCACCTACATCCTCTCCGGCCTGGCTTTCCCCACCACCTCATTCTTGGAGGGCTTATCTCTGACTGCTATCCTCCTCTTTAGATAACTGGCCCTGACTGTGGATTGGAGCTCCTGATTGCTACTAACAGCCTTTCCCTGGGGTTTGCCTAGATCTTCTTCCTGGTTAATAAATTTCAGAGGGATTGAAACTCCTCCCCCCCCCCCCCCCCCCCCCCCCCCCCAAGAACAATGCACTCTGGCATTCTATGAAGTTACTTTTTCCCTCACAGTCTTCTCTCGCTACCCATTTCACCCGCCATCATCGATCCGATGACCCCCCCCCCCCCCCCCCCCCCCCCCCCCCCCATCCAATAATAAAACACACCCCCCCCCCCCCCCCCCCCCCCCCCCCCCAAAAAAAAAATAATAATAATATAATATAAAAATTTTATATATATATATATAGATATATATAAGAAGAAAGAAAAGGAAAAACTTTGGTTTCATAGTAGCCAACATACTACATTCTAGAGTAGTCCATAACTTTTTAACACTTTCAGATGGGAAGGTCCCATAGGTAGCCACCACACACTTTCAGATGGACTCTCACCATAGGTCTCGTAGTTGATTCTTCCTTCCATGATCACCTGCTTCCCCTGCTGTCTTCCTTAACTGTAAATTGAGCCACCTCATGGGAGAGCTGACCTGCATCTTGATCTACGGCTGTGTCTTTAAATTATTTGGATTTTTTTTTTCCCGATGATCGATCTATCCTCTGTGCTGTTTGAATCGAACTCTTGCTCCCTGTATTCTTCTCCTGGTCTCCTACCATCTTCTTTGTTCTCTCTTCCTTCATCCACTTCATCACTTCCGGACTGTACTTCGCCTTCTGCACCAATATTCTATAGCGTGAAAATCCCTTCCATCCAGCTGCAATACCGACACTTCTACTTCTCCCATCTTGTCCATTCTTACAAAAGTGAAACTGTATTCCAAAGTTCCTTTCCATCGCGGGTTGAAGACATCCATCATCTTCCCATATCTCTTAAACACCTTACGCAAATCTGTTTCCTCCCACTCTGGAAAGTTTTTGACGGGAATAGTTGAAATTCCCTTATCCAAAAAGGCTCCTTCTGTCTGATGTTTCTCACTCCTGAACAGTTCAGAAGTTCCCTTCTTCGGATGATCAGTTTTATTCAATATTGGACTGGAACTGACTGTCTTTTTCAATTCTACTAAAGTAGAGAAAGTGTACTTATGTGGGTGGGGAAGGGTGCTTAACCCCTTCCTCATAACCAGGCCCTTGCCCGGAAATCTTTAATCTCAAAGTAGTTTTGGAGTTAATTTGCTGAGAATTTTGAGAGATTTATTCTGCTGGATTTTCTAAAAGTTTCAAGCAAAGGAAGGTTTTCTAACCAACTTTCAATCTTCACCATTTGCTAGTAGGGTGACTCCTTTCAACACACCCACCTTTGGTAGAGTGGCTGGTATTTTCATGCTGTCAAAATCACCCACTATAGGTTTTGGTTACAATTTCACTCAAATATGTGCATAGGTGATGCAGGATATGAAATTCAAGTATGATGTGCAAGATTTTCAGGCTTTAGTTCACACTAGTTCAAAAACAATTACACAAAATTCCACTTCCCAAACAAAAGCTCAAACACTCAATCAAGGGGAATCTTATGCGGATCCACGCCTACACATACTAGGGCCGGATCAATCAAAATTATAGACCAAACAAGAATCAAAGGAGGGTAAATTCATCCACACACACAGAAATAATTCCCCCAATCCAAGGGATTCAGAAATTTCAATTCGGGGAAGCCTAAGGTTGAAGAAATGGCATAAAATTGGGGATTTGAATAATCTAGGGTTAGGTTTAGGGATTTTGGGTGAAAGAGGAGTAAAAGAGAGGAAAAAGACGAACTAGAAAAGTACTGCACGTGTGGACAACAACAATGGCCCAGACACACGTGCCTATGATCCCTGCTACACGTGTGTGGGGCTCACTATTCAGAAAAAGGTCAGCTTGGCCCTAGTCGGCCAGGGGTGGACTCCAAAATCCCTAAATTTCATCTCGATCCGATGCACGGTTTGTGTGTGGTGCTCCGTCATAGTTTCAGCCCTCCCGCAGGGCCAGATTCTAGAACTCTGTTGTAGAGAGAAAAACGGCTGCAATAGAAGATGAATTTGAAGCGTAGATGATTGTAGGAGAAGAGAAATATGGATGGAAGAAGGTGGGGGTGAATCGAGATAGGTGTGGCTCCGCACCACTGTAGTCAGCCCTTCGAGGAAGGGAGGGTTTCACACCCAATTGGATTTTCACAACTCAGGAACTCAGAGGTGTAGAAAAATGTATTTTTATTAATCTTCAATGAGAAAGAAAAGACTACAAGGGGTGCGTATTTATAATAAAACCATATACCTCAAAACTCGCGCCATGTACGCAGCTTATTACTTGGAGACGAAGTAATAAAAAATAACAATTAATCAAATCAATCTAAACCGTCCATGATATTCCTAGTAACAATAATAAGCAAAACACAAAGTACTAGATTAATTAGAATAGTGAGTCACGATCATGAGAACACATGGTGGGATTCACATGACTATCGGGTCCACTCCAACGAACCAAAATATAGTCCTCAAGCTAGAAGGCCCTCCCTAGACGTCGTCATCGATCTAGATCGATGGTGGCGCCCTCCTTGTGTACGTGCGTAGGGGGGCATGCGTGTGCGCGTGATGTCCCCATCAACTCTGCCCGGCCTCGAAGATTTCGTCACTAGTGAAATAAAACTCCTGAATCGCTCCAAGATATCAGGATCAAGTCTCTGAAGCTCCTCTTCAGTGAGCCACGTACTGTCTGAAGCTGGGCGTGAGTTTCACTTAACCAGGTACTTTTGAAACTCGCTGTCCGACGTTGATACTATTCGATGGTCCAGAATATTCTTTATTTCCTCTCTGGGTGTGGGAAGGCTAGGGATGGGAGGTAGAGGCTAGGAAGAAGGGTCGGGAAGAGGCCATGGATCAAGGGACAAGTCTGGGGAATCAGGATGGTTGGGCGAAGGGCCGGACAAAGTATCAGTGGTCCCCTGAAAAGTAACTAGATCCTCCACATTGAATGTGAAATTAATTCCCATGGAAGGTGGAAGATCTACCACATACGCATTAAGACCGTTTCGTTTTATAATTTTGAAGTGTCCAGCTCTACGCATGTGTAATTTACGAATGGCTCCCTGAGGGTACCGTTTGGGCCTAATGCGGACCATCACAGAGTCCCTTACATTGAATTCCTTGAAACGTTTATGTTGGTCTGCAGAAAATTTGTAACGTTCATTAGTAGTAGTGATCTTTCGCTTGATTTCTTGATGCAATGAATGAATGTGATGCGCAAAGGACTCTGTAGACTCTGATGGCCTATGGGACGGTGACATAGGGACAAGATCAATAGGCTTCCTAGGCTTATAACCAGTAACGACTTCAAAAGTACTTAGACTTGTAGACCTATTGACAGAACTATTGAACGCAAACTCGGCTATAAGTAGTACGGTGTCCCACGTTCTGGTGTGCTCACCCACTAAACTTCTGAGCAAACTCCCTAGGCTCCTATTGACCACCTCAGTCTGACCATCGGTCTGAGGGTGGTAGGCAGAAGAAAATTGGAGCCTAGTATTCATCATGTGTCATAGTGTCTTCCAAAAGTAACTCATGAATCGCACGTCACGGTCAGACACTATGGTTTTTGGTAACCCATGCAGTTTGACGACCTCACTAAAGAACAACTTTGCAACATGGGATGCGTCGGAGGTCTTAGAACAAGGAATGAAGTGGGCCATTTTAGAAAAACGGTCCACGACAACAAATAAGAAATCGTGTTTCCGAATAGTCTTGGGGAGTCCAAGCACGAAGCCCATACTGATGTCCTGCCAAGGGTGAATGGAACTAGCAAAGGTGTGTATAATCTTGTATTTTGCTTTTTCTGCTTTGCCATTTAACAAGTACGGCATTGCTCTATAATTTTGGTCATGTCTCGCTTGAGGCTTGGCCAATGAAACCTATCCTCCACTAGGGCAATGGTCTTGTCCGATCGAAATGGCCCGCGACCCCTCCTGAATGTAACTTCGAGACAAGAAAATCGCGGAGGGAGGTGCGAGGTATGCATAAGCGTACTCCTAAATAAATATCCGTCTAAAATCAAGTACTCACTGTTAGCTCCTGATGGACTCTCTAACAACGATGCGTACACGACTCCAAAATCTGGACACTCAGAATAATCTTCTTTGATGCGCTCGAGGCCCGTGACTTCGACACTCATGGAATTGAGTAACGTGACTCGACGACTCAACGCGTCGGAAGACTTATTTTCTACACCGGCCTTGTGCTTAAGCACAATAGTGTACTCTTGAAGGAATTGAACCCACTTGGCGTGCCTAGGGTTTAATTTCTTCTAAGAGTTCAGATATCTCAAGGCCTCGTGATCTGAGAATAAGACGAATTCTTACGGCAATAGGTAATGACGTCAATGGCGCAGTGATTGCACTACCGCGTAGAACTCTTTGTCATAAGTGGAATATTTTTGTTTCGCCTCATCCAGTTTCTCACTAAAAAAGGCGACAGGGTGCCCTTCCTGACTAAGTACTCCTCCTATGCCGACTCCTGACATGTCACATGCGACTTCAAAAGCTTTTGAAAAATCTGGAAGTCGCGTGACTGGAGCTTTGGTCATCTTGACCTTTATCTCCTTGAAGGCTTTTGAGGCTGCCTTTGTCCATTGAAACTCTCCCTTTTTTATGCAATCCGTGATGGGAGCCATAATGGAACTGAAACTTCGAATGAACCGCCTATAGAATGTGGCTAAGCCATGAAAGCTGCGCACCTCATAAATATTGCGGGGTTCAGGCTAATTGACGATGGCTTTGACCTTCTCGGGATCCGTCGATACGCCGTCGGCTAACACAATAAAACCTAAGAAGATAACACTACTAGACAAAAACACACACTTCTTTAGGTTGGCGTACAATTTCTCGGCTCTAAGGATTCCACAAACCTGCCTCAAATGGTTGAGGTGTTGTTCCTTGGTCATGTTATAAATCAAAATATCATCGAAGTATAGGACCAGGAACTTCCCCATGAAGGGCCTCAACACTTGGGTCATCACACGCATGAAAGCGCTTGGGGCGTTAGTTAACCCAAAAGGCATAACTAGCCACTCGTATAGCCCATCCTTCCTCTTGAAGGCCGTCTTCCACTCATCACCAGGGCGTACACGGATTTGGTGATAACTACTTTTGAGGTCAATTTTCGTGAAGATAGTAGTAGCATTGGCCATCATATCCAACATGTCATCAAGATGCGGTATGGGAAACCGATACTTGACTATGATTTTGTTGATGACCTACTATCAACACACATCCTCCATGTGTCATCCTTCTTAGGTGTAAGAAGGGCGGGCACGACACAAAGGCTTACTCTCTCGAATGAAACCCTTTTCTAGGAGCTCATCAATCTGTCTCTTCAACTCTGCATGCTCCTTTGGGTTCATTCTGTAATGAGGGAGATTTGGTAGAATCATCCAGGGACTAAATCAATGTCATGCTGTATGCCCCTTATAGGGGGAAGCTCATTCGGTAGATCATCAGGAAAGACATCACGAAACTCATGCACTACCTGAATGGCCTCAGTGGGTAACTCTACACTAGCCTCTGGTACACTTTTCCTAGCCACAGGGGCGTATACCATCGAGTCCAACTTAGTCTCTTGCTCAAAGTCCTTGGCATTTAGAATGTGGAGAGGCTTAGACTTGGACTTCGATTCCTTCAATTCCTTTGAGCCGCTCACACCACTCTGTGTGGTGGACTCCTTTCCAGTCGTGTTCTTGCGTGGCAGTGGATTTAGCTTGATCTTCTTGCCCTCAAACCAGAATGTACACACATTCGAATGACCAAATATGGTGACTTCCCTGTCATAGAGCCAAGGTCTGCCCAGAATGATATGGCCAACATCCATGGGAACAACATCACACCAAAGTGTCTTTATATGATCCAAATTGAATAGGAACAAGACAACGGTGTGAGACTGGAATGGAAGTTTCATCAACCCAGGACACTCTATAGGGTTAAGGATAGGCTTCAAGCTTCAAGCCCAAACGACTCACAGTGCTAGTCAATGCCACGTTGGCACAACTACCACTATCCACGATCATCTTACAGCTCTTTTCCTCACATTTTGCATAAGTATAGAAGATCGTGTTGCAACGCCAATCGTCAGTGTTCTTGGCTTGAGCAAAGGCACAACGCACAACTGCGAGGGTCGCAAACTCTTATGCTCCCTCTTCCTCATCACTAGGGGTTTCTACTGGCTCATATTCTTCCTCATCGCCGTTACTCTCCTGGGGCACTACTTCTATTTGCTCATCAATAATGAGCACCTTGGTGCCCTCTCTCGTGCTGCACTGGTGGGCAAAGTGACCAAACCCTTGACACCTAGTTGCTCCACCCTTATGTGAGCTAGACCCGATAACTTCTTTACCCTTATCATCCTTAGGCCTGGGCTAAAAATTATTGGAAGGTTTGCTTTGGTATTTAGCGTTAGCCCCATAAGGGTTAGCCTTAGCCCCAAAAGGGTTGGCCTTAGTGCCAGAATTGCGAAACTCAAATCGCCTTCCCACAGGTATTGCTCTACCTTCAACACTACTTGATACAACTGTTCAATAGTGTTTGTCTTTGGCGAGCAATTCTCTCCTAATGTCAGTACGGAGGCCCGTTTTAAATCGAGCAAGGGTGAGTATGGGATCCTCATCAACTTCACACTTGGTCAAGTACTCTTCGAACTTCTCAATGTATTCCACCACACTCATGGCACCTTGTCGAAGAGACTGTCATTCCTCAATCAAACGTAAGCGATAAGAGAAAGGGATGTACTTCTCCTTAAGTGTTTCTTTCATTTCTCCCCAATGGACTATTGGGAGCTCCCTCGCTCTTTCTTTCTTTCGCTCTACAATAGCCCAAAACCTCTTTGCTTGGCCCACAAGCTTCATCTTGGCGAATCGGACTCGACGAGCATCCGACATGTAATTCCACTCAAAATAGTGGTCCATATCCGCCAGGCAGTTTAAAAAGGCTTTAGGGTCCAAGTGGTCATCAAACGTAAGGGCATCTACTCTAACTCCCTTGAGGAGTAACACAACTGGGTCATTTTGATCATGATGTCCCTCGTGGGGTGGGTGCACGGGTGCGCGCCCATGACCAATTCCTTGGCCACCTTCATTCCTTGGTTTAACCTCCTGACCACCTGCCTGAGATTGGGCATCTTCCCCAATGATGGGGTTTGCCCCGACGGAGGTCTCTAGTTGGGTAACGCGCACATTAAACTGCTCAAAGCGTTGGTCCATACATTGTTCCAAGTGCTTACCCAAAGACTTAAATTGCTGGGTCAGCTTGTTCATTGACTCTTGCAATTGCTCCATGTTTAGTGTAGGGTGCAAGCCAAAACCACGACCCGTGCGTGTGGGCATATAACTACTAACTCAATCTAAGGACCTTCTACTACGACTATATGCGCCTAGATAGGACTAAATGCTCCTATAGGACTCTATATGGAGAAAACGACACAATACTACTCAATTTCCAGCAACCTATCAGTCCAAAAAATCTGTCAACAGAAAATCCAGCAAAGAGATATGCGGATTTTCTGATAGCAGAAAATTCAGCAGCTTATATCAGAAATTATGGACCTCTAAACAATTCTATATGATGATACTTAATGTATAATGGACACAAATAAGCTAAACCCTAAACATGTAATGCTTTCCCCTATAAAAACCTTGGGCTTTGATATCAAATTTGATGCAAAACATGAAATTCAAGTATGATGTGCAAGATTTTCAGGCTTTAGATCACACTAGTTCAGAAACAATTACACAAAATTCCATATCCCACACAAAAGCTCAAACACTCAATCAAGGGGAATCTTATGCGGATCCAGGCCTACACATAATAGGGCCGGATCAATCAAAATTATAGACCAAACAAGAATCAAAGGAGGGTAAATTCATCCACACATGTACAGAAATAATTCCCCCAATCCAAGGGATTCAGAAATTTCAATTCGGGGAACCCTAAGGTTGAAGAAATGGTATAAAATTGGGGATTTGAATAATCTAGGGTTAGGTTTAGGGATTTTGGGTGAAAGAGGAGTAAAAGAGAGGAAAGATATGAATCAGAGAAGTACCGCACGTGTGGACAGCAGTAATGGCCCAGACTCACGTGCATGTGATCCCGGCCGCACGTGTGTGGCGCCCACTATTCAGAAAAAGGCCAGCTTGGCCCTGGTTGGCCAGGGGTGGACTCCAAAACCCCTAAATTTTAACACGATCCGATGCACGGTTTGTGTGTGGTGCTCCGCCGAATTTTCAGCCCTCCTGCAGGGCTAGATTCTGAAAATCTGTTGTGGAGAGAAAAACGGCTGCAATAGAAGATGGATTTGAAGCGTAGATGATTGTAGTAGAAGAGAAATATGGATGGAAGAAGGTGAGGGCGAATTGGGATAGGTGTGACTTCGCACCACGGTAGTCAGCCCTTCGAGGAAGGGAGGGTTTCACACCCAATTGGATTTCCACAACTCAGGAACTCAAAGGAGTAGAAAAACGCAGGAATTTTTATTAATTTTCAATTAAAAAAAAAAAAAGACTACAAGAGATGTCTATTTATAATAAAACCCTATACCTCAAAACTCGCGTCATGTGCGCAACGTATTACTTAGAGACGAAGTAATAAAAAATAACAACTAATCAAAGCAAACATCCATGATTTTCCTAATAACAATAATTAGCAAAACACAAAGTACTGGATTAATTAGAATAGTGGGCCACGATCATAAGAACGCATGGTGGGATTCACATGACTATCGGGTCCACTCCAACGAACCAAAACATAGTCCTCTAGCTTGGAGGCCCTCCCTGGATGTCGAAATCGATCCAGATCGATGGTGGGGCCCTCCTCTTCCTTGCGTACGTGCGTAGGGGGGCGTGCGTGTGCGCGTCATGTCCCCATCAATAGGCATTCACTTAAAAGGTATTCAATAATTGTAAATGTGGTTGTAATGGCTAGCTTTATGGTTGTTACGGCCTTGTAACAGTCAAATTTTATTTTTTTTAAAGAAAGAAAAAAATTGGCTCTATAATGGAACGGGCCTTTTTTTTGGGGGGGAGAACAGGCATTACAGCCCTGTATCGCATAATGGCCATTGCGTAATCATTTTTAATATCATGATTCTCTTACACCACCACCCATAGATGGTGGGGGATGTTTGTTACACTCTCAGTTTTACCAGTTGGCATGCTTGAGCTGTGTTAATATTTATAATGTATAAATTATACACTAATATATATATATATATATATATATATATATATATATATATATATATATATATATATATATATATGTATGTATATATCTTATATTTTTACAAATATGACGGTGAATTGGGTTTTTATAAGTTTCTTTGTATCCATGTCTAGATGGACACACGTGTCAGTGTCCATGTTACATAGCATGGGGTGATATAATTGAAGGATTCGTACATGGCTTGCTCTTCAATGTTGTAATTTCATTGTGCAGGATAAACAATGCGATATCTGTGGGGACTGTAGCTTCGCTGAGACTATTGCTACTTGTTCTCAGTGCAATCAAGTTCATGAGCATATGTATGGCCCCTCTAATTTCCTTATTCATTTTTTTAAAAAATTCCTTTTGTAATTTACCTCGTCATATTTTTTCATTGCTAATGCTGCAATAATGTATGACGTCATTGATCAATAGAAAAAGCATGCGACTCCATATCATTGTCCCACTCCTAATTGCTAAAATGTTAACATATTTATTTAAACGAGCTTTACTAAGCTCACACACACCTTACATGACCAAGGATTCCATGCATGTAGGAAATCTGATATGTGCAGTAGCTGTGTGGAGGACCTGGCCCTTAAATGAGGCTGCTCAACTTATCAGGTGGGGCACGTATAAAAGATTAATGGTTTGAAAGGATTTTGGCAACAGTCTACATTGAACACATTTGTGACCTGCCTGATGAGTGGTCAGGCCCAAAATTTAGGCCTGTTCATCTACAACCCATCTGAAAGAGCAGAGGCTCATGTGGGTTTTGTGAAACTTTTATATGTGGTTGTTATTCCTCTCTTTCCCCTTTTAACTTGCTTTCCATTTCCAGTTATTGCATGCAAACACAACTTGATGCTGTTCCAGACATGTGGTTCTGCGAAGAATGCCAATCACGTGGCGATGCAGTTCCTTCAAGACCCAAAATGAAAGATCATAGTGCTCCGACTCACAGTGACACTTCACGCATTGCAGTAGCTGCTGGATCTCATTTTGATTTGAAGCTTCACTGTCCTCTAAAAAAGCAAAATGTCATTGAAACTAATAGTAGGAAATCTAATACCCAAGTGAAAAGCAGCTTTCCAGAGAAGATTCAAGTTAATAGAAGCCTTCCAGCGAAGTTCCAAGTTAATAGAAGCTTTCTGGGGAAGTTAGATGAAGATTCCATGGCCCACAATGGTGAAATGGGAAAGACAGAATATGTGCCTGTAGCAATTTCACCTCCTGGTAAGCCTGTCCCCCACCCAATCTCGAAAGGTTGTTCTTTCAAGGTTGGTGAAGCATCCAAAGTGAAGTTTATTCCTGCCAACGAAGCCATATTGCTGACATCAGGAGCCAAAGCAAAACGGGGAAGTTTGGGTTCTTCGCTTCCACGAACTTCTCCAATACATACTTTGCTGTCTCCTGTCGTGAAGGGGACTCCTGCTTCAAAAGGTTGTTTGCAGAAGGGAAGTTCAAACTTGAGTTCTGGACATTCTCAGCCTGCTGTGCTTCCTGACAAATGGCTTAAGAATGGTATCCTGCAGCAACCATCCGTTAAACCCTCAAAACCATTGCATGTTGAGAAAGCACCATCACAAACTGAGTGTAACCCTTCAATCTCTGAAAGGTCAATATGCGTGAAGCGAGAAGAAGATGGATTATACATACCATGCCCTGCAGATGCTCAAAAACATGTCTCACCACTGATTTTGCCCATGTTTTCAGAAGGCAAGCTTCCAAATCACCCTTTTCCAGATGTCCTTTGGAAGTAAGCCATCTATCCTGCTCCATGAGGACATTAGAAGACAGATTTCTGATATTGATTGAAGTGCCTTTTCGATCTCATCTTTCACAAATATTGATTCTTTGTTTCTAGTTCCTTTTCTCCCTATTTTACACTGTTGCTTGATATGCATAGTGAGTCCCATATTCAAGCAGTGTTTGTAGTATCGGTATCGTTGCATGTGTCGTTGGTTGGGGATACGGAAAACAAGTATTGATATCGCCAATACATAAAAATGTATCGCTGAGTGAGGGAAACATTGGGGAAACATGGGGGAAATGGTGGAATTTCTCAATGAAACTTCAAAAGATGCTATAATACACATATTTGCATATTTAGGAATCAAATAATTGCAGAAAAGATGCATACACAATCTGTCTTCCTTTAATGAGGCCTAAAAGCATGTAACGCTGACTCGGAGAAACATGGGAAAGTTGGGTATACTTAAGGAGATGTTAATACACATATTTGCATATTTAAGAATCAAATAATAGCAAAAAATATGCATATTTACGTATTTAGGAATCAAATAATAAGTTTCCCCTTAACGGGGCTTAAAAACATGTATCATTGACTCAGGGAAACATGGGGAAAATGGTGGATCCATCCATGCATGCACATACATACATATAAATATACACATGCATGATCCATCAGTCCAACCATCCATTCATCCAACTGTCCATGCATGCATGCATACATAAAATGACACACACATATATACACATGCATGTATGTGCACACACATACACATATATACATACATCCATCTATCCATGCATGCATACATATACACATATAAACATGCATTTTATCATACAACCATGCATCTATAAACAAAAATAATAATGGAAAATTTTTTAATAAACAGATTTTTGGCGATATCGATACATTGGCGATATTATCGAAATATCGATGATACATTGGTGATACAAGCGACACCTGGAATTTACAGTCTAAAACATTGGCGATACATTGGTGATACTTAGCGATATGTCGGTGATATATTGCCGATATGTAGAATGTCTGATACTACCAGTGTTATTGGTATTTTCAAGCTGGCGATACCAATAATATCGGCGACACGATCGATAATATCATAGATACTCGGAACAATATATTCAAGCTGTGATAATATATTACCATTGATTTAAATCACCATCATCATCTAATCCCTATCCGAACTAATTGGGGTCGACTACATGAATCCTGTTACCCTATCCTCTCTATCGATGACCATATCCTTAATTAAACCATTGGTTATCTAGTCCTTTCTTAATACCTCCCCCCACGTCTTTTTGGGCTTTTCCCTTGCTCTTTTATAACCTTAATTTGAATCAATTTACTCCTAACCTGCATAGTTCTTGGTCTCCGTTGTAAATGGCCATTACCATTGATTTCAATGAAGATTAAAAATATGGAAGGAAAAATGAAAGGAGTTGATCATGATAAAGGAAAAGAGACACTCGTCGCTCGGAAAAATGGCATTGGTGCAGGGTTGGTAGGGGAGGTTATTGGAAACGTTGAGGTGGAAGAAGAGTGGATTTTGGTTGGTTAGAAAGGGACATGCGAGTTAGGGAGGAGGTGAAGGAGGTCATTATCCCTAGGATACGTGGATTTGCGATGTGGTGAATCGAGCATTTTCAGAGAAGGGGTCGAGGAGACAGAAGGTAAGTGGAAGAGCTAGGGTGAGATAAGTCCAACATTTGGGGGAGACCACTACCGAGGAGCAAGATAAGGAGGGAGGACAAATCCTTTTAGGATATGGTTAATCAGAATAACCCCAAGTGCAGGGCTGCGATGTAGTAATAACTCGGTGAGCCTGAGGTTATACCCATAAAAACTTATGATTGTGCGATTTCTAGAACACTTTAGAATTAGAACTAGAACTAAACTAACTACTAGAATTTGAATTAAGGAGTAATCGTGAAAGAAATTATCAGAGATAAAACATTAGAGCGCCAAGGATCCACTTATACCTATATCTTAATGTTAATTCACTTGATTCGATTGGATTACTCAATTGGAATTGAAGTCCTATTTTATCCAGCTGGATAATGGAGCGGTTAAATCATCATTCATATATCAAAGCAGAATTGAACTTCCATTGAATTGGTTCCCACATCATGCACCAAAGTATTGATCGCAGGGAATTCAAAGCATCTATCATGCCCGTAGTCTACGATGGATCAATGGATTTTATAGATCAATCCCTTACAAAATAGATAAGAAATTATTCTTAGCCTTCCTAAGCATCTAATGTGCCCGGAGTCAACAATAAATCAAAGTAAATTAGAAATAAATCTTCATTCAAACCAAATATCAATGAATTGTTCAACAATCAAATCAAATACTTGAATCAAAGTAAACTAAAACATCAAGAATAACTACAAGCTTCACCTCTTTGCTCTAGCTAAGGGATTAGCCAATCAAAGACATGATTGAACTAAATCTCTAAAAAAAAACATAAAAACCGAATAGAATCGAAGGATTAGAGGACTTCATGGAGGCTCCACAACTCCCTGCTCTATCTGATGCAAGACAATTAATCGCTTATTCTAAAAGCTCGAACTGATAGAGCATGGGTAATTAATACCTTTATCTCATAGCCCAGTCCCCGCATCCCATGGGTTAGGACCTCGACCGAACCCCCCTCGTGGACCCCACATCACATGGGTACTGCCTCACATGAGCCACCCGTCACACACAAGTGGGGCCCGCCTCACACGGGTTGCCCACCCTATGTGCCCCTGCATCCCATAGGCCACCCCACTCGAGCACGGTGTGAAAATGCCCCTACATTAATCACCCCCGGTGAGGAGTCTCGAACACGAGACTCCTCTCACTTTGATACCAATTTGATGTAGGACAATTAACTACTTGCTCTAAAAGCTCGAACTAATGGAGCATGGCGAATTAATCCCTCTTATCTCATAGCCCAGGCTCCACATCCCATGGGTTAGGACCTTGGCCGAACCCCCCTTGTGGGCCCCACATTACATGGGTACCGCCTCACACGAGCCACCTGCCTCACACAGGTCGCCCACCTCGAGTGTACCCCTGCATCCCACAGGCCACCCCACTCAAGCACGGTGTGAAAATGTCCCCTGCATTACTATCCCTTCTACCTTAACTCGTATCTAAGAAAGCCTAAAACATCCATTTAAATAGGAAAAATCCGCACTCACTTGGAACCGACTTAAATTTACACACTTTTGTTATGCTTCGGTGCAGTCGACTGTGAGCTTCGGTCGCACAGAAAATAGCATTCGATCGCACCAAATTAGTGCTCGATTGCAGCCGAATTTCCTCGATTTGCATATGAAGTTTGTCTTCCTTAGATCACACCGAACATCACTTTGGTGGCACCGAACCTGGCTTCGGTCGGACCTAATGTCGAGTCAAATTATGCTTGAAAATCATAGTTTCTTGCTGGATTGTTCCGTGTACTTTCAATCGGACCGAACCAACCTTAGGTGGGACCGAACAATCTGTTAATTCTCTTGACGAACTATGTGATTTCACTGGTCTTTTTTCTCTCATTTGCACTTGGTTTTCTTAGATCTTTGGCAATTGAATTCTTCATTAATCATCTCCAAATCTCCAAATCTTCTTTTAATCATTCTTTGAGCATTAAATCTTCTTTTTAATCGTCCTTTTCACCTTAGCTCTCCAAATCACCTCACATAGGGAAACATACGTAATTGGATCGATTAAGCGTATCTATGCTTATAAATAGGGTTGTACATCAAGTCGAACTGAGTCGAGCTGGCCTCAGCTTGACTCGGCTCGGCCACTAGTTGACCTCAACTCGAACTCGGCTCGGCTCGGTCCTCGAGCCTGACTGGCCAGCTCGGCTCGGTTTGGTCAGCAGCTCGGGCCAGTCCGAGTCGAGTTCGAGCCAAGATCAAGCCGAGTTCGCCATTGCAGCATTTTCACAAACACCTGGACTGCGCCTTCAAAATCTCACTGTATTTGAGACAGCAGCAATGGTTTTACAGGTATTTTATCAAACACCTTCTAAACAACATAAAAATCAAGAAAAAAAAGGGTGTTGGTTTCATATACATACCTTCCTTGCCACCAGCCACACTTCTTTGAGTCATTTCATCAAACACTTGGTGAGCAACATCAATATCAAAGTAACTGAGTCACCGAACTGGTTCGATCCGAGTCAAGTTGAGTTGGGGCCAACTCGAACTTGGCTCGAACTCATTTTCAAGCTCAAAAAATCAGCTCGACTCGGCTCAAACTCAATTTCGAACCGAGTCGAATCGAGCTTTTTCAAGTCGAGTCGAGCGAGCTAACCGAGCTAGCTCGGTTCGTGTACACCTCTACTTATAAAGCCAATGCATAATAAGGGGGAAATACAATATTTCACACTCAACACACCTCCGCAACCAACATTTTGCTAGTCCCGAGCAAAACATGTGAACAACTAATCTTCAATATCCAAATTTCAAACCTTTCTCAGAAAAAAAAAAAAAAAAAAACTATCATTCTATGTAATCTTATACATATGAGTAAAATTCGAATATACAAGAATGAAATATTGCTAGTCTAGAACCTAATATCACTAGTAAACCATTAAACTAAGTTCTCCTTCATCAAATAATTAATAAAATACATCCAAATATCAACTTCCTGGTGTGCTTAGTGAATTCCAACTTATAATCCATACGAGTTAAACTTTTCTCCATAATGTTAACCATGATAATTACCTCAAAGTGGACAGATCAACACAAGTTACTAATTCCAAACCCATCTCCTTTTTACTTATATTTTCCCCTTTTTGATTTTTCATTGACAGCTTTCACAATATCTTTTCTTCTTCTTTTCTTTCTTTCTTTTTCTTTTCATTGTTTTCTCATTTAGGCACATGCAATAGGTTGCCATTTTCGATTCCAACTATTTTTTAGCTGGTACTTTTTCTTCTTTTTTATACCAAGGTAGATAAGGATCTCTAGACTTGGTTTCTAACACTCGTAAGTAATCATCAAGTTAAACATTAAAGGTTCAAGCGAACTTTAAAAGAATAAGAGTTAGACATGAAATGTGAACTAGGCTCAATTGGTGTTTAAATTTTCTATCAATCAATTTATTAGAAAGAACTCTGTTTTTAAAAAATCTACTAATCAACTAGACTCTAGACTTTCAAATTTTACTTTGTATCTTATCATCACACTCAAATATATACAAATACACATACTATTGATATTCAAAAAGAGTTTTGAAATCTGAAAATTGAAAAATTTTCCAAAGTTTTTGTTCAAAAACTAAAAAAAAATATTGATTAGTTCTATCTAATCTCACCCTCAACCTAAAATTTACATTGTCCACAATGTAAAAGATATACAATCTATTATAACATGAGACAACGAAAATAAAAGAGGATGAGTAAGAGAGTACCTAAGGAAGATTGATGGGATGGGATAATTCTTCACCATCTAAAGGGATTAGTACCAAACAAATTATTAATTATCATTTTCTTAAAAGCTAATCTACATATATAAAGTTATAATGGCCATCGCATACACACAATATGTAGTGGCATAATGGCCAAGAATCATTTTTTTAACCTTTGGGACATTTTTCTAATTTTTAATTTAATTATTATTATTATTATTATTATTATTATTATTATTTTCTGCTTTCATACTCTCTCTCTCTCTCTCTCTCTCTCTCTCTCTCTCTCTCTCTCTCTCTCTCTCTCTCTCTCTCTCTAAACTCTCTTAAATTCTTGATCTCTCTTAATCTTTCTCTTGTAATCTTATTCCCATTCTCTCATTGTCCTTTCTCAAATTCTTTTTCATAGTTGAAATTTGAACAAGTGTCAAGTTTCAAGACTCCCGACTCTTGAGTCTTGACTATAATGAAATAGGTAAAAAAAAATGTAATGAAATATAACTATATATAATAAATAATTAAAAAAACATGAAATTTGTCACAAGAGTTACTAGTTACAACTATAATGAAATAGTTATGTGTGTGTGTGTGTATTATACATAAATTTTCATTTTTTTTTTCCATTTTTTTAAATTTTTCAAAAAAAAAAAAAAAAAAAAAAAAAAAACAGGGGGCTGAGCGGTCGCTTATGCGATTATGCGATGGCACAAGTGATCAGCCCCCCTCCTGATGGCACAGAATCGCTTATGTGATTTCACAACATTGGTGCCAATTGATATTCAGGATGAAAAAGTGGGGAAATGGCTGCTCAAATGCAAAGTGGATGGCATAAACACAGTTTTAGGTTCCTAAAGAATATTTTCCGATATCGCACGAGAGTAAGATGCCTCATTTTGTCAACTCTAAACATGTGTAGGACTTGCATACTTCGTGACCCACCTTTTTGCTTTTCTACTTTCCTCCTTGACGATCTTACAGGGATATAAATCATCCGAGCTTGCATCTATGACCGTAGTCTTTCAAGTTAGGATGTACCTAGGGGCCCCATACTTTAAGACATCCTTGAAGTTCTGGGTTCCAAATTATGTGTTGAAATCATGGTAAGATCGAAAACTACGAAAAACACCCCTGCTCTAAAACCTCAGACAGTCCAAGGTTATTTTGGTCATTTTAACATTTAAAAGTAGTATTTTGATCATTTAACCTCTGGCTCAAGTAATTCCCCTTTTACATCAAGGGAGTTGGAAGGGGATTCGTTTTGAGATCGTTGTGATCCTCTTTACCAACATATTTGATATTCTCTCCTTTTTCTTTGCTTTTAGATATTTTCCTCAATCGTAGGTTAGGGTATCCACTATTCCTTTAGTTGTTATTCCGCCTATCGAACCAAGAAGTTGCTCTTGCTGGTTGTCATAGTTTTCAAAATCCTATGATATATGATATAAAATTTACGATTTAAGTCGAATCTTAGGTAAAACGATGCAAATCCCTTTTCAAATAAATCCCATGATTCCATGATTTTTATCCTATGATTTACGATTCAAATTATACTTGTTGTGTTCTTTTTCATATTTTATTTGGCTTCCATTTTATGTTTTTAAATTGGAGGCTTTACTCGTTTTATGTATTCTTTACAATTAGATTAAATGATGGATCTTCTTTTCAACCTTAAATTGTAGAGATTCTATTTATGATTTCTTATCATGTAACAAATTGATTGTGACTTATTTGGAATGTTTTCTTCTTTTTTTCACCCCTTCACTTTTAAAACATGTTAAAGTCCCTGCCCTATTAAGAATCCTCATTTTTGTTTGGGGATTTTGATATTCAAAAGCAAGAGTGAGGGAGAAATGAGTTGGGATGTTGTGAAGGAATCAATAACGTTTGATAATATCTATCTCCCTGTTTTTGCTTCCAGATTTTTTGCTTTTATGCGCACTAGAGTTCCCACTAGTCCTTGCTCGTTATTCCTTCTATTGAATGAAGAGGGAGGGAGGGGGTTTGTACCAAAATCTGGCAGATCAGATCAACAACACAAATTATGCCACATGGCATGTACGGCATGTCCAACTTGCCCTCCAAGTATCTAAAAAGCAAATAAAACCTTCGGATGCCACGTCAGCCAGACAATCTCCGGATAAGGATGAATAACCGTTACGGATGCATTAGCGCTGAAGCACGTTCGACCGAGGCAAGCCACGATATTGAGAAGGGTAATCGCTCTTTCCCAGCTGGTTACACGCGGAAGCGCCACGTGGGTCATCTATTATCTTCACCCTTCAGCAGGAGAAGCTATAAATAGCAGGAGCAAACATGAAGACAGGACCAAGAATTAAATCCTCAATCCAAGCACAAGCCCCTTGCCAACACAATGCTGATTATTATCTTAGCTTAGTTAATCCACCGCTCGTCAGCCATGGACCATTAGGTTCGGAGTAGCATCAGTTTGTACCTGCGACCACATCGAACCAACTCATAGTTTTAATCCAGTAGCTGTAATTCCCTTCCATCTATGCCTGCGCCCCGAATCTGAAGGAAGATTGTTAGCTCTAGGACTCGTTCGCCTACTCTCATACATTGGGCTGACATTAGTTGTTGTAATCTTTGGTATTGCCATCGCTCCGCTCACCAGCACGCTGCTGCTGCTGCTGCTGCTCTCAGCCAGGGTCGATGATCCTGCCTTGGTGGTACGAGATTGTAACTGATCACATTTGGAATCCACATCCATCTCCATTTACCTCCGCCCGTTCAATCATGCAACTACTACACCTTCGCAAGTCATTGATTGACTAGGCAAAAAGAGCTCATTGGAGGGGGAGCCCAACCTCCACAAATCGCCTGGTAAAAAACGAGTGCAAGATTGTTGGTTGAATAGACGGTGGTCGATCGACCCAATGCTGCTCTATCTCTACGCCAGGGGTCAACGGTGATCACAATTTGGACCGGACCCACATCGGTCCTGGCACACCCTTGCACAGTGAGATAGGCACACTCGTGGCCGGAAGCCACACCAACACCGTTTGTGGCACGCCCGATGGGACAGGTGATGCAGGACTGATGCATGAACCAATTAACTTGTGAGATCAAGTAGCCGAATTAAGATATTTAACAAAAAAACAAACATCGCTATAATCATCACAAATATCGTGAAAAGCAAAAGAGCATCATGCATAATCCTAGCCTAAGCTACCAACATCGTAACACAAGATCATTAAATAAAAAGAAACTAGGATCTAATGAATGTAGGGACATCCAATTGGCATAAGGTATAGTCTATTTCAAAATAGGAAACCTAATACAACCTAGAGTAAAAATTAGGGTTTTAGTAATTTGGGAAAGTAGGAAAATTAGGAATTGTAAGTTTAGTGTTTGGATTTCGAGGATGGAAAAAAGGAGTTTTAATGTAACGATGGTGGAAAACCAAAAGGGTAGGTGAGATTCACACGTGTGGTCGTACGGTCACACGTGTGGCGTGGGATGATGGGTTTAGATTGGTTAGGATTTGGATTGTGGATGGATATGGGAAAGTTGGGTTTGGGAGAAGATGAAGATCTGGGATGGGGAGAATGAAGAATCTGGAGAAAATACCAGGATGGGGAAGAAAGAGAAGATGACGTGAGGATAGATAGAGACCTTGCACCTCCGTTGATGAAGATTAGCCTCGCACCAATCTTCCTTCCAAATCGCATGGAAGTACCTTCAAATCGCATGAAGATGGAAGAAGAAAGCACGAGCTTTTCTCTCTCTCTCTCTCTTTTTTTTTTAAAAGACAAAATCCAATGGGAGAAGTCACACGCCCTCCTCTTTTTATAGATCCAAGAAGTTTCAAAAATTACAATAATCCCCATCTTGTGAATTTTAACAAAAATAACCTTATTCTAAATAAAATCAACTAAAACATTCATAATGTGTCCAAATATAAAATAATCAAAAACTAAATCCTGAAATATGATAAAGTTTAAAACTAATGTGGACGATCAACGATCAATGGCCTGATCATGTGATCCATGCGATCCAGTGGCCAATCGTTGCGTCCCTCCAATCTGACGGTCTGGATTACTCCATAAAGCAGCCTCATGTGTATCTTCCCAGTGTGGGGTCTTCCAGATGCTCGCACATGCACATGGGGCCTTCAGCACGATCACGGGTACTCGCCTAGCCACAGGGAAATCGGTGCGGCCCGCCTTCTCCTCTAATACGTACGTAAGGGTGTATGTGACGTGATGTCCTCATCAACAGGTGTGCAAATGTTGATTGAATATTACGACAACACGAGCAGTAGATCTACTTGAGGTAGTGGGAACATTGGAGAACAACACCTCAATCAGTCACTTGACGCGTCTCAGATACAAACCAATCTAAAGGTCTTGAATCTTCTACTTCCAATCATCCTAGAAGTAGGATCATTGTCCCAAAATAACTTCGTGGATGTTAATGGAGTTCTGGGAAGTGTCAACATTGGCCTAAGGGAACTAATTGAACATGGAGGAATGGAAGCCGGGTATTCTAGGTCTCAAGCCGAGTTTTCTAGGGCTCAAACTGAGGCTATTAATAGGTCGATGGCATTCCTTCAAGATAGGCTGCCCAATTTCCACCAATATAGTGCAGAAATACCCTAATTCAGCATTGTTCCTCCGGAGCCGTCGATTTTTCCTCCACGAAATGGCGGCCAGAACCAGGTTCGGTGGGACGAAATATGCCACCATCTGTAGGCATCAGAAGGACCGGACAAAGTGGTCAGCCCAATGGCCTAAATGAAAATGATTACGTCGAATAATAAAATATTGGGGGACATGTTCTACCAGCCCAGGGTGTACAACCTTAAGTGGTTAATCAAGTACTTCAGGATCCAGGAGGAGCCGCTTTGTTACCTACTGGCAGGGATGAATTGATTAACTTGATTAACGAGGTAACCGACGAATGTCATGGTCGTTATACCAATCGGCCTATTTATCGCAGGCCATACCCCGACTGGGTTGATAGGTATGCCGAGGTACTGAGAGGTACCAAAATTTTGGATTTTTCGTTAATCTCTAGAGACACGGGCCAATCTACAGTAGAACACTTTGCCGTTTTACTGTGTAATGCGGTGAATTCTTAGCAAAATGAGTATGCAAAGCTGAAGTGGTTCGCGAGTTCATTAACAGACACTGCATTTACATGGTACATTAATTTTCTAGCGAACTCAGTGCAATCCTGGCAAGATATAGAGGAAATGTTTCATGCTCAATCTTATTGAACCGAACCTGAATTCTCTTTGGCTGACTTGTCACTCCTAAGGCAATTACCAGGTGAGTTGGCCGAACAGTATATTGCTCGATTCAAAAGACCGAAGAATAAATGTTGGATTTTCCTTCCGGAAACTCAGTTTGTTAAGTTGGCCGTAAAAGGTCTAGACCAAGGTGTTTCGTATCTATTACGATATGCCCTTAAAGGCTGATACGTATAGGTAACGACTATGACCGTTACACGATATGGGGGTGAAACAAGGCAATAGGTTTTTTAGGACCGTATCGGCCGTTACAGTAGTTGTAAAGGCCATTACAGGGCATAACGACTGTTACCCCTGTAATGATAAAAGAACAATCAATTGTTTATTTTTATTTAAATTCTTTTTTTTTTTTTTTTCACTTTTCTCATTCCAAAAACTCTCCTAGATCATTTTATAATAGATTTCGACCACTCTTACTATAGTTTTTAAGATTAAAACCGTAAATTGAAGTGATATGAGTGAATAGAAGCTCCGAGGGCATTTTTTTTCAAAAAAATTGAAAATGTAGTATTTATGCCTTTGTTATGATTTCAAGTTCTAATGCTTTATTGTGATGTGTAAACATTAAAGACATAATCATGTTCACAAATTCACTAGACAGCTCGACACAACACTCTCACCAAAGAGTGGATCATTACATTACCATAAACATATCCAAAACAAAAAATGAATACATATTTGGAATATTTACGTTATTCTGGATTTTCTAGATTTTTTATTCTTTTTTTTTCAAAAAATTTCGAGCAAAAGAAAATTTTCAACCGTTACGGGGGTCGTAATGGTCGTTACACCCTCGTATCAGCCGTTACAACTGATACCAAGGTGTGCCGTATCGGTATCGGTTGGCGTAACGGTGACCGCCAAAACCGATACGGATACGGGGGCGTAACGGCGATACGGGGGCGTAACGGCCCGTAACGGCGCAAAATTTTTTTTTTGCCAAAAAATATGAAAAAATATGGATTAAATCCGGAATATTCTAAGCAATCCAAATATGCATTCATTTATAAATTGGAACATGGTTACGGTGGTGTAACGGTCCACTCTTTGGTGAGAAGTTGTATCGGATTGTCTGATGAATTTATGAATCAGATAACCTAAATTTGACTACAAAATTCATATATTTATTTTTCTAACTATCTACTATCAATGATAGATATATTAGAATGAATGTAATATGAAAATATCTTACATTAGGTGTTTGCAATTATTTTTGAGGAATTTCTCGAACATACCTGTGCACGTGATTGTGATTCCTGTCTATAACCTGTCATCCTCAAGTCAAGAATATTTAAAAAAATTAGTAGTGTCTGATATACTCCCCTGCAACTTGATTAAGGATTACTTGATTGGTTGTCAGGGGAGTTATTTTAAATACAAGTTCGGTAGTGTCAAGTGTGTGCATGACTACATGGCTTCTTGCAATAATACTGTTGTGACCTGTCTGCTGCAAATACTTACCTTAATACAAATATATACTCACAATCACAAGTCACCAGACTCACCACCAAAATGAAAATCTGCTTTTTTGTGGTTGCTCGACCTCCACATCATCGTCATCGTCACCATCAGGCTGAGGCTGTCCAATAGGTGTAGGTGCTGCATATCCATAATATCCAGTGCCAGAAGGAAATACTAGATCAACGAAACCAGAGGATGACTGATCCTGACTAGGCAACGACTCTGACCCCGAGTAAGGATATCCACCAGTGCCCGTCAAATAGCCATACTGGTGCCCATACTGAGGCTGTTGAGAATCTTGAGATTGAGAGTGCGTCTGCTGTGAATCCTGTGATGAGTAACTTGGATTTGAATCTGGATATCTATAATCATATGGATATTGATCGGGAGGGCTACTCCAACATGAATGTGATGGAATAGGCTCAGTATAACCACCATAATTATAATCCAATTGACCATAAGAATATCCATCATAATAACCAAAACCATGAGCCTGTTGATGTTCCGGACCTCCCGGTCCCCGTGCACCACTAGATGTACCCTCCTCCGGCTGGCTGTATCGTGACTCGGTACACTCGTAAGTCCGACCTCGTGTACCACGTCGTCGATGTTCATCGTCATCGCGATCTGTAGACGGCTGTATAGGGGGTAAGCAACACCAGAAGTGCCAGCACCAGGGGCAGGGGGGTCGTCATCATCTGACACGGTCACGCTACCACTGCTTGTACTCTTTTGTTGATCTTGAGCCGTATCCGTACGTGGCATAAACGCTGCCCCTCTTACTGGGTCCAACACATCTGCACGACTCTCTTGTTGCGCTCTGCGTATTTCTGGGTCATCAATTTCCAATTCTTCACTATCCTCTTCAATTTGCTTTTCCCTTGTTTCCAACCAAGGTAGAAGTGGGTCATCCTCATCATAAATATTGTCCAAGTTTATTGGACAGTAGTCTCCGTCATCAGTAGCTGTAATGCTCCTATGATGTCGTCGCATTCTTAGTTTTATATTGTAGTGCATGAAGACAAGTCTATCTAATGTTCTAGTCTGCAATCTATTCCTATTCTTTGAATGAATGAGCGCAAAACAACTCCAATTCCTTTCACAGCTAGAGGAAGACGTTGTCTGGCTCAAAACTTTTACTGCAATTTTTTGGAGAGCCTTCGTACTCTCTCCGAAATTAATCCACCATTCGGCCGGTTGCAACCTAGATACTGCATGCTGTGCAAGAGCATCTCCAAAGCTACCAAGGCGATTTCCAAATGTATCTAATTCATTCAACGCCTTTATTTGCAGATCTAAGTCAGGCTCTAATCTCTTTATCACATTTTTTAGCCCGACACGAACTTCATCATCCGCAACAAATGATTGGGCATATCTATACCTAGGATTTAGGTAGTAACCTGCTGCATGAAGATCGTGATGGAGTTGCTTTGTCCATCTCTTGTCGATCATCTTCCAATAAGTCTCCCAACTTCTACAATCACGTTGAATTGCAAGCTTTGCCTTATCCATGGCATCATATAGGAAGCCCATGGTAGGTGCTTCATCGGTTTCAACAAGACGGAGTACCCTCATTAGTGGCTCCATCACCTTTAGGATCGCCTTAACCTTCTTCCAATATTTGTTGTCCCGTATGGTGTTCGCAACGTCGACCGGTGTCCCTGATGTCTTCTTCCCATGTTTTGTGTTGAGCCATTCTCGGGAAGCGAACATCTCACTCAACTCTCCCCTATGCTGGAATAAACTCTCTAATGCTATAAAGTTTGTTGCGAATCTAGTCGCCGCAGGCCTCAACAACTCTCGTCCTTTCGTGAACTTTCTCATTATTGCGACTACTTGATTATGGTTGTAAATAAACGTCGTCACTTCCCTTGCCCTTTCGACCATTTCCTTAACATTCTTCTTCTTCCCAATATCTTCCAATATAAGATCAATACAATGGGCAGCACATGGTGACCAAAAAAGATGTTTTCTCTTATCCATTAACATATGTCCTGCAAGCTTATATGTTGCTTCATTATCTGTCACAATCTGCACTATATTCTCCTCTCCAATCTCGTCCACAACTTTATCCATTAGTTCATTAATATAATTAGCATTTTTTGTTGCCTCTGACGCATCAATTGACTTATGGTATATAGTTCCTAAGTGGCAGTACACCATGAAGTTGATCATGCTACGTCTGGTTGGGCCAGTCCAACCATCACACATAATCGTGCATCCTCTGGCTTGCCATACAGGTTTAAAGGTAGCCACGTATGCTTTCACATCCGCATACTCTGCATTTGTCCATTTCCCTCTAATGTCCTTAGCTGTGGGAGCTTTTATTCCTTCACCTGCTTCTGCTGCAGCATCAATTACCACCTGCCAATATGGAGAATTGGCCGCATTAGGAGGTATGTTAGCATGTATAAATAACTTTGCTGCTGCTCTACCTAATTTCTCAACGGAAGTTCTACTCCACATTTGTTTTATTTTTTTTGTTTAGTTGATTCTTTCCTAAACAGGATTGGATCAATAGAGGGTCTCCTAGACTCATTTACTTCTTCATCTTCACGTATAGGGGCATCACGTGAAGATGTTTGTCGTCGGCTCCCAAACATACGTCGTAACCCACCAACCTACCACCTACCCCCCAGACCCTCAGTCCCACCTACAGAAGCAGTTGCACTTCCAGTTGCACTCCCACTCCCACTCCCACTGCCCCCCCCTCTATCACGCACTGACCCATGCGTGCCAAACATGCGGCGACGTTCTTCCTCTTCACGAGCTACACGCAAGCTCTCTCTCCTAGCTATAGTTAATTCCCGATCTGAATCTTCGTCAGAATCAATAATATCTTCATCACGAACGCCCATATATTCAGGACCAAACACCTCCTGTCGAGCTGCATCCAAAATATCATCTTTCTTCTTTTGTACAGCAGCACGTTTACCCTTCGACTCATCCAGACTAGCTTGCATTAAAAGCATTATCTCTCTCGGTACTCTGGCACATGGTGCAACTTGACCTTTTCGATGTGCTAAATGTTGTTTGAGACGGGTAATTCCACCAGTCACATGTCTATCACAATAGTTGCACTTCATTTGGTGCCTAGTACCACCAACCCTCTCACAATGTTGCCATCCAATATCCTCACTTACTTGTTGTTGGCCAGACCCAGACATTTCTTTAAGTTTAGGTAGATGAGTGTATGTCTGTATAACCTATATTAATAAAGATGATTTTATGTTCTAAGTAAAATACTAAACCCTAAGAAGCTCCAAAACCTGTCCAATATAAGCAAATAAAAATATAAAGTCACTAATTCGAAAATACAAAAAAAAATTAAATAGCACCCCAAATCTGTAAAATGCACATTAACATTTTCTATTATGATTAACATATCACATGACATGATTAAAACAGAAAAATAACCATTAAAATTTGATTTTTCGAATTTTAAAAAAAAGGGTAAAAATACATGCGTAAATAGAAAAAAATATTAAAAAAATATTAAATGGCACCCCAAATCTGTAAAACGCACATTAATATGTTCTACTATGATTAACACATCATATGGCATGATTAAAACAGCAAAACAATCATTAAAATTTGAATTTTCGAATTTTTAAAAAAAGGGTAAAAATACATGCGTAAATAGAAAAAAAATAATAAAAAATATTAAATGGCACTCCAAATCTGTAAAATGCACATTACTATGTTCTACTATGATTAACACATCATATGGAATGATTAAAACAGCAAAACAATCATTAAATTTGAATTTTCGAATTTTAAAAAAAGGGTAAAAATACATGCGTAAATAGAAAAAAAATAATAAAATATTAAACGGCACTCCAAATCTGTAAAATGCACATTACTATGTTCTACTATGATTAACACATCATATGGAATGATTAAAACAGCAAAACAATCATTAAAATTTGATTTTCGAATTTTTAAAAAAAGGGTAAAAATACATGCGTAAATAGAAAAAAATAATAAAAAATATTAAATGGCACTCCAAATCTGTAAAATGCACATTACTATGTTCTACTATGATTAACACATCATATGGAATGATTAAAACAGCAAAACAATCATTAAAATTTGATTTTCGAATTTTTAAAAAAAGGGTAAAAATACATGCGTAAATAGAAAAAAAATAATAAAAAATATTAAATGGCACTCCAAATCTGTAAAATGCACATTACTATGTTCTACTATGATTAACACATCATATGGAATGATTAAAACAGCAAAACAATCATTAAAATTTGAATTTTCGAATTTTTAAAAAAAGGGTAAAAATACATGCGTAAATAGAAAAAAAAAAATAAAAAATATTAAATGGCACTCCAAATCTGCAAAATGCACATTAATATGTTCTACTATGATTAACACACATATGGCATGATTAAAACAGCAAAACATGTTAAAAAAGTATAAATACTATTTTTGACGAATTCGGAATTTCTGAAAATGGCCCCCCGAGCTTCGATTCAACAAAAACCGCAATACAATGCGTTTTTATCACAAAAATCCAACCAAGGTTGGTCGAAATTGGCAGTAGAAGGGTGAGAAGTACTTTGGAAGCAAGAAAATTGAAAAAAATCAGCAAAACAGTGCTTAAAAGCCAAAAAAAACTGACCGTTTTCGACCGTTACGGGCGGCCCGTTACGGGTCGACCGTTACGCCCCGTATCGGCCCGATACGGGCCCGTATCGGCCGATACGGGTGCAAAAAATCGTATCGGCCGATACGGCCCCGTAACGCGTAACGGCTCGGTCCGTTACCGTTACGTATCGGCCGTATCGGCCGATACGTAACCGATATGGCACACCTTGACTGATACCCGTATTGGTAATGGTGGTGACCGTTATGGCCATCATTACCGATACGGAATACCTTGGTCTAGACATCGAACTCCGAAAGAAGTTCGAAGGTATGGACTTTGAAGATCTGGTCGATCTGTCAGATAGAGCATCCAAATACAAATGGCTTCTTCGTGAAGAAAATCAACGAAGAAATTCCTCATCAGGAACTTACTACCATGATCCAAATTATGAGATAGTGTTGACCAAAATAAACCTCAGAAAACCATTCATTTGTACAACTTTAATGACATCGGAGGATGAGTCATCTCCTCAAGGTCCTAATACCGTAAGGGGACTGCCTCATCAAGGTAGAAGGTTTTCCTTTGATATTACCAAGGATGACGAGATATTTGATCTCTTATTGGCCACTAAACTCATTAAACTTCCGCAAAAGCAGAGGATTCCTTTGGCAAAAGAGTTGAAGAAAATAGAATACTGCAAATGGCATAGATTTTGATCTCATTCAACTAAAAACTATGTTGCTTTTAGGAATACAATTCAAGACAACATCAATTCCGAAGTGCTTAAGTTTCTAGAAAGAGAGAGTGAAGCCATGCTAGTTGACACCAATCCATTTCCCCTAATGATGGGAATCAACATGACAACTATTGATCTGCGAAACATGAATACCCCCAGAAAAAAGGTATAACTTGTACCAACAACAAGGCAACATGATCATCATCTGAAGTATATCGTCAAGCAATCAAACCTTGAAAAGAACACTAGGGGGCAGTGTTCTTTGTGGGTTAGTTGGCTGGTGAGGAGAGCCGATTGTGTGAGCGTTGTCATGAAGAAGTCCAACAACAATATTCGCTGAAAAGATATTATACGGCAAAGAAACGAATAAAGTTACGTTGTTGTCGTATCGCGTAGATTCCTCAGTCCGATCGCCTAAAAAGGGAATGGCTCAACCTGAAGGAAAGGAATACTGATAAAGGATATGACCGGAAACGACTAAGGATGGTCAAACCAACCAATACCACGGTCAATCGATGAATCGGAGCTGTGCATCCTAAATTTCCACGATTCACACTGAAAATGACAAGGACTTAGAAACGTCGTTGGCAATGGCAAAGAGTAGCAAAAAGGGCAGTGAAGATGCAAAATCCTGCCTACAACATATCAGCAAGAACAACAATGCATGGTTGATATGTTCTTGGTTAAGTTAGAGCTTGGAGGATTAATTTCAATAGGAAACAGAAGGCCAAAACAATTGTTCTACCTGAAGAATCCGGCGAAATCAAGAAAAACAAGGCATTGGGAGAGGAATGAAGTGACTTAGATCCCTGGAAGTAAGGTTCACTGATCGAAGAAATGTTGCCAAATGCAAAATTGTTGGAGAATGATGTTGATTTTCAACAAGCTGCAAAAACAAAGGGTGGCAAAAGACTTGGTGAACAGGACATGACGACAATAACGTTCAGAACATTGCCACCGTTACGAGTAGAGTGCAATATGGTATTAACGGTTCCACTTAATTTTTTGGCTAAACCAGATCAAACGAATAATATGGAAGGTAATATCGAAGAAACAGGAGCAATGTTGGTCAAGAAAGAAGCAACTGAACAAAAACCGACAAGGCACAAAGATACATCCACAATCACCATAGAGCAGGATGTTGATTTGGAGAAGGTTATCTTTGACCAACCATCTTATGCGATGTCACAACAATTGAAACCTTTGTTCATATCGACACATGAATGGATGCCCCATTCCTCGCATTATGGTTGACAATGGGACAATAGTTAACATTTTGCCGAGGAATATGTCGAAGGCGTTAGGAAAAGACCACTTTGACATGATTGCTAGGGAAGTTACAATTACGAACTTTACCAGTGGCATCACTGATGTGGAAGGGATTCTGCCAATTGAATTAACAATAGGAGGCAAGAAGGCACTCATAGCGTTTTTTGTAGTTCTGTCGGCTTCGAGCTTCAATGCCCTCTTGGGCCGAGATTGGATTCACACAAACTACTGCATTCTGTCATCCTTACATCAGTTCTTGATATTTTGGAACAAATGAAAGGTGGAGATAGTTTCGACTAACAAGAAACCATTTTGTGCGATGTCAAATGCAACATAAGCCTATTTTTATGAAGATGACGTTGTACCAATGACTTTTACAGGTCGAGATAACACGGTTCACCAACTAGAGTATTAGTATCCAAGAACCCGATGATCAAAGTAAAAGACATAAGCAGAGCCGCTGGCAAAGAATTAGCTGTGCCAAGAACACTCGTATTTTGACTAGGGCAATCATACATTGTCGAAGAATTGCCATGAATTGCACAACACTGAAAAAAGAAGAGATAGCCAAACTCACGGCTTGGATTGCAAAGCTTGCAAGGGCTCACAAGGAATGTGAATTAGATAATGACTGCCTAATTAACGTACCCAAGTGCTTATTGGAACATGATGAAATTGCTGACTATGACATTTCCTTTGAAGAGTTGGAAGTTGCTCCAACCAAGCTCGATGATTTGAAAGTCGATGTGCAAGATCCTTTGATTGAAGTCAACTTAGGAACTGACCAAAACCCCCAACTTATATCAGTGGACGCTTGTCATTAGAGGAGCATGAGGTAATGATCGAGTTACTCCACGAGTATGAAGATTGCTTTGCCTGGGATTATCATGAGATGTCGGGTTTAAGCTGCAAGCTGTTAGAACATAGGCTACCTATAAAAGAAGGTTTTCGGCCTGTTAAGCAGCCCCCAGGAAGGATGACTTTGGAAGTTACGGCTAAGGTAAAAGTAGAAGTCGAATGAGCACTAAGGGTTGGGTTCATCTAGCCAATCAGGTATGCCGAGTGGATTTCGAACAGTCCCTGTAGTAAAAAAGAACGGCAAATTAAGAGTTTGCATCAATTTCAAAATTTTGAATCATGCAACCCCGAAAGATGAATATCCTATGTCGGTTGCAAATCAACTAATTGATCGAGCGGTAGGTCATAGAATAATATCATTCATGGATGGCCATTCCGATTACAACCAAATTTACATTGCAGAGAATGATGTTGCTAAAACAGCTTTCAGATGTCCAGGAGCCATCAGAAAGTATTGTTGGAAGGTCCGTTTGGTTTGAAAAATGCCGGTGCAACTTACCAGAGGGCCATGAATTCCATTTTCTATGACATGATCGGCCAGACACTGGAAGTATTCATTGATGATGTCGTGATCATCTCACTCATTTGCGGCAAGCCTTTGAGTGTATGAAAGTGCACAAACTAAAAATGAACCCTTTAAAATCTGCATTTGGCGTCTCAGCAGAGAATTTTCTAGTTTTCTTAGTTCATCTTAGAAGAGGCATTGGGGTATACCGAAATTAAACCCAGGCTATTATTGAAGCCCAACCTCCAACGAACAAATAAGAATTACAACGATTTCTCGGATAGGTGAATTATTTATGCTGATTTATCTCAAATTCGGCAAGCAAGACTAACATTTTTTCTCTGCTGGTCAAGCTGAAAAGCAGGGGAAACCTTTGTTTGGGAAGAGTGTCATTAGCAAGCTTTTGACAAATTAAAAGAATACTTGACAAAGCCACCAGTTTTGACCCCGCCATGAAAGGATAGATCCATTCGGCTCTATGTAGTGGCAACTGAAGACCAATTGGAGCAATGTTGGCGCTGGAGAATGATGATCGAAAAGAGCAAGCCGTTTACTATTTAAGTAGACGTCTAAATGATGCCGAAACTAGATATTCACCAATTGAAAAGTTGTCTATCTTTGTATTTTTCGCCTATTAAGTTACAACATTACTTCATGTTTAATATCGTCCATGTAAAAGCCTCAATTGGTAAATGAATGTTGGCATTGTCTGAATTTAATTTCAACTACGTACCTCAAAAGGCCGTGAAAGGTCAAGTCATGGTCGATTTTTTGGCCGATCACCCGGCCAAATATATGAATTAGGACTCCCAAGAGATCGTTAGTATATGCCATGCTAGCCTTCCTACTTGGAAACTAATGTTCGATGGCTCAAAAACAGACCAATTGGCAAGTGCGGGAATCATCATCACAACTCCCACTGGCGAAAGGCAGGAGCTAGCATTCCAATTGGAATTCAAATGCACAAATAATCAAGTCGAATATGAAGCCCTAATTCTTGGCTTAGATTTGCTATGTGAGGTCAGAGCCCGAAGGGTCATGATTTTCGATGATTCTCAATTGGTCATTAACCAAATTAACGGAACTTTTAAGTGCACAAACGAAAATCTTCTTTTGTACATCATTATTGCTTGGAAGTTCAATGTTTTGAAGAGGTCACACCAACTTTCATTCAGAGAGGGGAAAACACTGATGCCAATAGAATGGCAAAGTTGGCTTCTGGCTTAAGAGTCCCTGAAGGGGTAGTGAAAAAGGTGGTTACTATCCAAAAGTTATCATTACCGTTAGTAAGCGAATGGAAGCCTTGGGTAAGGGTTTATAATTTGCATCCTTACCTGGAAGATTGGTGCTTGCCGATAATTCAGTTAAGGATTGGAAGGTCAAACAAACGGCTTGTAACTATGCCATGATAAATGACGAATTATTTCGAAAAACCTACGACGGTGTATTGTTAAAATGCCCATCTGTGGGTGAAGCATTGAAAGTAATGGGCGAAGCCTATGAAGGCATATGCGAAGCACATCAAGTTGGAAGAAAAATGAGGGCACTGATTCGACGAAATGGTTATTATTGGCCGAAAATAACAGAACGGTGTATCAAATACACTCAGGGATGCAGACCTTGTCAACGACATGGCCCTGTGCAACATGTTCCAACCACATAATTGCACCCAATCATAAAGCCATAGCCTTTCCGAGGTTGGGCTATGGATTTAATTGGAATCATCAGACCTCCATCGTCAAAAGGCCATAAGTTCATCATCACAGCGACTGACTATTTTACCAAATGGGTAGAGGCTAAACCCATGAAAGAGGTCAAACAAATAGATGTCATCGAGTTCATCGAAAAGCATATCATTAATCGGTTTGGGATCCCCGAGTCCATTACAGTGGACTATGGGACAACATTTAATGTTGCTCAAGTGAAGGCTTTTGCCGAAGATTATCACATCAAAATTCTGAATTCATCGCCATATTATGCACATGCGAATGGACTGGCAAAAGCGACAAACAAAATCCTAAAAAACATCATTAGAAAGACGATAGAGAAAAATCCTAGGGCATGACATTTGAAGTTATCTGAAGCACTTTGGGCTTGCAAAAATTCCCCAAAGACCGAGACACAAGTGACCCTGTTTGCTTTAACCTACGGTCATGATGCAGTGTTAACTATGGAAATAACAGCGCCTTCCCTGAGAGCCGCATTTCAAAATAATTTAACTCTGGAAGAATTCACGGAGGCTATGCTCATGGAGTTGGAAGATCTGGATAACGTTCATTTAAAGGCTCTAGATGTGTTAAAACGGCGCAAGGAACGCATTGCAGAGGCCTACAACCTAAAAGTAAGGGGTAAAGTTTTTGCCGAAGGAGAATTAGTATAGAAAGCAGTTCTGCTGATTGGTGCGAGAGATGAAGAAGTTGGTAAATGGAGAACCAATTGGGAAGACGTGTACACTATGCACAAGGTACTAAAAGGCAGGGCTTACATCATGTAGGATTTACATGGGAATATTGCGAAGTTGGCAATCAATGGCCGATATTTAAAAAAGTCCGTTCCCTACATATGGGAATCCTACAAGTTTGGAGAACAAAAGGAATAGGAAGAAAGGATTCTGCCAAGAAGTCCAGCCGAATCACACAAATGCAAAGCTAGAACTTTTAATCCCGAAAGGGCAAAAAGGCCAAATACGACTTCATTCATTTAATTTTTTTTTTTTTTTACAATACACACACACACACACACACACACACACACATCGACTTTTGCTAAGTCAATATAAAAAAAGGAGAAAAGTAAAACAAAAAAAAAAGAATATATAGGCAAGGCCACAAGTGTCGCATTTATTGCCGCATGATGATGCACGCAAATTCCGAGACGAAAACTGTCACAGAGATGCAACAATATCTTCTCTGTTGGGCATGTGGCAGTGTACTGCAAAAAGAACAAAAGGTAGAGACGCCGTTTGAAGATTTGACAACTGAGGCACGCTACACGTCGACAACCATTAATATCATATCACGTTTCTCTCCATCCTTTGCAGAATGACAAGAAACGTGAGGTGGCAGTGTTTGTACCAAAATCTAGTGGATCAGATCAACAACACAGATTATGCCACGTGGCATGTACGGCATGCCCAACATGTCCGACTTGCCCGCCAAGTATCTAAAATACATAAAATCTTCAGATGCCACGTCAGCCAGACAATCTCCAGATAAGTATGAATAACCGTTATGGACGCATCAACGCCGAAGCACGTTCGACCGAGGCAAGCCACAATCGAGAGAAGGGTAACTACTCTTTCCCAGCTGGTTACACGTGGAAGTGCCAGATGAGCCATCAATTATCTTCACTCTTCAGTAGGAGAAGCTATAAATAGCAGGAGCAAATATGAAGACAGGACCAAGAATCAAATCCTCAATCCAAGCACAAACCCCTTGCCAACACAATGTTGATGATTATCTTAGTTAGAATCTTAGCTTAGTTCATCCACTGCTTGTCAGCCGTGGACCATTAGGTTAGGAGTAGCATCAGTCCATCCCTGCGACCACGCTAGACCGACTCATAGTTTTAATCCAGTAGCTATAATTCCCTTCCATCTGTGTCTATGTGCCGAATCTGAAGGAAGACTGTTAGCTCTAGGACTCGTCCGCCTATGCTCATACGTTGGGCCGACATTAGCTGTTGTAATCATTGGTATTGCCATCGCCCCACTCACCAACACTGTTGCTGCTGCTCTCAGCCAGGGTCAACGATCCTGCCTTAGTGGTAAGAGATTGTAACTGATCACGTTTGGAATCCGCATCCATCTCCATCTACCTCCGCCCTCTCAATCATACAAGTGTTGCACCTTCACAAATCCTTGATTGACAAGGCAAAAGGAGCTCATTAGAGGGGGGAGCACTGGCCTACGCAGATCGCCTGGTAAAAAACATGCGCAAGATTGTTGGCTGAATAGACGGTGGTCGATCGATCCAACGCTTCTCTATCTTCATGCTAGGGGTTAATGGTGATCACGGTTTGGATTGGACCCACACGAGTACAGCGAGACAAGCACACACATTGCCGGAAACCACACCAACAAGGGGGGGGGATGGTTCAGATATTAAATATGGAAGTATCACAAATTTGGGTTCATTGGGGATCACTGTTTCTTTGCTTTCAGATGTTTTCTTTGCACACTAGAGTACCCACCAAACCTTGCTCATTATTCCTCCTATTGAATGAAGCATCTATGTTAGATGGATCGGTACCTCGTAATAAGTGGTTTCCCATTCCTTGCCGCAAAAGGAAAGGGAGTCGGCTTGTTGTTGAGAAATCAATAACAGTGATCCCTAATGAACCCAAATTTGCGATACTTCCAGATGGGACCTTAAATAGCATCGCAAATCATGCACTATCAAATCATGGACCATTACAAATTATGCGGATGGACCAGATTTAATATTTAGACCATATCTTGGGTCCAAGTTGCTTTGATGGAAGATCAAGGTCATCCAATGGTCATAATTAGTGTTTTGGCCAAGATCAGTGACCAGACTTGACTGTGCGGTCTGGATGCATCTGCATATACAAATGGATGGTCCATATGTTCATGTATGGCTATTTTGGTTATATCTTCCCTATTTCTTGAGTTTAATTATTGATTTTTTCCCCCTTTTTTAACGTTCCAGATTAGGTGTCAATTAGAGATCTTTAGACTCATGATTTACCTTTATATATATATATAAAAAGCTTGGAGTCAATCTTCTAAAGATTTATAATATATTCTAGCCCTGAAATAACAAGGTCCAGATTCATTGTATCTTTTTGTAAAGGTCTTTGAATATACCTCTAGATCAACTTATGAACTGGCTATGATGAATATGATGAATTAATGAATGTTTTTGTTTTCTTTTCATACGATGGGAATTGTTAATGAATGTTTTTGTTTTCCTTTCATACAATGGGAATTGTTAGTGAATGTTTTTGTTTTCTTTCCATACGATGGGAATTGTTAATGAATGTTTTTGTTTTCTTTTCATACAATGGGAATTGTTAGTGAATGCTTTTGTTTTCATTTCATACGATGGGAATTGTTAATCTTTTGGTGAGATGCCATTAGAGGTGCCGTGTGATCAGATTAGGAAAGTGATTCTACCTAGTCGCATTTTAATCTGACCGCATCTCAACTATTAATGTATCTAGTATGCATGGGAAACTGATAGAATGCATTCTTGGAATATTGGTTTGAAGCTCCTCCTCAGTGAGCCACGTACTGTTTGAAGCTGGGCGTGACTTCCACTTGACCAGGAACTTTTGAAATCCGTCGTCCATCGTCGATACTATCTGATGGTCCAAGATATCATCTATCTCCTCTCTGGGTGTGGGAAGGGTATGTATAGGAGGTAGATGCTGAGAAAATGGGTCGGGAAGGGTAGGTATGAGAGGTAGAGGCTGGGAAGATGGATCGGAAAAGAGCCATGGATCAAGGGAAAAGTCTGGGGAATCAGGATGGTTAGGCGAAAGGCTAGACAATGCATCAGTGGCCCCCTGAAATACAACTAGATCTTCCACATTGAATGTGGAACTAATTCCCATGGAGGGTGGAAGATTTACCATATATGCATTAAGACCATTTCGTTTTATAATTTTGAATGGTCCAGCACTAAGTGCATGTAATTTACGAATGGCTCCTCGAGGGTACCGCTCTCGCCTGATGCGGACCATCACAGAGTCCCTTACATTGAATTCCTTGAAACATCTATGTTGGTCTGCAGAAAGTGTGTAATGTTCATTACTAGTCATGATCTTCTGTCTGATTTCTTGATGCCATGAATGAATGTGATGCGCAAAAGACTCTGCAGACTCTGACGGTCTATGGGACAGTGACATAGACATAGGGACAAGATCAATAGGTTTCCTAGGTTTATAACCAGTAACGACTTCAAAAGGACTTAGACCTATGGACCTATTGACATATTTATTAAACGTAAACTCGGCTATAGGTAGTATGGTGTCCCACGTCCTGGTGTACTGTATATCCCTCATAGGGGGAAACTCATCCAGTAGATCATCAGGAAAGATATCACAAAACTCATCCACTATCGGAATGGCCTCAGTGGGTAATTCTACACTAGCCTCTAGTGCACTCTCTAGCCACAAGGCGGAACATGTCGTACCACTAAAAAAGGTAGTCCATGTCTGTCAACCAATCTTGAAAAGCTTTAGGGTCAAAGTGGTCATCAAACGTAGGGGCATCTACTCTAACTCCTTTGAGAAGTTGCGCATCAGGGTCATAGTGGTCTTGATGTACCTCACGGGGTGGGTGCACTGGTGCGCGCCCATAACCAATTCCTTGGCCACCTCCATTCCTTGATCTATCCTCCTGACCACCTGCCTGAGATTGGGCATCTTCCCCAATGGTGGGGTTTGCCCCTGGCGGAGGTCTCTAGGTGGGTAATGCGCACATCAAGTTGTTCAAGGCGTTGGTCCATACATTGTTCCAAGCGCCTACCCAAAGACTCAAACTTATGTCAGCTTGTTCATTGACTTTTGCAATTGCTCCATGTTTAGTGTAGGATGTAAGCCAAAACCACGACCCATACGTGTGGGCATACAACTACTAACTCAATCTGAGGGCTTTCTACTATGACTATATGCGCCTAGATAGGACTAAATGCTCTTATAGGAATCTATATGGAGAAAACGACACAATACTACTCAATTTCTAGCAACCTGTCTGTCAAAAAAATCCGTCAGCAGAAAATCCAGCAAAGAAATATGCGGATTGTCTGATAGCAGAAAATTCAGCAACCTATATCAGAAACTATGGACCTCTAAACGACTCTATATGATGATACTTAATGCATAATGGACACAAATAAAGTAAACCCTAAGCATGCAATGCATTCCCTTACAAGAACCTATCTCTGATACCAAATTTGATGCATGACATGAAATTTTAAACATGATATGTGAGATTCCAGGCTTTAGATCATATTAGTTCAAAACAATCACACAAAATTCCACATCCCACATAAAGTTAAGCACTCAATCAAGGGGAATCTATGCGGGTCCAGGCCTACACATGCTAGGACTGGATCTATTAAAATTATAGACCAAACAATACTCAAAGGAGAGTAGATTCAGCTACACATGCACAGGAATAATTTCCCCAATCCAAAGGATTCACAAGTTTCAATTCGGGAAACCCTAGGGTTGGAAAAATGGCAAAGAAATTGGGAGTTTAAGACAATCTAGGGTTAGGGTTAGGAAAATCAGCTAAGAGAAGAGTGAAAGAGATGAGAGAGATGAACCAAAAAAGTACCACACGTGTGGACAACAGCAATGGCCCAAACGTACGTGCATGTAATCCCGGCTACACGTGTGTGGGGCCCACTATTCAGAAAAAGACCACCTTGGCCCTGATCGGCCGGACTCCAAAACCCCCAAATCCCAGCTCGATCCAATGCACGGTTTATGTGCGTGGTGCTCCGCCGAAGTTTCAGCCCTCCTGTAGGGTCAGATTCTGAAAATCTGCTGTAGATGGAGAAACGCTTGCAAATATTGATGGATTTGCATATGAAATGCTTGTAGGAGAAGAGAAATATGAATGGAAGAAGGTGGGGGCGAATCGGGATAGGTGTGTCTTCGCACCACGTAGTCAGCCCTTCGAGGAAGGGATGGTTTCGCACCCAATTGAATATCCACAACTCAGAAATTTAGATGAGTAGAAAAATGCAGTAATTTTATTAATCTTCATCGAGAAAAAAAGACTACAAGGGGTGCCTATTTATAATAAAACCCTATACCCCAAAACTCGCACCATGTGCGCAACCTATTACTTAGAGACGAAGTAATAAAAAATAACAACTAATCAAAGCAATCTAAACCGTCCATGGTATTCCTAATAACAATAATAAGCAAAATCCAAAGTACTAGATCAATTAGACTAGCCACGATCATGAGAACCCATGATGGGATTCACATAACTATTGGGTCCACTCCAACGAACCAAAACGCAGTCCTCTAGCTAGGAGGTCCTCCCTGGACGTCGTCATCGATCCAGATCGACAATGGGGTCCTCCTCCTCCTTGCGTATGTGCATAGGGGGGCGTGCGTGTGTGCGTGATGTCCCCATCAACAACCAACGGTCTGACTCAACATACATGTGTGACTCACCTAGTTAGTGGATCAACGTGATTTCCAACAGGTGTGATCTCATTGTGAGGTCTATCATTTTCTTGGTACAAATGTCCCTCACAAGTCTCATGTTAACAGGATAGATGGTACAACAACAGAACTGGTACCGTTGCATGTTGGTGATTGGTTCTCTTTTACATGGCAGCATAGATTGTTTATAAGTGTGTTTCTTATGTTGCAATGATAAGTGAAGCCCGTTGTTTGTATCGTGTATATGCTCTTGATGCTAAGTTGATTATGTTAAAGAAGAATTATTAGGCATGATGTTTTTGGGCGTGAATAGTGTCCTAATCTACCATATCTGTACAAGCGGGGTGATCCACTGTTGATATGCAAGTCTTCTAGAGGAAGATCTTAACCATCCACCTTTAGCCTTATTTTTTTGGCGACTGTTGCCACTTTTGTGTGCATACCATCTATCTATGCCCCACTGATTTAGATGTTATTGTCATCTAATCATTGGGATTTTTGGGGCATACCCCCATACATGGCACGTCCCATTAGATCAGTTGTCTGGGACGCCAAACCATGGGCAAGTTTGTATGGTTGGGGTGCATCAGGGCACTATTCACGTCCTGATGTATCAGGGCCAGTGTTCAAAGTATCAGTATCACTGGCTGGGGATATGGAAACAATATCGATATTGCCGATAACGTTGCTGATAATCGAAAATGCAAGGAAACATGGGGAAAACAGTGGAATTTTTAATGAAACTTTAGGAGATGCTAAAATACACTTATTTGCATATTTAAAAATAAAACAATTGCAAAAAGAATGCATACATAATAAATTTTCATTTAATGGGAGCCTAAAAGTACGTGCTGTCGTAAGAAATCAATCCAACCATCCTTTCCATCACATCTATTCATCCAACCTTCCATCCAAACATTTATCAATATTTCAGAATATCAACAACACACGATATTTCGCCAAGAAATTGTTGATAACTAGAAAGGAAATGAAAGATTGTGGTCTCGATATCATCCGTGTTGCGATAACGATAATATCGTGATATTATTGACATTGTTGTTGACAAATTGAACATTGCAGACAACCATGCGCCCATAAAACATTTGAAATGATTTTTTTTATTTTTTTTTATAAAAAAATTTGGCAATATCGATTCATTGGTGATATTATCGAAATTTCGCCGGTACATTGGTGATACAAGCAACACCCGGAATTTTCACAGTTGAAAATATTGGCGATATTGATGCATTGGAAATACAAGTGACACCTGGAATTTACACAGTCAAAAATATTGGCGATCTCAATACATTGGTGATACTTAGCGATACATCGCTGATACGTAGAATTTCTGATACTAGTGTTTTATCAATATCGCTACCGGTGTTATTGGTATCACCGAGCTGGAGATAGGGATAATATTGGGGATATTTCGATAATATCGGGGATACTTTGAACAATGATCAAGGCCCAATAACTCCTCTAACACTGATGCTGGTTTTTATGACCTATATAGTTAATTCTGGTTTTGCTTTTGTAGGGGAAGCTTTGAGATTTTTGATGCGGTTCATCGCAGTGTTTTCTGTGATAGGATTCAGGCTTATCGTCCAACAATTGTATCACATAAAGTTTGTGATGTTTCAAAAAGAATGCCTAAAATTTTACCATTTAGGTTACAACAACGTTGTGAAATATGGCCAAGGATCTTCCTTAAAGATTGTCCAGCTACTACTGACATTGCGCTCTAGTGTTTTATCAATATCTCTACCGGTGTTGTTGGTATCACCGAGCTGGAGATAGGGATAATATCGGGGATACTTTGAACAATGATCAAGGCCCAATGACTCCTCTAACACTGATGCTGGTTTTTATGACCTATATAGTTAATTCTGGTTTTGCTTTTGTAGGGGAAGCTTTGAGATTTTTGATGCAGTTCATCGCAGTGTTTTCTGTGATAGGATTCAGGCTTATCGTCCAACAATTGTATCACATAAAGTTTGTGACGTTTCAAAAAGAATGCCTAAAATTTTGCCATTTAGGTTACAACATCGTTGTGAAATATGGCCAAGGATCTTCCTTAAAGATTGTCCAGCTACTACTGACATTGCGCTTTATTTTTTCTCCGGGGAATTTAACAGGTCTGACTTTACCAATTGATTTGAATTCATTGTGAATTTTATTAATAGATAAAATGGTTGCTAATTTTGAAGTTGCGGCCCTGTTTTAGTTCCAAAGCAAAGTACATTCGTCTTGTGGAGCTGATTGAGAAGCATGATTTAGCAATGAGAACTTGCTTGGATGGTGTGGAGTTATTGATATTTACGTCCAAGCAACTTCCCATGGATTCACAAAGTGAGTTCTTCAGTTGCCATGGTGCAATATTCCCGTTTCTCTTCTTTTATTGCTTAAAGTCATTTTTCTCGGGAAGTGCATTCATGAAACTTGATATTAATCAAAGATTGCACCCATTTGTGTGCAATTTTATGACATTACTTGTATTGGAGGACTTATTGACTTATCTAAGCAGATTAGAATCTGATCCCTTATGAAAGAAAAAATTCAAGTTCACCTGTTCTTTTGAAATTTTCAGTGAATTTTTCAAGTTCTTGAAATTTTCAATTTACTTGATTGTTTATTCAATTGTTGCACATGATTGTTGACATGGTGTTCTTGGAAAAGTGTAGTCTTTTTGTTTGTTCCTCATGTTTCAGCACCACTTTGGCTGTGGCTAAGGCTGAGCATGACTTCTACGATTGAAAATCAAGCAGCATACAGACAGATAGGCTGGGTATCATACATCATCAGATGTCTTTAGATTCTTTACGTACTAGGACTTACCATTTCATGTTTCTTGTATTATCATATTGCTGCACAAGCATGCCATACTTGGCTCATTTTTGGTTCCCCTGCCCAACAGCTGCTATTCATTTTTGGTACAATTTACACATGTTTATTTACAAGTTATGAAGCTTTCACTCTACACAGCCATGATGCATGTGCCTCATCTTACTTGCCTATGTATATGTGCCACTCCTCCATGCCTTCCACTGCTCCTTGGATCTTTTGCTAGTTGGGAGTCTTGTCTTGAATAAGTATGTGGTGCCAAAATACAAAGGCAGGTGGATTGCTACTCTCTGATTAGTTAAATCCAGAAGTTGACGAGTTCCCCATGGGTAATCCATGAAACTCCGGTGTTGGTGTTGTAAGAGACTGCAAAGGTGCAATTAAGCTTGTGTTCTTTGGACATGTCAAAATGAGTGACTCAAACCAGGTTGAATTGGAGGCTATAAGGATTGGCCCAAGCATATAGGCATCTGGCTCGAGTTTCATTTTATTAATGAAATTAAAACCTTGACTTTGACCCTCCCGGTTTATTTTAGGTATGTTTCTAGAGAAGTGAACTTCTTACCAGGTGTACTCACCAAGAAGCTGCCAGGCTTTTGCTTGCTATTGCTAATGTTTATCCTTAATCTTAATTGATAGTTGTAAATTGGGACAATTTGAGAATCCCCTGGAATATTAATTAAAACTAAGAAAAATATTGGAAGAGGCCTCCCGATACTGATCTGATGCTTTTGTCAGTTAGATTTTGACGGTGTTGCCCCTGGCTGTCTGTCGTGTTGGTGGAAGTCCTATAACATATCAGTACTGATACGCAGGTTCATGTGTAGCGTATTGGTACCAAAAGGCTTGCAGTAACTGATATGCACATATTATGGTGCTCCTTCTCTGACTTTTGATCCATGTGGATTATTAAGTCATGCAACATATCAAGCGATTGATGTAATACGTATGGTAACAATAGGATTAACACACACGGATTGATATCACCACTGATATTAATATACTTAGTCTAATTGGACTTACGTGTACTGATAATTAACACTTTGACGTTGTACCTTTACCATTATGGTACAGGACTTGCACCAATACAAATGACAAAACCAAGGGCAATACTATCAAAATTTATCCAACAAAAGCATCAGTAGCAGTACTGGTGGTAATTTCTGATATTTTCAGTCAAAGAGTTCTCCAGATTTTTAATTCTTAAAGGGCTGTTTGATCAAACTTATTTTCAGCTTTTATCACTGAAATTTGATATTTTCAGTGATTTCCACTGATTCAGATCGTTTGGCAAATCCAACTTATTAAGTGCTTAAATTATTTTTCACTGAAAATATGGGTCTTTTGTTTCAGCTCCCCTCCCTTCACTTAATGCTGAAAGTGGCGGTGCATTATAATTTCTTTTCACTTTTTACTAAAATATTCCCAAAATTATTTCAAAATTACAATTCAGCATTTTTAAGTTTTCACCACTTAAATTAATTTTCAAGCTTATTTTTCAGTTTATCAAACGGCATTAGAGTTATTCTTGAAAGTGTCCCTAATAAATTTTGTCAGTGATTAGAAAAAAGGTCTCCGTGCAATGATCACTGCTGTTACTAGTTTTGGCTGCATATTCTTGTACTTTGTTGTTAATTTCAGCATTTAGCTACAAGGCCTCATGATTTCAACTTGAATAATGTTTGTTTAGTGAGGAAACTTGGGGCATTATCTGCTTTCTTGATTATGGTGAATTCATACACATGGACAGAACTGCTGTACACACATCATGCATGATTCTCAACCAGAACTGTGTAGTGGGTCTTGTCATAGACGGGGCATATATACCATGAGGTTAATTGAACATTCCTTGTGTCTTATCAGTTGTTGAAATGAGATGTAGTCAATGTTCCAAACTTCCAAATTCCACAAGCAAATGTCCACGAATCAGAGGTTAGGATTGTGCAGTCAATCGGATTTTGGGGCCAACTCTCAAACATGGAGGGGGGCCAAGCTTTGGACTGCTTGGATTGAGGTATTTGCACGCCATGTGTGTAGCTGTTTGCAGACGTAGTATTGCTCTGCCTATGTAGCCAAAAGACTGCTTTGTCAATCTCTGAAGTGTTTTGCTTTTATGAATTAGTGGGCAGACTTTTCTACAAATAAATGGATTTGCTGTGTGATCCTGTTCTTCTAATACTTACAAGAAAAGGAAAAAAGAACGAATTTCCTCATGCTGCTGCTTGCTTATCCTCAACTGCAAAATCCAAAAGTTCTGCAATAGCTTCCCAGCATGCTTTATTTCTTGTAGTACTGTGTGTGGGTGTTTTTCACTGTGATTTTGATGTTTTTGTGATGGATGACAGGACTAAATATGCAGATTTACCTGTGGGGAGTATTCATCCGTAGCAAAGATGCCAAAGCAACTTCCCAAGCACAGGGACCTCCTTTACCTACACGTATTTCTTATACGTGGGATCTACAGGATTTTGATCTTCTACTTGAAGATGGCACTCGGAGCCAAGCAGACATTTCTTCTGACAGTAATGCCAAAGAAGTGGATATGGAAATTGACATGATAGGGGGTAAGGATGTTGGAAGAATAGACATACCTGTTCCAAGACCTGTTGCTCTTAAAAGTTGCACATCATTGACCGCACATTTGAATGATCATGGACCTTCATCTGCTAGAAATGGACCAACCAGTTTGGTGGGTCCCTCTGAAATCAAGCGGGAGATTCCCACCGCCACTGTCAATGGAATGGAGCAGGATGGACTGTCTTTTCCTGATGTTCCTCCAGGCTTTTCAAACCCAGTTACAAGTGAAGCTGCCAAGGAGAAGCCCTTGGTTGGGTTTGGTACCAAGAAACTGAATCATGTGAGGGCTATGGATGTTACACCTTGTTTCAACAAGCTGTGTGATTTGAAAGATGATCGCTGCCCGCCTGAGGCCATGGACTATAGAGACAAAAAGGCTGTCAAGGGGAGCACTAAGGTCCAAAGCCCCTCAGAGCCTGCCACCCCGAGAGCTACAGATGTTCCTCCTGGGTTCACTAAGCTGTTTGATTCGAATGATGAATATCAATCATCTCAGGCCGCCCTTAGGCAGGGAAAAGTACTTACAGGGAGCACTGAAGTACGAAGCCCACCCTCAGGAAGAGACACCACAAGGGTTGAACCTGCGTCTTCTGGAGAATTCTTGGGTAACACAATTCACGAAAACCCCACTGTTCAGAGTCTAAAGGATCATCCAGAACTGCAGTTCGACTCTATGATTACTAGTTACCTTAAGCTTTTCCCTGAGGATATTAAGGAGGAAACAGCTAGAGTTGGTTCTCCAGGTAAATGCACTGAGATGCAGCACCTCCTCCCTGTGAATGGGGACATGCTTGCCCTCAGTCTCTCAAGGCCCCAGTACTTGAAAGATGGGAATAATTGGATCACGGAATTGTCGAAGGAATGTCTGAAGCAAGAGGGTGACACCAAGGAGCTGCAACTGAGTCTTTGAATAGGAGCTATGGATATACCACTAATCACCATCACTAACATCTAGAGAGGTACATGATTTCCTGTAAATCTGTATGTACAGTTTCTTGTCTCAATATGTGCAGAAATTAACAGGTAGGATTGAATCCTGGGATGTGAATTTGATGGCTGTTCCTGGGTCGTCTAGGAAATTACAGTTTGTATTGCTGACACTGGGTCCCCCGGTGGAATATGTGAGCATATACAATTCATGACGTAGTTCAACTCGCTGCATTTGTTTTTCTTATTTTTTTCCTGTTGCCTGTTTGCCATTTTTCTCTCAAATGGGCCTCTAGCTTGAGGTACCATCCCATGCAATTCATAGAAGTAAGTCAAGGAGAGTTACCTTTCAAATATATATATATATATATATATATATATATATATATATATATATCAAGGAGAGCTTGCATGTCTAACCAGAAGACTTCTGCTTGATATGAAGCTAGCTCTAAAAGTGGGTCGACTCGAAACTTGGCCGAGTGAAATCTCAACTAGTCTCTTGAAAACTTTTGCTGGGGAGCCTCACTCAACCAGGACTCAAGAAGACTTGTTGAGTCGACTGAGTCACTTGTCCAGTCAGCAGATTGCTGAAAAAATGACGTGCTTATGAGAGAATTCGAATGATTATCTCCACCTAGGAATGACAATCTCTTCCAGTGCACCATTTACATTTCACAGCAATTTGGTTTTCTTGTGGATATTCTAATACTTCTTCACCTACTAAAATATTTAAGATTTTATTACTATCTAGATACTTTAAATTTGATTATTAAAATATCTGACTCAAGTGCATATTTATTATACTAGAAAAGGTCTGATCATTGTCCATCACGTCGGACCTTCTTTTGATGGCCCATCGTGACAGAAATTATTTTGATTGGATGATGCTAACCGTCTGAGCAATAGCTTGGAAAGTGGATGGTATTCATTATATACCATCAAGGGTCATTGATTTTAGTGTGACATCTCTTTGGTCGAGTCAAAACTCGCATCCGAACGGTTTTGTATTGATCAGTACTTGCAGAGTTGCTAATCTTGAGAGTGTTCAATCCTAGATCAGTGACTCCATTTTCTAATCCTTACGACTGTGTTTTTTTTTTTTTTTAATCCTTAGACTGGTTGACATCATGGATTGTCTATCTAATCAGGGATTTTCTAATCCTTGGACTGGTTGACATCATGGACTGGCTAATCAGGGATTGACCAACAGATACAGGAATCCAAATAACAGATGGACTGTACATTGACCAATGTAATGAACTGCCCATTGACAGGCCTCACTCATTAGCCTTTTACCCACTCATGTGAGATGAAGGATGGGATTCAGAACAAGTATCCATAGCAGATTAGTGGAAGATCTAGGATGTCGCTGTTCATCCTAATCATGGTTGGGTTCCAATCAAAATCTTTTAAAAGGATTGGCAGATCAAAGGTGGGCGCCACATTATGGACAGTTCAAATCGATGATTGGATCTTTTCCGGTACCACATGGAATGCCCACATTAAATCCATGGCAGGATACTTAAGATCACCTGATCAAAATGGCTTTTGAGAGGAACACGCAATAACTGGGCCCCAGATCATGGACGATTCATATCAATGGTTTCATCTTTTCTAGTATAATCAATTTGGTCATCCATTTTCATAGTTGTGATTGGTTGGTTAGGATCATCATATCACAGTGACATTTTAGGAAGGATGGGCAATGAAATGTGGGTTCAACATGATGGAATATGTAGATCATTTATTGGACCATTTTTTATTTTATTTTTTTTTTGTGATAAATAGGCCCATCATTTCTAACCATTTATCAAATGGTTGGGTCCATCATATCAAAATGACTTTTGAATAAGGTTAGTAATAAAAGTTTGGTCGAACATGATGAGAGGTCCAAATCACTCTTATTGATGATGCAACCATTCCATCAATGGATGTATAAATAGAAGGTCCAAATTTATTACATTAAAAAAGGTGGATAAAAAAGGTCGAATAAGTGATCTACACTGTCTATCATGTGGGGCCCTATTTTGATTAGCCATTATCACTCTAGTATTATGATCCTAACCATGAGATGTGGACGATCCTATTGATTACAATAGAGAAAAGTTTAATAATTGATCTGGGCCATCCATCACGTGGGGCCCACCCTTAATTGTTGAACCCTCCTAGAATCAATCTTATTTAATTATCCTAGCCATCAAGCAATGGATCTGAAATCGACTGCTCATATTTACTAGGAAAGGTACCATCAATGAATTAGATCCTTCAGTGCCTATCCCTCCGAAAAGAAACCCAGATCAACCACTAAAAGGAATGTTATATCTTGATTGAAATAGAGATGTTTAATATTGATTTGGACCATCCATCATGTGTGGCCCACCTTTGCCTGTCTATTCCTCCTAAATGATCACTTTGATTTAATGATCCAAATCACTTTATCAATGGCTAGTAAAATGGATGGTCCATATTAATTATAGTAAAGATTGTATCATTGGTTGGGATTGTCCATCATGTAGTGACCATCTTTGTCGCCAATTCCTCCTCTAAGTCACTTTGATTGGGTGATCATGAGCATCCAATCAATGGCAAAGAAATGAACGTTCTACGTTGATTATAATAGAGAATGTCCAGCTAACGATCTTAGTTGTCCATGATGTGGGGCCGACCTTTGATTAACCATGTCATTCGAAAATCATTTTGATTGGTATAATCCAGTCCATTGAATCAATGGCTAGTAAAGCAAATGGTCCACCCACATTTGAGTCCCTAAGTTACTCCGTTGGTGAAACATTTTTCTAATGAAGGTAAAAAGTAGTTCATGGTGTTTCAAAACCATAACATTAGTTTAACTGTTATTGTTTTCCAACATAGGTTAATGGATGTTGATGTAAAAATTAAGAGAAAAAAGGATTAAAAATTAATAGGTGTCCCAAAACAAGGTGGAGAATTCAAAATGAAAAAAAATAAATATATTATTTAGTAATACATTGAAATAATGTTATTCAGTAATAAATTGAAGGAAGAAGTTGAATGTTGAGGAAGAAGTTAATGCAATTTGGAATGAGATTGGCTAAGTGCATTAGAAAAGTATCAAAGATTTTTTAAGAATATTTAAGGAAAAAGTCGATTATATAAGAAAACTTGGTGATGGAATAACTAAATATAAAAAGTTATCAATGAGAAATGTTCATGTTTCATAGCCTTATAAAGGATTATAAATTATGAAAATTTTACGCAATATAAAAATGCCAGATAAAAATTTTCTGCTAGAGGGTAGTAGTGTGTTTAAACTTATTTTTAAGGCTAATGATGATCTTTGAAATAAATTAGAGGGAACAAAAAGTGATAAAGATATCTTCAAACTTGCAAAAATTGGAGAAAACAAAGGTAAGGACTTAGCTCATGTTAAATTCATTAAGAGTAATGACTAGAGGGTATTAGTCAAAAATAATAAAATTAATGAAATGTGGAGAATTTGATTTTATAACGTGTTAAATGACAATCACTCAAAGTGTATAGTGATAGAATGAACCATAAACTCAAATGACAATAGATTCCATATATACTTTTGAAGGATTAAAATATTTAAAGTGAAAGAAGCTGTGAGAAAAAAAAAAACAAAAGAGACCCTTGGACCAAAGATTATACCAATAGAGGTTTGAAAGTGTATAGGAGATACTGGCTTATTTTGGTTGACAAAGTTATTTAACAAAATTGTTGTTGCGCAGCATGCCAACAACGCAATGAGCCTAGATCCAATCTAAGGCCTCACCCACAAACGATAGACAGGAAGAAATATAAACTAGAAATAGATCAAAGCAATCCAAAACAAACCACAAAGACAAGATATACGTGGAAAAACCCCAACTAGGGTAAAAAACCACGGATGCAAAATTCCACTATGAAGAGAAACGAAGATTACAAGGCAATATACTAACCTCTCCCTTGGAAGTACAGAGAAAATCCTTTGCCCACACCTCAGAATAATTTCCTAAAATTCACCTTGACCTAGAATAGCCCTAGGGACCCCAATTTATAGTTTTGGCAACTTCCCTTTCCGCATCCCAGTTGCGAAAGGACTTGCGACACGAAATCCGCGAAACTCCTTTCGCATCCCAGTTGCGAAAAGACTTGCGACACGAAATCCGCGAAACTCCTTTCGCATCCCAGTTGCGAAAGGACTTGCGACACGAAATCCGCGAAACTCCTTTCGCATCCTAGTTGCGAAAGGACTTGCGACACGAAATCCGCGCAACCTCGACTGGTCGTGGGCGGCCCCAGATGTGGCTCCACTTCTCAACAATCTCCCACTTGGAGACACATCTCCATAAACCTTTGTCTTCTTCATCCGGAGTGCACCACCTCCCCGTCTTCGAGCCTGAAGACCAATCAAAGCTGAACAGAGCTTCAGCTTCTCCCTTGTGACCGCCTTAGTCAGCATATCCGCAGGATTCTCACTTGTATGAATCTTCTCCAGAGCAATCGATCCATCTTCCAGTAACGAACGTATGAAGTGATATCTGATGGCAATATGCTTGGTCCTTGAATGAAAGGCTGAATTATTAGCCAAGTGTATTGCACTCTGACTGTCACTGTACAGCTTGCAATTTGTTTGCTTCTTACCCAACTCTTTCATAAAACCTTGCATCCACACCATCTCCTTGCATGCTTCTGTAGCCGCAACATATTCTGCTTCTGTCGTACTGATAGATACTATCTTTTGTAACTGAGAGACCCAACTGACTGCAACACTACCCAGAGTAAAAACATAACCCGTAGTGCTTCTTCTACTGTCGATATCTCCTGCTAAATCTGAATCCACGTAGCCTTGTAACTTGATTTTCGATCCACCATAACACAGCCCTATGTCCTTAGTAGCTACCAAGTACCTAAGGATCCACTTCACAGCTTCCCAATGTTCCTTCCCGGGGTTGTTCATGAACCTGCTAACAACTCCCACTGCTTGAGCAATCTCTGGCCTCGTGCTCACCATAGCATACATGAGACTCCCAATAGCTGACGCGTATGGGACTTTAGCCATGTAGTCTTGTTCCTCCTACGTCTTTGCACCTTACTCCTTAGATAGCTTGAAGTGGTTGGCTAATGGAGTGCTAACCGGCTTAGCACCTCCCATATTGAATCGATCAAGTACCTTGGCTACGTACTCTGCCTGTGACAAAACTAATTTCTTGTTTTCCCTGTCACGCTTTATCCTCATGCCTAGGATTTGTTTTGCAGCTCCTAAATCCTTCATGGCAAATTCTCTAAACAATTGTCTTTTGAGATCTGAGATATCCTCCATGCTTGAGCCAGCCACAAGCATATCATCAACGTACAGAAGAAGGATGATGTATGACGTATCAAAATTCTTCAAGTAACAACAGTGGTCTGCATGACATCTCCTAAAACCGTTTCCCGACATGAAACTATCGAACTTCTTGTACCACTGCCTCGGGGCCTACTTCAGGCCATATAGACTCTTCTTCAGTCTGCACACCTTGTTCTCATTACCTGGTGCCACGTATCCTGTCGGCTGATGCATATATATCTCTTCTTCAAGGTCCCCATGAAGAAAGGCTGTCTTAACATCTAGCTGTTCTAGATGTAAGTCCTCTGAAGCCACTACAAAACCATGCGAATCGTAGACATTTTCACTACCGGTGAAAATATTTTAGTGAAATCGATACGTACCTTTTGTTGAAACCATTTCACAACCAATCTAGCCTTGTACCGTTTCGAACCATCGTGCTCCTCCTTCAGTCTGTAAACCCACTTGTTATGAAGAGCTTTCTTACCCTTGGGTAGAGTGACTAGCTCCCATGTACGATTAGACTCAAGAGAGTTCATCTCATCATCCATGACCTGCTCCCACTTAACCCGTATATCTGACTGTAACGCCTCTTCAAAACACTCTGGCTCACCATTATCTGTCAGTAGTAGATAATGTAAAGAGGGTGAGTATCGGACCGTGGGTCTCCTCTCCCGAGTAGACCTCCTCACAACTGGTGTATGCGGCTCTGCCTCATCTTGTGGCACTGTAACACCCATGTCCGGTAACTCTTCCAACTCTACGAATTCCTTTTTCTCGGCCTTATTTTTCTGCACACTGTCCTTATGCATCATTTTTTCATTAAAGACTACGTCCTTGCTTCTGATGATTTTTCTGTTTTCTGCATCCCAGAACCTGTAGCCAAAATCATGTTGCCCATAGCCTATAAACGTGCACCTCCTGGACTTCGCATCCAGCTTGTTTCTGTGCTCTGCATCAATGTGAACATATGAAGTGCAACCGAACACTCTGAGATGTGTGGTTCACTCACTTCTTTCCCAGTCTACGCTTCTTCTGGTAGCTCACCATCCAATGGTGCTGAGGGACTTCTATTGATGAGATATGCGGCAGTATTCACAGCATCTGCCCAAAAGGTCTTGGCAACCCTGCATGTAACCTCATACTCCTGGCGCGCTCAAGGATAGTCCTGTTAATTGCGCTCAGCCACACCATTCTGCTGTGGTGTCCCTGGAATCGTTTTCTGATGTTTGATTCCATTTGATGCACAATACTCCTCAAACCTCTTATCACAATACTCTCCCCCATGTCATTGTCGATCTGAGACACTTTACATTTTACCTGTCTCATTTTCTACCATGACTTTCCACTTCTTAAATACATCAAATATCAGATTTATGTTTTAAGAAGTAGACCCACAGTTTTCTACTAGCATCATCAATAAAGGTAACAAAATAACGTGAGCCACCAAGAGATAATACTTGTGCCGGTCCCCACACATCAGTGTGTACAAGCTCCAACAGATGTGTCTTTAGAGCGCGTCCCGTCTTCTTGAAGCTTTCCCTCTTCTGCTTGCCATACACGCAGTCCTCGCAGAATTCAAGTCAATAGACTCAGCCCCTGGTAGCTTCCTTTTGACAATAGCACTTTCATCATCCCTTTCTCACTCATATGTCCAAGCCTCTGATGTCATAACTACATACACTGCCCTTCACTCCAGTTGATGCGACTGCGAGTGAACTATACGATCCTGAAGTCACGTACAAAGTACCTTCCTTTTTGCCTCGAGATATTACCAAGGCACCTTTTGTGATCTTTCAGGAGTCACTGGTGAATGTCGTCACATAACCGGTATCAGCCAACTGTCCCACTGAGATCAGATTACGTTTCAAACTCGGTACATGTCTGACATCCTTCAATTTCAAGACCGTTCCGTCTTTCTGATTTACATGAACATCTCCCTTTCCAATAATATTGCACGGCTCATCATCACCTAGGTAGACTCTCCCAAAGTCACCTGACATATAATCACGCAGAACTTCCTTACACGAAGTAGCATGAAACGAAGCACCCGAGTCTATAACCCAAGACTCATTCCTCGCATCAAGAGACAAGATCAACGCCTCTGTGTCGCTCTCCTCAGACAGATTCACTAAATCTTTCCTACCTTGAGAGCTTCCTTCTTGTTTCTTGAGCGCCTGCAATCACGTTTCATGTGTCCCTTCTTGCCGCAATGCCAACACCCGTCTTTGTCTTTCGGTCCCTTGGACTTATTCCTTGACTTAGAACGCCCGTATTTATTGCCTCCTTTGTTCAGCGATCTTCCTCTTCCTTCAACGTTTAGAGCATTCCCTGAATCCCCTGAAACTCCTGATGCCTTCCTTCTAAATTCTTCGCTGAGAATTAGACCGGCCACATCATCAAATTTCAGCTTTGTCGATCCTGAAGAATTGTTCACAGCAATCACCAAACCATCCCAACTGTCTGGCAAACTGGATAAGATCAATAACGCCCTGACCTCATCCTTAAAAGCAATGCCAACGGATTCCAACTGGCTCGTGACTGTATTGAACTTGTTTAGATGTTCAGCCACGCTCCCACCATCTGACATCTTCATGTTGAATAGCTGTTTCATAAGATGAACCTTGTTGGATGCTGAGGGCTTTTCATACATGGTGGCTAGGGCTTCCATTAATTCTTTTGTCGTTTTTTACCTTGGATATATTGAAGGCGACGCTCTTAGACAAAGAGAGTCGGATCGTTCCTAAAGCCTTTCTACTCAGTAAAAACATTCATCATCTGTCACTTTCTTTTCTGGTTTCTTCTATTTTCCTCCTAGAGGAATATAGAGGTCCTTCTGATACAGATAATCCTCTATCTGCATCTTCCAGAAGGCAAAGTTTGAACCATCAAACTTCTCAATTCTAGTTTTCCCATCTTCTGCCATCGCTCCCAATAGAACTAAACCAATAGCTTTGATACCAGTTGTTGCGCAGCACGCCAACAACGCAGTGAGCCTAGATCCAATCTAAGGCCTCACCCACAAACGATAGACAGGAAGAAATATAAACTAGAAATAGATCAAAGCAATCCAAACAAACCACAAGACAAGATATACGTGGAAAAACCCCAAACTAGGGTAAAAAACCACGGATGCAAAATTCCACTATGAAGAGAAACGAAGATTACAAGGCAATATACTAACCTCTCCCTTGGAAGTACAAAGAAAATCCTTTGCTCACACCTCAGAATAATTTTCTAAAATTCACCTTGACCTAGAATAGCCCTAGGGACCCCAATTTATAGTTTTGGCAACTTCCCTTTCCGCATCCCAGTTGCGAAAGGACTTGCGACAACAAATCCGCGAAACTCCTTTCGCATCCCAGTTGCGAAAGGACTTGTGACACGAAATCCGCGAAACTCCTTTCGCATCCCAGTTGCGAAAGGACTTGCGACACGAAATCCTCGCAACCTCGACTGGTCGTGGGCGGCCCCAGTTGTGGCTCCACTTCTCAACAATTGTTATATAGAAGAAAATGCTAGACAAATGGAGGAAAATTACCAATATACCTATTCATAAGAATAAATGAGATATACAGATAATTCATTAGAGATCGAGAGATTGAGAAGGATGGTGCCCATAGAGTTCAAGTTGCGTGGAAGAAATGGAGATGTGTTGTTGGAACTTTACACAGTTATCTTGTACCAATCCAACAGAAGATGAAATTTTATTAAAATACCTATAGACTAATCTTGCTTTATGTTGACAAATGTTAAGCAGTCAAGGAATAATATGTTCATTGGTTGACATTAGCTAAAATGAGGATCTTAAGATAGATAAGTGCAAGGACAAAGAAGGATAGAATTATAAACAAATTGCATTTGAAAGAACATAAAAGTAACACCAATGGGTAATAAGATGAGGGAAAGTAGACTTATGTAGTTTGGTTATATGCACCTATGACCAAAAACTTTGCCAGTCAAGAGTGAGTGGTGCAAATTAAAGTCTTTAAAAGGGTAAGAGCAATTCTCAAAAAGAAAGTTAGTGAAGATAGTAATAAAAGACTTGATGACCTATGGTCTAACTAAAGTTATGGCCATTGATAAAGTCGAATAGCGAAAAAATATTCATATAGCTTGTTGCATCTTGGTTTGTAATTCTTGCTATGTGTGAAATCTGTGGGCATGCTAGAAATAATTGTGTGGCTCGATTCTAACCGAACAACTTTTACCCCAAGCACCAAGATAGATAGATACGTTAGAACTAAGCGTATATGACTAGGAACTGAGAAGAATGGTTGTCTATTCAACCACTCGCAAGATGTTGTTTAAGACAATCAGACAATTATCTGAGTGTAGAGTTCGTCCTTTGAAAATGGGCTACACCTTGCCTTCCGTACGAAAGAACTTTTGTAACACAAAAGAAGAACGAATAGAAATACTTACAGTCGGTCACTGGGAGTAACTACAAAGCACATTTCCGAAAGAAGAACTGCTTGTATTAAAATAAAACTAGTCCAACATATGGGTGTAGACTTAGATTACAACTACTAGATTACTACTACTCATATTGTAGGAGTAAGCTAGTGATTATGCTAAGGAATATAAAGGATAATTGATTGATAAGATAGTTGGTTTGATTGGTTTAGTTGGTGTGAGACCCATTGCTTCATTAAAATCCTTCTGAATATATAGGCTTCTTTAAGAGATAACCATATGAATGTACCCCACGTTCAATTGATTATGGCGATCAATTCGGCAACACTCGACCTTTCAAACTCTTCTTAGACACATGTCCTAATAACTGATCTAGCATCATCTTTCTCTCGACCATGTTCTCCTTTCTAGCTTCTCAGTCATGTTACATCTGCAGATGACTTGTATTACCCAACTCCAGCTATCACTTCCGCAAAATACGCTCCATATATCCTAACAGATCTCATGCATGTTGTATAATCTTTATAAAATAACACGTGCCCCATTTTGATTGGTTCTTTCAGGAATGATAAAAAATAGGGTGCACTGCAGCTAACTCAGTTAGCTGCAATAAGGTTTTGATAATGTGATGATGAAACACTAATTTAAAGGATGTAGCTCTACCACTATATCACTCACTTGGTTTTATATTTTTACTTATTTTAACATATTTATTTTATATGAACTATTTTAAATATAAGACTTGTAACTGCACAAGACCTGTCATACGCTTTTACTCAAACAACGACATGTTCCCGATGGTCCAGACGATGAGTTTTGATCGTTACCCTATTTTGTACTGGAATACCCCGAGACTTGTACCCTAATGACCGCGTAGGCGTTACAATTTCAACGCCGTGCGGCACACCCCATTTTGACCCCTAGATTAGAAGTTACAATTTTGACACAATCCGAGGTGGGCCGTGCAATGCACGCGGACCCCACTTGCACAAATTCATATGTTGTCAAATCAATCAATCCATCCATCAATCAAGCCAGCGATCAACCTATCCATCACTCATGTCACTCTCTCCCCATTAGTCAAACAAGCTCATACCTTTCTCATACAACCCATACCCCTACCTATGCTAGCCATCATTCTTTTCTTCTTTTTCTCCCCATTTTACCCCTCCATCTTCCCCTTATTCCCTCCCTATCCTAAAATCTCTACCACAAAAACTCCCTAACTCTCCCTCATTTCTACCATTTTCTAGCAAGAGTAGAGAGGGATTAAGAGAGAGAGAGAGATAGAGAGAGAGACAGAGAGAGAGATTAGAAATATTAGGGAGAGATTAAGAGAGAAAGAGAGAGAGTAGAGAGAGATTAAGAGAAAAGAGAGTGTTTGGGAGAGATTAGAAAGAGGGCTTGATAGAGGGTTATGAGGGATCAAGAGAGTAAGTGAAGAAGAAAAGTGATATTAAAGAAAATTAGGGATGAAGAGGAGCTTGGTGGGCCACCGATCACCGATCCGAGACGATTCCAACCATCCATCCTTCGAGGTGAGTGCATGGGAGGGTCAAAACCCTCCCTTTCTATGTGATTTTTCTATTTTGGTGGGCCCACAAGGGTGGGACCCACCTTAATCATTATGATGTGTATGGTGGACCCCATATTGGCGGGGGCCACACCAATGGCCGGATCTCCTTCCTTTGCATTTTCTTTCTTCCATTTTCCTTCCCTATCTTTCCTTACTTTGATTTATTGTGGGGCCCACAAGTTGGGCCACACTGTTAGATGCGTGTCGTGCACACTATCAGAGCGTGGACCACCTTATGTTGTGTCCCACTGTGATGTTTATTTTCCATGTAACCTATTTATTGGATTGCCCATATTTAGATGGTGGAAAACCCTAAGATCAAGTTGATTCAAAGCTCCTTGGGCCCAATGGTTTTACTGGCTTAAGAGGATTCAGGGCCTTTTGGAGATGGGTCAGTCCCGTATAGTGCATATTTTCAGGGAGGCTAACTTCCCGGGTAGTTTCGAACACCCAGTCCTCCTCTTCTTTCTCCTTGCTTGCTGACCTTCCGTCTGAGATCAGGGGGCTCCTATTCCTTGATAAGGTGGGGCTGGGGGCTATTAGAGAAAGTTGGTTTCCTCCTTTTGTGTTTTTTGTGAGTATTTTTTGTTTTGCTCTCCTTTTGAGAGCTATGATAGTTGCCCAGCTCTTTTTCCTGGCATACCCGAATGTACATCCTGAGATTTTGAAATAAACCAGGGCCTAGCACCCTTTGAAAGAAAAAAAAAAAAAAAAAAAAAAGCTCCTTGGGCCCACCTAGACATGGCCCACCTGATAGACAATTCGGATCTCCTACGTGGACCCCATTTATAAAAATAAAAATAAATGGGGGAGAGGAACTATCCAAACGCTAGACGTCCTCGGCGTCAAAGACATCCAACGTCCAGACGTCCCGAAAGTGGAGTGAGAGTGGGACCTCCACTCGTGGGTCCCACCATAATGTATATATTTAATCCATATCGTACATCCACTTTTCCACTTATTTTAGGGCTTTGAACCCAATTTTGAAGCCGATTTGAGTCTCTGGTGGGCCACACCCTAATGATCTAAGGGGCAGGTGTTGTTGAGCCGACCGTTGACGCTGCTTGCATAGATAGCTGGGGAGTGGTACCCTCGGGAGTGGGTTCCACTCATGATATTCACCTTGATGTATTCATGAATCCATGCCATTCATATGTTTTTTTCTAGGTCATTTTGACTACCGAGCATAAGGGCGTGTTTGATTTTTCTGTGGCTGTGTAAATACCCATGAAATGAGTAATTATTACCATTTCACCCGTTTGAAAATCCACTGTACATTTTGCCTCGGAAACCGGTTTAAAAGATTTAGAGAGAGAGATTAGAAATATTAGGGAGAGATTAAGAGAGAAAGAGAGAGAGTAGAGAGAGATTAAGAGAAAGAGAGTGTTTGGGAGAGATTAGAAAGAGGGCTTGATAGAGGGTTATGAGGGATCAAGAGAGTAAGTGAAAGAGAAAAGTGATATTAAAGAAAATTAGGGATGAAGAGGAGCTTGGTGGGCCACCGATCACCGATCCGAGACGATTCAACCATCCATCCTTCGAGGTGAGTGCATGGGAGGGTCAAAACCCTCCCTTTCTATGTGATTTTTCTATTTTGGTGGGCCCACAAGGGTGGGACCCACCTTAATCATTATGATGTGTATGGTGGACCCCATATTGGCGGGGGCCACACCAATGGCCGGATCTCCTTCCTTTGCATTTTCTTTCCATTTTCCTTCCCTATCTTTCCTTACTTTGATTTATTGTGGGGCCCACAAGTGGGCCACACTGTTAGATGGCGTGTCGTGCACACTATCAGAGCGTGGACCACCTTATGTGTCCCACTGTGATGTTTATTTTCCATGTAACCTATTTATTGGATTGCCCATATTTAGATGGTGGAAAAACCCTAAGATCAAGTTGATTCAAAGCTCCTTGGGCCCAATGGTTTTACTGGCTTAAGAGGATTCAGGGCCTTTTGGAGATGGGTCAGTCCCGTATAGTGCATATTTTCAGGGAGGCTAACTTCCCGGGTAGGTTCGAACACCCAGTCCTCCTCTTCTTTCTCCTTGCTTGCTGACCTTCCGTCTGAGATCAGGGGGCTCCTATTCCTTGATAAGGTGGGGCTGGGGGCTATTAGAGAAAGTTAGGTTTCCTCCTTTTGTAGTTTTTGTGAGTATTTTTTGTTTTGCTCTCCTTTTGAGAGCTATGATAGGTTGCCCAGCTCTTTTTCCTGGGCATACCCGAATGTACATCCTGAGATTTTGAAATGAAACCAGGGCCTAGCACCCTTTGAAAGAAAAAAAAAAAAAAAAAAAAAAAGCTCCTTGGGCCCACCTAGACATGGCCCACCTGATAGACAATTCGGATCTCCTACGTGGACCCCATTTATAAAAATAAAAATAAATGGGGGAGAGGACTATCCAAACGCTAGACGTCCTCGGCGTCAAAGACATCCAACGTCCAGACGTCCCGAAAGTGGAGTGAGAGTGGGACCTCCACTCGTGGGTCCCACCATAATGTATATATTTAATCCATATCGTACATCCACTTTTCCAACTTATTTTAGGCTTTGAACCCAAATTTGAAGCCGATTTGAGTCTCTGGTGGGCCACACCATAATGATCTAAGGGGCAAGGTGTTGTTGAGCCGACAGTGACGCTGCTTGCATAGATAGCTGGGGAGTGGTACCTCGGGAGTGGGTTCCACTCATGATATTCACCTTGATGTATTCATGAATCCATGCCATTCATATGTTTTTTCTAGGTCATTTTGACTACCGAGCATAAGGGCGTGTTTGATTTTCTGTGGCTGTGTAAATACCCATGAAATGAGTAATTATTACCATTTCACCCGTTTGAAAATCCACTGTACATTTTGCCTCGGAAACCGGTTTAAAAGATTTATTTTAAATTTTTGGACCCCAAAGTGATGTATATGATTAATCCATTACGTCCAGTCCTTTTAACACAATATTTTAAGGCATGAGCCGAAAAACGAGGCAGATTGAACACTCAAATGGCCCACACCAAAAGAAACAGTGGGCCTGAGAGGTTTTTAATGGTAAATATTTGATTCCCTTTTTCTAGTGGCGTGGTCCACTTGAGGTTTCAATATGCCTCGTTTTTGGGCTCATGCCATAAATTCATTAGGCATAATAGATTAACGGTGTGGATAAGCGATACGCATCACGGTGGGACCCACAAATATGTTGTGGCGTTCTCAATTTTCGTGTCAAGAATGCATGTCGTAAAATCAAACATCGAAAAAAGTGAAGTAAATACAAGGGAAATAATTATTACATATTTTCACGATATTTCCCTGTGAATTAAAAAATCAAACAGGCCCTAAGTAACAGGCTGATCTAATCATCCAGTGGATCACACCACAAGCATGAGGGTTGGGAGCACCCACACGACTGAGGCCAATTGCATGGGTTGTGGAGTGGGTTTCCACTTGTGGGACCAAGATTGATGTATTTCTTAGATCCGCACCATCCATCTATTTCCTGTCTCATTTTAACCGTGTAGCCTAAGAATCATGTCGATCCAACCATCGGGTGGACCACACCATAGCCCACGGTGGGGCTGGGAGCACCCCTCACTCAGCCGGACGTGGGCTGGGGCATCCCAGCCGTGGACCCCACCTTGATGTATATGTTTAATACATGCCTTCTACCACCTTCTCCCTATCATTTTAGGCTATCGGCCGAAAAATGAGACAGATCCTAGTCCCGAATGGACCGCACCGAGGGAAACAAAGTCCCACTATTGAAACTTTCTAAAGCCCACCGTTGTGTGCGTGTGTGATGAAATATGCCCAATCTTGGACTCATTTGGTCCAAGGAGAGTTGACTGACAATATGGATGGAGTGGATCATCTACCAGCGAACCCCACCCAGTATTAGACAAAAACAAAAAGGGGGAAATAAAAAAGGAAAGGGTTTGCGTGTTGGGCATTACGCGGAAGCCCAACCTGGGCGTGAGCAGGTGGCCCACTCGTGGGACCCACCACCCTGATCTATTTGTATAATCCATTTCGTCCACCAGATTCTTTGGATGATTTTAGGCCGTGGGCCAAAATACAAATAAGATTGGAGACTCAAGTGGGCCGTACTAATGGAAACAATGTTCATCTATTGAAACCTTTTGGGGCCTACCATGGAGTCCTGATCATCCAAACTAGTCCTAGTCAGAAGTCTATTGGACCTCATTCGAGCTGGCCATCATCCATTTGGGCCCACTTTGATAGTGTATCATCCAAACTAGTCCTAGTCAGAAGTCTATTGGACCTCATATTTTTAACTATCAGTGATCAATTATGTATTATCTAACATCATTTGCCAATCACTGACAAAAAGGGAGAGAAACATACTCCCACCATTTATTTCAGTTATCTATTTGCAAACAATGGTGTTGCAGGAAGTTAGGGGGAGCATCGAAGAATTCATGTCTTGTGTTGTCTGTAAATCATATAAATTTTAGTTCAAAACATGTAATCTCAAGTATTGATTGAGTCGTATAGATGTTTGTTAGGTTTTGTCATGTAATTAACAAAGGGGAAGATTGAAAGTACCATAATTTGTTAATTAGCGTGAATTAAGAGTCGTAGAGTCAAGTGAGCCCCAAAGGAGAACCAAGATTGAAGACTCAAAGGTTCGAAGTCATCTGATTCAAGACAAGGTAAGAAAGTCACAAGACCTCGTCAAACCCACCAAATATAACCCTATACCTAGCCAATACCATCTAGGAAAAACTATTTTTAAATGTGCTAAAAATTTAAGTGGGTTGATGTCTGAGTAAATGAACAAACTCCGAAAACAGACATCTTCGATGGTATTAAAGTGCTATCGAACTGCCTTCGATGGTATCGAAGGCAGCTTGATGAGATTGAACTTAGAGCACCATTTGTCCAGTAAGAAATTAAGTTATACATGGATTTTTTATGATGGAATCAAAGATCTTTCGATGGCATCGAAGAACTCTTCGATGACATCGAACTTAACTTCGATGACATCGAAAAAATGCTCAAACAGTCCAACAAGAAATCATCTAAATTTTGGATTTTTGCGATGGCAGCGAAGGTCAGCTCGATAGCATCGAAATCGGACCCTAATTTGTCCAGCAACCTCAAAGTCAAAATTTGGATTTTTGCGATGGCATCAAGCCATCCTTCTATGGCATCGAAGGACGTCTTTGATGACATCGAAAGCCACTCAATGGCATCATCAGAAGTTCAGAAATTGTCCAGCAATATTGTGAATTTTAAGATGATTTTATCGATGCCATTGAAGGTCGTTCGATAAAATCGAAGAGACACTTTAATGACATCGAAGACCCTTCGATGACATCGAACCTGATAGTTTTTTGCCTGTTTTTTTACCGTTGTAAATCTTTTCTATATATTCATTTGAGATGTTTCTTGACAATTTTGTAAGTTATTGAGAGAGCTTTGTGCAAGTTAATTCCCATCTTCTCAATCTCTCTTCCCTCATAGAGTTCATCATTCAATCCCTGTCTTAAAGGCTATCATTGAAACATTCAAAGCTTGGATTGAACAATGAACTCCAACATACATTGATGCTTTAACAACCACATTCATTGGCAAATTTGTATGCTATCAAGCATTGAATTCTCAACCATGGGGATCCTTAACTAGCTTTTAAAGACCCATCAATAACTAGTTAGAAATCACCATACCCTTGACCCCAAAACCTCGGCATCTTCAACAAAGCATTATCATACAGTTGTGGTACAAGGGAGCTAAAGATCCTTCCATTATTCAAGAAGACCTTCATCAATTGCTTAATGGGGCTCACTCACTTTTAGGTAAGTATCAAGAGTCCATTGTTTCTGGAAACCATTCCTTGTGTAGGTTTGGGTTTTAGAGTTTGAACTTTCAAACTCGACAAGTCCTTGTGTAAGCCTCCGATGAGAGTGTGTGTTTTTGTTGTCCTTGTGTATGACTTCTTAAGTTCTTTTGTTGGACTTGATAAGGTGTAACACCCCGTACTTTTCAGTACTCGGGTGTTACCATTTAAATCAAATTTAGCATGAGCCCGTGACGAAACACGTGTAACTACCTCACACATCATCATTCACAAACTGCCCATCGTAACCATCTGAGTTGGGATATGACGACCCACAATGTATCTGTAAGGTCTAAAGTCAAGCCATTTTGAATTGACCCTGGATTTCTCATAGAAGGGATTGCGCCACGAACGATCATCCTAACTGGAAGTTGTGGTTGTGATATCATACTTATGCACTTCAAATTCATATGATCGCAAGCCTAGATCAAACCTTGATTTTTGTCCTAAGCTAACGAGTATGACCCCTCGACCCAACAATAGATTAGATAATTCATTTAATCGACCACAAGATCCATCCATGGGGAGTAATCTTCGTCGTGACCATGAGATAAGACCATTTATGTGATCTACCTCAAGACCAGCCTATAAATTCTACCATGAATCAATCTAACCACCAATGACACTTTTCAACCATAGTTCAAGTCATCCAATCAATTTAGTCTCTAGATGGACCTCTACATTAACAAAGAAATCTATTTTCAAGATTTTCACTTCCTAGATAGATCAACCTAAGCATTCGTCTTTGGTTTAGATGTCTGAATCTAACACTTTGTTTTTCCTAATGCAACTAACGGGTTACGAAATCAACTTCTAGGATGCAATTAGACAGCCCTCTAGACCAATTAAACCGTTCATTTTAATACCAAGATTTGCATCATCTCCACCATCCATCATACCCATAACATTCCGTAAAGCGATCCGTCACTTGATCTCACTAATCAGACAATCTAAGTGGTAACAAAATCCCACTTAGATGGCTCTTAGGACTACCAGGACCGTTGATCAGTGGTTTTGAATCAATCCGCTCGTCGAATTATAGAGTAAACATTGCAAAAGATACGTGTTTGCTTAAAATAACCTAATTGAATGGCTTGATGGAGACATTTGTGAACTGAGCGACTTAAGGATCGTATGGGGTTGTTCAGATTAACACCTTGAACCAATCTGACCGTTAAATGGTTACTAAGTGTTATTAAAACACTCAAAATCAAGTAGTGTGGCCCACTTGAGTTACAGATCAACCCCTATAACATGATCGAACATTCCTTAGGATCATTAGAACCCTTTTAACCGTTGATGTTCAATTTCGAGATGATCCGACCATCAGACTAATAAGAATCTACAATTAGAACTAAAACTAGGTGAAATTGGGAGTATGGCCCACCCAAGCTTTGGATTTCCCTCATCTTCGGCCAGACGACCCGGATGGGCCCACGAAGGATCATGGAAGGAGTGGATTTCTCATAAACATCACGATGGGCCCCACACAGAGGTGCGCGTGCACCACAGCCAGCGTGCAGGACGCACACCAGACCGCCCAGCCGGTTAAACAAGCTTTGACCCGTGGAATTTCAAAAAAAAGGGGGGGGGGAGGAAATACTCTCTGATTTTCGCAGCAGCGCATCTGAACGGACAACGTCCGTTTGGGACGAGTCGTGGCCCACCTCGGGCCACCGTCGGTTTGGGACGAGTCGTGGCCCACCTCGGGCCACCGTCTGAGGGATCTGAGTCATCCATAAGGTAGGAGAGCCCCGGGTGATCAGATTCGTGGTGACAAATCCGACCCATGCACACGTGCATGTGCATGATCTAGGCTAGCAAGGGAGCGTACAGTGGCGACTTTCCAAAAATAAGAAATATCCGGCTACCACGAGGGCAATCCGCGTCAAACCTCTCTCCTTCCATCCCAGCCGTCCTTCCAAGCATCGATCCGTGCCTTCCCTTCACTGCCAAAATGGACAGACAACCGCCTGTAGTAAGGAAAGGCGTGAGAGACATTTTCATTTCAGGAAAGCCTCGCTGGCGTGATTCGAGTCTCTCTCTGAGCCACATAGGCAAATCTTAGCCGTCCCCTCTAGGGCAACAGCGGCTCTATCGTCAGAAGCTTCTCGTCTCGCGAGAAGATAGTGAGAGGCGGGAAATCTCGTGGTAGATATTGAAACGCCGATAGACGGCCATAAAAGTGGGCCCCACAGTGATCAGTGGCCTCATCCGAACCATCTAAATGGACCATATCATCCGTTTAAACCGTAAACCAAAATCGGCCATTAACGACTTCATTATCTTCCCCGTTAAGCCAAGTTACCCATCAAGATGATGTGGGCCCCATTTTCAAATCTAAAGTGCTTTTTCAGTGGCCCACAGCAATAGGAGTTCATCCCTCGTGATGGATGGACCCCATGCATCTAAGAAAAACAATGGTAGACGCGAGTAGGACGGCACCAATCCCTACCGTTCACTGTAGCTGCTAGGGTGACCATATGCCTATAAAAATGGCTCCACTTAGGATTTGCATCAAGAGCAGAGAGAGAGAGAGAGAGAAAGAGGGAAATAGAGAGAGTGTTGGAAACGGGCTTTGAACCGAGCACGACTGAGTGCGTGGGGTCACTAAGTCAAGCGCAACTCGAGCTCAGGTCGGATCCAAGAGCTGCTGGTTGTTACAAAAGAGAGAGAAGAGAGGGAGAATAGAGAGAAGTAAGTGTGCAGCTTCAATTCAGCCAAATTGAGTCACCGACTCATGGGCTGCTGTTGAAGTCAACTCGCTACTAGGGTGCTGGCAACTGAGTTTTTCCGAGTCTTGAGTTGAATCTCGTCGTCCTACGTTTGGTTGGACCTGCAACAGGTGGGAAGAAGAAAAGAGAGAGAAAGGGAGCAGTGGAGTTGTGTCGAGATGGGTTCAAGGCCGACTGGAGTGTCGTTGTTGTTGTTGCTGCAGGTGCAGTCGTTAGTGTTGTCAACAGATCCCGAACCGTTGCAGCAACTGTATGAGTCGCTGAGTCGACTCAGTTAGCGTTGAAGTTCAGGTAATACCAAGCACCCCACCTCCTTCAGATAGGTGAGTTCACCGTCTTGTGGAGGCCAGTAAAAACCGTTGTAACTAGGGCCAGTCGACCCTCCTGGTATGACAGCAGACGCCGGGCCGGGACTGAGCCAAACTCAGTTGGGAGCAGGTGTTAGACCAAGCCTGAGCTAAACTCAGCCCAACTAGATCCTGGGCCCCATCGTGGAGAAGGGAATGGGTTCAATCCGTCCCATATATGGGCCTGGATTTGAGCCCGCCAGCAAACACAAACGACCCACCTCTTGGGCTGTGTAAATGAGGCTGTGGCTGGGCCAGAAACGAGCCGGCCCGGCCCAGCCCAGTTTTCCTATGCACATGTTGTTGTTGTTGGGCCGAAACAAGTCAGTCCAGCCAGTCTTCTTTTGGACCGAGTGAGGATGACTAACGCTTGGCCAGGACAAGCCCAGCCCAGTATGATGCATGTGGGTGTGTGTTGTTGGGCCAAGATAGCTCAGCCCAACCGAATTTGGGCTGTGCTGATGTCATCGCTATTGGGCCCAGGCAACCCAACCCAGGCGATCTATGGGGTAGCAATGCAGGCCCAATGGGCCTATGATCCAAGCCGTGTCAATCCGGGCCAGCTTGGATGAAACTTCCCTTAATGTTGCATCAAGAATATGGCAGGCTTCAACCCTCCATAAAACACTAGACTTACAAGTCTGTAATAGCCTTTCATAGGGAATTAATTGAGGCCCAAGGCTAATAAACTCTATTCCTCAGTTTATAACACATGTATATATATAAGTTAACATGCAGCTTAGACACATGATAGTGGGTCTTGCCTTATTCTAAACTCATGAGAATAAAACTCACCCTGCCAAGCTAGGACGAACTTAGAAATATCTAGAAGGCAAAGTGTAAGACCCGTATCCTAGCCCATACCGTTCCATAGGATATATCAGAGTTAGATCGACTCGAAACTTGTACCCTTGCGACCGCGTCATCGCCGCGGTTCTGACGCCGCGTCTCGCACACCGAGGCGATACCCGGGCCAAGAGATGTGGGGCCATGTTCAGTTTGAGAAAACGTTGCGCTTTGTAAAACCCAAGAGAACCTTTCAAATCAATCACATCACATCCCATCAATCAAGTACATGTCCCATCCCCAAAAGCAACCCCTAAAGTCAACTCTCTCTCTCTCTCTCTCTCTCTCTCTCTCTCTCTCTCTCTCTCTCTCTCTTCACCCATACATGTCAAGTACACACCCATCACTTCCCATCACTCCATCACTCACTCACACCCGTCTCTCTCTCTCTTACAGCTCGCTCTCTCATTCTCCCAAGCAACCCCAAAGGAGAGAACCGTCCAAGCTCTCCAAGAGAAGATCTTAATGGCCCATCTTCCTACCCCCTCATCTCCCATCTTCACTGTCCAATCTCCATCATCCTTCGTTAAATTCGAAGCCGAAGAGCTAGGGATTTCATCAAACCATGAAGAAACAAAAATGGTGGGTGATCCACCGTTGAATGTTGTTAAGGCCCACTTGTGATGGGACTCATGTTGATGTATGTGTTGTAAACTAGAGGGACCCATAGTGGCAGGGTCTCTCATCGCACGTCTCTCTCTCTCTCTCTCTCCTCTCTCTCTCTCTCTCGATCTCTCTCTCTCCCTCTCTCTCGTCCTCTCTCTGGTCTCTCTCTCTCTCTCTCTCCTCCTCTTCTCTCTCTCTCTCTCTCTCTCTCTCTCTTCTTTTCTTCTTTCTTTGTGATGGAGTGTGGTCCACCAAATCCACCCGCCCGTGGGGCCCATCTTGCTACATCCAGCGGCTAGCGGATGGTCCAGCATCGCTAGAACCGTCCAAACAGCCCAGATGAAAGGGAAAAACAAATATCAGCTTCTTCCGGGCTGGTGGGTCCCACATGTGTGGACCCACCTGCCACATGGGGCCCCTCTGTGATGTATGTGCCATTTCACCATCCACCTGGACGGTGCTGTGCAGACCCACGTGATGTGTGTGTTGTCTGCATCGTCCATCTGACGGTGCTGTGCGGATCACCATGATGTATGTGTTTCATTCATACCATCCACCGTCCAGGGGTTTGACCCCTGGACGATGGAGCCCACCTTGATGTATATAAATTTGCACCGTCCAATCCATGGACGATGGTACCACATGATACATGTGTTGTATCCTAACCGTCCATTCATCTGGACGTGGTTGGCTAGTGCAAACCAGCTATTTAACTGTAGTGATGTCACCAGTTCTGTGGACCCCACCATATATGTGTTTCATCCCAACCGTCCATCTAGACGGTGGGAATCCACCAGCTATATGGTAGCTACAGTGATGTCTGCAAGTTTTGTGGACCCCACAAAATGTTGGGTTTTACCCACACCATCCATTCAGACGGTGGGTCCTAGCTGCTGGATGCTGCGTCAACGTCAGCAAGTTTTGAGGGTCTGATCACGAGGTATATATTATATCCCATACCGTCCATCCATTTGGTGCAGATGTGGGGCCCACCCAGACATGTTGCACGTGTGGGATGGGACTCACCTTGGTGTATATGTTCTATATCCACCGTCTGTCCGGTTTGCTGGACGGTGGACTCCCTGTGATATATGTGTCTTATCTCCACCGTCTAGTGATCTGGACGGTGGACACCACCATGATGTATTTATTTCATCCAGACCGTCCAGATTGTGCTGGACGGTGCTGGACAATGTTTGGACAATGCTGATTTACATAGACAATGTTTGGACAATGTTGATTTACATAGACAATGTTTGGACAATGCTGATCAACATTAGTGAGCCATGTGCCCCATAGAATGATGGTGTATAGTGATACACATGTTACACCTGTAACTAATGAAATGATTTTTGGTGTAATCCAAGTTCTCACTTGAGGCCCATTGGTGCAGCCCATCCATGAGGCCCATCTTAATGTATTTGTGGCCCATCTATTAAGGCCTGCCTTGATGAAATTGCGGCCCATGTGATGAGGCCCATTGTGGTGTGTATTAGGCCGTGGGACGTGGCCTATTGTGATGTATTTTTGACTCATTTAGAAAGGCCCATCGTGATGTATATTAGGCCCTTGTAAGAGGCCCATTATGATACATTTGAGGCCCATGGGACGTGGCCCATTGTGATATATTTTCGGCCCATATGATGAGGCCCAACTTGATGTATACAAGGCCCATTGCGATGTATATTAGGCCCGTGAGATGCGACCCACTTGATGTATATTAGGCCCATGTGATGCGGCCCACAATGATGTATGCGGCCCACCATGATGCTGCCCATTGTGATGTGTATGAGGCCCGATGTGCTATATAAGGCCGATGTGATGCGGCCCACTTGATGTATGAGACCCTTGTGTAAGGCCCATTGAGATTGTATGTGGCCCATTGTGATTGTATAAGGCCCTTATATGATGGCATGGGCCCATGATACGTTTGGCTCTATGTGGGCCACTCCTTGAGAATAATAATGGTTAAATGTCCACATTGATGGGCGATGATGGTTAAATGTCCACATTGTGACCTTCCCTTAGGCCTTTTGTTAGGCCGATTACCGATTCTGATTGTCGAGGTCGATTCCAATTGTTAAGGTCGATTATCGAGGTCGATTCTGATTGTTGATGCCGATTATCGAGGCCGATTTCGATTGTCGAGGCCAATTATCGAGGCTGATTCTAATTGCCGATGCCGATTCTGATTGTTGAGGCTGATTATCAAGGCCGATTGTCGAGGCCGACTATCGATACCAATTACGAGTATATCATTCGATACCGATTATGAGTATGTGACAGCATAGCATCATGTTACATGCCCATACGCATCATCTGCATGTTTGTTATGAGATGTGGTTGACCATTGCATATATCATTGGGCAGGTTGTTATGAGACTTGCTGATAAGCGGAGATTGTCTCACATGAGCGCACTGTATGCGCAGGATTGATGCATGACTGGATTGTATGACTCATGCATCTTGCATTGTGTGTTGTGATTACTGTACGCCCTAACGACATCAGAGCTGTAGCCTCCACAAGCATGTCTGGATGGCCAGATGGGACACAGAAAATTTGCTACTAGCATCGAACCGCCATAGATAGCCCTGGGTGAAAATTCTTAAACCCTCTTGGTACCAGAGGATGCCCCAACGTCTAGACAGAGTGGATACATGAGCGCCCAAATGCCGAATACCAGTAGGGCGCGTTTTTTACTATGTTGTGGTTGGTTGGGAGGGGGTGTGGCCTTACCTGCCTGAGGGGATAGGCAATGTTAGGCTAAGTTTGACCAGCTTGAAGAATGGGTCCGCTATCGACGAGTCGAGCCCGATATTGGCAGGCGGATAGGGGCGGCAGTTGGCGGGAGTGTAATAGACCCTGGTGATTATCCCCGCGATGTACGGTGTTGATATGTGGACTTATTGAGCGGGAGTTGTATACTCAGCATCTTACTCATTCATTTATTCATTCATTATCCACTCAAGCTGGTGGTGCGCAACTATTTGTTACGTGTACCTTCGCAATGGCCAGGATTTCGGTTGGGGCGTGCGACTAACCTAAGATTAGAGTTTACCACATTAAGTCTGACTATCCAAATTTATGTATGGGACTGGTTTGGATAGAAGTCCCTTGTGGTGGACTCCGTAACCTGCGATACTACGTACTATCATTCCGACTTCACACTCCAATTTGGTTATTCCATTCGCACCGCATATTGCATTACATCCGCGGCATATGGCATTTTAGATTACTACGTTTCTGAATTTATATGGCCTAGATACAGCTGACGGTATTCGTGAACTCATCAGGAATTGCATATTACATTGCATTCTCGGCATCTGATATTTGGCTCTCTATGTCTCCACATTGCATAATTTATCTGCATTGCATACTCTGATATTATATGATTTATAGACTTGCCAGTATTTTCGACATTGTATAATTTATGGACTTGTATTATATACTTGGCACTTACCTTGTACACACACTTACACCTCCCTCTAAGCTTTCTATAAGCTTATACACGATAGATGTGTGCAGGTGACGTTAGGTTGCAGTAGCGTTGAGCTTGGAGCGTGCAACAATATTTTGGAGTTTTGATTTTCGATATATGTATTTTCCTTTCAGCATTGTATTCAACAGTTTATATTGGTGGATATGTAATGATGATGTTGCCTTTGTGATTTGGGTAAACTTATGGTTATGCTTATTACGAAATAAAAGTACGTTCGAAAATTCTCCTTATACGATCCCAGGATGGGAATCTGGCGTATGGAAGCTGGGAGCCGAGAATGGGGTACTACGGATGTAAGACCCGTATCCTAAACTGTACCGTTCCGTACGCTTTCGCGGTCTTCCCGGTCGAATTCTGGCAACCTCCGACTTTTATCCGACAATTGCACATGATCCTAAGCAGAGTCCTGCAAACCTGAGTTAACTCAAACCAAGACTTGTACCCTTACGACCGCGCCGTCGCCGCCGTTCCGATACCGCGTCTCGCGCGCCGAGCTAATACCCAGGCCAGGAGATGTGGGCCCGCGTTCAGTTCGAGGAAAACGCCGCGCGTTGCAAAACCCAAGAGCATTTCTACGACTTGTCACCTCAATCAATCAATCAATCCCATCAAGGGTCAAGTACATGTCAAGTACACATCACCTCACACCACATCCCCTAGCAACCCCATAAGTCAACAATTCCTTACACAACCCATACCCCTCTTACACAAATTACCCCAAAAGTTAACAAATCTCTCACCTCATTCATCACTTCATCCCATCTCCACTCTCTCTTATTTCTCCCTTCTTTTCCAAGCAACCTAAAACACAAAAAAAAATTCCAATGTCCAAGCTCTCCCAACCTCCATGAGAAGATTTTGTGTGTGACCCACTTCTTAACGCTCTCATCTCCCATCTCAATCATCAAAACTTTAACATCCTCCGTTGAAATCGAAGCCAGCGAGTTCGGCATTTCATCGGACCAAGAAGGAGGCCAATAGGTGGGTGATTGACCGTTAAATTTTGATTTTTAAGGGCCCACTTGTTGTGGGACCTACTTGATGTATGCATGGTGTAAGGGAGGGCCCAATAGTGGCGGGGTCCCTCCCCTTCTCACGCTTCTCTCTCTTTCTCTCTCTCTCATCTTTTTACTTTGATGACAATGATGATGTGTGCGGCCCATTTGGTGTGTCCAATGATCTAGACCATCCAGATTTCCTTGGATGTCCAGTCGATGTGGCTCACTTGCTACTCGTTTTCGGGCTGCCCGGATGTAAGAAAACATGAAGATTAGCTTGGTCAGTGGGATGGTCCATTGGTGCGGTCCCCACCATCTATTGTTGCACATTGGCAAGGCACAACATCGGCCAAAATAATAATAATAAAACAATTTTTGGTGGGCCACACCACGTGGACCCACCTTGCTGACCGTGGATCCAACCATCCAGCGTCACTCCCTGGACGCTGGATGTTGTAATTTTATAATATAATACTATATATATTGTATTGTATTTTATAATATATATTACATTGGTTATATATATGATATAATATTATATAATATAATATATTATATAAAATGTAATTAGGTGGGCCTCACCCATGTGATATCTCCACTAAATACATCCAGCCGTCCATTGCTGGCCGCTGGATGCTAGGTGGATATATATATATATATATATATATATATATATATATATATATATATATATATATATATATATATATTAGAATTTTATATAAATGTGGTGGGCCCCACATGGGACCCACCTGTGCCGTTTGAACTCTTACAGCAGCTATATAGCTGCTGTATATATATTGACGTCAGCAAGTTGGTGGGACCCACTCCCCTGTGTTGATCCGTCGTGAAATCTGTAGGCCACGCCTGATGTATTTATCCTACCGTCCATCACCACACGTGATGTATGTGTAGTATCCATACCGTCCATCTGTTGGACGCTGAGCTGCTGGCCCAGCAGTCCAGCGGCATGGATGCCTGGTATGGCCCCACCACGATGCATGTACTGTATTTGATGCAGGTGTTGCATCTATACCATCCATCTGTGTGTGGACGTGCCCCACCTTGGTCACGTGCTGGGTGCAGCACGGCCCCATCATGATGCACGTGTCGTACCCCTACCACCCATCCATCTGACGTGATGGGCCACCTATGTGGACCCCACTGATGTATGTGAACCATCCATCCTTTTGGCTAACTCGCCTCAAGGCTTGAGACTAAAAATAAGACAGATCCATTATCACGTGGACCACACTGCAGGAACAGTGGAATTGAACATCTACCATTGAAACCCTTTTTGGGATTTACAGAAGCTTTGAATCAACGTAATATTTGTTTTTCCCTCCCTTTTCATGTCTTCGTGACCTTGTGAACCGTCTGGATGGGAAATAAATGCTATGGTGGGCCCTCTAATTTTTTAACTATGGGAATCAATATTACCACTGCTATTTGTGGTATGGTCCAGATGATCTTTTGATATGATTCATTGTTTGGATAATGCTCTAAAATGATCTCTATAGTTGGAGGAATGGTGCGGCCCAAGTAGTGCGGCCTACTTGTTGTATTTTAGAAACCTAATATGACATATTCGGGGCCCATGGGTTGAGGCCCGTTGAGATGTATCTGGGGCCCATTCGTTGAGGCCCATTGAAATGTATTTGGAGTCCATGGGTAGAGGCCAATTGTGACATGTGAGAGGCCCACTTGACGTATTTGAGGTCCATTGGTGCGGCCCACTTGAAGTATATGAGGCCTGATATAATGTATTTATGGCCCATGTGCCGAGGCCCACTTTGATTAGTTTGAGACCCACTGTTGTGGCCCATTGCAATGTATATGTGGCCCATGGGTGAGGCCTATAGTGTTGTATGTTTGGCCCTTTGTGTGAGGTCATAGGCCCACTATGATGTTTGGCCCTATGTAGGCCACTCCTTGGGAGAAATGTTAGTTAGATGTCCACATTGATGGGCAATGATGGTTGGATGTCCACATTGTGACCTTCCCTTGAGCCTTGTTAGGCCCATTCTCATCATTCCCTTAGTGGGCTAACCCAAATAAGTAGGCCCCATTCGCAGTAAACGAATGGCTTCATGCTATTGGATTTGATATAACCACAGTCGAGGGTCGACCTTTATATTATAGTTGATCGGTTGTTCATCTATGGACCCTACTTTGTTTATATGTCAATTGTATAGACTGATTCCGATTGTCAAGGCCAAGTATTGAGGCCGATTTTGATTTGTCGAGGCCGATTGTATAGGCCGATTCCGATTGTTGAGGCCGAGTATCAAGGCCGATTCTAATTTGTCGAGGCCAATTCCGATTGTTGAGGGCGAGTATCGAAGCCGATTCTGATTGTCGAGGCCGAGTATCGAGGCCGATTTTGATTTGTCGAGGCCGATTCCGATTGTCGAGGCTGAGTATCGAAGCCGATTCTGATTGTCGAGGCCGATTCTGATTTGTCGAAGCCGATTGTATAGGCCGATTCTGATTGTTGAGGCCGAGTATCGAGGTCGATTCTACTTTGTCGAGGCCGATTTCGATTGTCAAGGCCGAGTATCGAAGCCGATTCTGATTTGTCGATGCCGATTGTATAGGCCGATTCTGATTTGTCGAGGCCGATTATATAGGCCGATTCTGATTGTCGAGGCCGATTTCGATTGTCGAGGCTGATTCCGAGTGTAGATTTTAATTGTTGAGGCTGATTTCGATTACCGAGGCCGATTGTCGAAACCTATGTGATGTATGTGCGGCCCGTATTTAAGGCCCATTGTGATGTGTATTCAGCCTGTGTTTAAGGCCCAATGTGATGTATATAAGGCCTATGTGATGAGGCCCATTGTGATGCAATTGAGGGCTAGGCGATGGAGCCCATTGTGATGTATGTTAGGCCCATGTGAAAGGCTCATCGTGATGTGTATTAAGCTCTTGAGTGAGGCCCATGGTGTTGTATATCAGGCCTTTTGTGAGGCCATGGGTCCACTATATGTTAGGCTCTATGTGGGTCACCCCTTGGGGGCAATGTTGGTTAAATGTCCACATTATCGAGGTTGATTGTCAAGGCCGATTATTGATACCGACTATGAGTATGTGACAGCATAGCATCATGATACATGCTCATACGCATCATCTGCATGTTTGATATAAGATATGGTTGACCGTTGCATATGCTATAGGGCAGGTTGTTCATAGGACTCCCTGATAGGCGAAGTTGCCCCAAATGATCGCATGATATGCATAGGATTGATGCATGATTGGACTGTGTGACTCATACATCTCGTATTATGTGATTATGATTACCGTACGCCCTAGCGACATCAGAGTTGTAGCCTCCACATGCATATCGTGGATGGCCAGATGGAACATCAGAAATCTGTTCTACATGGGGTGCTATAGATATCCTTGAGTGAAAGTTCTAGAACCCTCTTGGTTCCAGAGGTTGCTCCAACGTCTAGACCGAGTGGATGCATGAGCGCATGAGGGTCGTATACCATTAGGTTGTGTCTCCCGCTGTGTCGTGGTCGATTGGAAGGAGGTACGGCCTTACTTACCAGAGAGGAGAGAGCAATGCTAGGCTGAGTCTGACCAGCTTGAGGAATGAGTCTGCTATCGACTAGCCGGGCCCGATATTGGTAGGCGGATAGTGAGGTCTCTTCCACACACCTTGTTGAGCGCGATGGGGTGGCAATCTAGTTTGGAGTGTAATAGGCCCTAGTGATTTTCCAAAGAGGAACCGTACTGATATATGGACTTATTGAGTAGGAGTTGCATACTCATGAATTAATTTCATTCACTATCCACACGGGCTAGTGGTGCGCAACTAATTGTTGTGTACCTTTGCATGGCCATGATTTCGGTTGGGCGCGCGATTAACCTAAGACCAGGAGTTTACCACATTAAGTCTATTTATTCAAATTTAGGTATGAGACTGGGTTGGATAGAAGACCCTTGTGATAGACCCCGTAGCCTGCGATACTACATACTTTCATCCTGGCTTCACTCCAGCTTGGTAATTTCATTCGCACCGCATATTGCATTGCATCCACAACATTTAGCATTTTGGGTTACTATATTTCTGCATTTATATGACCTAGATAAGGCTGATGGTATTAGTAGCTCTTCCGAATTGCATATTGTATTGCATCCTCAATATCTGATATCTGGTTCATTATGTTTCTGCATTACATAGTTATTTTACATTACTTTCTCAGTATATGACATTGGCTTGCTATGTCTTTTCATCGCATATCCTGGATGAGGTTGATGATATTTTTATGGACTTACAGTATTTCGCTTACTCTGATATCGTATGATTCATGCCAGTAATTCCGATATTATATGATTAAGGCATTGTATTGAATACTTGGCACTTATCTTGTGCACACACTTACACCACCCTCTAAGCTTTCTATAAGCTTATGCATGATAGATGCGTGCAGGTGACGATAGGACGCAGTCGAGCTGATGCAGGAGCATGTGGCAGAGCTTCTGGAGATTTTATTATATGCATGTATTTCCTTTTCAGTATTGTACTCAAATGATTATATTAGTGGATATGTGGTGATGATGTTGTTCTTATGATTTGGGTATACTTGTGGTTCTGCTTCTTATGAGACAAATTCATGTTGAAATCCTCCTTGTAGGATCCCAGGATCGGAACCTGGCATGTGGGCGCTGGGATCCGAGAATGGGGTACTATGGAGGCTATTGGCACCAGATTTGGCAATCGGGATTCTTGTGAATTCGATTTCCGGGTTTGGGGCGTGACAGAAGATGGTATCAGAGCATAACTTAGGAATACCTGAGAATAACATCACGTATCTGCTGATAGCTACCTTATACTGTATGATTGTTGCGAACTTAGAATGATTAGATCCTCAAATTCAAATAACTTAGAAACTTCCTGATATAACTCCCTATCATGTGTCCATTCGAAAGTGCCCAAGGATGATAGGCCCTTGTTCCTTCCTGTAGAACATGGCACCCAAGCGAGTGACCCGAGCGACTCCCTCTTCCTCATCTGAGATTCTTATTCCCTCACCTGAGACTTCCGCACCCCCATCTAAGTCTAGCGCAGCACCGACCGTTTCCGTAAGTGCGAACCAGTTGCAACAGATGTTGCAAGCAATGACCGCCATTCTTCAGAGAGGAGGCCGGAAGAGGCGGGCCCCTTCTGGTGGTTCCCAGCAGCATCGACAGACACAGAGGCACAGGAACCGTTCGTCCTTCCGAGCATTTGCACCACCTATACGTCAGTCCTCAAGTGTATGCTTCAAATGTGGTGAGGCGGGGCACCGCTTCTGGGAGTGCCCCCACCCTCGGCAGCCCCTGCAACCTAGACCGTTCTCTGGTACTTGCTTTGAGTGCGGTGGGATAGGGCATCGTAGGAGCGAGTGTCCCCATCCTCAGCAGCAGCAGCAACGGCAGTATCTGCCGCCGGGACCCCAGTAGCGGTAGCAGCAGCAGCAAGAGGATCCTCAGAAATCAGGAGTTGTCGACGATTCGTGTAACTTAGCCCCTGCACCATCTTCCTAGATTGTTCATGAATGAGGCATCTTGGGAGTTAAAGCTTGAGATTCGTGGGCGTTATCCCCATCTCTTAGGTGTTTGATTATGTTGGTATGTTGTGTTCTGATTATATATAGTGGTGTGGTTTCTCCTCCCTTGGTAAGCTCTGTATTGGTTATGTTGTGGTTTAAATTTCGAGGACAAAATTTTTATTTTGGAGGGGAGAGCTGTAAGATCCGTATCCTAGTCCGTACCATTCTTTAGGCTTCCGCGGTCTTCTCTGTTGAATTCCGGCAACCTCCGACATTTATCCGATGTTTGCGCACAATCTTAAGCCGAGTCCAACAAACCTGAGTCAACTCAAACCAAGACTTGTACCCTTACAATCGCGCCGTTACCGCCGTTCCGATGCCGCGTCTCGCGCGCCGAGCAGATACCTAGACCAGGAGATGTGTGCCCGCGTTCAGTTCGAAGAAAACGTCGTGCGTTGCAAAATCCAAGAGAATCTCTACGACTTGTCACCTCAATCAATCAATCAATCTCATCAAGGGTCAAGTACATGTCAAGTACACATCACCTCACACCACATCCCCAAGCAACCCCATAAGTCAACAATTCCTTACACAACCCATACCCCTCTTACACAAATTACCCCAAAAGTCAACAAATCTCTCACCTCATCCATCATTCCATCCCATCTCCTCTCTCTCTTATTTCTCCCTTCTTTTCCAAACAAGCCAAAACACACAAAAAAATTCCAACGTCCAAGCTCTCCCAACCTCCATGAGAAGATTTTGTGTGTGGCCCACTTCCTAACCCTCTCATCTCCCATCTCAACCATCAAAACTTCATTATCCTCCGTTGAAATTGAAGCTAGGGAGTTCGGCGTTTCATCGGACCAAGAAGGAGGCCAATAAGTGGGTGACCCATCATTAAATTTGGATTTTTAAGGGCCCACTTGTTGTGGGACCCACTTGATATATGCATGGTGTAAGGGAGGGCCCAATAGTGGCGGGGTCCGCCCCCCCTCTCACGCTTCTCTCTCTTTCTCTCTCTTCTTCTTACTTTGATGACGGTGATGATGTGTGTCATTTGATATGTCCAATGATCTGGACCATCCAGATTTCCTTGGACATCCAGCAGATGTGGCTCACTTGCTACTCGTTTTCGGGCCTGCCCGGATGTAAGAAAACATGAAGATTAGCTTGGTCAGTGGGATGGTCCATTAGTGTTGTCCCCACCATATATTGTTGCACATTGGCAAGACACAACATCAGCCATAATAATAATAATAATAATAATAATAATAATAATAATAACAATTTTTGGTGGGCCACACCACGTGGACCCACCTTGCTGACTGTGGATCCAACCATCTAGCGTCATTCCCTAGAGAGAGTCTATTTCAGTGAGTTTTTAGGCTATATAAGGACCTTAAACCCTCTCTCATTGCAGCCATACGAATTTAAGAGAAACCCTAGAGAGAGAAGAGAGAAAAGAGAGAGACAGTGAGAGAGAAGTGGGAGATTCTCCCTGCCACTCTTCCCTGCTGCTATCCATGCTCAACCACTCCATTCTAATCACTTTCCCGGCGATTCTAGCTCCGTTTTTAGGTAAAAAAAACCCTAACCCTAAACTGATTTAGGGTTTTGATAGTTGTAGGTTATGAAATAGCTAACCTATTTCATTCTCTAGGTTACCAAACTGCCGGATACGAAAGCTTGACAAACCTATCGTATTCGTTACGATTCCACGATAAAATGTGCGGACTTTAGGTGTATAGGTTATGGTTTTCAACGCTTTCAATGTCAGATAATGATAAATTCATGATCTGCATGCAATTGCACATGTACAAAGTGTTGTTTGTTTTCCGTTTCGATTAAAGATGAAGAATATGAAATTTTACATAGTCTAGGTATTTGCAGAAAGTACCGTATACGTATAAATTTTGGAAATGTATTTGCCATGATTATTTGTTGTATTAATATATTATATATGGATAAAATACTTGTTTGGCGAAAGGGTTCGCCCTAATACATGTTTTTGCTAATATACACTATGTATGTTAAAAGAGTGTATTCTAAGTGTTTGTGAAAATGACTGAATGAGTATAGATTTCTCATTCGTGCTTGCCATGACTAATTGTCATGGATATATGATTGTTGTATTGGCGATACCCCTTTGACGAAATGATTTGCCCTAAATCACGCCACGGCCAATATACACTATATATGTTAAAATGTGTGGCCCAAGTGTTTATGGAAATGACTGAATGAATATGAAACTTGGATTCCCGCTTGCCATGACTATCCGTCGTGGGTGTACGCGTGTTATGATTGAGGCAACTCCCTAGTGAAAGGATTTGGCCTAATGCTTATGTGATCAACATATGTCATGTATGTTGATGTATGTATTTTAAAGTGTTTGTTGAAATGTCTTAATGAGTAGTAGTTAGTAAATTGTAATGTTTAAGGGTGTTGAGATATGATTCTCAACTTCTTAACTATGTGTATGATTTCTTTACATATCTGTGTGATTAGGAATTGAATATGTACAAACTCATGCTTATGTTGTACTTCATAACATGCTCAATTGATTATATGATTTTATCTACGTAATGCATATGTTTAAATTCATGTTTACATTGTATGATCCGTCATGGGTGATGGGGGAGTGGAGCAACGAGTAGAGCTGGGCATCGGTTCTGGTCAGACCGGATTTGGCTTAACCCAATCAGATCCGAAATTTTAATATACTAATCCAAAATCAATCAGATCCGAGGCCGAGTCCGAGTCACCTGACTCGGACAGATTCGATGCCACATTTACTTGACCCAATCCGAGTCTGACTCGGTCAGAAAAATCGAGTCGGATCGGGTTGGGCATTATTCGAATTATTTGATATGGTGTGGCCCAATTCAATCTTCAATATATCATAATTTTTTATTCAACGCCTAAAACAATATATCAAGATGGATGAACGGTTTAGATAACATATATACATCAAGGTGGGCCTCCATGAGATATCTCATTTGAGCGGTTCGTACACGCGTACGAAAATAGAGGCACATCTGCCGCTGCCGCCTGCCAGTGCTAGCGCCTGCAGTGCTACTGCTGCCTGTGTTGTCACATTGGCAGGCTATGAAGTAACATCATCAAATTCTATGGGCCCCACTACACTCTATGTGTTATATCCACACCGCCCATCAATTTTGAGATATCATTTTAGGGCATGAGTCGAATAATAATGTAAATAAAAATTTGTAGTGGACCACATCACAGAAAACAGTGGGGAGAGTGATTCTCACCGTTGAAACTATCCTAAGGCCCACCATAACGTTTATTTGAAATCCAACCTGTTCAAAAGTTGTAAAATACAAAAATAAGGGAAAATATAAATACCAGGTTGATCTAAAACTTTTGTAGTCCTTAAAAGCTTTTAATGGTGGGCGTCACTGTCCTTAAAGATTTTTATGCTGGGGTCCACTACAGCTTTGGATTTAATTTATTCTTTGGATATTGCCCTGAAATGATATCTTCAAATGGATGGATGGTTGGATACAAAACATACATCATGGTGGGGCCCAAGGAACTTGGTTATATCACTTTGATAAATACTCTCCAACCTACCGTATTGGCGTGCAAAGCACGTAATTCAAAAATCGGGCTGTTGCAGGCCAATTGACGTGCCGTGCAAGTTACTCGTAGCGAGTGAACGCTGCTGGGGCCTACCGTGAATGTATGTGGTGTATCCACGCCGTTCATTTATTTTTTCAGATTATATTAGCTGTTGAACTCAAAATTGACGAATATCCAAAGCCCAAGTGGACCACACCATAGGAAAAGGTAAAAATATTAATTTTCACTCCGGATCTGACCGGGTCGGGTCTGTCCAGATCCATTCGGATCGGGTTTTCGGATCGGAATGGTCCGGATTAGCCATTACCCGATCTAGATCCGACAACTAGTCGGATCTAAATGATCCTACCCGATCCTCACCGATCCAGGCCATCGGTTCTGTTCGGAACGGGTCGGATCGGGTCTGGTCCGGTTGGATCCACCGGATCGGGTAAAAAATGCCCACCTCTAGCAACGAGTACATGCAACAGCCCTGGTAGCCCTAAACGGATAATATCAGTCTTTGATTGTATGATTTGAATCTTGATCCATTACTTCTTTAACTATCTGCAATTGAATGCAATTGGGGCTATGATTATAGTCCAGGCAATCGGTAACGGGATCGAATTTGTGGCTGAGTTTCATTTGCCATGTGAGATGTGTTCGACGAACCCGAGTCGTACTTCGGTTGGCGATAGTGGTTGGCCACACGAAGTGCTTATGCGCTTCATATCGTTCAACTTGTTGTGCGCTCGAGCTAGCCGAGCTCGTCAAGTAACCCGATCTGTCTAATGTATGTTCACCATGTTTGGACGCCTATGCTTGAACCTAGGGTACCAAACTTACCAGTGAAATCTCCTCTAACCATGGTACCTCGATCCGCTAAGACTCATGAGCCGGGCATGGTGGTATGGGACACCATGGTCGACCTGTCTGCCTACGCTGGGGCCACGTGCCTCCCCGTAGCGACCAGTGAGCAACCAGACTCGTGAGCCGATTATGGTGGTATGGGACACTATATTCGTGTTGTCGGCCTACATTGATAAGGTGATGGGGGAGTGGTGCAACGAATGCGAGCAACAGCCCTGGCAGCCCTTTGTAGTGACCTCGGGCATACTCTGAATTGCGGTGAGGCTACGAGTTTTGCTGCAGTGTATAGAGTATGAAACTAGGCCTGTATCTGTATAGTGATGAATCGTTAAAAAGGTGATGAGGGAGTGGTGTAACCTTTGTGCGTAACAGCCCTGGCAGCCTTTGTAGCGACCTAGAAAACAGACCATCGTCTGAGATTAACTAGGACTGACGACCCTAGAATGGATCATGTTTGGGAATGATACAAGGGAGGTACCTTAGTTTCCCAATCCTGCTGTTTGAAATGGACTAATAACAACTGGGTAAACATGCTCATCATTGCATTACATGTGCCTGGAAGATGTAGAGCATTGAGGGATGAAAGCATGTGGCGAACGTAAGATGGTGTCGCATGAGGGTGGTTTGGCAAGGGCATACATCATGACTACATTCCATACTTGCATTAACAAGAGTATTTAGAATTGTTTGATTTTACTGTTTTATTATTATTGCTTGACTGAGTTGATAACATGTTAACCTATGCTTTACTGTTCCACTGAGTTGATCACTCACTCCCACGTTACGGGATGGTGTTGTACACACCAACCAGATTTGTTGAGTTTCAGGTGATGGCGATGCTTATGAAGCAGAGCCGGACTACTACTATGATGTTGAGGGGGAGTTCTCCTACATGTAACTCTCTGACAGGTCTATGAAGACCTGGTATTGTATTGACGGGGCTATGGTACTTGGGATAGAAGACATTACACTTACACATTTGGTATATTTTAAAATCGTACTTGTAATTATTTAACCTGGTAATATTATCACACTCTGGAGACTCACCACAGTTTATATATTTTATTTATCTATTATAGTCTTCCGCTTGCTAATTCATTTGTCTCTGGAGTATGATATGCTGTTTTGGCTTAATCTCACTCATGTTCACTACACTAATGCAAACAACATTCAATCATCATTCATTTTGTTGCATAAGTGATGCGTTGGAACTCGGAAGTTGAGTTTATGCTCGACCCCCGATTTTCAGGGCATTACAATATGGTATCATAGCATGATTTGGATTAAACCGGACCTGGGTTATGGTCACACGACGCACTCTGACGCACTCTGACTTAGGAGGGAGCGACGGAACATAGAAACAGTTGTAGGTATCTCGATTTCGCCAATTGGCGAAGTTCACTAAAAACGAACGCCGAAATCGAGTCTGTATTCAATCATGGTCGCACGGGTCGACCTTAAAACATTCCTAGGCCGTCTATTAATGAGTCTAGATCACAATCCACCTCATCCCAACCATTAAAAATCTATAGAATACGGGATAAACGTGATGAGGATAACTACTCCGAATCCTCGGAGCTTCTCTGGACTCCTCACAAAGACTTCTTAAGTCTACGAGAAAAGAAAGCAGAAAGTATAAATAAATTCAAATAAATTTGAAATTGATTAATGAATGACAAAAGAAAAATGAGTTCACAACCCTTTAAATAGGGATACCAAGTAATGGGAAAGAAATCAGAAACAAACTACAACTAAAACTCCTAGAATTCGCGACTTACTATAAGGTCGTGATGTCTATTAGTGCGCAAGGTTTTCGGCCAAAAATAGTAAGTGTCCTCTTTGGCTTCACCAAACCGTTCTCCTAATTATTCTAAGCTCTTTTCACAATGGGCGTAACTCCTAAAGCCCAACAGATGAAGAGTAATCAAACTAAAACTACTATTTTTAGTAAAATGAAATTGAAACAGGGAAACGACCGTCAATCGGGGGTTTTTTTTACAATTTCGAGCTGCGCAACTCGGCATAGCAGGGTTAGTTGGCTTCATTAGCTCGCTCTACCCCAAATTCATATATTTTACATCAGATAACTCATTCTGGATTGCAAGATACGTCCGATTTGCCCCGAAACTACCCGAAATGGAGCGAATCGGGGTCGTGGGCCTACCCACGTTAATTTAGGAGTGCCCGGGGTGGGACCCAGGATTTTTTGGGGCCTAGGGGACAGGAGGGTCTCGTCCATGGGGCCCCCCTCGTGATTTGAACAGTTGGTCGGCGAGGCCTCGCCAGATTTTGGGCTGAGTCGGGCCCGCGGCTCGGGCCGATCCATTTTGGGGGTCTAATAAACCCACTGATGTAGCTCCCGTCCCATTTCAATATCACAAATCCCAACTTCCTTCACAAACCACCCCTCCAAGCTCTCCCTTTCCTTCCAAAATTCAATTTTCTCTCTCAAACCTCCACTCCAATCGCTCAACCTGTCATTTTCGGCCACAACCCCTCCATAGTCATCGTTCACAGCCATCCCTACCTCCCTACCCTCTCCGATCTCTCTCATTTAGGCCCTTACACGCCCCATGTGAAGCTCAAAAACGTGTAAGCTCCCAACCCCTTCTAGTTCTTCATTTCCTACATTTCTTTCCTTTCATTTGGGCCTTTACAACATCTGTTGAGACCCAAGTCCATGGAGAACCAAAACTCCAGTCCTTTTTCTCCCTTTAGGGCCCGTTCGGCCAAATGCATTAGGTGAGTAAGGTGGATAGAATTGTAAAAGTAACAATAACTGTATGTGTAAGGTATGGTCCTTGGATTGGGTGTATCCCATGTTTTCTGACACCATGTTTAGAATGTACGCAATTAAAAGTAAATCCCGGAATTTTCCTTTCAAATTACACTTAGAAATTCATTATCCTGGGATTTAGAAATCCCATCTCACCCTTTTCCAACACCAGACTCATTTTCCAAAGCCTATAAAATTAATTTAACCCCACCCACCCTCCTACCAACCATGCCACTCCCAATCCTGAGGAAGGATTAGTAATGCAGTTCCATTTAATACAACTTAAGACCACTGGCCAAATAGTGTTGAAGTGATAAAGTCCCTTGATATACATTAACCCACCACACTCTGATAGCTTAAGCTTTTAGAGTAAATGGTTGTTTGACAAATAGGCCCTTAGAGTTTTGGACTTAAAGTTGGTATTTTTAGATTTCAAAGAATTTGACAATATAAGGAATCCCATAAACTCATAGCGCGAACCCTATGACCAACCTAGATGGTATAAGCCTGTGTGAAATGCTCGAGCATAGTTAAATTTAAGTTCGGGCGACTTAATTCCGATTAGCCAACTTTGACCCTAGGTGATAAAACCCTCCTTGTATTAGAAATGATGTGAAATCATCTAACGTATGAGCATAAACTTTGGACTACACCTATGAATTTTCACTACTCCTAAATTAAGACTATACTACCGGTTACATTAGAGAATGCCAGAGATCGATAGATGTAGCTAGGTCAAATCAATACACCTCTTTGATCTGGGTGGCGCAGCGAAAAGTGTAGTGGACCCTACCCCACTGGCCCAAGATCGAAACTGTGCTCGTTGAATACGAACATTATAGAAGCCCTAGCAAGTTTTACTATGAGAAACCGTTTTAGGATAATCTAGTAAGATTTGATTCACCATTTCCTTGGACATAGATAATAACAAGGACTCTCTTAAACTAAGACCTAAAGGGCAACCTTAGACATAGACAATTTGAGCATTTCAATGATGGACATTCCCTACGTTTCTAAAGTGATCGGACTACGGAGTTACTGAAATATACAACTGCGAAACATTCGTGACTTGACCCAATTCTCAATCCTGGGCGACTACCAACGGATTCACTGCTTGACCGAGCAGAAGAACAGGATCTACCAGGACTATGAAGGGATACGATGAGCCTTCTACCCTGGTCAGGTAGATGATCGATGTATCGGGATCAAGCCCACTATTACCGTCTCTCCGTGTTGGTCAAACAATGAAAATAGCTATCTTACTCTAAATTATTGAGAATTGTCGTCAAGACTCCAAATAGGTAAAGAAATAAATTGTAGCAAACCATCAGGGTATGAGAAATGGATAAAGAAATATGTTTTAAGGGGGGTAGACTAAAATGAACCAGGCTAGTAATATACCCTACGCAATAAAACCTAGGCAAAGAAATAATTAAATCCTTCCTTATTACCCTTAGGCAATTTCGGGGACGAAATTTTGTTTTAAGGGGGGTAAATTGTAACATCCCGGATTTTTGCCAACCTGGGATTAGACGTCCTTAGGCAATGGGTCGATCCTAACACCTTATTAACTTGTCAAAACTCAGTCCCAAAGGATAAAATCGCTTGTAAACCCATTTCTTTTATAAATCCCACCCTTCGCCACCTTGTTCTTTAAAATTTTCTAAGTACTTTCACCTTAGACACTATCTTAAACTAGCTAAGTATTACAACTCAGATTACTTTATATACAAACTACAAAGGCCCAGGTACCACCTCAGACAGAAATCATACAGGGACTAAATCCTTTAGAAATTAGGCGAGAATTAGCTAGTGTTAAACTAGAGTGCCTGTGAAATTAGCACCAATCACTTTAAATACGATCTGCAAGACCCAAAACTTGTAAAATCATTGACGCTAGGTTACCCTAAAATCTAGGATCAATCTCATTACCCGGCTGCTTTCGGGAGCATCTCGAAACTCCGTATCAGATCTGGACCGCACGTCGGAAGTCCGATTAACACGAAGTTAAGGAATTAGGACCGACTTGTTGGGCTTGACAACCATCTCGGAAATCAAATCCAGATAATGTCCCAGTGTAATTCGCTTGAGTTCGGAGCGAGGAGTGTGAAAACACTTGAATTTCTTTACAAATAAATATCTCAAATAGTAATCTGGCACCTCTCGCTTGCGAATCAGTTTTAAGTAACCAGACCGTCAGAATCAGACCAAATTACACCCTCAGATCAGGAGAAATTTCATACACATATCCATGTACTCAGAATCTCCGATCGAGATCCGCTGACCGTTGAACTGAAACTGGTCCGCCACGCGTGATCTGGGAATCCCACTGAAACGAAAACTTAGCTCCACCTAGATCCAAGGTTGGTGAGCTTAAGTCCGACCTTTGGCTCAAGGCAGCCCGCTAGAAGTCCTCCGTTGAGCTGAAACTGACCCGCTTTGGTTATAACCTAAGTATACTTTGACCTGGAGTCTATTTCAGTGAGTTTTTAGACTATATAAGGACCTTAAACCCTCTCTCATTGCAGCCATACGAATTTAAGAGAAGCCCTAGAGAGAGAAGAGAGAAAAGAGAGAAAGTGAGAGAGAAGTGGGAGATTCTCCCTGCCACTCTTCCCTGCTGCTATCCATGCTCAATCACTCCGTTCTAATCGCTTTTCCGACGATTCCAGCTCCATTTTTAGATTAAAAACCCTAACCCTAAACTGATTTGGGGTTTTGATAGTTGTAGGTTATGAAATAGCTAACCTATTTTATTCTCTAGGTTACTAAACTGCCGGATACGGAAGCTTGACAAACCTATCGTATTCATTACGATTCTACGATAACAGGTGCGGACTTTAGGTGTATAGGTTATGGTTTTCAACGCTTTCAATGTCAGATAATGATAGATTCATGATCTGCATTCAATTGCACATGTACAAAGTGCTGTCTGTTTTCCGTTTCAATTAAAGATGAAGAATATGAAATTTTACATACTCTAGGTATTTGTAGAAAGTACTGTATACGTATAAATTTTGGAAATGTGTTTTCCATGATTATTTGCTGTATTAATATATTATATATGGATAAAATACTTGTTCGGCGAAAGGGTTCGCCCTAATACATGTTTTTGCTAATATACACTATGTATATTAAAAGAGTGTATTCTAAGTGTTTGTGAAAATAACTGAATGAGTATAGATTTCTCATTCGTGCTTGCCATGACTAATTGTTATGGATATATGATTGTTGTATTGGCAATACCCCTTTGACGAAAGGATTTGCTCTAAATCACGCCACGGCCAATATACACTATATATGCTAAAATGTGTGGCCCAAGTGTTTGTGGAAATGACTGAATGAATATGGAACTTGGATTCCTGCTTGCCATGACTATCCGTCGTGGGTGTACGCGTGTTATGATTAGGGCAACTCCCTAGTGAAAGGATTTGGCCTAATGCCTATGTGATCAACATATGTCATGTATGTTGATGTATGTATTTTAAAGTGTTTGTTGAAATGTCTTAATGAGTGGTAGTTAGTAAATTGTAATGTTTAAGGGTGTTGAGATATGATTCTCAACTTCTTTAACTATGTGTATGATTTCTTTACATATCTATGTGATTAGGAATTGAATATGTACAAACTCATGCTTATGTTGTACTTCATAACATGCTCAATTGATTGTATGATTTTATCTATGTAATGCATATGTTTAAATTCATGTTTACGTTGTATGATCCGTCATGGGTGATGGGGGAGTGGAGCAACGAGTGCGTACAAAAGCCCTGGCAGCCCTAAACGGATAATATCAGTCTTTGATTGTATGATTTGAATCTTGATCCATTACTTCTTTAACTATCTGCAATTTAATGCGGTTGGGGCTATGATTATAGTCCAGGTAATCGGTAACGGGATCGAATTCGTGACTGAGTTTCATTTGCCATGTGAGATGTGTTCGACGAGCCTGAGTCGTACTTCGGTTGGCGATAGTGGTTGGCCACACGTAGTGTTTATGCGCTTCATATCGTTCAACTTGTTGTGCGCTCGAGCTAGCCGAGCTCGTCAAGTAACCCGATATGTCTAATGTATGTTCACCATGTTTGGACGCCTATGCTTGAACCCATGGTACCAAACTTACCAGTGAAATCCCCTCTAACCATGGTACCTCGATCCGCTAAGACTCATGAGCCGGGCATGGTGGTGTGAGACACCGTGGTCGAGCTGTTGGCCTACGCTGGGGCCACGTGCCTCCCCGTAGTGACCAGTGAGCAACCAGACTCGTGAGCCCTGACAGGTGGTATGGGACACTATATTCGTGTTGTCGGCCTACATTGATAAGGTGATGGGGGATTGGTGCAACGAATGTAAGCAACAACCCTGGCAGCCCTTTGTAGTGACTTCGAGTATACTCTGAATTACGGTGAGGCGACGAGTTTTGCCGCAGTGCATAGAGTATGAAACTAGGCCTGTATCTATATAGTGATGAATCGTTAAAAAAGTGATGGGGGAGTGGTGTAACCTTTGTGCGTAATAGCCCTGACAGCCTTTGCAGCGACCTAGAAAACACACCATTGTCTGAGATTAACTAGGACTGACGACCCTAGAATGGATCATGTTTGGGAATAATACAAGGGAGGTACCTTAGTTTCCCAATCCTGCTGTTTGAAATGGACTAATAACAACTGGGTAAACATGCTCATCATCGCATTGCATGTGCCTGGAAGATGTGGAGCACTGAGGGATGAAAGCATGTCGCGAACGTAAGATGGTGTCGCATGAGGGTGGTTTGGCAAGGGCATACATCATGATTGCATTCCATACTTGCATTAATAAGAGTATTTAAAATTGTTTGATTTTACTGCTTTATCATTACTACTTGACTGAGTTAATAACATGTTAACCTATGCTTTACTGTTCCACTGAGTTGATCACTCACTCCCACGTTACGAGACGGTGTTGTACACACCAACCAGATTTGTTGAGTTTTAGGTGGTGGCGATGCTTATGAAGCAGAGCCGGACTACTACTATGATGTTGAGGAGTTCTCCTACATGTAACTTTCTGACAGGTCTATGAAGACCTGATATTGTATTGACGGGGCTATGATACTTGGGATAGAAGATATTACACTTACACATTTGGTATATTTTAGAATCGTACTTGTAATTATTTAACCTGGTAATATTATCACACTCTGGAGACTCACCACAGTTTATATATTTTATTTATCTATTATAGTCTTCCGCTTGCTAATTCACTTGTCTCTAGAGTATGATATGCTGTTTTGGCTTAATCTCACTCATGTTCACTACACTAATGCAGACAACATTCAATCATCATTCATTTTGTTGCATAAGTGATGCGTTGGAACTCGGGAGTTGAGTTTATGCTCGACCCCCGATTTTCAGGGCGTTACAACCACACTTCAGGAACAGTGGAATTTTTAACTATGGAATCATTATCACCACTGCTATTTGTGGTATGGTCCAGATGATCTTTTGATTTGATTCATTATTTGGATAATGCTCTAAAATGATCTCTATAGTTGGAGGAATGGTGTGGCCCAAGTAGTGCGGCCTACTTGTTATTTTTGAGAGACCTAATATGACGTATTTGGGGCCCATGGGTTGAGGCCCGTTGAGATGTATTTGGGGCCCATGGGTTGAGGCCCATTGAAATGTATTTGGAGTCCATGGGTAGAGGCCCATCGTGACATGTGAGAGGCCCACTTGATGTATTTGAGGCCCATTGGTGTGGCCCATTGATGCAGCCCACTTGATGTATATGAGGTATGATATGATGTATTTATGGCCCATGTGCCGAGCCCCACTTTGATTAGTTTGAGACCCACTGTTGTGGCCCAATGCAATGTATATGCAGCCCATGAGCGAGGCCTATAGCGTTATATGTTTGGCCCTTTATGTGAGGCCATGGGCCCACTATGATGTTCGGCCCTATGTAAGCCACTCCTTGGGAGAAATGTTGGTTAGATGTCCACATTGATGGGCAATGATGGTTGGATGTCCACATTATAACCTTCCCTTGGGCCTTGTTAGGCCCATTCTCATCATTCCCATAATGGGTTAACCCAAATAAGTAGGCCCCATTCGCCGTAGAGGAATGACTCCATGTTATCGGATTTGATATAACCACAGCCGAAGGCCGACCTTTATATTATGGTTGATCGGCTGTTCATTTATGGACTCAGTCTTGTTTATATGCCGATTGTATAGGCCGATTCCGATTGTCGAGGCCGAGTATCGAGGCCGATTCTAATTTGTCGAGGCCGATTATATAGGCCGATTCCGATTGTCGAGGCAGAGTATCGAGGCCGATTCTAATTTGTCGAGACCGATTCTGATTTGTCAAGGCTGATTGTATAGGCCGATTCCGATTGTCGAGGTCGAGTATCGAAGCCGATTCTGATTGTCGAGGTCGAGTATTGAGGCCGATTCTGATTTGTCAACACTGATTGTATTGGCCAATTCCGATTGTCGAGGCCGAGTATCGAGACCGATTCTACTTTATCGAGGCCGATTGTATAGTCCGATTTTGATTGTCGAGGCAGAGCATCGAAGCCGATTCTGATTTGTTGAGGTCGATTGTATATGTCGATTCTGATTTGTCGAGGCCGATTGTATAGGCTGATTCTGATTGTCGAGGCCGATTTTGATTGTCGAGGCCGATTGTATAGGCTGATTCTGATTGTCGAGGCCGATTTCGATTGTCGAGGCCAATTCCGAGTGTCGATTCCGATTATTGAGGCCGATTTCGATTGCCGAGGCCGATTGTCGTGACTTATGTGATGTATGTGCGGCCCATATTTGAGGCCCATTGTGATGTGTATTCAACCCGTGTTTAAGGCCCAATGTGATGTATATAAGGCCTATGTGATGAGGCCCATTGTGATGCAATTGAGGGCTAGACGATGGAGCCCATTGTGATGTACATTAGGCCCATGTGAAAGGCCCATCGTGATGTGTATTAAGCTCTTGAGTGAGGCCCATGGTGTTGTATATCAAGTCCTTTGTGAGGCCATGAGTCCACTATATGTTAGGCTCTATGTGGGCCACCCCTTGGGGGCATTGTTGGTTAAATGTCCACATTGTCGAGACTGATTGTCGAGGCCGATTGTTGATGCCGGTTATTGATACCGATTATGAGTATGTGATAGCGTGGCATCATGATACATGCCCATACGCATCATCTGCATGTTTGATATGAGATATGGTTGACCGTTGCATATGCCAAAGGGTAGGTTGTTCATAGGACTCCCTAATAGGCGAAGTTGCCCCACATGAGCGCACGGTATGCATAAGATTGATGCATGATTGGACCGTGTGACTCATGCATCTCGTATTATGTGATTATGATTACCGTACGCCCTAGCGACATCAGGGCTGTAGCCTCCACATGCATATCGTGGATGACCAGATGGAACATCAGAAATCTGTTCTACATGGGGTGCTATAGATATCCTTGAGTGAAAGTTCCAGAACCCTCTTGGTTCCAGAGGTTGCTCCAACGTCTATACCGAGTGGATGCATGAGCGCATGAGGGTCGTATACCGTTAGGCCACGTCTCCCACTGTGTCGTGGTCAATTGGAAGGGGGTACGGCCTTACCTGCCTGAGAGGAGGGGGCAATGTCAGGCTGAGTCTGACCAACTCGAGGAATGGGTCCGCTATCGACTAGTCGGGCCGGATATTGGTAGGCGGATAGTGAGGTCTCTTCCACACACCTTGTTGAGCGCGATGGGGAGACAATCTGGTTTGGAGTGTAATAGACCCCGGTGATTTTCCAAAGAGAAACCGTACTGATATGTGGACTTATTGAGTTGGAGTTGCATACTCATGCATTCATTTCATACACTATCCACTCGGGCTGGTGGTGCGCAATTAATTGTTGTGTACCTTCCCATGGTCAGGATTTCGGTTGGGCGCGTGACTAACATGAGACCAGGAGTTTACCATATTGAGTGTATCTATCCAAATTTAGGTATGGGACTAGTTTGAATAGAAGTCCCTTGTAATAGACCCCGTAGCCTGCGATATTACGTACTACATCCCGACTTCACTCTAGCTTGGTTATTTCATTCGCACCGCATATTGCATTGCATCCATAACATTTAGCATTTTGGGTTACTATATTTTTGCATTTATATGACCTAGATAAGGCTGATGGTATTAGTAGCTCTTCCAAATTGCATATTGTATTGCATCCTCGATAACTGATATCTGGTTCATTATATTTCTGCATTACATAGCCGTTTTACATTACTTTCTCAATATATGACATAGGCTTGCTATGTATTTTCATCGCATATCTTGGATGAGGTTGATGATATTTTTATGAACTTGCAGTATTTTCGCTTACTCTGATATCGTATGATTCATGCCAGTAATTCCGATATTGTATGATTAAGGCATTGTATTGAATACTTGGCACTTATCTTGTGCACACACTTACACCACCCTCTAAGCTTTCTATAAGCTTATGCACGATAGATGCGTGCAGGTGACGATAGGACGCAGTCGAGCCGGGGCAGGAGCGTGTGGCAGAGCTTCTGGAGATTTTATTATATGCATGTATTTCCTTTTCAGTATTGTACTCAAATGATTATATTAGTGGATATGTGGTGATGATGTTGTTCTTATGATTTTGGTATACTTGTGGTTATGCTTCTTATGAGACAAATTCATGTTGAAAATCATCCTTGTAGGATCCCAGGATCGAAACCTGGTATATGGGCGTTAGGAGTCGAGAATGGGGTATTATGGAGGCTGTCGGCACCGGATTTGGTGATCAAAATTCCTGTGAATCCGATTTTCGGGTTTGGGGCGTGACAACGGAGGCTGTCAGCACCAGATTCGGTGATCGAAAATTTTGTGAGCTTGATTTTCGAGTTTGGGGCGTGACACAAAGGCTAGATACTAAAGTGTTGAGGTCCCTTACTTACTTTCATAATCAGGAAACTCCATTAGTTAGGTGATGATTCCTCCCCTTGAGCTTTCCATCTTTGAATCAGATCAAGGATAAACTTTTACATTAACTATGAATGATGTCTTAGAGTTTAATTAATAATTTGATTAGCTTACTTGAATACATGTTTTAGAAGCGATAATCTATGATCATACATATCCAACTTGATTCCTTAAGTGACTCTTGAATTATATTTACATGAATACTTCAGTTCTACTTTGATTAGTAAATCATGCCTTAGTCATTTAAGATAGTTCGTTACTTGATCTCTATGTCATTCTCAAATACTATTATATTGTTTGCAAGACACATATGAATCAAAACCTCTCTAGTCAAGGAGGGAAACCTCTATTTAAGAAAGAGAGTCCGTACTTAGGGTGTAACGAGATTGATTATGCTAGAAATAGATCCTTAACATGGAGGTTATATTAGTGACAATTTAATTCATGTGATTTACCATTTATGGGGTGATTCCACCTACCTGACTATGGAATGAACCACTCAACATTTTTATCACCGTTGTTTATTCGCATTTGAAGAAGCATACATACCAACTCATTTTAATCATTGTATTTAATATCTTCGACATTTCATTCATACTCAACATACGATGGTAGTTTCTCATACGTTGAGAATTAATTGGCCACATGTTGATGGGTTCTATCCACACCCTAAGGTGGTAGACTCATGGGCCAGGGATGGTGGAAATGGGACACTATGCCCGAGCCGTCGGCCTACGCTGGGTGACGAGCCCCCCGTAACGACCTTGAGTTTTATTAAACCGGCTGATTGTAATTGGACTAATAATGGCCTAGCTAATCATGCATACATAGCATATTAGCGATGACGGGTAGATATTTCTAGATGTTGTAGCACGTACCCTCCGGGTTATTGAGGGTATCGTTTCGCTAGCTGTCAGACCATTGACTATCGATTTACGTACGTGATGTACAATAGACAGTCATTATGTGGTACGTGATATACACATGTGATGTGCTTCGCTAATGATCAGCCTTTGCATGGGTGACGAGCCCAGCTGTCGAATGGATGAGCATCCCCATGTCGATAATGCATTCACGCATCCATGCATATAATAAAACTGCATTTTGTTATGTTTTATTTGCTTGGTTGCTTTCATACTATACTTGTCTAAGTCGGCGGTGTGTAATCTTGAGGGGAATTCACACTGAGCTAGTCACTCATCCATCAAATATATAACCGTACAGGTAACACAGGTAGCTTAAGTGATATTTAGCTTCAGACTGATGAAAAGCCTGGTATAATTGTTAAGGATGCATGGTTGTACCTGTCAAGAGAAGCTGACGATCTTGCAGCTTACGCTTAAATTTATTTTAATATTTCTTATGTATTAAATTATGTAAATCTTGTATTTATTAATATCGAGACATTGGTTTGTATAAGTCATGATGGACAGTCTCTTCTATATTTTAAATGTAAATGCAAATTTCTCTTTATGTTGATTTGTCCATCCTACGCTAAACTGCTGACTCTGAAAAATTAAAAATATATATATATGGAATTTGGCTCTCTATATGTTAACACTCGGGTTTTTGGGAAATGAGTCATATACTCGGGTCCTGAAAACACGAGGCGTTACATAAGGCCTTGTGTAGGCCATCGATGGATGAAAAACGTGCACCTTGTATAGGTTATGAAGGTTTATGGTGAACCTGATTTTAAACCATCTGAATAGTGAAATCTGGCACACTCTAGGAAAGAGTGGGTCAGTCGGGAGTACAGTAGGCATGTAGCCGAACCACTAAATATCATGTACATTGTGGTGAATGATTTAAATCTTTATTTCTTATGTTTGGCTTAACAATGTACTCTGTTTATTTTCTGCAACAAACATGTTTGAAAAAATGCATGAATGATGTGGTTCACTAAATTGACTATGTTTATGCACTTATTCTCATTTAGAATTCTTTACTTGTGTATCTAGAAGTAAGTGCATGTTAATAGTTTAAATAAAATTTGAAAAGTCATATTCACCCCCCTCTAGGACATTAAACATATCTTCAAGCTTCGCTTGTAGCACTAAAACCACAATTTCATATCTAACTCCTCCGTGACTATGTGGATTACTTTGCCTGGGATTATCATGAGATGCCCGGATTAGATCAGAGACTGGTGGAGCATCGCCTACCAATCAAAGAGGGCTTCAAGCCATTCAAGTAACCAACAAGAATGATGACTCCCAAAGTCACCCTTAAAATGAAGAAAGAAATCGAGAGGCTGTTGAAGGCAGGGTTCATCAAACAAATCAGATATGTAGATTGGATTTCAAAAATCAACTTGGTAATCAAGAAGAATGAGAAGTTAAGGGTCTGCATTGATTTCAAGAACCCAAATCTTGCAACTCCTAAAGATAAATACCTTCTGTCAATGGCAGACCAACCGATCGATAGTGCCATAGACATAAAATCATGTCCTTCATGGACAACCATTTGGGAAACAACTAGATCTTCATTATTGAGGAAGACATCTTGAAGACGACGTTCCGATGCCCTGGAGCGATCGAGACCTACTGATGGGTTGTGATGCCTTTCAGACTCAAGAATGTAGGCGCCACTACCAGAGGGCCATGAATGTTATCTTTTCATGACATGATCAACAAGTTTATAGAAGTATACATCAATGACATTGTGGTAAAATTAATTGATTTGGGGGACCACTTTGCCGATCTAAGGAGATCCTTCGAGCGTATGAGGAAACACAGTCTGAAATGAACCCTTTGAAATGCGCATTTGGAGTCTCTACTGAAAACTTTATAGGGTTTCTCATTCATCAATGGGGCATAGAGGTCAACCAGAATAAGGGTTAAGCCATCATAGAAGCAGCGCGTCCTAAAAACAAGTTGTAAAGGTTCATCAGGCATGTAAATTTTCTATGCTGATTTATTTCAAATTCAACAAGGAAGATCAACCCCTTTTCACAACTCATTAAACTGAATGCTAATCACGAATTTGTTTGGCAATCGGAGCATCAGGCCATTTCCAACTAGTTAAAGGAGTATCTCATGAAGCCTCTTGTTTTAATTCCCTAAAGAAAGGATGGGTCATTTTGATTATACATCTCGGCCACCGAAGAATCAGTTAGAGCGTCGCTTGCGCAGGAGAACGACGATAGGAATGAGCAGGCCATTCATTGCTTGTTTAGGACACTGCATGACGCCAAAAAGAGATATTTGGCCATCGAAAAGCCTTGCTAATATTATACTTCGCCGTTATTGAGCTCCATCATTATCTGATGACTGGCATGGTCCATGTCATCTCATCGACATATCTGATCAAATACATGTTTACCCGACCAATCTTGAGAGGGAGGATAAAAAAAATGGATCTTGGCCCCATCAGAGTTTTCATTCTATATGTTCTGCATAAAGAAGTCAAATGTCAAGCATTAGTAGCTTTCTTAACCGATCATCCCATGTGTGTCGATGATTAGATCACAACAGAGGAACTAGAGATTCTTATTATCCACATATATAGTTCCATGACGACCTACGTTTAATGGGTCACATACAGAGCATTCCTCTGGAACATGGATAATCATAATCTCTCGTACTAGAAGAAGGAAGGAGTATGCATTCTAGCTCAAATTCGACTACAACAATAGGGCCTAGTATGAAGCACTTATTATCGGCTTAGATATCCTACTGGAATTAGGGGCTAGAACTGTCTAAGTCATTGGTGAATCGTTACTAGTCCTGAATCAACTAGTAGGATAATATAAATGCAGAAGCTCAGCACGTTGCCACATTATGGGACTATTGTGTAGCTACTAGACGATTTCGATGAGGTCACCCTGAGGTATATCCCTCAAGAAAACAACAAAGACACCAATGAGAAGGTGCAGATTGTGATATGGTTGAAGCTCATAGAAGGAATATCCGAGAGGTTTCTCATAATACAAAAATGTTCGTTACTGGCACACAACAAAGGGCTTTTGTTGTAAAGGTAGCATCATTGGATCTCAAAGTTAACGACTGGTGGTTCCCAATTATACGGTATTTAATGAGGCAAAGTATGAGAACCGAGAGGTCAGTGTGACAGATCTCCCTGCATTATCTAATCCTAGACAATGATTTGTGCCAAAAGGAACTGATGGCCTCCTCCTGAAGTGTCTAGAGAGAGATGAGGCCATGGTGGCCATGAGTAAGGTGCATGAAGGCATTTGCGGAGCCTACCAAGTAGGCTAGAAATGTGATGGCTAATCCAAAGGTATGGTTACTATTAACCGACGATCCATAAAGACTGCATGAACTATGCGAAGGGATGTTAAGCATGTCAAAGGCATGACCCTTTACAGCATGCTCAACATTAGAGCTACATCCGATTGTAAAGCCACGACCGTTCTGAGGATGAGCTATTGACATCATAGGATAGATATATCTGCCCTCCTCAAAATAACTGAGCTTGATTATTATCTTCAACTATACACATTCAGTTATAAATACGAAGGGACAAACTCTTTAGCCGCCATTAGGAAAATGAATCAGCGCACACCACGTGGCCATGTTTATAATAGATCTAATCATGAATCTGGCCATGATATTCTCGGTGATACCGTCTCTCATAGTCATTTCAAAATGAAAGATCTTCCCAGAGATGTTCGGAGAGGCTGTAACGTTTAAGAAGATTCTGAAGGTCCTAGGATCAGACCGATGTCCAAGCGAATCTAGCCATGATTCAGACCCAAATAAGGAGAAACAGATACATTGGCTTGGGTAGGTCCGGAACCATGCCTCACTTGAAGTAAGGAGAATTCGAAGAGGGCCTGAGGAAGGATATGATCTACCCAATGACAGATCACCATCGGATAAATCCATACCACTCATTAAGGAGATAGGAAGAGATAGAGAGATTACTCAGATGCCCTACTTGATGATCCGATCTGGTGGTCGTGGTTCCATTGAGATCAAAAGAATGAGAGATCTCAATGTGATGAATCGGGCCCATCTCTAATAAAAAGATTGATGTCTGGTGTCAAATCCCATTCATATGGTCAGGATTCAAGTGATCTATATCAGGGGCACTCGGATGAATGGTCGTGATCAGTGAGGGATGCTCCCTTGATCAAGTCCGACGAATCCTATAGGGGATCATACACATATAGAAGTGGAGATCTGGAATCCAATGGTTCTAGATGTTTTGGAGATCTTCCTAGTTAGGAGATTCTAGATCTGCCAAGGAGACTTTCTTAACCAAAAATTCTGCGATGTGAGAGCGAAGGATCTAGAACTGACAAGGAAACCATAGCAAGGATTTCGCCACCTTGATAAACTATTAAAGGAGCAATCGAAAAAGAGCTCGAGGCCCTATGCCAAACACAATAATTTATTTTTTAGATTTATCTTTACCTTTCAATTTCTCTTTTCTTTGCATAGCCTAACCTAGCCTAGTTTTTACATAGCTACTGGCAGCGGCTCTCGTTATAGTACCTTAGGAGTAGAAGTAATTTCTACAGCCTTCAGTTTTAAAACCATGATCACCTAAGTTTCGATTTAGTTGATCACACCCGCCTTGATTGCCTTTTCCAATAGATGCATTAGGAATTTATCATTTTTTTTTCCAATTTTTTCGTTTATTATTTCTTGGTTGTCTCACAAGTTATCAATTGTAATGAGCATCATTTCTACATATTAATGAAATTGGCAATGTTTATTTAATTGGCTTGTGCATACTTGTTTATTTGAAAAGTATTGAATTGAAAGTGATGGTGAAATAACAAGTCCTTAAGTAGTAGACTTAAGTCTATCATCACGTGACAAAAAGAACTCATTTAAAATGGCCAACTCTTGCCCTTTTATAAATTACCTTAACGGAAGCATAAGCATTGGTGATTGACAAGACCATGGATCTTCATATTCAGTTTGCTCAACTTAACGCAGGAGCACCAACTATTCAATTAAACTTTGATTTGAGTAGAGCATGCTCTCACAGTATAACCCACACATGAAAATGAAAACCGAGCAGAGGCCCTCAAACACACAGATGGCTCAGTTTGGCAGCAATACCACACATCATAATTGCACACAATCTAAATATACAGGCCTTCACTCACTTATGGCCACCCTGTTTGTTTGAATGAATTGCGTGAACAGCCCCACAATGATACATGTGTTTTATCCATGCCGTCCATCCATTTTTCCAACTTATTTCAAGACAATAGCTAAAAATTGAGGTAAACTGAAATCTCAAGTGGATGACACCCTCGTGATACATTTGTGCTTCAACGCCCATCATTAAAAACTTCACAGGGTAGCAAAGTTTTGTATCAATTTGATATTTGTGCTTTCCCTTCATCCAGTTTGTGTGACCTGATCAACAAGTTGGATGACAAATAAACATTACAATAGGCCGATTGATTTTTTTAATGGTGGGAGTTCAATCACCACCGTTTCCTATGATATGGTTCACTTGAGAATTAGATCCGTCTCAGATTTGATATCATGCCCTAAAATTATATGGAAAAATTGATGAAAGATATGGATGAAACACATACATCATGGTGGGCCTATAACACTTATTAGTATGAAGACCTCACGGTCTACCCTTTCTATGTGGACCGTCTGTTGGACTTCTGGCCGTCCATTCATATTCCCAAGGAGCTTTGGTAAGCCCAGATACGCGTGTGATACAGCTCACACACACACCACATGTGCCAGTATGATATGATATGTCTAAGATCCAATCCATCCGTTAGAACAACCCCGCCATATTGATGCACCAGCCGAAGAATGAGGTTGATCCATTAGTCAGGTGGGCACACTTTGGAAAAAAAAAAAGACAAAAAATAAAATAAAATACAAAGGCTTGGAAAAACTTGGCTGAAGTTTTATAACCATCCACCTGTTTCCATACTGATGCACCAGCCGAAGAATGAGGTTGATCCATTAGTCAGTTGGGCACACTTTGGAAAAAAAAAAAGAGAAAAAATAAAATAAAATACAAAGGCTTGGAAAAACTTGGCTGAAGTTTTATAACCATCCACCTGTTTCCATACTGGGGCCACATGCTGAGCAGTCCAGATTTATTTGATAGATGGATTGGATCTCGCACATATGTGACATGCTGTCAGATCCGTGGCGGGTAAATGAGCTTTACTGCACACGCTTTCGCTTAGCAAAGCTAATACTTCGCAGTCCCACGAGAAACAGTGGGAAGTTTTGGAGAAGGCTGATATTTGTGTTGTCACTTCATTATGGTGGCAATCATCTTATTAACGGGCTGGATGGCGTATAAACATCACATCACGGTGAACCTCAGGAAGAAATCAATGGTGGGCGTTTCCATGTCTATTGTTTAGGGCCTGTTTCGACGGGCAGGGTGGATGGAATTAGGTTGTATTAAGATGGATTGGAAGGAGCAATCCCTAAATTTGGCCGGGCGTGCCAAACAGGCAGAAGTTGGATATAGCAATCCCAAGCAATTCACTGACATCACCATCATTACCTTGAAATCCACCCAATCCATCTTAATCCCATCTATTTTGGGTGGGACATGTTTGGTTAGACGGAGCGATCTCAGGATTGGCTGACGTAATTCTGGGATTGGCCGGGCGAGGCAAACATACTCGGTGGTAAATTCCCGGGATCCCATGGGATTGCCAGCAATCCCCTGACACAGCCATCATTACTTGCCATCCACCCAAATACAATCCAATCCCAAGGGATGGGCCCGTCCAAACCGGCCCTTACTGTATTGTAGCAAATTGGGTCTTGTGTCTACTTAATTTTTGAGCTATCGCCATGAAATGAGCTAGTGGACGGAGTGGATTTTATAAGCACATCATGGTGGGCCCGGGTTTGTACTGCAGGAATTTCTCCCAACATAGACTCACGTTGGGAGCAGAGCAGCCCAGATAACACCGGAAGCGGATTGGCTGTTGTATCAGACATTCAGCTATATAGCTGGTATAGATACGTGTCGTGTGAAAGACGAGCACCTAGGCTCCTCGAGCTCCGAGTTGTACGAACGGTTCAAATGATATGAAAGTTACGTGAGCCCCACAATGATGTATTTATTATATCCACACCGTTCATCAAAATTTCGATATCATTTTATAGTATTATCCCAAAAAATTGAATCATATCCAAAACTCAAATGGACCACACCACCAATAGCAGCAGGATAATAATTTTCACCGTTAAAAAATTCGTTGGGCCTACTGTAACGTTTATTTTCCATCCAATCAGTTCATAAGGTCACAAATACCTGGATGTAGAGGAAAATTGATTCGAAACTTCTATAACCCTTAAAGGGTTTAAGTGGTAGACGTTCAATCCCTAACTGCTCTTTACAGTGTGGTCCAATTTATCTTTATATTTATCTTATTTTTAGTTTCCAGCCTTACAACGAGCTTACCAAATGGATGGACGGTTTGGATATAACACATACCTTATGATGAGACCCACGAAGCTTGCTTACATCAATACACCAGTTATATAGCTTGTGTGTGGTACGCTGGGGACGGAACTGGATGGTATTAAGTGGGATATGATCCTGATTTACATCCACTCATCTGTTTGGATGGTTGGATGATACTCCAACGTGGTATACCTTGTAAACTGCACATGCTGCCTAGGGATTCTTGAAATCTTTCCTTTAGATTTCGCCCATCCCTCGATACAATATGAGATACGGAATGGGACCTAGAGGTGGGCAAAATGGACCCGATCCGGCAGATTCGCCCCGATTCGCCCTGATTTGAACAGAACCGATGACCTGAATCGGTCAGGTTCGGGTAGGATCAGTCAGATCCGAATGACAATAGGATCAGATTCGAGTATGTAGCAAATTTGACCGAACCGAACCGAAATCCCATCTGTTTGGATCCGACCCGATTTGATCCGGACCGCACCGGTATAGTAACTAGTATAAAAATAAAATTAAAAACTCACCCAACCCATCTCTCTCTCACACACGGAGATTCATCAGCAATGTCTGTAAGCAGCAACGCTTCAAAATCCATCTATTCAGCCCTAAAAAAGGCAACTTGGAAGATTAGATCCATCGCAAGATTGACTACTCCCTCTGACACAGCCCGTGGCTGATGGTCGGTGCTCTGTGGACACCACTATGATGTATGTGTTTCATCCATTCTGTTCATCCAATTTATAGATCATTTTAGGGTTTTATATATAAAAAAAAGGATAGAAATATAAATCTCAGGTGGACCACACCACAGGAAAACAATAATGAATGGATATCCACCATTATAATCCTCCTGAGGCCCATTGTACTGTTTATTTGACGTCTAATCTGTTGATTAGGTCATAAGGACTCAGACGAAGGGAAACAACAAATATCAGCTTGATCAAAAACTTTTATAGCTAGCAAAACGTTTTTAATGGTGAATGTTCATTCAACACTGTTTCCTATAATGTGGTCCACTTGAGATTTCGATATAACTCATTTTTTTTCTGGTAGCATAAAATGATCTATAAAAATAGATGGAGGGTATGGATGAAACACATACATCATGGTGGGGTCCACAGAGCGACGACTGGTGGCAACTGGCAAGGGAGTAGCCGTCCGTTTCCAGTACAGCGCTACAGTTGTACGCGTTTGGCAGTGGATTGCGTACTGAGTACCTCAGCACGGTAAGCGTACCGAGTAAACTACGTGGGGCCCAGTATCATTTATGCATTATATCCACTCCGTCTATCTCTTTTAACACATAATTTTAGGGATTTATCCCAAAAATGGAGTATATCAAAAGCTTAAATGGACCACACCACCAGAAACAGTGTGAATTGAACATTTACCATTGAAAAATTCTTGGGGACAATAGAAGTTTTAGATCAAGTTGATATTTGTGTTTTACCTTCATCCATGTCTTCTGATCGTATGAACAGGTTAGATGACAAATAAACATTATTGGGCCTTAGAAAATTTCCAGCAGTTGAAATCAATATTTTCACCTTTTCTAGTGGTATGGTCCACTTGAGCTTTCTATATGCATAAATTTTGAGTTGAAGTAATAAAATGATGTGAAAAAATGAATGGACGGCGTTGATAAACCACATGCATTCGTGGTGGGCCAACTGAGTTTACGTGGTACGATAAGAGCATGCTGAGTAACTCAGTACGCAATCCGATTGCCTGGCACCTCGTGCTCCTGGCGCTCCTGGAGCTCCGAGTTATACTAACGGTTCAAAGGAGATCAAAGTTATATGGGCCTAGAGTGATGTATTTATTATATCTACACCGTTCATATATTTTTATAGATCATTATAGAGTATTATTCAAAAAATGAATAATATGCAAAGATCATCTGGATCACACCACAAATATCAGCAAAGAATGATTTTCACTGTTAAACCATTCGTGTGGTCTACTTGATAGTTAGATATATCTTATTTTTCGTCTCAAGCCTTAAGATGAGCTTGCCAAATGGATGAATGGTTTGGATATAACACCTACCCCATGATCAAATCCACATAACCCGCTAACGTGGATGTATAATTCGAAATCACCTTGCGCTTGCGTGAAAAGTAAGTAAACATTCCGTGAGGAGCAAGGAACTTTAAAAGTTAAATAAAAACTTATACGTGGAGATTTATAGTTCTTTCATAGCCATGTGGGGCTCACCTTGATGTATATATTTCATCTAAGCCGTTTATCTATTTTGAAATGTTATTGACCACACCAATTCATACTATTCAAATCGTACCTAATCCGATCCGGCTCGGGTAAGGTCAACGAGAAATCGGGTCTGTCCGAATCAGGTGACCCGGATCCGGTCTTAGATCGGATCGAATTCGGGTCTAAACATTAGAAAATCGGATCTGATCGAGTTATACCTGATCCGATCCGATCAGGACCGATGCCCAGCTCTAATGGGACCACAAGTGGCCCACTGTGATGTATAATTTCTATCCATAATAAAGTCCATTCAATATAGAGAATTGGACCAAAACAAAGATAGATTTAGGGCTACCGTGGATTACATTATAGGAAGTAACGATGTTAAGGACGCCTACTGTTGAAAAATATATGATGTATTGCAATATACTTTGCATTTTCGAACACTCCCACGAGTTCATAGCCAAAGGATGATTGATTTCCATCACCCATCCAATAGAAAACAACCCGGATCATCAATCATTGACTATCCTCTCAATACCTTAAATCTAATTCCATCCCACATAAGCCGCTCCAATGCAATGTCCCAAACTGAACCCAGTGGGTGGTTCCCAAACTATGGAGTTATTTTGATGTATTTATTGTATATCCATGCCATCCATAAGTTTTTTTAATCTCATTTTATGGTATTTTACAAAAAAGAAAAAAAGAAAAAAAGAGATCAACTCAAGTGGTCCAAATCACAGAAACAATGGTCACCGAATGCCCACTTTTGAAAACTTTTTAGGGGCCAATATAATGTGCATTTCCCATGTAGCCCATTGATAAGGTTAGTAAGGCTTGTACATAGGGAAACATAAATATCTACCTATCCAAAACTTTAGTGGCCAGAAACAGTTTTAATGGTTATTGAATACTGTTTCACGTGGTGTGGTACACTTGATACTATGGATCTGCTTTATTCTTAGAACCATGACTTAAAATTATATGTAAAGACTGATTCACGGCGCGGATATACCGTAAATAAATCAAGATGGCCCCACTGTCAGGGAAACACCTTACATTGAATACCGTAAATAAATAAGATCATTCCATCTCGAATGACTTCCCCTCCAAAAGGATAGTTCCTCCACTGTCATCTCTTCTTCTGTTCCTCTTCTTCTCGCAGTGGAAATGGATTACCAGGAGAAGAATCTCCGTCGTCCACATGTCGCACTCCTATACGACGAGAGGATGTGCAGCCATGCCAACCCTAACGATGAGGACCACCCCGAGACTCCAGAGCGGATCAGAGCCATCTGGAAGAAGCTCGAATCCCGAGGAATCCCTCCAAGGTTTTCCCATCTCTGTAGAAATCTTGGATTCTTTTTAGAATTTCCGTTTTTGGCGATTCGTCGTCTTAGATGTTCCCTAGCGGTTCTGTTGTCGAATTTCTTGGAATTTTTTATTACAATTGGTTGTGAATTTTTTTGTATTATGATCTCATTTATGGTCTGGTGAGTTTTATCGGCATGGATGTTGGACATGGCCTGTGGGGCCCAACCACTAGTGGGTGGGTCCTACATAACTTTCCCGCTCCTTCTCTTTTTTCGTTTCGTATTTTCAAATTCGAAATGAATTTGAAATTCGATTTGGATGATAGAGAGATACAGAGGAAGAGGTTGGATCAGAATAATAGTCAGTTTGTGTCCATCTGGCCCACCCTTATACGATCCAAGCCATTGATCGTAATCCGGGGCCATTTTAACTGCAAAATCAGAGGGGTGATCAGACTTCTCTGCTCTCGTAGTGGTTAGGTGGACTACTGGACGTGCATCATAGATCTTTGGCTGGTAGCCTTGGCAATGGCAGCCATGGCCATCGCCGCCGGGAGCAGCCGTAGTAGCGGCACCCTTTCAACAAAAAAATAAAACAAAGGAGAAGGGGAAGTCACGGTTGGAAGGGAAACTTAGGTTTTCCTTTTTGGCTTGTGATTCAAGATCAATGGCAGCCATGGGCGATGAGATTTTGGGAGATGGTTTTCATAAAACCCTAAGTTCAAAACCTAAGTGAGAGAGAGAAAAAGAAGAAAGAGGGTCATGGGCTTTAGTTTCCGGGTCTAACTTGGTTGTTGGGCCTATCTAGAAGGGCCTGACTTCTTTTAGGTTTGAAGCCCATTGTAAAATCCAAACAAATTTATTTAAGTGAGAGAGGAGGTTGAGAAAAAGAAGAAAAGAGAATGATAGATTCTTTTTGGCATGGTAATGGGCCTATCTTTCAATTAGACCTAAATTAGTGTGTATTATGGCCCGTTTGTAGCTAGGGCTGTACATGAGCCGATCTAGCTCAAAAAGCTCGGTCGGCTTGGTTTGATGTAACTCGGTTTGACTTGGCTTGAATGACGACTCGAGGTGAGCCAAGCTTCATATGACCCAGCTCATTTTGAAAACGAGCCGAGTTCGAGCAGAGTGGAGCTTGACTCAAACTTGGCTAGGCTTGAATATAATATAATATATATAATATAATATAATATAATATATTATATTATATTATATTAATGTATATTTAAAAACAAAAAAACCCTACCCTACCCGTCCCTTTCTTACATTTTCCTTTCCTTAACCCAACCCGTCATGCCCACCCGAACTCCTCTCTCTCTCTCTCTCTCTCTCTCTCTCTCCTTCTCCCCACTTGGCCACTCGCCCGAGCTCGACTCAGCGTCTGCCCAGCTTAGTGTTTTTGCTGCACGGCTCGCACCCACCCACCAGACTCACACACACTCTCTCTCTCAACAGCAAGGTACCTCTAATCTTTGAATTTTTATTTTATTTTATTTTATTATTATTATTTTTTTAATGTAATTGTTTGAAAATAGGGAAATCCCAAATCCAAAAATTGAGATTTAGGGTTTTGAATCTTTGATTTGGGGGGTCAGGTGGGGAGGTGTGGTTCGAGTTAGAGTTGGGTCGGGTCGGGTGTGGTTCGAGTTAGGGCTAGTTTGGGTCTGGTGTGGTTCGTGGTAAGGCTAGTTTGGGTTGGGTGTGGTTCGAGTTAGGGTTGGGTTGGGTCATTTGGGTCGGGTTAGGGTTGGGTTGGGTCGAGTGTGTTTTGGGTTGGGTCATTTGGGTCGTGTTGGGTCGAGTTGGGGCTGGGTTGGGTCGGGTGTGGGTCAGTTGGGTCAGGTGGGGTTGGGTTGGGTCTGGTGGGGCTGGGTTGGGTCGAGTTGGTCGAGTTGAATTTTGAATTAGATTTACATTTTATATTAGATTTGCATGATTTTATTTTTTCATAATTACATTTGTGTAATTGTATTATATTTGAATTCTAATTGTGAATCTGTGAATGAATATTATGGATTACACTTATGGATTAGATTTGCATGATTTTTTTTCCTTATAAAAATACTTTTCTTACAAGAAAAGGGTGTGCAACAATGTCTACAGATGATCCATCCACCAACATTTGGCATTTCCGTTCTCAATTCTACTCTTCAAACTTTGGAAGAATGAAGATTCAATGCAACTTGTGTGGGGCAAGATTTGTAAACAAAACAAATTGGCTTAGATTACACTTCTCAGGTCGAGGAGAGACACAAAACCGTGTCCCACAGATCACAGGAGGTACAAGTTTTGTACCAGGCTCTCGTAGACTCCAACAAGAAGCCTTTAACCCCCTCCCCCATACCAACACAACTAGTCACAAGATATACCATAATAGGCTTATTTTAATCAATGAAGAATCCATAATAGAGAGAGTGGAGAGAATTAGTAAGAAAGAGGAAGAGGAGAAGGAAGCTAGATTGAGAGCTTTGGAAGAAAGGCAATTAAAAATTGCCTTGAAGTTAAGAAAGGAAGAGGCAGAGGCATTTAAATATCAACGATGTCCTTCTCGACGACATGATGCCGAAGCAGGGCTGAGCTCGATTAGCAAGATGCCATCGAAGTTTATCTCCAGACTCGCCTCATTCTACAAGATCCTGGGTACTTCGTATAGATCATCTCATAAAAAAAGTTTGAAAAAGCTAGCTGAATCTATACAAGAACATGATGGAAAAATATACTCACCTTCTGATTCAAGGGAGGTTAACGAGCATCTTGGAGAAGATACCACTAGCTTGGGCATGGATGACGAAAATGATGGATCCAATCCCGGTTCAGATGGAGGAGATGAATATTAAGGAAAACATGAAAATTATGAAAGATATATTAAGTTTTTTAACTTGTAGGGATTAAATACACTAACTTAACTTGCCTACTATAAGTACACAAACTTAACTTACATTTAAATTATTATCTCATTCTTTATATATATATATATATATATATATATATATTTCGATATTTGTTTTTTAAATGTTTATGTTTATGATTCTTTGTTAATTGATGTTGTTAATTAGTATTTATGCCACCTAGTGGTTTAGCAATGTATCCCTCCTGTTTAGGAATTCATATTGAACAAGTACAGTTTTCAATTGGAAATTCTTGTTTTTATGGAATCCTAAATTGTCCCATTTTGGACAGTTTGGTACCATATAATGTTTAGATTGTCATTGTTTTCAGTTTATATGTAGTTCGAATTTCGGTAGCATCTCCTTATATTTTCTTCAGATATGTGGTTCTTTACTGATTAATTGCCTCTATCCATGTATAATGGATTACATGTGATAATTAATCATTATTGAGTTTTACATATATCTAGAGAATATGGGGAGATGTTGTCGAAATTTCAGTTCACATGTAAACTGTATAAGGAGATAGTACATGGTATGTTATCGAATGAGATAAAGACATTTAGTACCTCTAGATAAAGACAAGTAGTTATAGGTGAGACATTTATAGACAATTAGTAAACAAAATTTGAAACAATTAGGGACAGTCTATAGTTATGCATATGTATGTACTCTGATGGATTTATTGATTAAGGGACTATTTGAGACACTTTGGTCTTGCAATTTATGGAGGCGCCTCAATATTATTTGTACTATATAGTTATATACACATATAAATGTGATTGACTAATTACTTTAACCCGTAGAAGCCCTGATCTTACCTTATCCTTGCTATCTTTTGATTTATAGATGACTAGTGAGGAAAACCCAAGTATCCTCGGTGCTGGTGCATGTCACATCTCTTCTTGTTGTGAAGGGAGATGTGGTGGAAAACAAAGTTGAAACGATTTTAGGTTCAATGAAAGGAAAAAAAAAGATCAACGGTATGAGAATTTTTCAATGAGATCACGTTACCAGATGATTCGGTTAAGATTAGATGCAAGTATTGTAAAACTCTTTACGGCAAGCATTCTGATTCTTCTGCTACTAATTATCAGAAACATCTTGATAAATGTGCGAAGAGACCGAGAACATCGACTGGTGAAGTCCAGTAGCTGCTTTCATTTATCGCTTCTGAAAAGGACGACTCTCAAGCTACACTCTCCACTTGTAAGTATGATAAGGAAAAGCTGAAAGAGTGCTATGCAAGACTGGTGATAGTTGATGAGAAGTTGTTTAACATGGTAGAAATCAAAGTATTTATCGGATCTTGCAAATTCCTTAATCCCAAATGTGAGAAGACCTCTCGTCTTACTATGAAAAGAAATTGCATGAAGATGAATGCAATTGAGAAAGAAAACTTGAAAGCTCTTTTAACATCCCTATAAAGAATAAGTTTGACTTAGGATAACATCGAATTAAAGAATGGGATACATGTCATTAAATGTACACTTCATTGATGCATATTGGAAACTCCAAAAGAAGATTATAAACTTTCGCTACGTTCTTCTTGGTGTGGTTGCATTTACAATTGTCTTGTTGAGTGGGGCATCGAAAAGAAAATCTCTTTAATAACTTTAGATAATGCATCTTCCATTGACACTTCGATTTCTTTCTTACGTAGTCAATTCAAGGTAGCCAAAAATTTATTATTTGAGGGTAAAATATTCGAAGTCAGATGTTGTGGCCACATACTAAACTTGATTGTACAAGAAGGGCTGAAAGCAATTGACTCCACGATCGCCAACATATGAGATAACGTCAAATATATAAGGGGGTCACCTTCAAGACTAAGTACGTAGAATGATATAATTCAACGTTTAGATTTGAAATCTAAAAAACAGTTGAAGTTAGATGTTTGCACACACTGGAATTCAACTTATGAAACGTTAAATACTGTTTTAGAATTTAAAGTTGCATTTCTTGAACTTGCGGCGTGTGATAAAATGTATAGATACGTACCTAGTGATGAAGATTGGATGAAAGCCGAGCAGGTTCATCAATTTCTCAAAGTTTTTTACGACTGCATGAAGATTTTTTCTTGGAACAAGTATCCTACGACAAATCAGTTTCTTCCAAATATTTTTTTTCTTATTATGAATGATCTAAAAAAGTGTCCTGCTGAGGGTTTAGATTTTTTTACAAGTGATGGCTTTAGAAATGCAAATGAAATTCAATAAGTATTAGGTTGATTGCCATTTGTTAATGGCTATTGCAATTGTTATGGATCCACAATACAAGATGGTAATGGTTAGGTTCGTTTTTAGGTCTCTTGATTCCAATTTTGAAAGAGTTTCAGCTGAAACCGCCATTATTCATGCTGTAGTTGAAGAGTTGTTCACTTCATATGTTGGTACTTTTGCGTAATATCTAGTACAATAACTCCTCAATTTAGGCCTAGTACTTCTATTAGAGGAAATCGACTTCGTGATTTTATGTCTTTTTTGTACGAAGAAGAAACAAAGATGCAAAAAAGTGAATCAGAAGTGGAGAAGTATCTAAAGGAGCCAACCATAAGGTTACAAGAAGAGGATTTTGATGTTTCTTAGTGGTGGAAGTCAAGAGCTCGTGAATACTTTGGACTTTCGGTGATGGCACGAGATATATTGTCAATTCAAATTTCAACCGTGGCATCAAAATATGCCTTTAGCACGGGGAGTAGGATTCTAGCAAGTATCGAAGCTCACTCGCCTTGAAAACAATTGAAGCACTAAAATGTATACAAGATTGGTTGCATCTAGTTTGGGGTGGTAGCAGTTTCGATGTTGAGGAGGATGAGGACGATAATGGAAGTCAAGACGAGAATGCATCTAAAACTGCACGAAGGAATGTATACTTTTAAAGTTTTGTTTAAGCTTTTGTATTTTGTAATATATCTTCACCTTTTAGACTTGATATTGTGGCATGTAGATAGTATATGTGAGACTTTTTTTTTGGACTTGATGTTGTGGCATGTGGGACCTTTTGGACTTAATGTTGTTGACTTTTAATTTGTATTTTGTAGCAAAAAATATAATAAATTGATGTGGGAGCAGGCTTGCCTTGACTTGATCCATTAGCTCGCCTTGAGCTCGCATCGAAAGGTTTGATTAACAAGGCAAGCTCCAATGGTAAGCTCGAGGGAGAGCTCGAGCTCGCGGAGAGCACGAACAAGTCAAGCAAAGCCAAGCTTGGTCCACCTTGACTCGATGTACTACCTTATTTGTAGCCGAAATTTGTAAGCTCCACTTAATGAAATCCATAGACAACAAGCTCCGATACCACTGAAATTCAGCCTGAAAAAGTGGGCCCACAGGATCCGATGATCTACATGATACGAGACTTTCGCAAAAGACGAAGATCTACGATGCACGTCCAGTGGTCCGCCTAACCACTACGGGAGCAGAGAAGTTTGATCACCCCTCTGATTCTACGGTTATTATGGCCTCAAATTACGATCAATGGCTTGGATCGTATAAGGGCGGACTAGATGGACACAAACTCACTATTCCTCTTTTCTCTCTAAGATTTGGAACTACTTGATACCATCGAGGGATACTTCCCTCTAATTTATAGAATGAGGGATCGGGAGATGAGGGATGAGTTTGGATAGGATGAGGATTACCCTTTCTGATCTAACCTCTTTCGTATCTCTCCCTCATCCAAAATTGAATTTCAATTTCATTTTGAATTTAAAAATACGAAACAAAGTCTCAAAAAAGAGAAGTACCAGGAAAGATATGTGGGAACCACCCACTGGTGGTTTCCCACAAGTGGGTCCCACAGGCCCATGTCCAATAATGGATCCAGAGGACGTCATTGCCATACGGATGCATTGCAATATGGGATTTGAGCTGTCCGTTTGGTAGGTCTGGGCATGGATGGTACACTGATTAGGGAGCCGGCTTCGGTAGTGATCCCTCCAGCATCGACCTTGGTAGTGGTCAGTGCTCTATGGGCTCCACTATGATGTATGTGTTTTATCCGTGCCGTCCATCCATTATTTTCGGCTCATTTCAGGGCATGAGCCCAAAAATGAGGTAGATTCAAATCTTAAGTGGACCACACCAAAGGAAAGAGTGGTGATTGAACATCCACCATTAAAGACTTCTTGGGGACCACAAAAGTTTTGGATCAAACTGATACTTGTGTTTTCCTTTCATCCAGGTCCGCGTGATCTAATTAATAGGTTGGATGGCAAATAAGCATTACAATGGGCCCTAGGAAGTTTTTAATGGTGCGTGTTCAATCATCACTGATTCCTATGGTGTGGTCCACCTGAGATTTGGATCTGCCTCATTTTTGGGCTTATACTCTAAAATGAGTTGGAAAAATGGACGGATGGCGTGGATACAGTACATACATCATGGTTGGGCCCACAGAGCTTTTCTAGCATCGACCAATACAGACGTAGGTACTAGAGGTGTCGCTATGGAATCTGAGTCCCACTGGTTAGATGCCACTAATTATTTGATTGGTGGACTCTTGCTATATTAATTGTGGACGACAAAGTATTTCAGTTTTTAACCATCCGTTTGTAGGCAGATAATCAACTAGTTAGGAACACCTAGGTTTTATTCTGGCCAATCTGCCGTTGGGTGCATCAGATGGACCTTCTGGGTTGTTCAACCATTGTTTCATGTGTTTGTTGGTGATGGGATCTGGATTCAGATGGACCTTCTGGGTTGTTCAACCATTGTTTCATGTGTTTGTTGGTGATGGGATTTGAATGCATGTTGTTCCAACTCTCTAGATTGAAGTTGTCATTGTATTACTAAGTAGGGAGTTGATATTTATGCTTGGTTGATGCAAGACATGAAATTAAATATGACATGCAAGATTTCAAGCTTTAAATCATACCAATTTTAAACAATCGCAACATTCCACGTCCTACATGCGATCAAACATTCAATAAGGGGAATCTACGGGGGTTCAAGCCTACACATGTTTAGGGTTGGATCAAATAAAATTATAAACCAAACAATGCCCAAAGGAGTGTAAGATTCATCCACTCTTGCAAAGGATTGTTCCCCAATTCAAGAGATTCACCATGTTTCAATTCGGGGAAAGTCTAGGGTTTGCAAAAGTTGGAAAAACTTGGAATTTGGGATTATCTAGGGTTAGGGTTAGGGATTTAAGGAGAGAGAGGATCTAAACAGGGGAGAGAGAATAACTTGAGACAGTCCACACGTGTGGACAACAACCCAGCTGAGACGCACATGCGTGGGTTCCTGTCCGCACGTGTGTGGGGCCCACGAAACTGGAAAGGGCCAGCTAGGGGTTGGTTGGCCAGGGGAAGTACACCCTCATGCCAAGTTTTAAGTCGACCAGCGATCTGGTGTGTGCGTGGTGCTCCGCCGAAGTTTCGGTCCCCTGGTGGGCTAGAATCTGAAAATCTGCTGTAGAGGAGAATTTGGGTGCAAAGAAAAGATAAGTTTGAAGATGGGAAGGCTGTGGGAGATGATGGATGTGGGGTGGAGGAGATGGGGACGATTTGAGATGGTTGTGGCTTCGCACCACGGTAGTTAGCCCTTCAAGGAAGGGAGAGTTTCACACCCAATTAGCTTGTTCAACTTCGAGGAGTAGAGAAGATAAAAACCCAGAATTTTATTCATAAACTTTAATGAAAAAAAACCTACATGAGATTGCCTATTTATAAGAAAACCCTAAACCCCAAAAGCCGCGCCGTGTGCGCATACTATTACTTGGAGATGAAGTAACAAAAATAACAACTAATTAATGCAATCAAAACTGTTCATGATGTTTCTAATAACGATAATAACCAAAACTCAAAATCCTAGATCATCTAGGGTAGTGAGCCACGATCATGAGATCCAATGGTGGAATCCCTATGATGATCGGGTCCACTCCAATGCTCCATAGTATGACCCCCTAATTAAGAGGTCCTCGATAGATGTCGTCGTCGATCCAGATCGATAGTGGGGCTTTCTTCCTCCTTGAGTACATGCGTAGGGTGGGGGGCATCCGCGTGCGCATGATGTCCTCATCAACTCTTCCCGGCTGCGAAGATTTCGCCACTGGCGAAACAAAACTCCTGAACCGTTCTAAGATGTCATGATCAAGTCTCTGAAGTTCCTCCTTAGTGAGCCATGCACTGTCTGAAGTTGGGCGTGACTTCCACTTGATTAGGAACTTTTGAAATCCGTCGTCCGACGTTGATACTGTCTGATGCTCCAAAATATCCTCTATCTCTTCTCTAGGTGTGGAAAGGATATGTATGGGTGGTAGAGGCTGGGAAGATGGGTTGGGAATAGGCCATGAATCATGGGGAATGTCTGGGGAATTAGGATGGTTTGGTGCAAGGCTGGACAATATATTAGTGGTCCCCTGAAATGCAACTAGATCCTCTACATTGAACGCGGAACTAATTCCCATGGAAGGTGGAAGATCTACCACATACGCATTGAGACCGTTTCGTTTTATAATTTTGAATGGTCCAGCGCTACGCGCGTGTAATTTACGAATGGCTCCCTGAGGGTACCGCTCTGGCTTGATGTGGACCATCATAGAGTCCCCTACATTGAATTCCTTGAATCGTTTATGTTGGTCTGCAGAAATTTTGTAATGTTCATTACTAGTATTGATCTTTCGCCTGATTTCTTGATGCAATGAATGAATGTGATGTGCAAAGGACTCTGCAAACTCTGATGACCTCTGGGACAGGGACATAGGGACAAGATCAATAGGCTTCCAAGGAACAACATCACACCAAGGTGTGGCTTTATATGATCCAAACTAGGGCTGTTCACGAGTCAAGCTAGCTCGAAAAACTCGCTCGACTCGGCTCGAGTCAGCTCGGATTGACTCGGCTTGAATGGCCGATTCGGGCCGAGTCAAGCTAATTATTTGAAGCTCGAGTTGAGTTCGAGCCGAGTTCGACCAGAGGACATTTCAACTCGACTCGACTCGAACTCGACTCGAAGCTCGAACTTGAGCTCGACTCGGCTCGATTAATAAATATATTAAAGTTGTGAGGAATGCGGAGAAAGTTGAAGTGGGATCTCTTTGCTTTCACCCCAATAGCGAAGAGTTTGATGTTGGTGTTGACGATCTCTTGAATCCAAAATGGTATATTGTATGGAGCACTCACATGAATAGACATATCCTTCCTGAATATGTTGTGAGCTACATGTCCTTAAATCATCTGGGCCCAAGGATGATAAGGGTAAAGGAGTTGTTGGGTCTAGTTCGTGCAAAAGTGATGCGACTAGGTGTTTTAGATATCAGGGGTTTGGTCACTTTGCCCACCAGTGTGGCACGAAAGAGGGCACCAAGGTGTTCCTTATTGATGGGCAAGTAGAAGTAGTGCACCCAGAAAGTGACGATGAGGAGAAAGAATATGAGCCAGCAGAAACCCCTAGTGATGAGGAAGAGGGAGCGCAAGAGTCTGCGACCCTTGCAGTTGTGCGTTGCACCTTTGCACAAGCAAAGAATACCGACGATTGGCGCCGCAACACGACCCTGTATACTTATGCAAAATGTGGTGATAAAAGCTTCAAGATGATCGTGGATAGTGGTAGTTGTACCAACGTATCATCAACTGGCACTATGAGCCGTTTGGGCTTGAAGCTTAAAGCCCATCCTCAACCCTATAGAGTGTCTTAGGTTGATGAAACTTCCAGTCTAGTCTCGCACAGTTGTCTTGTTCCTATTCAGTTTGGATTAGGGGTGGGCATCGAGCCGAGTCGAGTCGAGGTGGGCCAAGCTCGGCTCGGCTCGGCTCGGCTTGTCCATACTGTACTCGAGTTCGAGCTCGAGCTCAAGCTCGGCCTCGAGCTCAACATTGAAGCTTGGCTTGTTTGCCAAAGCTGTCAAGTCGAGTTCGAGTCGAGCTATTGGTTTGAGTCGAGTCGAGTTTACCTCGAGCTTGTTGGGTGAGAGAGTAATGGATTCTGTTCTTGATCCTCCATTGATTCAGAAGAGAAGCTAAATAAAAAAAATTTAAGCATTTTACATGACGCTCCACCAAGCGAAATTCATTTTTGGTTTGGCCCGCAACCGAAACAGGGTGTTGTCCATCTTTCAGCAGTCCAGAAAATCCATCTGTGTGGGCTCTATGATAGAAGAACCATGGGCCAAAAGCATCCTCAATTGTATGTTCTGAATTACCCATCATCAAGGCCATACTTTCCAATGGATAGGATTTTGAACAGATCTGGGACCACAAAAAAGTGGGACCCACCTGTATTGTCGCTGCTCAGACAAAAGCGCAGTTTCCGTTACCTTGCATATCCAGTGCTAGGCTTAGCCCCAGAAGGGTTGGCCTTAGCGCCACAATCTCGAGGCTCAAATCGCCTTTCCACAGGTGTTTTGAGCTATTGCTCGACCTCCAACACTACTTGATACATCTGTTCAAGAGTGTCTATGTCCTTGGCGAGTAACTCTCTCCTAATGTCAGAACGGAGGCTCGTCTTAAATCGAGCGAGAGTAAGTACGGGATCCTCATCAACTTCACACCGGGTCAAGTACTCTTCGAGCTTCTCAATGTATTCAGCCACACTCATGGAACCTTGTCGAAGAGACTGCCATTCTTCAACTAACCTCAAGTGATAAGAGAAAGGGATGTACTTTTCCTTAAGAGTTTCTTTCATTTATCCCCAATGGACTATTGGGGGCTCCCTCGACTTTTCTTTCTTTCGCTCCACAGTAGCCCAAAACCTCTTTGCTTGGCCACAAGCTTAATCTTAGCAAATTGGACTCGACGAGTATCCAACATGTCGTACCACTCAAAATAGTGGTCCATATCCGCCAACTAATCTAGAAAAGCTTTAGGGTCAAAGTGGCCATCAAACGTAGGGGCCTATACTCCAACTCCCTGGAGGAATCGCGCGTCTGGGTCATAGTAATCATGATGCCCTTCACGGGGTGGGTGCACGGGTGCTCGCCCATGACCAATTCCTTGGCCACCTCCATTCCTTTGTCTATCCTCCTGACTACCTGCTTGAGATTGGGCATCTTCCCCAATGGTGGGGTTTGCCCAGGCGGAAGTCTCTAGTTGGGTAACGCGCACATTAAGTTGTTCATAGCATTGGTTAATACGTTGTTCCAAGCGCTTACCCAAAGACTCAAACTGCTGTGTTATATTGTTCATTGACTCTTGCAATTGCTCCATGTTTAGTGTAGGGATGTCCACTACTCACTCAACTCAAAGACCTTCTAATACAACTATATGCGTCTAAATGGGACTAAATGATCCTATAGGACTTTATATGAGGGAAACTACACAACGCTACTAAAATTCCAGCAACATAACTGCCCAAATAATTCGTTAACAGAAAATTCAGCCATGAAAATTGGGGATTTTCTGACAACAAAAAATTCAGCAGTCCATGTCGTGAATGATGGGTCTTAAACAGCCTTATATGATGAGACTTGATGTAAAATAGATGTGAATGTACTAAACCCTAAACATGCAATGCATTCCCCTATGAAAACCCTAAGCTCTGATACCAAATTTGATGCAGGACATGAAATTAAATATGACATGCAAGATTTGAAGCTTTAGATCATACCAATTTTAAACAATCACAACATTCCACGTCTCAGGTACGATCAAACATTCAACAAGGGGAATTTACGGGGGCCCAAGCCTACACACGTTTAGGGCTGGAAACCAAATAATGCTCAAAAGAGTGTAAGATTCATCCGCTCTTGCAAAGGATTGTTCTCTAATTCAAGAGATTCACCATGTTTCAATTCGGGGAAAGTCTAGGATTTGCAAAAGTTGGAAAAACTTGGAATTTGGGATTATCTAGGGTTAGGGTTAGGGATTTAAGGCGAAAGGAGTGAAATAGGGGAGAGAGAATAACCTGAGATAGTCCACACGTGTGGACAGCAGCCTAGCCCAGACGCGTGTGCGTGGGTACCTGTCCACACGTGTGTGGGGCCCACAAAACTGGAAACGGCCAGCTAGAGGTTGGGCGGCCAGGGGAGGTTCACCCTCATGCCAAGTTTCACGTCGATCCGCTGTCCGGTGTGTGCGTGGTGCTTCGCCGAAGTTTTGGCCCTCTAGTGGCCAAAATCTGAAAATTTGCTGTAGAGGAGAATTTGGGTGCAAAGAAAAGATAAATCTGAAGATGAAAAGGCTGTGGGAGATGATGGATGTGGGGACGATTTGGGATGGTTGTGGCTTCGCACCACGGTAGTTAGCCCTTCGGGGAAGGGAAGGTTTCGCACTCAATTAGCTTTTTCAACTGCGAGGAATAGAGAAGAAAAAAAACACAAAAAATTATTCATAAACTTCAATGAAAGAAAACCTACATGAGGTTGCCTATTTATAAGAAAACCTTAAACCCCAATAGCCACGTCTTGTGCGCACACTATTACTTAGAGACGAAGTAACAAAAATAACAACTAATCAACACAATCAAAACTGTTCATGATGTTTCTAATAACGATAATAACCAAAACTCAAAATCCTAGATCATCTAGGGTAGTGGGCCACGATCATGAAATCCAATGGTGGAATCCCTATAATGATCGGGTCCACTTCAATTCTCCATAGCACGGCCCCCTAACTAAGAGGTCCTCCATAGATGTCGTCGTCGATCCAGATCGATAGTAGGGCCTTTCTCCTCCTTGAGTACGTGCGTAGGGTGGGGGCCGTGCGCGTGTGCATGATGTCCCCATCAATGCCCTTTTTTGATGGGTGCATTATTTTCTTTCTACTTTGGGTGATATGACAGAATGATGTGTTGTTATCAGTAGCATGAAAGGGCATGTATTGCCTATAACTGGTGTTTACAATGATTCCTATAATCCTTGATGAGGCTCAATAAAAACATGTCATGTGGGTGCATCAGATGGGGGCTTGCAGTCACTTTGGTGATCTCCTTGCATGAAATGATAACTTTACCTTTATTTTATTTTATTTTATTGTGGGCCCCCATCTGATGCGCACATGTGTTGTGTTGTCAACTTTCATGGAATTAGGTGAATGGCTATGGTTTCCCATTGGCCGTTGTAGAACTGTCCATAGTCTTGACTGTTCATTACGTGGGTCCCGGTGTGAATCTTTTATGGTAGAGAATTGCTGATTGGGCAATTTAACTGTTGGATCAATGACTTACAAGTGTGATGCATCCAAACACTTCACCCACCGTGGACATTGTGGAAATGCTTACATGTATTGTTTGGATTTTGGATGTCAACTAGATGGCCTGTGTGTCCCAAAAGTTCACGTGGTTTCTAGTACCTGACCAAAATACCCCCTTGCTTGTGAGGTTTAGTCTCCACACATCAACTGTATGTTAGATGTGTATACAACTGTTCAGTGCTCCTATGCATGGGAAAGCTGACGTGGACTCTCTTACTTGGGACTTGTTAGTGGAGGAGAGAATTTGAGAGAAAAGAAGCTCATAGGATTGAGATGTCCAGCCATACCTAATTCATAATAATAGGAGAAAGGTACAATTACGTATGTGCCCTTCTTAGGAGGAAACAAAAACTAAAGAAAGGCAATGGACAAATAAGGAAAGCATAAAAATAAGATAAAAAAGAAAAAGGTTAAGACTGAGGCCTATCACACACAAGGCCTAGGTGTATGTACCTTGGGCTTAGTCATAGGCCCATGCCCACATGCACCTACACTCTCCCTTAAGCTGAGGCATAAATATGAATCATGCCCAACTTGCCAAGAATACGTTGTTTAGCTTCCCCACCATAAGACTCTTTCTAAAATATTTGCCAATTGCTCGGAAAATCGATCAAATGGAGTGAAAACAATACCTATAGCAACCTTCTCACAAATAAAGTGACAATCTACTTTAATATGTTTGTACACATGAACAATATGATTAAGGTAATCTGAATAGCATCTTGATTGTCACAATACATTGGCATAGGAGTCTTCACAGGAAATCCCAACTAAAAAAAAAGCTTTTTAACCACATAAGTTCACATATCGTACTCGCCATAGCACAATACTCTGCCTCAATACTAGACTGTGCTACAATTGTTTGCTTCTTAGTCTTCTAGGTGACTAAATTGCCACCGAAAAAAGTACAATAACTTGACGTAAAGCGATGCTCATCCGGGAAATCTACTTAATTGGCATCAAAATACCCTTCAATATCAAGATTATGATGACGACCAAAGAGGATACTACGCCTCCGGGATGATCTAATGTAGCGAAGCTGCGACGAATGACTTTAAGATGACTAGGATGGGAAGTACGCATGAATTGACTAGCTAAACTCACTGCATGAGACAAATCTACTCAAGTAATCGTCAAATATATCAATCTTCCAACCAAGTGCTGATACATATGAAGATCATCAAGAAGTTTCTCATCATCTGCCCTGAGCTTCTTATTAACTTCCAGTAGAGAATCAATATGTTTGACACCAAGTCCTAGTTGAAGTCGACAAAGCGAGCATTTTTCCATTGAGACAGAATTATGCCCTTCTTGGACCGAGGGCTTTAATTCCAAGAAAGTATTTTAATGGTCCCAAATCTTTGATATCAAATACCTTGCTTAGATATTATTTTAGCTTTGATATGCCATTAACATCATCACCTATAACAAGAATGTCATCTACATACATGCTCATAATAATAGTCTCCTTCGCACATTGCTTGACAAACACATAATGCTTAGAATGGATATGAGTGAAACCAATATGAATCAAGGCCCGACTAAACTTTTCAAACCAGGCTCGAGGAGCTTGCTTCAACCCATATATTGCCTTCTCTATACCCTCCCCCCCCCCCCCCCCTTTGAACAAATCGAGGAGGAAGAAGATGGATATCCTTGGTCAAGTCACCATTCAAAAAAGCATTCTTAACATTTAACTGATGTAAGGGCCAATTCAAATTACTAGTAACAGAAATAAGTACCTGTACAGAGTTCATCTTAGTAACAAGAGAAAAGTTCTCAGAATAATCTTCATCAAAGGTTTTTGTAAAACCTGTAGCTACAAGGCGGGCTTTGTGGCGAGCTATACTTCCATCATGATTGTACTTAAGAACGTGCATTAACACAATTCATAGGATTCTTCCCAACTCTTAACGCAATCATCTCTCGTGTATGATTCTTTTCAAGAGCTACTATTTCTTCCTTCATAGCTCGGCCCTATAGAGGAGAGATAAGAATCTCCTTAAGATTTTTAGGAATGGAGGAAGAACACACAACAATTGAAATAAAGGATTAATGCTAAGGGGACAGAATGATAGGAAACAAACCTCTAAATAATATGAGAGGTACACTGTCTTTTTGCTTTGCGGAAAGCAAGAAGTAAATCTAAGGCAAGTTCTAAATAAGGATCATCATAAATAAGCAGTTGAGTAGGAACACTATCAATACCTATAGCTGAAGGAGCATGCTTCGTGGTATCTAGATAAATAAAGTGTTTATGAACATTCTTTCCTTCATATACTTTGAAGTTTGACTTAGTGGAATTAATACCAACCTTATTTCTAGCATTGTTAGGTGCAGAAGACACAGACATTATCTGATTAAACTCAAGAATAGGATTGGGAATAGCCATAGAATGTATTTCCCCCTTTCTATTAGAAAATTAGGGAGCATCTTCCACAAACTTGACATCCATAATGCTTTTTAGTAAGAGGATCAAGACATTTATCCTTATGTAAAGATGAATATTCCAAGATAATGCATTTGACAGCTCTATTCGACAATTTGTTTCTAAGAAGATTGGTGTTATAAACATTACATGGATATCAAAGATTGGACAAAAGTCTAAAAAATACCAAATGGGAGACTTTCTAACAAGAATGTTAGTGGGAAGACGATTGATCAGATAGAAAGGTGTAAAAATAACATTTGACAGGAAAGATTTAGAAACAAACATTTCAACAAAAAGAGTTCGAGCGACTGTTAAAAGATGTTTATTCTTCCTTTCAGCCGCACCATTTTGTTGTGGGGTATATACACATGTGATATGAGAGTTAATACCATGCTCCTGAAGATATGATATAATAGCATGCGAAAGATATTCTATTGCATTATCTGTATGAAGAGTACCAATGCTCACATTAAATTAATTTTTAACCAACTATGAAACAAGTTGAAAATGGAGCTAACCTCATCTCTAGATTTCATCAAATAAATCATTGTTATATGAGATGCATTACCAATAAGTGAAACAAAGTATTTAAATCTAAACAATAGTAGCTGGACGCCTGGACCCCAAACATTTGAATGAAGCAAAGTTTTTTTTTTTTTTCTACTAGAACGTTTCTTCATAGTTGGATAGACAAACTTATGTTGTTTGACTAAAACACATGCCTCACACTTTAATTTTTTAACATCACTAGACTCGACTAAGGTTGGTAATAAAGAATGCAATAATAGACTCAAAGGATGACCAAATCTACAATGATAGAGATAAATGTCTTCCTTCTGGACACTAAGACATTCACTCAAAGCATTCAAACAAAAAAGGTATAAATCATCATTCTCAAGTCCACCTCCAAGCAGCTTTATCGTCTTCAGACCATAGAAAACACAATGGTAAGGATAAAAGGGTTACACTATAATTCAAGTCCTTGGTTACTTGACTAACTTATAACAGATTAGATGCAATGTTAGGCACCAACAAGACAAATGATAGGGAAAAAGACGGGGAAACAGAGACAATACCCTTACCTCCTATAGGACTTAAGAGTATCATTTGCTAGTTTCACATGTACTAATTTAGAAATATATTTCAAAGGCCTTTCAAAACTACTCTCTTGAAAATGATATAGAATCTTTAGACCACATGCCCTTATACTCCCGAAGAAAATGGAGTGACTGAGAGAAAGAATAGGCATCTTCTTTAGTAGCTAGTGCCTTTCTCCTTGAAATGAATGTTCCAAAAAATTTGTGGGTCGATTCCATGTTAAGCACCATGTACCTAGTTAATAGAATGCCCACTAGATTTTTGGGTAAAAAAAAATGCTCCCATTTAAGTTTTGCAACCAAAGCAACCCCTGTTTCCTATTCCCACTAAAGTGTTTGCCTGTGTGTGTTTTGTTCATGTTCGTAGCATCCATTGAGACAAATTAGATGCCAAGGTTATCAAATGTATCTTTTTAGGTTATTCTTGTAAAAAAAAAGATACAAATTTTGTGCCCTTGACATCCTTGGAAAACGATTTGTCTTGATGGATATGACCTTCTTTAAAGATATTTCATATTACTCCTCTACAGGGAAGTCTCTCAATTCCCCTTATCAGGAGTCTCCAATGTCTCGTTAATTGCCTCTTCCTATATTTGATTATTCTTCTCCACCATCTAGTATTGAGTCCTCAACTATCTCTCCATCTTGTCAGTATCTTCTTACTCAATAAACAAGTGGCCTTAAAACATTTGTTCGAAGGAAGTAATAGGGTAATCACTTTCCCACCACGGGTCCTCTCCACTCAACTGATCTAGACTTAGCTACGACTTTTTTTATCTAATCCTTTTGATCTTGCCATTGCTTTGCGCAAATAAAAGCGGTCATGTACTGTTCATCCCTTTGCCTACTTCATTTCATATAGTTCTCTTTCACTATCATATTGTGTATTTCTTTCTAATATCTTTTCCATATATTTCCTTTAAGTGTTGTTCAAGCTTTTTAGCTTCCTTAGTGGAAATAGGCTATATATTAGAGGAGATGCATGCCTTGGAAAAAAAAATCAACTCTGGGATATTGTTAAGTTGCCTCATGGAATAAATACAATTGGATGTAAAATGTGTCTTCACTATCAAACATAAAGCAAACTAGAGGTTGAGCACTACAAACATCGTCTTGTGGCAACAAAATTTACTCAAACATAGGTGGTAGACTTCCACGAGACGTTTGCTCCTGTTGCAAAACTTAATTATGTATGCGTGTTACTCTCTCTGGTTGTGAATTTTTCATGGCCTCTCCATCAACTTGATGTCAATAATACATTTCTCTATGGTGACCTGCATGAAGAAGTGTATATGACATCTTTGGCTTCCGTACTAGCTGCAGGAAGTGATTATGTTTGTAAGCTCTACAAAGCCATTTATGGTTTCAAGCAATCCCCATGGGCCTGCTTCGAACACTTGTGACATGAACTAGTGGAAATTTCGATAATTGTAGAATTGTGCCGACCATACTTTATTCTTCAAACTAGCCTTTGGCTCCTTGGTCTCTCTACTATTATTGTATATATGGATGGCATCATTGTCATTAGTGATGACCATGGAGTTATCAAGTCGTTAAAGGTATTCCTTCGATGTTTTTTTTTTTTTTTGGATTGAAGTTGCAAGATCTTGACTAACTATTGTTATTTCTAGAAAAAAATAAAATTGATCTTCTTCGCGACTGTGGTCTTCTTGGGTATTAAGCTTGCAGACATTTATGGAACAAGATCATTGACATGGGAAAGCAGAAAGCAGCTTGTTGTGGCCCACTCCAGTGTTGAAGCTGAGTATTCGGTGATGGCTCATGGTGTATGTGAACTACTTTGGCTGAAGACCTTTTGACCGAATTAGGTCTCCCAGTTTCTTGTCCCATGATGCTACACGATGATAATCCTGTAGCTATTCACATATTCTCTAACCTAATTTATCATGAGAGTACCAACATATCGAGGTTGATTGTCATTTTATTCGGAAGAGGAGCTTCTAAGGATGTTTGCATGTCATATCAAAAGTTGGATGATTAACTTGCCGATTTTCTAATAAAGGGTATTGGTTGTCACAATCTTCTTCGCTTGTGTTCCAAGCTGGGCATGATTGATATCCATGCTCCAACTTGAGGGGGAGTGTAGGGAATGTAAATGTGTGTTTTATTATTGTCTTTTTGCTGAGCATTGTGCACTTTGTGCCTGCGTGTGTCACTTCTCTAAAAAGTCTTCTCTTTTCTCCTCCTTTTCTTCACTCCCACTCGTGTGTGTGTGTGTGTGTGTGTGTGTGTTAAGAGCAATGTTTTAAATGTCGTTATCACATAATGTATCGCACCCTTGGGATACGGAAACATATCGATTATCGCATGAGATATATCGGTTGTATTGCTTAATGTATCACTGTTGTTGGGAAACATGGGAACATTGGGAAATTGGTCGATTTTTTCAATGAAACATCAGAGATTGTTGAAAAAGACATCAATACACATAAAAATCAAAACATTACAAAAAAACGCTCATAGTAGGGGTTTTCTTTGTATGGGGTCCTAATATATGTGCTTTTCAATTGAACTGATGCAAGTATATTCAAAGGCTATTTATATAATTTATAAACGTAAGAAGACATGTATAGAAACACAAGCAATACATTCAAAAGCAAAAGAAGAATCACTAGATCAGGTTACATACATGTTTAATTTTGTGTTTGGATACAAAGATTGCAACTGATTTGCGAGAAATTGAGAAATTTTGATTTTTCTCAATTTTCCGCAACTTGACCCATCTCCCCCAAATCTCAAAATCGAAGTTCCAAATCCATGATTTTTCATGGAAAACATGAAGAATCATAGATTTGTAAGCATTTAACACTGGTTTAATGTGATTTACAACAAAAAACATGGATCGAATATCAAAAATGCTCATTGGATCAAATAGGTGGGATATATCGGCACTACCTACCTGTGCATTTTGTATCGCACAGGTGGGATACAAGATATATCGTGGGATATATCGGTTGATATCGTTGATATTTAAAACACTGGTCAAGAGGAATATTTCCCTAAAAAGTTTTCTCTTTCTTTCCTTCTTTCTCTTCTTCCTCTTTTTCTTTACTCTCTCTCCATCTCTCTTTCTACATCCTAAACTCCAATAGGGCCATTTGTAACCCTTGAAATCCAACCCCCATAACCCTACTTAAGTCTTTGCAACCACCTAATCCCAACTATACATCTCCTCACCCTTGACCAAAAGAAAGAAAAACCCTCCGCAACGACTTGTGGAGCCTACTATGGGCTCACTTCTCGTTGGACCCCCTTTTCACATTCTTGGATTGGTGTTGGAATTTTGGGACCGTTTCCCTCTTTTGTGGGGCAGATTTTGGGGTCTCATGACCGATTCTTCATCTTAGATTGATATCGAGTAGTCAATGGTTTCAATGTCGTAGATTATCTAGGGTGAGTAATTTGTTGGTTTAGCCATCCAATAGAAATGCCTCAACCCCTAGGAATTGAATTCCCCCAAATACATGCACAAGGAACTTTCTTCCTTGCCTGTCATACCAACATGGAATAGATTTTATAACAAAAAATACCTCTTACCGGTCACTTCCATAGCCAACTATCATCCTTGCCATTAGACACACCTCATGCAACCCCTCAAATTCATTATTCATATGAGGCAAAATGAAAATGAAGGGTATTGATTCAAAAAAAAAAAAAAGAAAAAAAAGAAAAAAGAAAATAAAGGAACTAGCCTAGGTTGCTATTACAAGACATCCAAACCAGCCTAAAATGATTGTGACTGAAGTGTAAATCCCTAGATGAAGTTCTATAAGCTTCCATGTAAACCAAATAGTTTACGACAAACCAAACAATCCCTATAAATAGTTACCTCTATAACTGAGCTAACAGCAAGATAAGCAGTTCAGACGAGCCTTCATTAAAATATATCGAAATGAACTTCGATGCAATCCTATTCCTCTGTGAATCAAAATTTTTAGAGCTGATATTCCTCGCTATTAGGCTGTGTTTGGTTGCACCAATGTCATGAAATTTCATGACTAATCAGTCTAATTTGGTGGAAAATATCTTGATATTTCATGAAATTTGGTGCAATCAAACACCCGTAGTAAAATATCTTTTGTATTTTGATCTGTTCGGTTGCATTGATCAATAATTATGGTTATTTTTAGTTGTTCATATTTATTTGATTGAATTAATCTTCTCATGATCACAATCTTCTAGGAAATTCTGTTGTTGATTTCTTGTATTTCTGCTAATTTTTTATACAATTTTCTGCAATTTGAATTGGCTTTTTGAAATTTATGTAAGAAGTTTCTCTGGTCCAATTATGGCAGTACTTACAAAAGGATAATTATTTTCATTCTTCAGATGTGTGATCTTGGGTGCTAAAGAAGCAGAAGATAGGTACATAGCATTGGTTCATACCCAGAAGCATATCAATTTGATAAGGAATATCAGCTCTAAAGATTTTGATTCACGGAGGAATAGGATTGCATCGAAGTTCAATTCAATATATTTTAATGAAGGCTCGTCTGAAGCTGCTTATCTTGCTGCTGGCTCAGTTATAGAGGTAACTAACTGTCTATAAGGATTGTTTGATTTGTTGTAAAATAATTTGTTTACATCGAAGCTTATGGAACTTCATCTTGGGATTTACACTTAGGTCACAATCATTTTAGGTTGGTTTGAATGTCTTGTAATGTCAAGCTAGTCCAGTTCCTTTTTGTTTTTTTGTTTTTTGTTTTTTGTTTTTTGTTTTTTTTTGTTTTTTTTTTTTTTTTTTTTTTTTTTTTTGTTTTTGTTTTTTTTTTTTTTTTTCCGTATGAATATCACACATTGTTTGAAAATTTTGACCAATGAGTCAAGAATCGGACGAGTCGACCTGGTGACTTGGTTGAGTCTCGTAAATTTTGACCAGGTCTACTTAGAAAAAAGAAAGATGGATGACCGTTTATATAAACATTTGCAACAAAATCAAAATAAGAGGAAAAAAATGGGAAGATTTTGCATACGTATCTTACGATAGTTGTAGTATCGTGTAGCTTAGAGTTATAGTAACATGTAGCTTTGAATATTGTGAATAAAACAAGTCTGTCGTGCGCTTATAAGGAAGGTGAATTGATTTCGGAAGGAGTAAAAGATTAATTTGGAAATAAAAGAGATTAGAATCTAATCAAGCATATTTATTTGATGTGGAAATACTACTAAAAAGTAAACTTTAGAAATATTACTAACAAAATCAAATAAATCAGTCAAGATTACAATTGATTGCTTGATTTTATCTCTTTTCTTCTTCTTCTTCTTCTTCTTCTTTTCACAATGGATCAACTTGGTCTGAGTTTCCATGACTTAGTGGATTGGTCGTGAATCTAGAACTTGGCCGAGTTTTGTATAGAAATGATCCACCATGGATCAGCCAGTCTTCTGGCTGATCTGAGTAAACTTGGGCAAGCCCTTGGTTGACTCATCGAGTTTTCAAACAATGGTCACAACTTACAAGTTAGACCTTAGATATTGTGGATATTGATGTTAATTGCAGGAGCCTCTTGTGGCAACTGGAAATGGTTCAGGCCTGGGAGGATGGTAGTACTTCTTTCTTCTATGTGCATAATGCTGTATGAATGAGGACCCAATGGGCTTGGTGTTCAGGCTGAAGTTCGGCCGAACTATATTTTGGGCCTAAGAAGCTTAGCTCAAGCCCAATCATGGCCCTATTAAGGAGCTAGGCCAAAGTCTAATTGATGAAGGACCGATGCATGAACCAAAAATCATGTGAGATCAAGTAGCGAAATTAAGGTAATTAACAAAAAAAAAAAGCACAAACCTTGCCTTTATCATCATAAATACCATGAAAACCAAAATAATATCATGCATAATCCTAGCCTAGGTTACCAACATCGTCACTCAAGGTCATTAAATAAAGGAAACTAGGATCTAATGGATGTAGGGACATCCAATTAGCATAGAGTAAAGCCTATTTCAAAGTAAAAGACCTAATACAACCTAGGGTAAAATTAGGGTTAGAGGAATTGGGGAACTCTAGGAATTAGGGTTTATGGGATCAAATTGGGTGAATGGATTAAAGGGTTTATAGGTTAGGATGTGGGAATTAGGGTTTTGGGTAGAAGGGGTGTAAGGATTTTGGGTGAATTGAAGAATGGGAAAAGTTAGGGTTTGGTAATTTGGAAAAGTAGGAAAGTTAGAGATTTCTAGGTTTAGGGTTAGGGTTTAGGACAATAGAGAAGAGGGTTTTGATTCTAGGGCGATGGGAAACCTAAAAGGAACAAAGTGTGGTCATACGGCCAACCCGCGTGGTTCACACGTGTGGCTAGGTTGGATGGGTTTAAGTCTCTTAGGGTTTGGATTGTTGATGGGTATGGGAAAGTTAGGTTTATGAGAAGATGAAGATCTGGGATGAGAGAATCGAAGAACTTTGAAGAAAATACTTTGATGGAGAATAAATGGATGATGATGTGGGGATAGATGGAGACCTCGCACCTCCGTTGATGAAGATTAGCCTCATATCAATCTCCCTTCCAAATCACATGGAAGTATTTTCAAATCTCATGAAAATGGAAGAAGAAGAAAAAGAGGAAAAGCTTCTTTGTTTTTTTTTTTTTTTTTCCACAAATCCAATGAGAGAGAGAGCCCCCCCCCCCCCCCACACACACACACACTTTTTATAGCTCAAAGAAGTTTCAATAATTACAATAATCACTGTCTTGTGAATTTTAATGAAAATAGCCAGTCTAAATAAAATCAACTAAAAACACTCATAATGTGTCTAAACATAAAAAAATAAAAAATAAAAATCCTAAAAAATGATAAAGTATAAAAACTAATGCGGATGATCCACGATCAATGGCCCGATCATGTGATCATCCCTCCAATCTAACGGTCTAGATCACTCTATAAAGTAGTCCATGTGCATCTTCCCAGTGTGGGGTCTTCCAGATGCTCGCACATACACATGGGGTCTTCAACATGATCACGGGTACTCGCCTAACCACAGGGAAATCGATGTGGCCCCCCTCCTCTGATACGTACGCAAATGTGTATGTGAAGTGATGTTCTCATCACTAATCTATGGACCAAATTAATGCACCTGAAGTCTGAAAAAAAAAGGTTAGTTGGGGCCATCTAAGTTGGGTAGACTACCTACCTGGACGTACCATTCTTCCAACTTGAGGTGTTGCTCCCACTCTTGTGTCCTAGGTAGATCTATGATTTTCATATGAGGAAAAGAGTAAGGGGAGAAAAAAATGTCATGTCTCTCTTTCTCAATAAAAAGAATAATGTCTTTTCTTTATTTTTCTTTATCAATAATTCAACATTGAAAAAAATCCCCTTGATACAACTTGTTTGAAGAGAAGGTTTGCTTGAACCCAGTGTTGTTAAATGCGACCACATATTCGCATATGCGAATTCCCATACACATATCGCATATACCATGATGGCATATGCGATCGCATATCTGCTAAGCGTTGGCACATTATATATATATTTTTAAAATTTATTTCTGGCAGAAAATCGAACTTTGATGAGTAGTGTAACTTGTAAGTTGTAACTGTAAGTTGTTTAACTATATTGTTGAATGTAACTACTGTTAGTGTAACTAAGTTGTAACTTATTGTAGTGTAACTTAGTATTAGTATAACTAAGTTGTAACTTGTAACTTGTAAGTAGTATTATTGTTATAGTGTATAAATGATAAACATTAAGATGTAACTTCAAAATTGTATTCGTACAATAAATAGCTTATTGATTGTTTTGTTACTTAACTATATTGTTGAATGTTGAATTTGATGTTCTTCATTAATTTTTTTCACAAGTGACAAACTAATTTTATTTTGTCACTTAACTATATTGTTGAATGTTGAATTTGATGTACTTCATTAATTTTTCTCACAATTCACAAACTAATTTTATATATGTAAAATTACTATATTAGTTATCTATTAACTTGGGGAAGTTTCCCCTAAGTTCTTATTTTTTTCTACATTTTCTTTTTCAAAATTTCCCCTTATTTATTTATTTTTTTTAAAAATTTAATTTAAAATTTTAAAAATATGTGACCGCATATGCGATTGTGCGATCGCATATGTGCACAGGCATATGCAATCCCACAAAACTGCTTATGCGTTTTGACGACATTGCTTGAACCTTAATCAAATGTGACCCACTAATCTTGCTGTTGGATTTTCATACGGACACCTTTGGTTTAACAAAAAGTGAATATGGCCATAAGAGGGAAAGAATGATGGTCATTGTACCCTCGACATAAGTGTAGGACCCATCAATAGTCTTAACATTATTGGAATGAGGACAGGGAATAGGAAGAAGACTTATACCAATCATGTGGTCAGAAGCTCCCTAATTAATGATCCATGATGGACGACCAGAAGATGTGGACACTAAATGAGCAGAAGCTGATGTACTTGAATGATTGATAAAAAAATTGTCTGGAGTGATAAAAAAGTACCTTCCAGAATGGCCAGATGATGATGAAGCTTAGAAATTTCAGCCAAGGGTAATTTGTTAGTAATAGTCGAAGTAGAAGCATCATAATGTTCAGTGTGGGTAGGGTTTCAGCTTCAACAAAGGCAGAGTAGGCCATTTTTTGGGGAATGATCAAGTTCCAACATATCTCTCTTGAATGACTCGTTCATCGAAATTGTCTTTATCATCACCAATGTTGTCAAAATCGTTATCGTTATCTCAAATCGTAATGGGGGTTGAATCGTTTCGAATCACAAATTGTATCGTAAATCGTAAGATTTTTTTATGATTTTCTTAAAAAATATAAATAAATCAGAAAAAAAACTCTGCAATCATCCTTTTGCCATCAATATGCACCAAGTAATACCATGTCATGATAGTGTTAAAGGATTGTTATCTTTCCTTTTTTTTTTTTTTTCCATGAAATTTTCCTTAGAAAAGATACAAGGATCCTTTAGTAACTAATGTTCTTGTTAACTTTCTTGAATGTAGAACCATGTTGGAAAAGCGGCATTTGATTTTGTAGACTGATGAAAAAAGATATTTTGATTTCTAACCATCATTCCACAATGCATACAAGTCAACATGATCGTAACCATCCATAAAAACATTCGAGATAAGTCATACATCAATTTGGTGTTTCGACTAGTTAAGAAGTAAGAAATCATTAAAAAAGCTCTACGATTTGATGTTGAAGAGAATACATAATTTAATCTCTTATAAAGAACAAAATAAAATAATTTACCTTTTCTAGACCATTCTTTTTCTTTTTCTTTTTCTTTTTGGAATTTATTTTATTTTATTTTATTTTAAATGATTCTTAAAGCCCACACCAATTTAAAAACATAAAATGAAAGCCAAGTGAAGATTAAAATAGAAGAGAACAAGTATAATTTGAATCGTAGATCGTAGGATTCAAATCATAAAATCATGGGATTCATATGAGAAGGGATTCAAAGGTGGGATTCAAATCGTTTTACTTAAGATTCGTCTCAAATAGTAAATTGTAAATCATAAATTGTAGGATTTTGACAACACCGCCCAAGAGATAAAAATTAAAGAATTTTTTTGCATACAAATTTGAGATTAAGGATATAAGACATCTGAAATATATATATATATATATATATATATATATATATATATATATATATATATATATATATATAAGAATTACTAAAGGAGGCTGATAAGCTAGGCTCCCGACCAACAGGTACTCCTATTGATCATAATCATAAGCTAAGCCGAAGTGAGGAGTTGTTAATTGTTACCGAATAACGAGATGCATCAGAGGTGGTTGGCTGACTACTCTTATCTTTCTTTCACTCAACCTAATATAGCGTATGCAATAAGTGTGGTGAGGCAGTTTATGTAGGCTCCACTCGTTCCTCATTTGGAGGCAGTTGACATAATCCTAAGATATTTGAAGACATCTCCTGAGAATAGTCTTTTGTTTGCAGATCGTGGCCATCTATGAATAAAGGCCTACACAAACCTAGATTGGTCTAGCGGTGTAGATGACAGAAAGTAGATTGCATGATATTCTACTTTTGAGGGAGGAAATTTGGTCAATTGAAGAAGACACAATATGTGGTGACTAAATCTAGTGCTGAAGCATAGTACAAGACTATGGCACATGGTGTATCAGAGTTATTATGACTGAGGTTTGTAAGCCTTCTTCACCTTTTGCAAAGTATCTGGCTGTCCATGGGAGTTGCTGACTCACTATCTTGGTCCCTCAACAGCTCTGAAAGATTCTTGGTTCGCTCATTATTCAGCCTACTTAGTCCCCCTCCCTCAGCAGTCAGAAATTCCTTCCCTTCATCTAGTCTTCCAGGGCTCCCCCGAAAGAAGCCGCGTTCATTTGACTCCTAGCCAGGGGGATGACCCTCACTGCCAACAATCTTCATAAGCATGGAAATGTTCTCTGAACATCTATCTGCTGTGCAAGAAGAACAAGGAATTGATCAACTATCTTTTCCTTCATTGCCCTTTTGCGCAAGGAGTTTGGTCCACCATTCTGGACTACTTCAGCACTCCTTAGGTGATGCCTCATAGCATGGTGGATTTGCTCTTTGCTTAGCATGGTAGAGGCATTGGAAGGGATCTCAAAGTGATCTGGTGTTTCGCTATCTTGGCAGTTCTCTGGGCCATCCGGAGAGAGGAATGGCTGCTACTTCCAGAATTCCCTCTTCTTTATGTCCTAGGGTGGTGGCCTTGATTTCTAGGGACGTCTCGTAGTGGTCTCTTAGTCTCTCAATCTTGAATGACCATGTTTTTTCTTCTATCTTCAAGTTTAGGTTGTCTAGCTCGCATAGTGCTCGACTCTTGTTCCGTCTTTTTTATTTTTTTATTTTTAAAATTCCTTTTCTGTTTTGTATATGTTTTTCTGCTTTTGAGCTCCTCTTTATTTTCACTCCTGTATATATTTTGCTCTTTTCTTTGCCTTTTGTCGCTTAATAAAATTTCAGTCCTCAAAAAAAAAAAAAAGAAAAAAAAGAAAACAAAATTTATGGCTGAAAATTCTGTCGTGTGACTTGGGAATCAAGGTGGATGATCCTATGAAGTTGTTTTCATGTTTTGTGATAACGAGGCAGTCATTATTATAGTAGAAAACTCTGTTCAACATGATTGTACCAAGCATATTGAAGTTAACAGGCACTTCATTCATGAGCAAGTTCTCTCTCAAGATCTCTACTTACCATTTGTAACAACTGAGAATCAGCTGGATGACATCTCGCTAAGGGAGTTATTAAGACAATACTAGAATATGTTCTTAACAAGCTCAACATGATAGATATCCATGCACAACCAAAGGGGGAGTGTTGAGAAATGAGGTTAGAAGGGCTTCTTGTAATACTAGTACTAATAAGATCTTGTTTGTGATAGAGTACTAGTAAGGTATTATTTGTAATTTTTTCATAGTTGTTTTTATAAATAATAAGGGGGCTAACACACCTAGGGTTAAGTCCTCTAAAACTTCTTTTCTTTCTCTTTTCTTCTCTCCTTCTCTTTCATCTCTTGCTAGTTCTCTTCCTTATATTTCTTTTGCTCCAAAAGTATCCAAGGTGCCCGGCTCTAGAATTGCCAATTGTAACTGTGTCAGGTTCCTAAAATACCTGATTCCAAGGTCATCCATCTCCCAATGTGACAGTTGTTACCTCAAGCTCAGGGACCCTCGTTGGTTGCAGCACTAACCTCCTAGCCATTAGCTCCGGTGTGGTACCATTGAAGCATTACTACCTTCTCCAAGAGCTAGAGCTCTTTCAATAAATGAGGTGACTACCCTCTTGGTCCACTAACACTCTAGAATTGCCAATTGTAACTGTGTCAGGTTCCTAAAATACCTGATTCCAAGGTCATCCATCTCCCAATGTGACAGTTGTTACCTCAAGCTCAGGGACCCTTGTTGGTTGCAGCACTAACCTCCTAGCCATTAGCTCTGGTGTGGTACCATTGAAGCATTACTACCTTCTCCAAGAGCTAGAGCTCTTTCAATAAATGAGGTGACTACCCCCTTGGTGCACTAACACTCTAAATATTCTGCAAAGCACCCTCATTGCCTTGTGCTTTCAAGCAAGCTAAGATATAAGCTGCTATCCTATAGGCCCAAAGACCCTTTAAAGTATGTGAGCGTCACTGAACACCCTGACCGCTTTAAGAAATTGCATCCACCATTCTAACAATCTCTTATGGTCATCTTTGTCTCAAGATTATCACTTCCGAAAAGCCTAAGTGCAGGACGCTACCATTCTAGTCCTACTGTGTGTCACAGCTTTATCATTCCAACATGGCTCTACACACTCGAATACAGGCAATAGTCTCATTGCCAATACTTGGGCAAATAGTTGGAATCTACATATTCATTAGCATGAAGCACATGAGCTTGGTTGCAAAGATCCTCATTAGCGTGGAGCATGTGAGTGTGGCTCCAACGACCCTCATCATGGAGTATGTAGCCATACCCGGTGCTCCCCAGCAATGATATATCAGCTTTAAGAAGGCTTTCTCTCTTGTATGGTCCCCGACTATGCCAACATGAGCCTCTCGAATCTCGCATCCCATTGGGATAGCTCACTTCAAGTCTTTGTGGTCAAGCTCATAGAGCAACCATATGGGGACATCTTGTCATGCAATCATGCAAAGTAGTCATGTGAAGTACCATTTATTGTATTATGGTTTCTTTTTTCACCATGTATGTGTTACGTAGTCATGACTCACGTGGAGTACCATACAAGACAATTATTAATAATAAGACATTGGTATTCTCATAGACTAACACAAGATTATACCCTACTATCCTCTCTTTCCTCATCTCTCTTTTCATCCTCTTTTCTCGTCCTTGTCTCAAATTCCAAATCCTTTACATCCCTACATTTCAACTTGACATAGAAGCACATGCATCACTAATTGAAGGTACATTTGGTGGGACTTTTGCTACATTATCAGGCCATTTGATGGGGTCAACATCATAAAGCAAGGGATCCCCTTAAGGATCACACACACAAAAGAAAAAAAAACTTTACCTTCTGATAGAAAAAAATTGAATACGTTTGTTTTCAATTTCTAGTATGTATGGATCAAATGGAGTTTCTTCAAGTGAACTAGGGGGTGTGGCAAGTGTAACGCATGTGGAGAGAGGATGAAGGAGCAAAATCGAGTAGAGAGAGGGCTGGGCGTTGATTTTTGAGAGATAAAATAGGAGTTATATAACAATCTGGCTGCATATGACGCTTGATATGCAGGCATAGAAATGGTACACTCAAAAAGGTGACATCTATAGTGACAAAATGTTTCACAAACACAGGATCAAAACATGAATAAAACACACACATCCTTTTGCTGTTTGTACCTGCTTTTTGAGAACCATAAGCAAGGTGGTCCTGATCCTTTTCCTACTGGGAAGAACATTTATAAAATTTGCAGGTAATGTATTTGGAATCCATCTTTTGGTTTTATATCTTTACTTTGAGGATAAATGTTTAAGATGTTGAACTGAAGGGCCAGATCCTAGTCAACCTGTGACTCAGTCGAGTACTTGACCAAATGATAGAAAATTCTGTTCATGCATTCTAAATGTTCCTTTATTGTTGTTGTTGTTGTTATCGTTGTTATTTACTATTATTATTATTATTATTGTTATTATTAGTATTACTATTTTTGTAGTTTCTAAGAAAGTTAAGTTACAAAATTTACTAGAGTCTTCATCAAACCAAGTCTGTGGGCAGGAGTTGGCTACTGTAATGCTGCAGAGGTTATCAAGATACATTTATTATTGTTGTATTTATTTTGAGGTGGTTCTAGTATACTTTCTATTGCCTAATATAAGGATTTCTCTCAAGTAGGTCTCTGAGAGGGTTGCCAAAGGAGAATTTAGATCTGCTGTTGCCATTGTTAGGCCTCCTGGTCATCATGCAGAACCAGATGAAGCAATGGGGTTTTGTCTTTTCAACAATGTCGCAGTTGCAGCTAATCTTCTTGTGAATGAGAGAGTATGGAGTTCATCCAGTTGAAGTCTTTGAAAATGTTTGTGTTCTCTCTCATATATGAAACTTACTTCCTTTCCATTAATCTTTTTTTTTTTTTGGTTACAGCCTGAATTGGGCATAAGAAAAATCTTGATTGTTGATTGGGATGTCCATCATGGAAATGGTACTCAGAAGATGTTTTGGAAGGACCCGCGGGTGTTGTTCTTCTCTGTTCATAGGTACATAAAAATTTGATGTGTTTTCTCGTTAAAGCCCTGTAATTCTTCACATCTGCAGGAATATTCAGTCTTTGACAATTTCTTAATAATGTTTTGATTACATAGTTAACTAGTTTTGAGCACTTAATCCTTAAAGTGTGTGTGTGTGTTGGTGTGTGTGTGTGTGTGAGTGTGAGTGGAATGGAGGAATATGATTCATGCAGCCGACCCTAATTAATTGGGATAAGGCTTAGATGTTGATGATGATGATTACGTTTTCGTGTCTTTTGGTAATATTAGTTAGGACAGATGTCTTTTAGCTGCATTATCTATAGTTAATCCTTGGTAGGCTACTATGAACAGAACTTAGTTGCATGATCTTTCTAACTAGGTGCTGCTCTTGCTTCTATTCACACTTTGGACTTGTTCTTCTACTCTCGCTTCCTGGCTCGTTATACATTATAACATTTTGAAACACGTACTTCCTTTGTCCTGCAGATGAATCTCTTACTGCTTTGCTTCAGCTTCGTGCAACTATAGAACGAAGTGAAAAACAATGAACATTCTATTAAATGGAGACTTGTGACCTATGGAAATGACTAATGAATTATATGCATTGTTTGAATTATCTCCGATATTATCAAAATATCTCCGATATTATTGTTATCTCCAGCTTGGCGATATCGATAACACTGGCAGCATTAGAAATTCCAAGCATCAACAATGTATTGCTAAGTACCGCCAACGAATCGATATCACCAATATTTTCAATTGTGTAAATTCTAGGCGTCGCTTGTATTTCTAATGTATTGATATCAAAAATGTATATTGTCAATATTTTCGACTATGTAAATTCTAGGTGATGCTTGTACCACAAGTGCATCGGTGATATTTTAGTAATATCACCAACGTAGAGATATCACAGAAAGTTTGTTTATTAAAAAAAACTCTTTCAAATTTTATTTTATTTATTATTATTATTATTATTTTTTAATGAGCGCATTGTTGTATGCAGTTTTCAATTTGTCATTGCTAATATTGATAATATCTCAATACTATCATTATCGCAACATGCACGATATCAAGATCACAATCTTTTGTTTCCTCTCCTGTTGTTGATGATTTCTTTGTAAAATATCATGAGTTGTCGATATTCTGCAATATCGATGGATGTTTGGATGGAAGGTTGGATGGATGATCGGATGGTTAAATGGGATGGATGGGATGGTTAGACTGTTTCTTACAATGACACGTGCCTTTAAGCCCTCATTAAATGGAAACTTATTGTGTATACATTCTTTTTGCAAATTTTTTATTTCTATATATGCAAATATGTATATTTTAGCATCTCCTAAAGTTTCATTGAAATTCTACTGTTTTCTCACATTTCTGGTTATCAGGGATATTATCGACGATCAAGGTGTGCCGTATCCGTTACGATACGGCCGTATCGGCCGATACGTAACGGTAACGGCTGACACCGTTACGCGATACGGGGTCGAAACGGCCGTTATGGAATTTTGTGACCATAACGGCCGTTACGGGGCCGTTACGGGCCATAACGGCCGTTACGGACCCGTAACGGCTGTTACGGGCCTTGAAAAAAAAAAAAAAAGAAAAAAAAAGAAAAAAAAAAACTTACCTTCTTCTTCTTCTTTTCTTCTTCTTCTTCTTCTTCTTTTCTTTCTTCTTCTTCTTCTTCTTCTTCTTCTTCCGCTGCTGCTGCGGCTGCTACGGCACTGCTGCTGCGGCTGCTACGGCGCTGCTGCGGCTGCTGCGGTTGCGGTTGTGGCGCTGCTGCAGCTGCGGCAGTAGCTCTCTCTCTCTCTCTCTCTCTCTCTCGGTTCGGTCCCTCTCTGTTTTCATCTTTTTTTTTTTTCATTTCCCTCTCTTTTCTTTTCTTTTCTTTTCTTTTTCCAGCAAAATCGAATAGAATGGCGTGGCTGTGAAACAGCCACGCAGTTTGTTTTTTTTTTTTTTTTTTTGTATAATCTGCAGTGCACGCTGCATGGTGCACACTCGCTATTTTATTGCATGCGGTGGGGCCCACCTTGATTTATGTATGGTAAATCCATGCCATTCATAATTTTTCAAGTTCATTTTAAAGCATGATCCTTGAAATGAAGGGATCAAAATATCAATTGGACCACGTAGTTGAGATTGAATGCCCGCCGTTAAAATCTTCTTAAGGCCCATTTTGTGATCCACCCAAGCTTTGGATCAGCCTCATTTTTTGGTCCATGCCCTGAAATAAGTGGGCAAAAAGGATGGACCACATGGATATACAACAAATGCCATTTTATATATATTTTATATTTTTTTCTATTTACGCATTAAATATGGCTATTTTTTTTTTAAATTCGAAAAATCATTTTTTAATGATTGTTTTGCTATTTTAATCATGCCATGTGATGTGTTAATCATAGTAGAACATGTTAATGTGCATTTTACAGATTTGGGGTGCCATTTTATATTTTTTTTATATTTTTTTCTATTTACGCATTAATTATGGCCCTTTTTTTTAAAATTCAAAAAATCATTTTTTAATGATTGTTTTGATGTTTTAATCATACCATGTGATGTGTTAATCATAGAAGAACATGTTAATGTGCATTTTACAGATTTGGGGTGCCATTTTATATTTTTTAAATATTTTTTTCTATTTACGCATTATTATGGCCCTTTTTTTTTAAATTCAAAAAATCATTTTTTAATGATTGTTTTGATGTTTTAATCATGCCATGTGATGTGTTAATCATAGTAGAACATGTTAATGTGCATTTTACATATTTGGGGTGCCATTTTATATATATTTTTATATTTTTTTCTATTTACGCATTAATTATGGCCCTTTTTTCTAAAATTCAAAAAATCATTTTTTAATGATTGTTTTGATGTTTTAATCATACCATGTGATGTGTTAATCATAGTAGAACATGTTAATGTGCATTTTACAGATTTGGGGTGCCATTTTATATTTTTTTAATATTTTTTTTCTATTTACGCATTAATTATGGCCCTTTTTTTAAAAATTCAAAAAATCATTTTTTAATGATTGTTTTGATGTTTTAATCATGCCATGTGATGTGTTAATCATAGTAGAACATGTTAATGTGCATTTTACAGATTTGGGGTGCCATTTTATATTTTTTTTATATTTTTTTCTATTTACGCATTAATTATGGCCCTTTTTTTAAAAATTCAAAAAATCATTTTTTAATGATTGTTTTGATGTTTTAATCATGCCATGTGATGTGTTAATCATAGTAGAACATGTTAATATGCATTTTATAGATTTTGGGTGCCATTTTTTATTTTTTAAATATTTTTTTCTATTTACGCATTAATTATGGCCTTTTAAAAAAAAAAAAATTCAAATAATCATTTTTAATGATTGTTTTGCTGTTTTAATCATGCCATGTGATGTGTTAATCATAGTAGAACATGTTAATGTGCATTTTATAGATTTGGGGTGTCATTTTATATTTTTTTCTATTTACGCATATTCGAGAAATTCCTCAAAAATAATTGCAAACACCAAATGTAAGATATTTTCATATTACATTCATTCTAATATATCTATCATTGATAGTAGATAGTTAGAAAATTAAATATATGAATTTTGTAGTCAAATTCAGGTTATCTAGTTCATAAATTCATTAGACAGTCCGATACAACTTCTCACAAAAGAGTGGACCGTTACACCACCATAAACATGTTCCAATTTATAAATGAATGCATATTTGGAATGCTTAGAATATTCCGGATTTAATCCATATTTTTTCATATTTTTTTGGCAAAAAAAAAAAAAATTTGCGCCGTTACGGGCCGTTACGCCCCCGTATCGCCGTTACGCCCTCGTATCCGTATCGGTTTTGGAGGTCACCGTTACGCCAACCGATACTGATACGGCACACCTTGTCGACGATATCGATATTGTTTCCGTATCCTTGACCAGCGAAACTTGTAGCGATACCAATACTAAGAACATTGATTATATGGCTGCTCTAGTAATACTAGTTGCATCAAATGCATTTTGATTTGGGTGATAGAATTAGTCAACAGAAGTTCTGATGATGCCGTTTCCATTTAGTTAATCCCTGGTGATCATAGGCTAATCTCGGGAGATCATAGGCTATCTTTGAAATAACGTTGCATTGCCATTTAGTTAATCCTTGGTAATCATAGGTTGTCTCTGAAAAAATGTTGCATTGCCATTTAGTTAATCCTTGATGATCATAGGCTCCGTCTTTGAAATAATGTTGCATATTGAAGCTACACCTAAGAGTTGAGCAAAGCTGCACCAAAAAATAAAATTAAAAAATTAAAAAACAAACAAAATAGAAGCTTGCACATGACAAGAATTACCTGTTCTTCTTACCTGTGTGAAATTCTACTGCATTAAACCAAAAGGTTGCAAATCTAAGACAAGGATCAAAGACACAAGTGATGCAGGACAGGTGGGATTGAAGAATCAATATTCCTTATGTCATTTTTTTAATGCATATAGAATTGTACTTGGAGTCGAAGGCTATACGAAGAATATAGAGAAGAAAGTAGAGAAAGAGAGAGGAAAAGGAAGAGAGAGAAGGAAGAAAGGAATGAGGAAAGGGAGAAGAAAGAAGGGGAAAGGAGGGAGAGATCTTAGGGCAACTTGAGTTTTGTGTGTTAGCTAAAGAGGCTATGACACACTATATAAATGAAATAAGGTATGGAGTACGGTACTCGTGAGTGTTTGCAATATCGATAATATTGGCTGATATTATTGGTCTTTCATGGGTCTGATAGAAAACACTAGGGTAATTACTAAATCCCCATGTATCCCACCATATATTGATGATTCGCGTTATATATTGTGATATCATCAATATATTGCAAAATATCATCAAAGCCCCACAAATCTCCCTTGTATCATCAATATGTGTGATACGTATCAACTATACGAAGGCAACGAGGCTCCCCTTCGAAAAAATGGAAAAGATAAAAAAGAGAACAAGGAAACAACGACATACCTGTGTAATCCCTTCTTGTTCTTCTTTGATTATCTGCCTACTAGATCAGCGTTCTTCTCATCCTCTTCCGATTATCTGCCTATTTCCGCAAACAAGTGTCCAGGAATTAGAGGTTAGGATCTTCAACCAATCTCATCAGTTGTATTTCCACAAACAAGTAATGAATCAGAGGTTAGGATTGTTCAACTAATCTGTTCTTGGGATTGTGGTGGGATTCACAATCTAGACAGTGTATATGAGTTAATATGCCACGTGTACAATTTCTGAGTGTGATCGAGACAAACCCCAAGTGCAGGGTTGGGATGTAGTAATAACTTGGTGAAACCGAGGTCGAACCCACAAGCCATGTTTTAAATATTGACGATATTGGCTGATATATCCCACGATATGTCTTCTATCCCACCTTTGGATACGAAACGCATAGGTAGTGCCGATATATCTCACATGTTCAATCAGGTGAGCACTTTCAATTTCCGATCCATATTTTGTTGAAATTATGTTAAATCAATGTCAAATGGTTACATCCATTTGTTCTTCACTTATTGCATGAAAAATCATGGAGTTGGAGCTCTGATTTCAATATCCATTGTTTCTTCATGTTCTCCATGTTTTTTTTGAAAATTTCCTTCAACCAGCTATCAATTGAGACTAATTTCGAAGTCTTGTAGTAGTATTTGATGAAATGATCATCACATACACTCTAATTTCGAAATTTGAGTGTAGGTGGTCCGATTTGGGAAAAATTGGGAAAATTTTGAAAACTTTCCAATTTCTCCCAAATCGCTTGCAATGTTGCACTCCAAACATGAAATCAAGCATGTATGAGGCTGATCTACTGATTTGTTAAGTCCCTGTCAATTTTTGAAAAATAAAAATATTTTTTTAATTAAAAATTAATAAAATATTATTGTTTTTTCAAAATTTCCATTCACCAACTTTTAATTGAGACTAATTTCAAAGTATTTTGGAGTGTTTGATGAAATGATCATCACATACACTCTAAATGTTATGCATTCAATTTGAATATAGTTGCATTAGTTTAGTCAAATAGCGTATAGCTTAGGACCCTATACAAAGGAAATCTACTATGTGCACTTCTTTTACAAGATGTTATGATTTAAAAGCGTGTATTAAGTTTATGTTTTAACAATCCCTCAAGTTTCATTGAAAAATTCAACCTTTCCCCCATGTTTCCCAAAAAGTTTGATAAATTACCCGATACAAACAATATATCCTGTGTGATAACCTATAGAGAATGCTAGTGTATTGTGTATGTGGTTAGTGGTGGTTAGTGGCCCCTCTTAGTGTAAGTGCATGTGCACACTTCCTTCTTCTCCTGCGGTGTACTATTTGCTTTATTATAATAAAATATTTTGTGTTAGGGCAAGCAAGCCTAACACAACATCTCTCCCAAACTCTCATTCTTCTTCTTCTCTCTCAATATTTTCTTCTCTTCTTCACATTATCATCATCAAATCATTCTTTACTTGGTATCAGAGCATAGATCCAGGTATTCCGCATCCAACAAATTGAGAGGCGACACGTTACCTTGCTGACGTCAGCAGCCGTACGACTGACGTCAGCGTTGTACGGACACATGGACTCCGTTAGAGCTAAAAGTTTAGGGGTTTGATAAATCTTGATTTTAGAAGATTTGTCATGATTTTTTCAGAATTTATTGGACCTCCTTTCATTGTATTTTGGGCGAAATAGAGAAATTCGAAAATCGGGTGCATCTTCCCTTTTTTCACTCGGTTAGGGCTTTTTTGACTGCGTTTCATGGTATTTTGGATGATTGATATTTGTTTGAGGTTTATCTCTTATTATCTTGAAGGATTGAGTGACATAGAGTTGTTTAAATCAATCTTTCTTGGCGTAGGGGCTCTCTTGGCGTAGATTTATCTCTCTTGGACTCTCCTATGGCTGACAAAGGGCCCTCATCTCTTGGCATAGGGTCTCTTGAATCCAACCCCTTGCAGATTACCTCCACTAAGTTGAATGGTGACAACTATCTTCAATGGGCACAATCTGTAAAAGTATTTTTAGGAGCCCGTGACAAGTTGTCGTATATTTTGGATGATCCCCCAAGCTCTACAGATGTTACTTACAAGTCTTGGACAAAGTAGAATTATCAAGTTATTGCATGGTTGTTGAATAGTATGGATTCCTCGATTAGCCACTCAGTGATGTTTTTATCCCCGGCTAAAGGCATTTGGGATACGCTTCATGATATGTTCTCGGAATCTCAGAATTTTTCACGAGTTTTCTAGCTTATTCAAGAAATTGGTCGGTTCCAACAAAACTCCAGACCCTTAAAAGATTACTATTCGACGCTTCGGGGTATGTGGGATGAGTTGGATATGTATCAACTTCTTCCTTTCAAATGTAAAGAGGATCATGAACATGCTCATAAGCAGCGGGATGATACTCGTATCATGCAGTTCCTAGCTGGGTTGTTCTGATTATCTTCATGTTCGAGATCAGGTATTGCAGGATCCTCTTCCCCCATTGACGACAATCTATGCCATGTGTCAGCGTGCTATTGTCTCTACTCTTCCTTCTCATTCATTTGTGCCACCCGAGCGTTCGGCACATCTTGCTGGCGATCAGTCCTCTCTTGGTCTTCGGGTACCATCCTTGAGTTTAGGGCGCATTTCTGGTTTTGGTGGTTGTGGTAGAGGCCACGAGGGAGATCGCAGTAGTGGCGGCCATAGTTTTCGTGGTCGTGGTGGACGTGGACGAGGACGTGATGGTTCCCGCATTTGTTCACATTGCGGTGGAACTAATCACTGTTGATTATTGTTGGCAGATACATGGTCGTCCTACGTATGCCGCTGCTTCTGTTGCATCCACTGTTGCTTCTGAGACAGTCTTCCACCTTGACAGCTGAGCAGTCTACTTCAGGGGAGTCTCTTATCATTTCTCGGGCTGCATATGATGCCCTTATGCGGCTTCACATTCGTGATATTTCTGAGTCTTCTCACGCAGCTTCGGGCCATTCAGGTACTGCCTTTCTTGCATCATCCTCTCTTACCAAGGTGTCCCATATCGGTATCAGTTGGCGTAACGGTGCTCTCCGAAACTGATACGGATACGGGGGCGTAACGACCCGTAACGGCGTAAATTTTTTTTTTTGCCAAAAAAATATGGATTAAATCCGGAATATTCTAAGCATTCCAAATATGCATTCATTTATAAATTGGAACATGTTTATGGTGGTGTAACGGTCCACTCTTTGGTGAGAAGTTGTATCGGACTGTCTGATGAGTTTATGAACCGGATAACCTGAATTTGACTACAAAATTCATATATTTAATTTTATAAATATCCAATTTATATACGTAACAATTTGATATCATTTCTCCCAATAGTTCTTTTAAAAAATGAAATTAAATTTAGGTAGATCGCGTTGCCAATTTGGGGCTGACTTGGAGGACCAATCCATGCCCCAAATCAGCCTCAAATTCATGCAATTTATTGGCATTATCCCAATTGTGAATTGGTGGACATTTATTGGATTGCGAATCATGAAAAAAAATCAAAAGGCCCTATTTTAAAAAATAAGCGTCCACAAATTAACAATTAAAACTATTCAAACAATTTGATTTTGACATTTTGAGTTAGCAATTACAATCCATAATTTAATTGGTAAATTTTAAGTTAATACATGTCTCGTGTACAATTTTTTAAGGGCTCGAATTAGGTGGGACAGATTGTGAAGTGTAGCACATGAGTGTCAAAGTTTTTTGGACCCCACTCGTGATGAATGTGTTATATCCACACCGTCCATCCATTTTGCCAAATAATTTTAGGGCATGAGCCCAAAAATGAGGCAGATCCGAAGCTCAGGTGGACCGCACCATAAGAAACAATAATAATTAAACGACTATCATTAAAACTTTATCGAGGCTACAAAAGTTTTAGATCAAGCTGACATGTGTGTTTTCCCTTCATCCACGTTAGTGTGACCCTATTAACAGGTTAGATGGAAAATAAACATTACACTGGACCCACCCTAAGAAAATTTTAATGGTGAGCATTCTATAACCACTGTTTCCTATGCTGTGGTCCACCTGAGATTTGGATCTTACTAATTTTTTGAATCATAACCTAAAATGATATGACAAAATGGATGGACGGCATGGATAAAATACGTACAGTGTGGTGGGGCCCATGTGGCACGCGTACATTTTATTAAATTGTTCAGCGTGCGTTACGCATACCAGTCCACTCATTTGACGCAAGCAAGTCCCGTGGGTCTGATCATGAGGTATGTGTTATATCTAAACCGTCCATTCATTTGACGAGCTCGTCTTAAGGCTTGACACGAAAAATAATACAGATCTAATTATCAAGTGGACCACACTGCAAAAAGCAGTGGGGGATTGAACGTCCACCATTGAAACCTTTTTGGGATCACAGAACTTTTGGATCAATATGAAATTTGTTTTTCCTCTTCATTCAGGCCTTTTTGACCTTTTGAACAGATTGGATGGAAAATAAACGTTATGGTGGGCCTACGAATTTTTTAATGGTGAAAATCATCATCTCGCTGCTATTTTTGGTGTGGTCCAGACGATCTTTGGATACGATTCATTTTTTGGCTAATGCTCTAAAATGATATTTAAAAATAGATGAACGGTGTAGATATAATAAATACATCACTATGGAGCCCACGTAACTTTGATCTCCTTTGAACCGTTTGTACAACTCGGAGTTCGAGGACTGTCAGCGCTCGTCTTAGCTGACACGTACCTCCAGCTGGTGCGTGGTACGCCTTCAGAAAAAAAAAAAAAAAAGAGTGGAGAGAGGGAAACCGAGAGAGGGAGAGGAGAGAAGAAAAAAGAGGGAAAGAAGAGAGAGAGAGAGAGAGGAGAAGAAGAAGAAGAAGAAGAAGAAGCAGCTGCAGCAGCAGGCCACCTTTATTGATGATTATTCACGCATGACTTGGATTTATCTTTTGAAATCTAAAAGTGAAGTGTTTGATGCGTTTAAAGTGTTTTATCATGAAGTGTGTACTCAATTTCATTGTTCCATCAAATCCCTCCATTCTGATAATGGGGGGGAATACATGTCTACTGCCTTTCTGTCCTTCTTGCAGGAACGTAGTATTTTGTGACGTCATGTGCTCGCACACCTCAACAAAATGGTATTACAGAACGAAGGAATCATCATCTTCTTGACGTTGCTCACATCCTTCTGCTTGGTATGCATCTACCTAAACATTTTTGGGGTGATGCTCTCCTAACTGCTACTTTTCTTATTAATCGTATACCCTCACGTATCCTGTGTTACAAATCTTCATTTACTATATTGTATCCTCATGATAATCCATTTCCTCTACCACCTAAAGTTTTTGGTTGTACATGCTTTGTTCAAATTTTGGATGGGAGTAATGATAAACTTAGCCCTAGGGCTATTAAATGTGTCTTTCTAAGGTATACTCGGAGTCAGAAAGGGTATAAATGCTTTGACCCGTTGACTTGCAAGAAATGTCTCTGTCGATGTAACCTTCTTTGAGGATATTTCTTTTTTCTCCGCTTCAGGCTGATCCCTCTGTGATCCTCTTGCGAGTCAGGGGGAGTATGACTCTTATCCTCTTTCCACTAGTGATCTTGGGAAAACTCCTTTCCCCTCTATTCAGCATCCTGTTGGTGATATGGGTGAGCCTAAGCCTCTGCAGGTGTATCATCGTCGAGATAATCTTCACACGCTCAGCCATCCACCCTTCCGCTCGCTTTGGATGTTGGCTCAGGTGACTCTCCTACCTCGAGTTTAGAACTTCTCATTGCCTTGCGTAAAGGGTCACAATCTTGTACTCTACACCCCATTAGTAATTTCGTTTCATATGATCATCTTTCATCGTCTTTTCAGTCGTTTGTAGTTTCCCTTTCATCACAGACTATTCTTAGATCTCTCTCACATGTTCTTCAGAGTCCTGATTGGACGAAGGCGATGATAGAAGAAATGTCTGCTCTTGAGAAGAATCATACTTGGGATCTTGTGTGCCACTTCCTTTAGGCCATAAACCTGTTGGTTGTCGATGGGTTTATACAATCAAGTTTCTTCCAGACGGCTCAATTAATCACTATAAAGCCCGTCTTGTTGCTAAGGGTTACACACAGACTCATGGTGTGAATTACTTCGAGACATTCTCTTCGGTGGCTAAGCTTAATTCGATTTGCGTTGTGCTCTCCTTGGCCGTTAATTTATCATGGCCCTTGTTTCAGCTTGATGTTAAGAATGCATTTCTCCATGGGGATCTTGCAGAGGAAGTTTACATGCATCAACCTCCTGGCTTTGTTGCTTCTCACAACCCTGCACTTGTATGCCGGTTGAAGAAGGCTCTTTATGGACTCAAACAATCCCCACGTGCATGGTTCGAAAAATTTAGTCAGGATCTCTTGGAGTTTGGCTTTGTTCGTAGTCATGCCGATCATTCTCTCTTTATATGTCGACGATCGACGGGCATCATGGTTCTCATTGTCTATGTGGATGATATTGTTCTGTCCGGTAGTGATTCTGCTGGAATGAGGGAGGTCAAAGATTTTTTGAAGACCAAGTTTGAGATCAAGGATCTTGGTCCTCTTCGCTACTTCCTCGGAATTGAAGATGCTTGCTCATCATCCAGATTGGTCTTGTCACAACGAAAATAGCCATCCAACCTCTTGATTAGGTTACACAGATCTTGATGAAGCGAAAACACGGTTTAGATCATGTTAGAATTTGCCACATGTATCATTTTCAAATGCTAGGTATCAAGTGTCATACGCAGCCAAAGTATCAAATACCACACTGATTGGATAATCTAATCCATCCTTGATTTGGCATCTTTGAGTTCATTTACTTTTACATGTCTTAATTAGTGCTTTAAATAGCGCCTGTAGCGTAGCGTGGCCGTAGATCTACGTAGCATCCCAAATAGTGTAAATCCCCTATAGCGTACGCTACAGGGGTCGTAGCGTACGCTACAACTACGTAGCGCGCGTAGCGTAAGGTACAATGTATTTTTTTACTATTTTATTTATTTATTTATTTTTCATGTTTTCTTTGTTTCTAATGTTAAGGAATGTGACACTTGTATTATACTTGATACTTTTAACCTATGGGATTTTTATTTCTTTTCATAATTGTGACTTGTGGTTTCAATTAGACATTATTAATTAAAGTAGTTTGCTTACAAAGTTGTTGATGTGATAATTATTTGATTTGACTTATATATGTGGATTGGCTTTTGATATATGATAACTAATAACTTTTTTGAACATGCTTAAAATTGATAAAATGAATCATCTTTTAGGTATTTTATTTTTTTTTTCCTTTTTTTTTTTTTTTCACTATCTATTATATTTGTCCTATTTTTAAATTTAAAATAGAAGTATCGTGTAGCTTACGCTACAGGCTACGTATTTACGCTACACGCTATAGAGGGTTGAGCACTACGCATCACGCTACTGCTATTTAAAACACTGGTCTTAATTACTGTATGCTAGCTGCATTTGTATTATATGAACTCATTTTGGTTACTATTTGAGTTATTTTTTACGACAACACATGCTTTTTGGCCCCCATTAAATGGAAACTTCTAATTTAATGCATTCTTTTTGCAATTTTTCATTCTTGAATATGTAAATACGTGTATTTAGGCATGTCCTGAAGTTTCACTAAAAAATTCCACCATTTTCTCCATGTTTCCCCCTTTTTCCCTACATTTCCGATTATCAGTGATATTATCAGCGATAACGATATTATATCTTTATCTCCGGCCAGCGAAACTTGTAGCGATACCGACAACTCGAACACTGCATGTAAGGACTAAAAAGGAAAATAAAATATGAAACAATATAATCCATTATCTCCATTGGAAGTGGGTACACGTGAGATCATCACCTTCCATCATGGTCCATCAACAAATTAGAATTTTCACAAATGGCGTGATTGGTTCCCCAAAAGTGACCTCCAAAAAAAAAAAAAAAAAAAATACAAAGAGAGAAAATAAAAGAAGAAAGATGGATGGCTAGAAGAGAAAATCGAGGAAGAGAATGGGAGGAATATGGTGAAGGATCCATGTTGTGGTTTTCTTCTCCTTGTGAATTTGATGGATTGGTTGTCGCTTCTAGTTAGGCTTCGTGGATTAAAGCTCGTTGAAGGTTCTTCAAGATCTTGCAATGGGGAGTGTCTGCCCTTGCTTGCTTCTTCTAGGAGAGATAATGAAGGGAGAAGAATGAGAGAACTGTTCTCCATCCCAAAGGTTTCTGTAGCTTTGGCTCACCACTCCAAGGAGTAGAGCTGTACTTTTGGCCTTGGAAGAGAAAAGCTTCCCAAGCTATTAGTCCTCTCACTCTCCTTCTCCATTAGGATGCATAATTCTTGTGAGTCTGGAATTTGGATCTTAGAGGGAGTTATAGGACTTAGAATTTTTTGAGAGGCAAGACCTCTATCTTTTTGCAAGAGGCCTTTATTTATAGAGGAGATGGGTGGTGGAGTTGTAATTTGAGGGGACATTGAGGGTGTTCAAAAGGGTGGTGAATTATAGGATGAATGATAAGTGACACATTTTGGGTTGTTGATTGGCTGGTTGAAGGGTAATCCGTAGAGAATTGAGGGGTAATTGGGTTTAGGGAAGATTCTAGGAAGGTGTCTAGAGGCTTTGGGATTGAGTGGCTAGAATTGAAATGCTTGGAACTCAAGTATCTCATGGTTTGAAGAGGGGAGGGGGAGTTTTGGGAATTCACTAAGTTAAGGAGTAGTTTTGTAAAAATATGGTAGCTTAGCATCGAACTAAGGTTTCTAGGGATATTTTGGTAAAAATTGGGTCAAAGGATCAAAGGAGTTTGGATATTGGGTTTGGATTTCTGTGCAAGGACAGGCAAGGACATGGATGCCATTTTTGGAATTGTTTCTTGCACGCAGTCCAGCATGCTTACCTCTAAGTTTTTTTTTTTTTTTTTTTCGCAACTTGGTGCTTGAGTGTCAGATTTGGGTGATCTATAGCTTGCCGGAAAGAGAACTTGATGGGCTAACTAATGGTTCTGGTTTGGGGGAAAATTTTGTAGAAGTTAAGGGAGAAGTGGAGTCCACAAGTTAGGTCAAATTCTGGTTCTGAAACTGTTAAACGGTCTCACGCACTCTTTGGGATTTCGATCATAATTTCACGCCCCCATATTTGATTGAGCTAAAACTAGGTTCATTGGAAAAGTAATTTGATGGGCTACAAGATGGAAATTGGACAATGGAAAACCAAGCAATTGGGGCCTGAAAGTGGATAGTAGCTCAAATGCGGATAAACCTGAAAAGCATAAAGTTTTTCTGCGACCAAGAAAATCAGTCGAAAAAGGGTGTGGGCCCCAAACCCACGCTAAGCTGGGTCTCACACCTCTTGAATCCTTCTGGGTCCTTTCGCTTAGGTTTGAGAAGGTTTCGGTGAGGTTTTGGGTTGAATCAGGGCTTAGGTTTTGCGGCTTGGGCTTCAGCTTAGAGGTGAATACTCACGGAAATTCTGCAGATTCTTCATTTTAAGGCAATGCAAAATCCTCTATTAGTCAAAACACTTGTTGAGTGGGTTGTCTACACATGTTTTCTGCAAATTTATTTTTACTTGATACTCATCTGTGGTTGTCAGGTCAAATAAACTGATAGCATCTTTGATTGTCATGGGCCTGTTCCTGTGTATACAGGTTTGACTTCGGAAGTTTCTATCCATCTGGGGATGATGGCTCTCATACTATGGTTGGAGAAGGATTAGGTGCAGGTTATAATATAAATGTTCCTTGGGAGCATGGACAATGTGGTGATGCAGACTACCTTGCAGTCTGGGACCATGTACTGATCCCTGTAGCCAAGGCTTACAATCCAGACATGATTCTAATTTCTGGCGGATTTGATGCAGGTTTGTTTTTCATTGGAATGTGAGTGACTAATTGTACTTGTGAAATATTTTCATTCCGTAAGGGTGTCACTTTGGATGGAATTGGGGAGTGCAAAAATATCAATGTTTTACAGGGCCCAAAACACCAATGCACCACCAGATTGGCTGCTGCTTGTCATTTTGTGGGGTTGTGCCCTGCAAAACGCTATATGGACATTTGTTCGTTCTGCAAATTCTTCCTAAACTTGCCCCAAGATTTTATTTCTATATATTTAATAGTATTAGTTGAAAGGGTTGACAAAATACTGGAAAATTTGAATTCGATCCTGTTCACTGTCGAATTGTTATGTTTCACATTCTTCTCAAGAGTTAGACAAGGAAGAGTAGACATTATTTGAAATATGCGTAATATGACTGAAACAGGATTCAATGCTGACTCCAAATAGCTGAGATAAGGTTATGATGATGATGCATACTGGTACTGAAAATGGACGATAGCTTTCTTTCACTGGCTAGGCTATCTGCAGAATGGTACTGGATAATATATAACTGTAGTTTATTTTTCTTTGAAGTCTATAAATGGATCTGAAAGTCTTGTAAATTGAAGGGAACATATGCCGCGAGCTACTATCCTGTTACTTTAGATCAGATCTGCTGAGTATTAGTTCTTTAATGTGTTAGTTTTGACTTGCAGTTATTTGCTGTCATGGCTTCACTTTAATGAATTTTAGTCTTCCAAAATCCTTTTAGCCTATAGTTTTATCATCTTTATTTATTAAGTGAAGGGTTCAAGGTAGAGTCTCTTCTACTCTCTTCTAAAGTCGTCTTGATTTTGGAATTTATGCATCAGCCCTCGATTAATCAGATTAATTTTCTTGCTCAACCAATGTAGAAATGAAAACTGCTGGAGTATCCTTTGAGAAACAAAAGAATCACATGAGCAAAATAATGACTACCTAGTTGGCACTTGGCCCATACGCAGTTAATATAAATACCACCTACTCAGACTGTCTCTATTGGTTAAGAAGTGAAAAAGAAGTCCTCTGTCATGCAGCTGGGACCTTATTAGCAATCTGAAAACCCTTACAAGTGCAAGATTTTGAATGGTTAGTGTAGTGAGCTTCTTCCAAATAAAATGAAATCAGTTTAAACCGATGGTAAAAATTTCCCACTGCATGCATAAAGTATTGTTTGTCCATTCAGCACTATGCATGGTTCTAATTAGCATTTTGTTTCCAGGATAGAAGACAGGAACCCAGGTTGATGCCATTAGAGGAAAGCCTGACACCAACTGAACTGGCATAATGGATTCTATTGTGAGGGATGTGGCGGGATGCAATAAATTGTGCTTATTCCAAGTGATTGGCCTATGAAGCCATGTTGATGCTGTAATCCTGTAAAAAGAGCTCATCGTCAAGAGATTTGGCATAGTTCGTGTCTGGCGATGAAGATGTACCCAGATCAACAAAATGCACTTTTTACTTTCTTTCCAGAAGGTAATGCATAATTTGATATACTTGAGTAAGCTGGGGTTGTTGAGGATCAGTTGCAAAAAGGCCATGGACATGCAGAATGAGGACAATATCTAATCAACAAGTGGTGTGTTGTGGATTTTGGTTGATGATTTCCCTTATTATGTGTCCACAAATGGGAACACCTGAAACTACTTCAAATTGCATTGGTTCTTCGGATTTAAGTGGTCGATGCAATCAATGTCTTTCTATGTGGTAGCATGCCAAAGGAACGAGATTACATGCAATGAAGTTGATTAAGAGCGTTTAGTTGTAGAGAACGAACTGTCCCCACTCTCAATTTCCATAATAAGATTAAAGGTCAAGAGAGGACTTTCAGTAGGTTGGCCTGTGTGGTGCTAGTATTCTTTTGAAATAGCGGGCATGATTAATTTTAACAAGGGGCTATTGGTTGTTGATATCGATGTACAAGTTCGTAGTCCCTTTCACACATGATTGAAGGAAACCTATCATGTGAAGTTGTTGACAAACTGCTAATGGAAATGAGGCATTAACCATTATGCTTGGGCACTTGAAATGTGACTGAGGCAAAGAGTTCAATGCAATTTCAGCAGCTGTGAGGAAGTTATTGGCCTCAGGTTGATAAGAATGAAATTTGGAAGTGTGAGAACTGGTCCCAAGTTTAGGCTTAGAGAGGGGTGAGTGTCTCTCTCTCTCTCTCTCTCTTTCCATCTAGGATCCATATATATAGTTAAAATTGAAGTTTAGCAAAACTAGGGAATATATAAAAGGAGGCATCATAGAATGTCTAGAAACCATCATATCTATAGTTGATTCAGGGTTTCAGTCAGTTTGTACAAGCAGGGCCATGGTTTGGCAATTCAAACCATTGATATGGTAGTCCCCTTGATGCGTCCAAAGGCCATGCATGATTGATCAAATGATCCATCTAGGACCCACAAGCTGGTTGATCTAAGATTAGGGTTTCCTTTGTCTTAAGCCTATGAAAACAATGCTTGGATGTGTGAAGCATGAATCTGCTTTGGAGAATAAAATTGTTTATACTATTTTATTTTTGAGTTTGCTTGGAAGAAGAGGAGGGGGACGTTTGATCTCTAACCTTGACCTGAGGGTTGTGGGCTCTTCCCACAATCGTTGTTTCTTGTTCTTGATCCCTTCCATCCCTTTGGGGTTGCATCACCCTCGATATGACCCTTCAAATTCTTGTCACCAAATATATTGTTATGAACAAAGTACAACATGGATCACAGTTGATTCAACAGTTAGAACTTAACAATCTGGGAGACTTTTGGTGCATGGGACTTCTGTGTTGGGGCCCATCATCAACAGTTAGGGACCACTGAATCATGCGTCCCACTTGTACAGATAGACAACTAGAGTAGATATTCTTGGTTGAACATTGCATAATGCCTCATAGATAAGTAAACAGGAAAAGACAATTAGGAAACGTATCGGAGAGTGGAAGTAAATGAATATAAAGGAGAAGACAATAAGTGGCAAATATGCATTGCTTTTCAGTAATATAGCATAAGTTGCAAATTCATAATGAAGGTGCAAGCAGTGTTTTATTTATTGTCAATGTTGTTTTTATCACAACCTTGGGATATGGAAACATGTATCCATATTGTTGATAACATCGCAGATAGCGGGAAATGTATTGCCTTTTAGGGCCTGTTTGATTTGTGAAGGAAACGGGAAATACCCGGTAAATAAGTAATAATTACTTACCAGAGAATTCCCCCATCGTTTGCTGCGCCTACGCTGACGGCGTTACTTTTTGGTGTTGATACCGATGATAGCTGCCAAATGAATTTAGGGCCCACTGTGATGTAAGTGATGAATCAACACCGTTCATCTTATACGTCAGCCTCATTTAGGCCATGAACTCGAAAATGAGGCAGATCCAAAGCTCCAGTGGACCACACCACAGAAAACAGTGGAAATTTAATGTTTACCGTATAAAAATTTTTGTGGCCCTTAGAAGTTTTGGCTGAAGCTGATATTTGTGTTTATTCATTATCAATGTTTTTATGACCTCGTGAACAGGTTAGATGACAAATAAACATTAATATGGGCTCAATAAACAAAATAACTTTTAACGGCGGACGTTTAAGTCCATTGTTTCTTGTGATAATGGGCCGCTTGAGCATTGCATCTGTCTCAATTTTGGCCTTAGGACCTAAAATCTTCCGATAAAATAGATGGACGGTGTGGATATGTCATGCACATCACACTAGGGTCCACAAATGCAAGTCAGCTTTTTCGGATCAATTTTTAAGGCGAAAGTGCATTTGAAAATTCAAACATGGGAAAAGGTTAATAATCACCTTTTTCACGGGTATTTCCCAAATCCCTCGAAATCAAACAGGCCCTTAAGGGAAATATTAGGAAAATGGTGGAATTTTTTAGTGAAACTTAAGGAGATGTTAGAAGCCACAAGATTACACTTGGGACTAAAAAAATTACAAACAAAGAACTATACATAATAGGTTTCCATGTAGCCCTTGATAGAGTGGAATGGCAGAACAAGATTCTTGTAGCTGACCCCAGTTAGTCAAGGTAATGGCTTAGATGATGATGATGATCAAAAGAAAAAAATGGGGCCGTTATGGCCTATATCGTAATGGTAATGGCAGTGGCCATTATGGCCACTGTTATTGTTATTGAATACCTTGGTGTAGACTAAAAAAGGCTTTATATGGTCTAAAGCATTCTCCCCATGCATGGTCTAAACGCTTCAGTTGTGTTATGCAGAAGTTTCACTACACTTAAAGCTTTGTTGATCATATTATGGTTTTTAAGCATCAAGATTTAGGCACCTCCATTGCCATTTTGTACGTTGATGATCACACTTGTAGCTTTTCTGTTTATACTTCTTGGGGATATAATGACTCGATCCAGATATGGGTATTGTCATCTCTCAGTGAGAGCATGTCCTTGATCTTTTACGTGATGTTGGTCAGTTGGGAGCTCGGTCGAGTGATACTCCGATCAAACGGAATCATCGTCTTCAGCATTATAGTGGATATTTGTTACCTGATTTGGGAATGTATCAGCGTCTAGTGGGAAAACTTATCTATTGGATCGTTATTAGACTTGATATTGCTTATTCAGATAGTATTGTTGGTCAGGTTATGCATGCTCCTTGCTCAGGTCATCTTATGACTGTCTGTCGTATCTTACGACTATCTTTGATTGATAACCAACTCTTGATTTGGATCCATAGGAGTGCCAATTGTTTTGGCACCCATAAAACCCGTCTTATTGACTCAGCCTGTAAATCCATCGCTTGTCCATTTTTGACAATTTAATTCCCACTCTGGATCCAGCTATTTTTATACCCAAGAAGTATTGAAGGTAACCCAAGTCTTTTGTACAGAAGTGCTGCTATAAGAAGGCCTTCAAATTTTCAATGGCGACATTGTCATTGCCTGTGACAACTAATAACAATATCGTCGACATACACAATTAGCATAATCATGCGTACTGCCTCATAAAAATAGATCGGTCAATCTTACTTTCTTTCATCCCATATGCACACACCATTGTCAAATTTGTCAAACCATGCTCTTGGAGACTGTTTTAGGCCATATATTGAGTTCTAAAGGTGGCATACTTGTCTGGTTTCCCATGAGCAACAAAAACTGGAGGTTACTTCATATTTCTTTAATGAGATCCCCGTGAAGGAACGCATTCTTCACATCCAACTGATATAAGGGCTAATTCATATTTGTGGCAACAAAGGACTATAACCTGCCTAAAACAAACCTTCGTCAAAGGAGAAAAAAAGTCTCATAATAGTCAACTCCAAGGGTTTTGAGTGGACAACCAAGCTTTAAGGCATTCCATTGAGCCTTCAGGATTGTACTCGAGAGCACACCCATCTACTCTCAATCACACGTTTCCTAACAGGTAACTCAGTTAAAGTTCAAGTTTAATTTTGGTGAATGGAAGCCATTTCTTCGTCCATAGTCCATTTCCGTCCATCATGACGTAGGCCAACTAGAAATTACAAGGAATGGATTATGGAAGACATGGATAAAAATGTATGGAAGGAAGGAGATAACCTAACACGAAAGACAAAATGAAAAATAGGAGATTAAGTGTAAGAACGTTTACCATTGAAGAGCAGTAGTAATTTAATTTTATTGGAGTTGAAGGAAGAGACTTGATCGAACTTTGATCTTCAGATAGAAGAGGAGGATTAGTGGATGCCACAGTTGGAGGAGCTCCAGTATCTTACTTGGATCTCTGGAATAAACTTTTAATGGAGATGGTTTTTGTATAGCCATGTCTCTCGATTCGGTTTTGGTTTTTGGCGCTGCTAGAAGGTATTGGGCATCTTGCCAAACTGTAAAGGCTTACCACATCAGAAAAGAAATGAGCACCATAAAAATGTGAAAACAATGGAGAACTGCATTTATGTGAGGAAGGGTTACAACGATTGTATTCTTGTTGGGTATGATAGTACCCAAGAAAGACACATTTAATAGCTTTTGGTTCAAACTTATCAACTGAATAAGCAAAATATATGCAACCAAACACTCTAGGAGGAATAGTAAACAGAGGAATACCAAGACAAGACAGAAAATGGTGATTCACCATCTAAAATAGAAGAGGGCGTATTAACATTGAATAACAAAACACGAGCAACTCCAATGAAATGTTGATTTTTATGATCAGCTACACCATTTTGTTGTATGTATGTGCAAAAGTTTGATGAATAATGTTGTTAGCAGAAAGATAAGAGTCAAGTTTTTGTGACATAAATTCCCTAGCAATTGTCCAAGCATAAGACACAAATCTTAATATGAAATTGATGTTTTATTTCCATATGAAACACTCTAAATCAAGGGAAAACTTTAGAATGATCTTTCATCAGATATAGCCATGTCATATGCAACTAGTCATCAACAAATATGATAAATACTTAAAAGTTAGGTAATCTGGGAACTTGTACAGAAATCACACATCTGAATGAACTAAAGAAAATGAATTAGCGTTAGGTTTATCTAAGCAGAAATGTGACTCTACGATGTTTGCCCAAGTCACAAGCTTCATAGTCTAACTTAGACACTGAAGACAGTGATGGAGTAAGAAGACTCTTTGCACTACTCAATGGTGGGTGATCGAGCCTCTAATGCCATTGATGAGGGAAAATGTTTGTATGCAACATAGCTCTAGCTACACCATTGTCACTATAGTAGAGACCAGCAACTTCATGTCTTCCACTTAGCATCCTCCCATCTTTAGATCCTAAAATTTACAAAGGGAAGGGTAAATATGACGGAACAATTCAAGGATCGAGTTAGTTTACTAACAAATATTAGACTCAAAGGGAATTCAGGAATGTTCAAAATAGACGACAATGAGATGGAAGTAGGATGTGTAGTAACCGGCATAGAGACAAATTTATCTAATTGAGATAAGTATACTGACTCACTAGCGATATGGTCTGATGCTCCTGAATCAATAACCCACGGAATAAGTTTTGAGGAATCAAGACATGCCATACCTAAGAAAGAGTGGCAGTAGGAGAGGATACTAGTGCCGAATGATCCTTAAGAACTTGACATACTTCTCCCTAGACAAAGTAATTGTATCACCAATTGTATTTGATTCGGAATGAGAAGAGATGGGTCTAGCTACTATTGCATGACTCTCAGAATTGTCTTGAGGGATGCGAGCTTGATTAGTCCAAGCTGATTTGCCTATAACATCATAACGTATATCAATCGTGTAACCAAGGTGCCTGCCCACAATGAGCACAATGTTGATTTCCACAACTAGAGCTGTACACGAGCAGCAAAAGCTCGGTAACTCGCTCGACTTGGCTCGGCTCGGCTCGAAAAAGCTCGCCTCGACTTAAAACTCGCTTGACTCGACTCGAGTTCGAGCTGATTTTTGGAGCTTGAAATGAGTTCGAGCCGAGTTCGAGCTTGACCCAGCTTGACTCGACTCGACTCAAATTATACTTGGACTCGACTCGTGTACAGGGTATTATATATCCATCTCTCTCTCTTTCAGTTCTCAAACCAGCACTATCGCACACCATTCCACTTTTCCCAAAATACCCCTATCCTTTATCCAAAATGTCTTCCTTCTCCCTTGTCCACCTTCTGCTCTCCCTCCCATCAACGCCTAACAGAAGGAAGAAATCCCACGCTCCGATCTCAATCCACCACCATCCGATCATCTTCGCCTCAGTATCAGAAAAACCCTCCTCTCCTCCACCCACCACAACCACCACAAATCTCCCCATCCGCAAGATCCTGCTCGAACTCTGCTCAAAATCTGCTCGAACTCGGCTCAAACTCGGACTAGCCGAGCACGAGCTACTGTTCCGAGCTCGAAGGCCGAGCCGAGCCGAGCACGAGCTGGGACTCGGGCAGACTGAGTCGAGCACGAGCTGGGCAAAGCTCGGCTCGACTCGACTAGTGTACACCTCTATCCACAGCCTCTACCATGACCTCCACTAGAGCTCAACCACTACCTCCCCAAAAATCTTTCGCACCAATCGACCTATGTGATTGCATCTACCATGATCTCCATCCCCTCTATTAGAGGAAGAAATGAGTGTAGATTTGTTGGAGATTATTGAACTCTTGGCCCCAAAACTAGATTGCACGTTGGATGCGTGAAAATGCCTCAGTAACATATGGGATCTTACTACCTCCAAGAATCTAAGCTTGAACTCTTGACATAGACCAGAGATAAATATAGCAACACAAAATTCCTCTTGCCACCATCTCATAACCTCAAAATCATCCGATAAAGGCCGATTTATATTTAATTCTTCCTACGCGCCCCACATGGCAGAATAACATTCTCCTACAATCTCATCACCTTGTTAAAGGCCATAGATCTTTTGATATAACTCGTGTGTATGGGTCAAGTTTTCTTACCTAAGTACATCTCCTTAGAACTTTTCCATACTCCTTTTCCAGTTTAAAGAACATGACATTGGCATTGATAGGCGGTCTCATATGATTTCATAAGAAAGTTCATATTTAGGCATCCTTTGCCACCCAATCTTCATAAACAACAGCTTATTCATCAGGTTTAGGTGATTTCAAGTACTTCAAGTTTCGTCTTCTTGTAAGAAAAACTACTACTGATTTGGCCCACAGTAGATAGTTTGCACCATTCAACTTGGCTCTTGTGATTTGGATGTTCATGGACTCAAGTGGAGTTAAGAGATTGCTTTAGTATCACTTTTCCCATCCATTTTAAAAACAAAGCACTAGAGGGGAGAACTTAGAAATGCAGAATAATAAGAAGAATATAACACCGATCGACTGCTTCAAAGAGATGCAAAGAGATTATCTCCACCACACAAGTACGCCAATGTCCCATGATCACCGCCAGTTATGTTTAACTCTCTATACAAATTTACAATCTCCACATGAAAGTTGATCTTTAAATTTCATTGCAGATGCACTATGGCCAACTTTGGTTCATCATGGCTGGTTTAAAGGGAAGTGTGCCTCACCCACTCTATGAGGATCAACTACACAACCCACCATATGGTGGTTCTGCAATAGACGAAAGAGATTTGCATAGATCAGATCCCAAACAAATTAGGGTTTCACTTTGGAAAAGAAAAGAAAGAAACAGACGGAGAGAGTGGGAGGGAGGAAGATTGATGGCATAACAATCTTACCTCCTTGGACATGTTTATTGAGTAGAATGAAAGTGATAGACAAAGAAGGGGAGAGAGAGCTTAGAGGCTCCTAGCCACACCTCTCTATTTTCTTATCAGGGTACTCATAACATTACAATTATACCCCTACAATTATGTCCCATAAACTAATGAATATAGCCATTATGCTAACTACAATCTACATGGAACATAAGGAGACTTGTGGACCACTCATAACCATCTCATCATTGTCCACCAACAAGGTGGGCCCCACACATGATCATCACCTCCATCATGGTCCATCAACAAACCTTCTTTGAAGTGGGATTTGAGATCACCTCATAAAATATTTTAACTATGATTGACTATATTGCTAGTAATTTGGGAATCAAGCAGGTATAGAATGCACACATTAAATCCGATCATTCAAGACCTTTTGTCTCAGAGTTGGAACCACATCCAGGTCTAACTCTAATCACTAGATTCCAATCATAATGACTTGGAACATGGAATCATTGATGCAGGAAAATTAACCACTTGCTCTAAAAGCTCGAACTGTTAGAGTATGGCGAATTAATCCTTTTATCTTATAGCCCAGGCCCCACATCTCATGGGTTAGGACCTCGGTCAAACCCCCTTCGTGGGCTCAAACCCCCTTCGTGGGCCCCGAATCACATGGGCCGCCCACCCCGAGTATGCCCCCGCATCCCACAAGCTACATCACTCAAGTTCGGTGTGAAACACGCATTAATCACCCCTGGTAAGGAGTATCGAACACGAGACCTCCCCCGTGGGCCCCAAATCGCATGGGTCACCCACCCCGAGTGTGCCCCACATCCAACAGGCGACCCCACTCGAGCCCAGTGTGAAAATGCTTCTGCATTAATCACCCCTGGTGAGGAGTCTCGAACATGAGACCTCCCGCTCTGATATCAATTTGATGCAGGACAATTAACCACTTACTCTAAAAGCTCAAACTGTTAGAGTATGGCGAATTAATCCCTTTATCTCATAGCCCAGGCCCCACATCTCATGGGTTAGAACCTTGGCCAAACCCCCTTCGTGGGCCCCAAATCACATGGGCCGCCCACCCCGAGTGTGTCTCCGCATCCCACAGGCTACCCCACTTGAGTCCAGTGTGAAATGCGCATTAATCACCCCTGGTAAGGAGTCTCGAACACGAGACCTCCCCCGTGGGCCCCAAATCGCATGGGTCACCCACCCCGAGTGTGCCACTGCATCCAACAGGCGACCCTTCTCAAGCCCAGTGTGAAAATGCCCCTGCATTAATCACCCCCGGTGAGGAGTCTCGAACATGAGACCTCCCGCTCTAATACCAATTTGATGCAGGACAATTAACCACTTGCTCTAAAAGCTCAAACTGTTAGAGTATGACGAATTAATCCCTTTATCTCATAGCCCAGGCCCCACATCTCATGGGTTAGGACCTCGGCCGAACCCCTTTCGTGGGCCCCAAATCACATGGGCCGCCCACCACGAGTGTGTCCCCGCATCCCAGGGTTACCCCACTCGAGCCCGGTGTGAAATGCGCATTTATCACCCTTGGTAAGGAGTCTCGAACACGAGACCTCCCCCGTGGGCCCCAAATCGCATGGGTCACCCACCTCGAGTGTGCCCCTGCATCCAACAGGCGACCCCACTCGAGCCCAGTGTGAAATTGCCCCTGCATTAATCACTATGTAAGGGTGAGATTATGCATTATGGCTATGACTAGTGCCTACAGACTACAGTTGGCTTCATGGAATTATTTCAGTTTTGATGCATTGATACCTTGGGGAAGGTTGTACTAGTGTACTGGTCCTTGGGTAATGAATCTAATGACTAGGGTCCTACACTTTGCATATGGAATGCAATACTGTTTAGATGCATTATAGTTGGATACCTTCATGATTGCTGTAATAGTTCTTGTTAAACTAACATCATTAGAAATTGAGCTTAATTGTTGCCTTTTAACTTTTGATCTTGTCATCCTTAACAAATACTTTTAATTACTGATTACTGAAGTGCTAGAACATCCTTCTGAATGGCAACAATTATTGTCCCTTTGTTATTTGCTGAGCTATTGGATTTTGATGAACATTTATTTTAGTGCTTTTAACTCTGCTTATGCACTTGATTAAACAGCCATTGGTGATCCACTCGGGGGTTGTCGTGTTAGCCCATATGGATATTCAGTTATGATGAAAAAGGTCAGCATTCTGCTGAACATCTCAACCCACCCACCCCCCCCCCAAAAAAAAATCTTTTCGTTTTCTTTTTGTTACTGCATGAGAGATTTCTTGTATGGAATTGTTTACATTGAACTTGTTCTTTTATATTTTCAGCTAATGGAGTTCGCCAGGGGAAGGATTGTGATGGCCTTGGAAGGAGGGTACAACCTCGTGTCATTAGCGAATTCAGTTCTTGCATGCGTAGAAGTTTTACTAGATGGAAAACCTATTGTTGGATCTTCAGAGGCCTATCCATTTGAGTCCACATGGCGTGTAATACAAGCGGTAATGTGGTCCTTTTACTTTCCACCAGTTAAGTTCAATTCATTATATCTGCCACCGTATCCATTATTTGTTTTTTTTTTTTTTAAATGAGACATCTTGCTTTTCAGGTTCGTCAGGAACTAAGTTCCTTTTGGCCTGCTTTGAATGAAGAATTACCGGAAAAGATATTAACCAACCGTATCAAAACACGTCCACTCGAGGTGCTGTTTTTCCTTCTTTCCTTTTTGTTTTTTGAGTCATTTGTCCTTGTCTTTGACCAAATGTCTTACTATGAATGGGAGAAAAGTTATAGCAAAATGGAAAATGACGTGGTTATTTGTATTCTCATTTTATATATAAATGGTTCTATAGGGTGCAAAACTGGACCCCTTCGAAATAAGCTTTTTTCCACAGGCCTTTCCATAGTCAGTGATTCCAATGGAACCAAACTCTAACCGGTACAAGGTGGGATGCAGTCATCTCTTGCCCCTCTCAGTTCCTTGACAAGGTATTATAGAATGGGCAAAAAAGTGCACTTCCTTGGGTCTTGGGATCTAGGCCGTGCCCTTGAAAGCACTCTTTCAGGGTGAATGAGATAAGGGTGATGCTGTCATCGTGTACTCTTTTGTTTAATTTGGTTCCTAGAAAAGCTAACTCAGTAATGGATGAGTTGGCCAACGTTGCAAGGCAATCATTGTATGTGGACGATTCCGATACATTAAGGATACGTTGTCCTCTTTTCTCCTCATGAAGACGGTTCTAAAGGTCGAAGGGGTCAATTGAAGGTCATAAGTTCAAAGGTCCAAATATGTAGTGAAAACTTAAAAAGGTTTTGATCGTCCAAATGTCAATAAAAGGCTGAAAAATCTTACTTTTTCTTTTGGATGCCGAGGGTCCCCACATTTAGTGGGAAGGCGATACACAATAAATCAGTGGTCACTTGTGTTAATGATGAACTTCATGGCATGCTTATGGGGAAGCAAAAGCAATAACATGATGAGATTAATCTTTCAAAGGTATGTGCAACTTGGGAACAAGACAACATTTATTTCACTATCTTGTTTGTAAGTGTTAGCGCAATATTTTGCGTGTGTTTTATTGATCGGGGGAATTCATAGGCATTCATGGATAGACATAAACAAGTGCACAAGAAAATGAAACAAAAGAGGACATTTTATTTTAGAGATTCTGAATTCTTTACATTCCAGGTTGTGGTCTGGCACAAACCGTTAATTACATCATATAGAACACCCTTGATTAAAAGGCGAATAGTTTATGAGTGAATTTCTAAAGAATGTTGTTGGAATCACGCCGAGCTCACCGTACAGACCTCCAGGCTCATTGTACAAGCCGTTAAGCTCACCGTCTAGACCGTCAAGCTAACGGTCCATAATCATCAAGCTGACCGCCCAGACTGCACCATCCCTGGTTGATCGAGTCGTATTGACTTATTCTTATTTTATTAAGTTCTAGGCTAGATGATAATTGATTTTCAGATCAAGCGGTGCAGCTTTGGGCTTTGCCTCTGGGACGGAGACCTCTAGAAGACCAGCTATGACTTTGAACTCAAAGAACTCAGTACATGGAGATTGATTTCTTAATAAGCAGACCACTGACCAACATTGGATGGTGGAAAGCTTTAGCATGGACATCATCCTGGCGACAAGGCCGTTTATTAGATAGTTATTTTGCAAACACTAGGATACTCATATCATCGTAATCCTTGAATTATTGTTGATAATCCATATCGCTGCAATCCATTACAAAGGTTGATAGAACCAGACTGGAGCCCCAAAAAACTTTGTTGTGGAGCCAAGACCACTGTGTCACACAACTCGGCTACTGCGGCTATCACGACAAGCACAAGTGTGTACGCTGCTGCAAGGGAGTCATGGCTGCCGAAGGTGAAGGGCAAGTCTCCGCGGAAGGGGCAAGGCCTTTGTGCACGCCACCTAGGCCGCAGGAATAGGCAAGCTGACATAGTCGGGGAACCTGTTGACGCAAGGAAGCCATGGCCGCTGCGCCATGGGCTACAACCATCGCAGGGTTACAATGGCCACCCCAAGGTCCCACTGGCTGCAACACGTCCTACATGGACCCTTCCCTTTTCTTGTCTTAAGTCCCATTGCAGGGGATCCTGTCTGGCAGGGAGTAGGTTTGACGCATGGGGTTCCTTACCGGTGATAGGATTTAGGATTCCAATGATATCCTCTGGTTCTCTCCCTCTTGTCAAAAAATTACAAACTCCTATAGAACTGCTTGGGCTATTCGTAGGTGATGGGGCGATGGACGAGGCGAATGATGATCCGCCACATGGCGTTTTGTGTGGTGTGATGCCCTTCGATCTAAGCACTAGCCATGCTTTTGCACGTTGATTGGTGTGGCGCTATGGCGGCGCACCGTGGGAGTCTTTCGCCCGTTGGTGCATCGCCGACTTGGCCCGCGAGTGGGTAGGCATGTCGCCTATCAGGATTGCTGCAACTTGGTTTGCCTGTGTGGCGCGGCGCCCAGATCTTCTGCACATTGCCCGGCGCGACTTCTGCTCATTTGCCCTTTTTGAGGCCCTAACAGTAAGGCATGAATGAGATTGGGCTGTCTCATTAATGCAGGGGCATTTTCACACCGGGCTCAAGTGGGGTGGCCTGTGGGATGCAGGGGCACAGTCGGGGTGGGCGGCCCGTTTGAGGCGGTTGGCTCGTGTGAAGCAGAGCCCACGAGGTGGGTTCGGCTGAGGTTCTGACCCATGTGATGTAGGGCCTAGGCTATGAGATAAAGGGATTAATTCGTCATGCTCTATCAGTTCGAGCTTTTAAAGCACATGGTTAGTTGTCCTACATCAAAATGGTATCAGAGCAGGATGTTTCGTGTTCGAGACTCCTCACCGGGGGTGATTAATGCAAGGGCATTTTCACACCGGGCTCAAGCGGGGTGGCCTGTGGGATGTAGGGGCACACTCGGGGTGGGCGGCCCGTGTGAGGCGGGGGTGGCTTGTGTGAAGCAAAACCTATGTGAAGTGGGGCCCACGGGGGGGGGGGGGGGGGGGGGGGGGTTCGGCTGATGTCCTAACACATGGGATGTGGGGCTTGGGCTATGAGATAAAGGGATTAATTCGCCATGCTCTATCAGTTCAAGCTTTTAGAGCAAATGGTTAGTTGTCCTACATCACTCATGCAACATAATTGGGTATGCGTTATCATTGTGCATGATGTGGCACATGCAGATGTAGTACTAGTTGCAATCAACTAGAATGGCTCATGTTCAATTTCTATTTAGAGAGCCTTGATGATGCTAATAACGACCTAGAGCTAGGGGCAGGGTATTCAAAATTGGTTACGTATCGGCCATAACTGTATCGGTTGATAACGTTACGCGAATACGGCCCTAAAACGGGGCACCTCCATTTTTTTGGGTTTGTAACGGCCATTACGGTACTGTAACAATTATTATGGGCCATAACCCTTAAGAAAAAAAAAACCATACCTTTTTTTCTTTCTTTTCTTCTTCTTCTTGGGCTGCTACGGTTGTGACACTGTCGTGGCTGCGGCGGCAACAGTTGTTGCTGCCCTTCTTCTTCTTCTTTCTTCCCATTTCTCTCTCTCTCTCTCTCTCTCTCTTCTTTCCCTCTTTTCTTTTCGGTTTCCCACTCTCTTCTTTTCATTTTCAGTCTTGGAAAAACGAATGGACTCCAGCCACGCACTTCAATTTTTTAATGCTCTGCGGTGCACATAGCACGGTGCTCGAAGCACAGTTTTGTTACATGGGGCCCACCTTGATTTGTGTAGTATATCCATGTCGTCCATCAATTTTTCAAGTTCATTTTGGGGCACGATCCTTGAAATGAAGGGATCCAAATCTCAATTGGACCACACAGTTGGGATTGAATGCCCACTGTTAAAATCTTCATAGGGCCCACTATAATGTTTATTTTCCATCGAACCTGTTGATAAGGTCACATAGACCTTAACCTTGATGAAGGGAGAACACAAATAACAGCCTAATCCCCCCCCCCCCCCCCCCCCCCCCCCCCAAAAAAAAAAAAAAATGTCTTAAGAAAATTTTAATGGTGGGAATTAAATCCTTATTTTGTGGACCACCTAAGATTTGGATCAACCTAATTTTTTGGACCATGCCTTAAAATAAGTTGGCAAAAAGGATGGAGCACATGGATATACAACAAATGCATTAAGATGGGCCCCACTTTTAAAGGGATACTCACTAGTGGTCTATCGAAGATTTAGATCTACCAGAATTTTTGGACCATGCCTTAAAATAAGTTGGCAAAACAGATTGATGGCATGGATATACAAATACATCGAGGTGGCCCGCCTAGCCCACTAACGGTCCACCTGAGATCTGGATTTACCTTCTTTTTTTTTTTTTTTTTTTTTTTTTTCCAATGCCCTTAAATGGGTTGCCAAAACGGATGGATGGCATGGATATATAATACATAATCGAGTGGACCCTGGTACATGGCCCTAAAAATTTATACATGAGGTATATATCAACTCAAAATTAACCAATTAAATTTTGGGACCATTGTTGCTAAGTCACAATACCAAAATTAAATAACTCCTACAATTTTCACCATTAGTTTGCATACACTTGTTTTTTGAAATAGGACCATTTGATATTTTTTATTTTTCAGTCCAATAAATGTCCACCAATCCATCAGTGGGATAAGTGTTGATAGATTGCATTAATTTAAGGCTAGTTTGGGGCATCAAATGGTCCTCAAATCAGCCCCGAATCGACAACACTATTTACCTCAATTTAATTTTAATTTTTTTAAAGATCTATGGGGGAAAATGATATCAAATTGTTAGGTATGAATTGCATAATAGGATACAAAAGTCCCTAAACTTTATATATTGAAATGAAATGTATGTGAGTCATGAAGTATGCAATGCACTAGCACTATTAATAAAAGGAAAACTTGAAAATATAAGATGCTTTGGTATAACATTCATTATAGTAAATTTATATAGATATTATATAGTTAGAAAACTAAATATAAAAGGTTTGCAGTTAATTCCAGGTTGTCAGGTTCATAAATCCATCAGACAGCCCGTTATAGCATTCTCACCAAAGATTAGACCGTTACACCACCATAAACATGTTGAAAATTATAAATGAATGCATATTTGGAATATTTAAAATATTCCGGATTTAATGAATATTTTTCCAGATCTTTCTGACAAAAAACTAAAAAATAAAAAAATCAACCGTTACACACCCCGTATTGGCCAATACGGGGCGTATCCGTATCGCTAACGGTGCAGACCGTTACGCCCACCATTACCGCAACGGAACACCTTGCCTAGGGATGATAGTTATTTTATGGAGACATTATGCTACTTCCAATTTAGAGCTGTTAATTACATTTCTTCAAGGAAATACAAGAAAATACCTTTGATTCAACGTCAAGTAACTCTAATTTTATGCAATTCAAAGTTGTTCTATCCCTAGGAACTTTTGTATCGTGACCATGCATCTTAAGAGAGATCCCATGAGGGGGGTTCAGCCGAGGTCCTAACCCATGGGATGTGGGGCCTAGGCTATGAGATAAAGGGATTAATTCGCCATGCTCTATCAGTTCGAGCTTTAGAGCAAGTGGTTAGTTGTCTTGCATCACTCATGCAACATATTGGGTATGCGTTATCATTGTGCATGATGTGGCACATGCCGACGTAGTAATAGTTGCAATCAGCTAGAAGCGCCCATGTCGAAGGTCTAGTTGGAGAGCCTTTACGATGCTAATTACGACCTAGAGCTAGGGATGATAGTTATTTCATGGAGACATTATGCTACTTCCAATGTAGAGCTGTTAATTACATTTCTTCAAGGAAATACAAGAAAATACCTTTGATTCTACATCAAGTAACTCTGATTTTATGCAATTCAAAGTTGTTCTTTCCCTAGGAACTTTTGTATCGTGACCATGCATCTTAAGAGAGATCCCATCACATGAATGATTTCTTGTTAACGGAGAATTTATCAAATGGATGGTCTTCATCATCATTATTTTCTTGTGGTGAAAAGATCACCACAGAAGACCATCATCATATGCGTGACCATTTGTTTCATTTTCTTTGAGAGAAAAGAAATGTTCCTGAAAAGGGTCTTCTCAATTCAAAGATTTCAATTGTGAGCAAAATCTTGTTTGAACTTTGAAGACACTTTGCATCCACTTCTGATGGTGTTTTGGATCCAATGCAAAAGGTTTAAGTTTAACGCAAGTGGTTTTAGTGTGTTGGATGTTGTAGTGAAAGGATGGTTAATTTTGTGATATAGGTCATTCATTTCAAGTAGATTATAACCTATTGCATATGATTTCTCATCCACTAAATTGGTTGCAGTGGTCAGCAATAGTTGGTGACCTTTTTCTCACTCAAGACTTTTACTACGAGTACTTTATGGTCTGAGACATGATTTCGATTCTGTTGCATTCTTTGCAGCATATCAACAATACATAGTGAATCATCAGTCGAGGCGTTTACTATGAGCGATTTTGAGTTTGTTAGGGGTTTTCTTGGTTCCGTAACATGTAATTTTGAGTTCACTGCATGCATTACAGCGGATCAAGGGATCATCATCATCATCACCATCTAAGCCTCTTCCCAAGTTCTTCAGCAAGGCTTGAGACAATTTAAGGTTGTTTGCAAGGCTTTTAGGGAATTGTTTTAGGCCGAGACTTCAACTAAGTTTTCTAAGGACTGCTTGTGGGAACATTAGGGGTTTGTTAGTGAACTAATTTCCGAGAAAAAATTGAGCTGATATGAGATTGGGTGAAGGGATGAGGACTGAAGTTGAGACTTTGGGTGATGGTTAGGCTATCGTTAAAAGAATCGGTTGGGATCTAATTTTGGTTGGGGTTTTGGTATGTGGCTTATAGAATAGAGGTTGAGATGGGAACTGTTATTAAGAGGTGGGTTGGGATAGGCCTACAGTTAAGTTTAGGGGCTTTGTATTGGCTAGGGTTTTTAATTTTGGGCTGTTTTGGCCATGGGTGGGAAATTGTGAAGTGAAGGGCTGCTGTTAGAAATTGGGAAAAGGAACAAAGGGAAGGTTGGTTGTAGAAGTGGTTCTTTATGTGGGAAAAGAAGGTTAAGGACTTAGGGTTAAGGTTTAGAATAGGAATCAGGATTAGGGTTTGGATTTTGGGAGGAAAGCTAAAAGAAAGAGAAAAAAGAAAACAGAATTCCCAAGAGGGAAGTTGCTCTGATACATAAATTGATGTCTCAAATTGATGAAAGTTGAATTCTAGTATGGAATAGATGTATGTACCAAATTTCACGTCAATATTCACCTTGCAGGTGACAAGATAGATAAATAAACCAAAATAGTGAAACTGGAGTTGTTTTCCAGTAGCCTTGTATTTTAGTCAGCTTGAGAACGGGAAGAAACCTTCCAAATAAGAAGAATAGAGATTGTGGAAGAATCCAATGGCCTTCTAGTAGAAAAATGCAGTAGGAGAAGAATCAGTCTTCTCAATAAAGGAAATCAAAAAGAAACTTTAATTTGTCCCCATTCAAAAAATCATGTCTTAAGCCACAGGTATGGTAGTGTATGTATAGGCCTTTGCACACACCACTTAATTGATTTAAACTCCAACTCTTTGCTTGCTAAGCAAATTTTATCCTAAAAAAGTTACACTAACCACTACAAAGAAAATAGAACATTATTCTTAATCCATGCATTTCTGTGGATGAACAGTGCACACGTGTAAACAGTGGACATGTGGTACAAACTTCTGATTGATACATGCATATGGGTCAATAATCCGTTCGGACCAGCTGAATGGATTTGATTGCCTTTGGGGCAACCAATCTGATTGTAGGTAGCAAATTGTTGTAACCGGAGGCCTAGATGCAGTGCCATCCCTTATTCTCTATGGGGGCCATTAGGTTAACTGTTTGGGTCACCGAACCAGCATGTATCAAACTACACATTTTCTAACGGAAAGGACCCTACAAGTTCCTGTTTGTTAGTCCACAAGTATCGTATATAGGTCTATCCAAGTCATTGCTCGACCCAATAGCCCACAAATAGTCTAGAGCATCATCCTCAACATTCTTGTGGAGAACGTTGGTTTTAAATGAACTTAAAAGTCAAGAAGTTCTTGCCTTTTTCTGGGGCCTACAATGTAATTCTTTTGCCAAAATGCCCTTTTCCCCAGTTTTTTTTGGTAGGCTCGGGTCTCCTGAAAGGAAAAACCTAGTTGACCTTGAATATTAGCTTTTTGTCAGCACAATGCCTGCCTCAGATTTTAGGTCAATTACCTTGACTTTCTTTATTATGGAAGGAACCTATAAGAACCTGAGAAAAACCAAATTGCTGATACATCCAGCCAGTCACAGTAGGATGTTATCAGCTCTATGCAGGAGGGAATTTGATACAAACTCTCCAACAGCATACTTGTTTCAGATGCCATGTATTTCTGGAAAATGTGCTCACAGGGCTTCTAAGCAACCACACTCTTAAAGCCAAGACTTGCACTCTAAAATGAAAACATCAACAAACTCGATCAGAATAGGAAATCAGATGCAGGCCATCAGTCTGTATGAAGGTGGTGTTGGACTTGGATTGCAGTAAAGTTTCAGAGCTATGCATTATTTATCCACTCTGAAAATAAAGATCATGCTACACAGCCTACCTCTCAATTTGCTTTCTAATTTATTGCTGTTGAAAATGCAGCCTAATCTGAGCTCGGCTTCTGACTCCGATGCCGAGAATGACAGACTGAGCAATGCTTTATCAGAATCTTCTGGAGCTTTATGTGAAACAAGCCCTGCTGAGGCTGTTGAGGATGTTATCCTGCCCCTTTCGAAGCTGAAAGTTGATGAAGATAGCCACGAGAAAGAGATTGATTCCAATCATTTCACACCTGATGAAGGAACTTCCTTGGTCTCATCTGAAGAATGTGACAATGAACCGGTCTTGTCCCCAGTTCAAAGTGTGGATGGTCCTATTCTCTGGAGATCAGTCTATTCCAAGATCAGCATTTGGTACGGCAGCTATGGTTCAAATATGTGGAAACCGAGGTTTCTCTGCTACATTGAAGGTGGACAGGTAAGATAATTTTCATAGAGTAATCATGAGAAAGGAATGGTGATTGGGGGTTGCAGTTGTGGTACTGAGTTCATTGGATAACGTCCATTAGGGGTGCAACTGTGGCAGGTTGGGCTGGGTTGAGGGTCAACCCCAGCACAACCTGACCTTCAGAGGATCCAATCCACAACCCAATTGGACACGAATTCCAACCCAAGGTTGCCAATTCTTCTATACTCAACCCAACCTGACCCAACCCGATCCAAATACATGTGATTATTCCCAACCCGACCCAAATTTGCTCAATCCGAACCCAATCCAATTTCAAATAGGGTTGGAGTTTTCCAACCCAACCTGTGGATCCTGACAACCCAGCCCAAAATCAGGTTGGGTCACTCGGGTTCGGAACTGAAGTTGCAGCCCTAATCTCCATTACCCTCAACTTTTCAAAAAACCCTGATCTATCCTACTGATTATTTCGTGAACAGGAATCTCTGTTTTCAACGAAGAAGGAATTTGATAGTTTTTGTTAACGATATATCTTTAACATATTTAAGAATTAACAAATGTTCCTACATCCACATAAATGTTCTACATCTGTTTATTTCTAGCAGCCATTATTGTAACATGTTCTAGAATTCTATACTAACATCATGGGCTTGTCAGCAGGTGGCAAATGGTCAAGTATTCTGGTGCATTCAAGTCACACTATCTGTTAGTTAGATGGGTCCTACATGGGTCCCAGAAGCTGTTGGCTTGAATATCTGGCAATTAGATTATATTCAGACCCAGATCAGGCCCTTCCAAGGGTGAAGGTCAAAGAACTGATAAATTCACCTGTCCGAATGTATGTGTTGGACTGTCTGACCATCCATATTGACCATGTTGAGAGTTCAGATCGTCAATATGGACAGTTGGATATTTAATCATGATGCTAGGCCTGATCCAGGCATGATATGCAATTGTATGGCTTGATTGTTGGTCGACCAGCAATGCAACCACTTGGTGGTCTCCCATTGGATGCTCACCCTGTCCTGTATCATAGTCAGCAACTGTTCCATGAATCATTTATGACTCGGTATTTGTACAGTCTATTTTATAGTGTGAATTTGTGTAAAATAGTGATTGAACATTCTTTTCTTACTGATACAAAATGTGTCTTTTTTGTGTTTCATTTATAAAACAATTATCGCTTGGACACTAGTTATTGGTGTTTTTCAATGATTAACTACTGTCAGCTAAGGCTTTCTCATTATTATTATATATATATTTTTTTTGTAAAAATCAATTACTTGCATGTCATTGATAAGCCGGATGTTTAGCAATAGAACCGATCCAATTTCTGCTGTGCCCAACCAGGTTAAACAATCTTATTTTCTCTTGGACCATGATTGCAGATTCCTCTTTCCATATTAGTTGCAGGAATGTGCCCCCTGCTGGTCGGTTTTTCTTTGTAATGCACTTGCATTTTAATGGCCTCGCACCATTCTCTTTTTAATCAAGTATTTTTTCTACCGATAAAAAAATTTACTTGGATTTCATTGATCAGCAGCTTTTTACTTTCACATGAGATCTTAGTGAAGGAACTCCTACTTGCTGACCTCAGCTGGAAAGTAGGAGTAACTTTTGAGTATTTTTAGAATTATGCTGCTGTGGAACTTGAAATGTCGTGCATCAAGAGAGGCTGTTTTTCGTCATCTCTTTTTGGTTATTCCTTGCATGGTTTGTAAGACCAAATTGTTGAATAACCTTGTGAGAAGTATTTTCTCATCTAGGTGGAAGGTATGAAAAAGCCATGTTCCGGATCAAAGGATAGAAGCTTGCCAAAGGAGATTATGTAGAAGATGGTGTCTCATCGTTTTTTCTTTGCGCAATCCCATACCCATACATGGGGTGCCGGAGGAGTTGCTTTTCTTCATCCAGAAAGTAGCAGTGATGAAAAAGCTTACATTTGCATGTATAAAATAACGTATGTAATCCATGTAATCTGCTCCTAATTTTCTTTTCCAAGACAAAAACTGTTGTCTTTTTCTAGAAAACGCATGATAAAATCTCAACCTTTTACAATTGAAATTTTATACTTCATCCATACAAACTGCAATATTCCGCCACTCTAGTTTGTACTTAACTGATTTATTTCACAGGCTTGAGCAGTTCAATGATGTGCTACTTCAGGAGAATTCTCTAACCAGTGACGTAGCATCTCCTTTATTTGATTCATCTGCATTAGATTTTGTTACAAGAAACAAATCCACACATCTGGAGGCTCTTAAGGTATGGCAATTGTCTTTGTGCACTTTCCATGTGTGATGCTGCTGCTGACTGCACACAGTGTTTGCTCATATATTTGTCTGAAGATAACATAACTAGATCTCCCAGAACTTACGAGGCAACTATTGTTTGTCAGACTTAACAATAAGACTGGACCTGCCTAGAGTCTACGTGGTTGGCTCCCTTGGGTGCCTAGACCCGGCAACCCAGCAGTTTATTTTTTCTAGAACCTCCTAAAAGTTGGACAAGGGTTTTTAACACTTTTTTTGTTCTTTTTCTTTTTTTCTTTTTTCTCTTCGTTGGAGACTATTAGCAGGCACACTTGCCCTTGCCCCCAAAACACCTAGAAGCACCTAGGTGCATGCCTGTAGTTTTCAGGCACAATTTTTTAGATATATGATAAATATTAATATTTACATTTTTATAGATATATATTGATTTTTTAATCAATCAAAATCAACACTATTCAAATTTCAAAGGAAAATGAAAAGTAATATGGACCTAAGACAATTAAACAAAATAAACTTACACATTAAACCATCTATTTATTAAGCTAGTATTAGTAACCAACTAATCAATAATCATTAAACCATCCATGAAGCTAGTCAACTACTAAAGTAATAAGTAATAACCATTAATCAAAAGTTAAAGTTGCTCAAAAGAAATGAGAGAAGATGTCCATGGAGATGATCTTAACTCACTACTAGAAGAAGACATCAAGAAAAGATATGAGAGAAGATGTTGAAATTTGGGGAAAGAAAATCTTAAAGAAACGAAGACATTTGAAATGGAGTTTAAAAGACCCCCCTTATCTATTATTTAAACCCTTATATGTTGGTGGTAAGATACCCAAAAAACCACAAAATGCAGGTACCCATAGGGGTATCTCACGTTAAATGGTAACAGTGCTGCAGGCGTGCCTATGCACAACTTGGCTCCAAGCATATGCCTGAGGTAAGCGCCTTGCCTCTTGTCCAGGAGAGGCACACCAGGCCTAAAATGCCTAGGATGCACCTGGGTTGCTTTGATACCCAGATACTTAAAAAAGAGGTAAAGTATCTGTATCATATCATGTCCAATACTCAATTTTATGGGTAAACCATGCAGATGTTGCATCCACTTCGTATTCATGCAATATCTGAGTATATCATAGTTCTTACGTATTTCCTGTACTTAAATCTGCAGCACAGCATCATTGATAATTTTTGGGTTTTCTTTCATTCATGCTATCCTTTGTGCTGTAAAATTTTGTCACAAGGACATTCCATTTGTTTAAAAGGTGCAGTATCAGATGCACTTCTTGGACACAGTTCCAGCCCAAACAATCTATTGCCTGTTTTCTTTTTCCTTTTTTTTCTTTTTCTTTTTTACTGCAATTTGTCTGAATAATTGTGTATTTTATATTTAGATGATCTTATATATTAATATTCTTTCGATATCGTCAGCATCTCCTGTTACCTGTCCAAAGGCACTGTCTGGCATTGACTGACCTTCATCTTGAAGTTATACAGCTATGAACGCACACAACATGACTCTTGTGGACTGATTCTTGTAATTCGCTAATGTTACATAATTTTGCTGCAGGGTGGATGGTATTCTAATGTCATTTACTTGGGGACGGAGCATGGCCTTCCCATACTGACTATGACGTATGCTCCTCACAGAAGTTCTATATTTTATGCAGTGTTGTTTTGTTTGATTTGATTTGTCTGTTGCATTCTGTTGAGAATGCTTCCATGTATGCTCACTTCAAAACTTAATTGATATGGTAGTGCAAAATTTAGGAGCTTCTCCTTTTATGCGGCATTGTTTTGTTTGATTTGATTTGGTGTGTGGGGTCCACAATGGTGTTTTTATGACATCTTGCCCATCGAGCAAGGTTGTCCCACCATGAAAATGTGATGCCCCAAAAATCAGGTCGATCCAACCATTAGATGTGCCCTACATGAATGTGGATCTTTTGGGTGGTTGTTCATTGTTTTCGATGGTGTGCGCTACCTGATGGTTGGATCCACCGGACTTTTGGGCTGTCCCGTTTTCATGGTGCGACAACCTTGTTGAGTGGGTAAGATGCCATACAAACACCATGGTGGGCCCCACATGTGAACTTGTTGGATATACAACTAATTGTCTCCACACGTGAACTAGTTGGATCCACCTGACTTTTCGGCCGTCCCATGTTCATGGTGAGACAACCTTGTTGGATGGGTGAGATGTCATACAAACACCATAGTGGGCTCCACACATGAACTAGTTGGATATACAACTATCAACCTTGATGGATGGGTGAGATGTCATACAAATAGCATGGTGGGCCCCACACACAAACTAGTTGGATTTACAACTAACTCTCCCTCCCTCCTTCCCTCCCTTTGAAAGAAACTGATTTCTTTTTTCTTTTTTCAAATAAGCAACATAATATTTTCGCACCCGTTTATTTACCATTCAAATTCAAGCACCCTTCTTAACAATATGATCTTGTAAACTTGTAATATTTTTCATTTTTCCTAATACATGTTTTCGTGCAGGATGCATATATGTATTCCTTTTTATTGATTTCAGCCAAGAGTTATTTTCCAGTATTTATCTGATCCATTCATCCATACGCAGGTGTCCCCTATCAAATATTGATAGTTTTAAATCTGGTAAACTTCCAATGCGACCTCCGTCTGAGGACTATGCCAAAACATTGGTGAAAGGATTGGTAGAAGGGAAGCAGCTCTCCGAAGAGGAAGCAGTTAATTATATCCATGGTTCTGCTGTTAGACAGATATGACTACATTTAATGCCCATATTTTCAAACCCTTGGAAGCTCTATTTTGTATATTCAGTGAAAACAGATTCAGGTAAACTATGAACTGTATATTCTGATCAGTCATACACCACCACGAGCATACAACGAATGTGCTTGAAAAACAAAAACAAGTATATAACTTGATTGAGAAAAGCCAGCCATAGTGGAAGTATGTCCATGATTTTCCATTTGGTGGACCACCTCTTTGATGAGCTATGATTGTAACAATTTTAAAAAAAATAAAAAAATCACCGCTTGTTAGTTCATATCTGATCCATCACCAATTTTTGGGTGATGAGGAAAGCAATGTAATTGTTCAGAAAGGAATATGAATGGTTAGAAACATCAATCATTGGGAATTTTACCATTGGCCTCAATCAATTTTACCTTCAGGTAGGCAGGTTGCCAATGCCTGAGCGGACTCTCTCAGTAAAGAGGCTCATTGATTCTTTTCAGCTCTAAAACACTGTGACTCAACTCGAAACTTGAGTGAATCAACTCAGCCAGATTTCGAGCAGTCTCCTGGCGAACTGGATGTGGTCGAGACTCCGCCAGACTTGTCGAGTTGGCTTGCTGACTCAGTTAATTCGATGCGACTCAGACTGACTCATTCACTGGGTGATTGTTTTTCATTATAAAATACAAAAATTGAATATGCGTATGATTTGAACCTGAACTTTTCTAGAGAGTCGAGCAACTTTTCCCACAAGCCATGCACTTCATACTAATTATTTATGTCAATTTATATATTCTTAGCATGCCAAGTAGGTATCATTACTAACAAGAGACATGCTTCAGTGCTCTCAGAGCACTATAAGTTGCATTAGGACCATTAGATACTCCAATTGATTAATCTGCAGAGTCCAAAATATACAAGTTGGTGCACTTGCGCAATTAGCTGTTATAAACGTTACCTTGCAACTAGTTTGATTTTGGAAATGAGCTTTGTGCTGAAGGAAAGCCTGACACCATAACTTTATACCCCATTGTTGTTTTTATTTTTTAAATTTAAGGGAAAGGTGAGAGCATACCACCTATAATTTTATTAATGCCATAATGCTAAAACATGGTGACTCGTTCAAATGCCGCCCTGCTCTGCTTGGCGAGATTTTGAGCAGAGTCACTGAGAAACTTGCTGGTGAGCTTGACTCGGTTACAATTCAAACTCTCTTCAAGTTGGCTTTGCCAACATGGTCAGCTCAACGCAACAACTCTGCATGAGTCGTGCAACTCACTGGGTGGGTGATTACTTTTTAACATAAAAATTAACGGGCAAAGCCTAGTGTGTTTACCAACACACCAATTGCTTCTTTTTGTAGTTACGTATCAATTTCATACTAATAATGTATCAAACATCTATTTTACTCGCATAAAGTAGGGTCGTCTACCTGACCTGAATGGACATTTGAGTTGAGTCGAGTTTTCAGGTTTTTGATCCATGATTAATATGAACTTTATACTTCATTGTAAGTAGGGGTGTACATCGAGTCGAACCGAGTCGAGCTGGCCTCAGCTCGACTCAGCTTGGCCACTAGCTGACCTCAGCTTGAACTCGGCTCGGCTCGGTCCTCGAGCCTGACTGGCCAGCTCGGCTCAGTTCGGTCAGCAGCTTGGGCCAGTTCAAGCCGAGTTCGCCATTACAACATTTTCACAAACACCTGGACTGCACCTTCAAAATCTCACTGTATTTGAGACAGTAGCAATGGTTTTACAGGTATTTTATCAAACACCTAAGCAACATAAAAATCAAGAAAAAAAAAGGGTGTTGGTTTCATATACATGCCTTCCTTGCCACCAACCACACTTCTTTGAGTCATTTCATCAAACACTTGGTAAGCAACATCAATATCAAAGTAACCGAGTCACCGAACTAGTTCGATTCGAGCCGGGTTCGATCCAAGTCGAGTCGAGCTGGGGCCAGCTCGAACTCATTTTCGAGCTCAAAAAATCGGCTCGACTCAGCTCGAACTCAGCCTTGAACCAAATCGAATTGAGCTTTTTCGAGTTGAGTCGAGGGAGCTAACCGAGCTAGCTCGGTTCGTGTACACCTCTAATTGTAAGGATGGAAAAAGACTGGCACTCCTGCAGTAGAGCTAGCAATGGGCTGGGCCTGGACCTGTCAAAATTAGAAAGTTGACTAGGACCCACCCACTCGATTTCTTCAAAAGTTGGGCAGAAATCTGTTCCAGTTCCCACCGTTGGTACCCTTTGCCGTACTCCATGGATCCAATTAAAAAGTGCCTCTTCACCCTGCACAACCAGTTGTATGGTACATGGACTCTAGTATCATCAGCCGATCGAACGTCGGCCATAGGATAAACTAATTTTCCAGCCAGGTCAGGTTGGGCTGGGATATGGCCTTGGCTCTTAAGTATGAGGACAGACCCAGGGCTACCCTGCTTTGCCCAAACCCAACCCTTTGCTAGCCTTGCATTCGGGGGTGAGGAATAAAAGGTAGATGAGTCTTAGGTCCTGGTTGTTTCTTAGATAGAAATGATTTCATCTGATTTTAATTAACAGTAATTACATATTCAAGATCATAGTCTATATAATTATGTATTATTGATATTATTTTTTATCCTTATCAAAATCTCTAAAACCTAATCATCGTTAACTAAAATGAGATGAACTCATTTTTAAGTGGCAACCCAACATAGCCTTTGTGAAAGATCTCAAGGACAATATATTGAATTTATGATCCTTTAAGAAACCAAATTGCAGGCATGGAAGATGTGGTTATCAGATGAGGTGACAGAAATTGTGAATGGATTAATTTTTCAAAATGGTCTATTACTTGTAAGAATTGCTAAATGGGATTTTTGGACATGGTTTTATTTTCTTTTTTTTTTAATCTTTTGAAATTTTATTTTTATTTTCAATGAAAAGTAGTTCTATTAATTGCTTGAGAGGGATAAAATATTGTTTCAATGATCTTATTGTCATACGTGGAGTGCCGGTCCACTTATGGTGGAGGAGAGGTGTCAAAAGCAAGCTGTTAAAGTTGAAAACTATGACCTAGAACAAGGAATATGCAATTTGCAAGCGTACACACGTGCAATAAGCATCATGTACATGCCACACATGTTGCAACATGGCTCATAGGTGCAAGATGGAATACATCCATCAGGTTGGTCAGACCTTGGGTCCTCGCTCTTGCTTGGGTGGTAGACTCTAAGGAGTTTCAACTCCCGGTCAAGGGTTCGAGTACCCATAGGTGGTGAAATTCCACTAGCGTGAGTGTGTGGGGTGTGTGTACGTGTGTAAAAAAAAAAAAAAAAAAAAAAAAAAAAAAAAAAAAAAAAAAGAGTTGGTCAGACCTTCAACATGTTTTCCCAAAATTAAATATGGTCACCTCAGCACGTGGGCCCCAGTATTGGAAACAGATGAATGGGCTAGAAAACTTCAGTCAAGTTTTACATGGCCGTACAGTGTTTTGCAAACTGTGGTCCCAACCAGCGGAACAACTTCATTCTTGGGCTTGGGCATTAATATAGTGATGCCTTTTTTAAAATGTATGGATCTTGGACCATGGTGTGATGCTTGCACAATGTGTGGTCTGTACATGAGCTTTATTGCACACACATGCGTGCACTTGGCAAAGCTCCAAGGAAGATTTTGGTTTAGTGAAGAAATGAAATACAAAACTTGGTATAAATTTAAGAGCCTAAGAAATAATAGAGGTGAAGTGTGTCCGATTTGGATTTTGGAGCATTAACTTGACTACGATTAGAGCTAGGCATCAGACCGAGTCAGATCGGATTGGGTCCAACTCGATTTAGTCCGAAATCTACATAGGCTAACCCGAACTCGATCCGATCCAGGACCGAGTCCGGGACATCTGACTCGAACCAATCCAATGCACAGTTGGCCTGACTCGAACCGAGTCTGACTTGGTCAGGGAAACCGAGGGTTGAGTACGATTTGAATCGAATTTTTTAACGGTGAGAATCATTATCCTCGCTGCTATTTTCGATGTGGTCCATTTGAGCTTTAGATATGATTCAATTTTTTTTTTTCAAATGCTCTAAAGTGATCATGAAAAATGGATAAACGGTATGGATATAATAACTACATCATTGTAGGGCCCATGTAATTTTGATATCATTTGAGCCGTTCGTACAACTCGGAGCTCGAGGCGCGTCTCCGCTCGCCTTTGCACGACACGTGTCTACACAGCTAGTAGTGTTGCGTGCTGTACACGAAAGTGTAGTGACGTGAGTGCATTGTTGTATTGACGATAGCAAGTTCTGTGGATCTGATCATGGGGTATGTGTTATATCCAAACCATCCATCCAATTGGCGAGCTCGTCTTAAGGCTTGAGATGAAAAATAAGACTGATCTAACTATCAAGTGGATCATACGAATTGTTTAACGGTGAAAATCATTATCTCTACTGCTATTTGTGGTGTGGTCCAGATGATCTTTGGAAATTATTCATTTTTTGGATAATGCTCTATAACAATCACTAAAAATATATGAACGGTGTAGATATAATAAATACATCACTATGGGGCCCATATAACTTTGATATCCTTTGAACCGTTCGTACAACTCAGAGCTCGAGGAGCGTCAGTATACGTCTTTGCACGACACGTACCTACAACAGCTATATAGCTGGTGTGTAGGTATAATAAATACACTAGCTAATGTGCTTCCCAATAAAAGAGGTTTGCTAGCAAAGCTCGCGCAGTCTCTGCTGGCCCAGTCAGCAGAACCATGTGATGATCCACATCGTTAATCTAGAAACTCCTATTGTGTACGGTTACTATGAAAGAATCTCACGGACTTACTGAGTAAACTCTGTTGGGGCCTACCGTGAATGCATGTGGTTTATCTACTCCGGATCGGGTCGGATCCATTCGGATCGAGTTTCGGATCGGATCGGTCTGGATTGACCACGATCCGAATTCGATCCGAAAAACATTCGGATCTGAATGGCCCAACTCGATCCGCATCGATTCAAGCCGTCGGTTCGGTTCAGATCGGATCGGATCAGGTCGGATCCACCGGATCGGGTCAGACATGCCCAGCTCTAATTAAGATTGATAAAGAAAATGTTAGAAAGGAATTTATTTATTTTTAAATTTTTTGACAAAGATGATGTGTGATTTGGAATCACTCGGCTTGAAGTTAAATCTGTTCTCATTAACGATGTTTTTTAGTGCAATACAAATCTTAAGCAATCAACTTCCAGAATATAATAACTGTTGCCCCATCATAATGTCTTAATCACTACGTGTGATCCTACACCACCTTGCAGCTTAACCCAAAATAAAGAAGAAAGCTATAGAAAAAAAGATATGTTAAACTCGGAGGAAAAGAAGTCTTTAAATAAACTTCTAATAAACATCCCAAAGCGTATAATTATACTTTTTGAGAGAAGATACAACCATTGGACTTGAAGCTCAACACAATTGTTGGGCCCAAATGAAGAGACAAGATTTAAATGAAGAGATATAATCCATACTACACATACCCACAACACGTGCTACGACCTGGTGCGGTGCACATGAACGTTGTAAAGAAGTATGCATACTACAAGCTACAATGATCCCTGAAGGACCTAGCCTTTGCACAATCATTGCTTATAATTACTTAAAAGTCTTGTAGATTTCTAACATAGATTTAAAAGAATGACATTTTAGATCAAAAGGGACTTGCCAAAGTTTTGAAAGGAAATGTGTAAAGGAAAATTTTAGAAACACACATTTTAAAAGCACTTTTAAAACATAATAATCTCTCACACTTTTCAAAATTTAAGAATTTTAGATTAAGGTGGAATAGTTTTGCAGTGGTGTTAATGTTTATTGGACTTTAATCGACACTTGGTTTATGCAAGATATATTTAACAGGAGTCGATTGATAATCAGTCTTTAATAAAACTCATTTAGTATAAATTGGGTATATACGTCAGTCATATAACTTTTTTATTACATATGGTTTTGTGAGTTGATACTTTTCAGTAATACACCACTACTTGAATTTAATAAGCGCTATAGAAAATTAGGCTTTATTGTTATAAGAAGAGACTCTACCTCCACATTTACATAAATGAATACCATTAAGTATACAACAACTAGATACACCATCAATATATGGCATATAGATTTATTAAAAGTTTTAAGACCCACCCTTACTTGTTATCATTAGCATTGCTTACACCGTAGAAAGGGTATAAAAAGTGAAAGTGCTTAAATAACTCTCAAGTAACTTGTTATTTACATATTGAAAACTCATGTCATGAGATCTTCACTCATATAGGTTAGGTTGTCATAACTGGTAGCTCATACTTTTAAACTCATTCTCATTCCATTCAGTGTATTAAGGACTTTTTTTTTTTTTTTTTTTTTAAGTCCTTTGGTTAGAGGAACTACTTGACTCTTTTCTGACTTCATAAAGTCAAAATTTATTATTTTATTATATAAGAAATGTTTCACTAAGTTATAAAAGAGTATAATATATCTACTTTTATTATTACGGGTATTACTTTTAACTTTTGTTATAATTGTTTGACAATTACAATGTAAAAGTGTAACTTAAACAAGTTTTAGTCATACAAGTAAATCAATTTAAAAGTTTATAAGTTATTCAGTCTTTTTCTTACATTTTTTTAAGGTAATAAACTCGAACTCCATAGTAGACAGAGTAATACAAATCTACTTAAAAGATTTTTAATAAACAAATCATTTACTTAAGGTGAAAACATATCTACTGATAAATTTAGTTTCACTTAAATCAGTGATCCGGTTAATATTATTGTAACCTTCCAACACAGTAAGAAAATCATTATAATGAATACCATATACAATTGAATTTTTTAAATACCTTAGAATTTTAAAGCACTCTATTGATCATATCCAGGGTTATGAGTATATTTACTCCACTTGTATACTGTAAATTACCATATTTGGTATCATGCAATTCATTATAAAAATACACACACACATGTGCGTGTGTGTCTACTAATTACTCTATAATATTCCATTTCAGATATACTTTCAGTTCTATTCCTTTTAACATATACAATATAAAATTATAAAGATTACTAATAGACATACACTTAACATGATCAAATATTTTTAATATACGTTTAATATAATGAGATTGTGACATGATAAGATGATCATCCCTCCTAGTCACCTTAATACCTAAAATCATATTTGCTTCCCCTTAAAAATTTTATATCAAATTTTAATGACAATGACTTCTTAGGACATTTATTTTGTCATTTTTCCTGATAAGTAATTGTGTCATCATTATTATTTTACTATTGTCGAACCAAATATAGGAATAATCAGTCAAATGCAAATACATTCAGATGACAAGTAATTTGTAATCATTATATATATAAACTTTATTTAAGTAGCAAAATCAATTTATTTTGATGATCATTAAACAATAAATAATATAAAATTGTTATCATTACGATTTTACCATAAATTAATCAAATAACGTAAAATTGTCATCATTGCTGTCAAATGCAGTTGTTATTAAGAGATATGTATATAATTTGTAATCATTATTCATTTCCTTTACATTACTATGGTAATAGGTAAAATAAACATGCATTTAATAAAATTAACTCATTTAAAATTAGTTCTAAAAATGAGCATGTCATATACATAAAGACAAATGCTAATCCCTTCATTTCTAAAAAAATTACTATACACATTTATTTAAATCATTTAATTAATATTTATTTGATTTCATAAGATTATCAATTTCTTATGCCATTATTTAAATAGTTTGTTCCATATATATTTCACATTCTAATTTTCTATTTAAAATTATTATCTTAACAACCATTTGATGCAGTGTTAATTTAAATATAATAGTTATTGCTACAAAGAGTCTAATGATAGTAATTCTAGTTGCAGAGAATAAGTGTCAAAGCAATTAATTATTCCTTTTGTTTAAAGCGTTTAGTAACTAGTGTAGTTTTAAATTTGTCAATAATTTTATCTACTTTTATTTTTTTCTTAAATACTCATTTAAAATCTATCAGTTTATTTTCATGTGGGAGGTTTACAAGTTTTTTAGTTTTATTAGATATTATAAACTTTAATTAATCATTAATAACTTCTTTCTAAAAAATTGTATCTAGTAAGTTGAGTACTCTCAAGTACATTAATGGTTTAGCTTTAGTTATGAATGTATATTAATCATTTTCAAAGTTAGTTCTTTTCTTTGTTCTTTTATTTCTTCTTGATTTTGATTCTTCTGCATTTTCTTTTCATAAAGTTTTCTTAGTAGAAATAATTTCTGAATCACATTTTTCTTTGGACATAAATTCCAAAAGAAATATATTTTCATATTTATTTACTTTTTTCGTATTTCTTACTTCAATTATAATATTGGGGTTTAGAACATTAATTTTTTTATTTCGAAACTAGGAATATATATGTCACATTATGTTCTACACATCGTATAAATACATAAATAGATATTTAAGGGCCTAATTTTTTTCCTTGGTATTTGACAATCCTAACTTAGCAAAACACCCCACACTTTAAAATATTTATAATTTAGTACGTGGTCTTTTCAAAGTTTGTATGATGTTTTCTCAATTGTCTTATGATGTGTCTTGTTTTGATATAAGTAAAGAGAATTGTTTATTACCACATATTAAAGGGTAATCTAAAACTACTTAACATAAATATATATTATCGCTTTTGAAGTTTTATTATTTTGTTTTGTTATTCCATTTTTTCAAGGTACATAAGATACAATAGTGTCCTAAATGATCTCATTTTTTTCACAATATTCTTTAAATTGTAAAGATTCATATTCTCCCATTTTATCTATTTTAAGTCTTTTTATTTTTTTATTTAATTGATTTTTAACTTTAATTCTATATTTAATAAATGATTACAAAGCTTCATCTTTATTTCTTAATAAATATATTTTGGTGTATCTTAAATAACTATCTATAAGTATGACATAATATCTTTTACCACTCATGGATATGAGAATTTTAAAATCACTTAAGTTACTATGAATTAAATCTAAAATTTCAATTTTTCTACTTACTAGTTTAAAGGATTTCAAATAAATTTATACTCAACACTTGCTTCACATTAAAAAAATTTATTTGAGAATTTTGATAAAAGATCTAATCTCTTCATTTTTTTTAGTAAAGTTGCATTTACACCTATCTCTTCGTTCTTTTTAATGAGCCGCATTTACATGTTTTGATCTATCATGCCATAGAGTAAAAGACTCAAACCATATAAATGGAACTGACATTTTTTTTATTATTAACTTCATCATAAGATAGATTCAGATTAAATAATCTATCACAATAGTAATCCTTTCTTATAAAAGTTAAATTTTTGTTTGAACCAAACACAATTTAATTCTATATTTGTTGAGGAGAGAACCAAAGACTAAGTTCCTCCTAGTACCGGCCATAGAGCATTATTCAAGGCAAGAATCTTTTCATATGTAAGCTTTAGAAGCGAACAACTAATAACACTTATTCTTTTATCTCCAACTAATTGATAATAGGAAAATATATTTGGATCCTCACAGACATGTCATATGGCCTTGGTGTCTAAAACCCATTCCATGTTGATTAGATTGACCTCTAAGGCAACAATAATTATGATATCTGATTCAATTTTAGTTTAAAAAAGATTAATATGGGCCTTGGCATTCTTCTTCTTAAGCTTACATTCTACTACATGATGCCCAAAAATCATGATGCCCTGGTTTTCCATAGGGAAAACAATTCTCTAAGACGTGGAAATTCAAATTCACCATGAACCCAAAAATCATGATTGTCCAAAAGTCAAGTATTCTGCACCGTAGGGTGCCACGCCCACCATTAGTTTTGTGTAGGGCCCACAGCTTGGCATCTAGATGCCATGTTATCCATGCATCTGATGTGCCTCATCACAGTGAAAAAAATTACCTTTCCAGTAAATTTAAAACATTTTAGGTAAAAAATTCTACTGTTCCTTGTGGGGTTGCCAACCTGATTGTGTAAGCCTTATTTTTAGATCAATGCATCTGTTCCACTTTTCAACACACCTTCAGGGTCCATTTGGTTGCCATGACAAGTTCATTTATTATATCTCCCGCCCTTTCAGCCTCTCAATGAGGTCAATATAGAACACATCCTGAAAATTGAGTTGGGAGCCACCCAATATTGCATCACTATCCCAGGGTGAGACAATACATACTCCTTAAAACCTATCTGTATGGTCTTCAGGTGGGCCATAGGGATCAACTCAGACAGCAGAGTGCTACCTGGCAGGCTCCAACTCCATTATTACGGTGTCAACACCCTGTTCGGAGAGAGTTGTTGAAAAAAGATTCTAAGGCAGCAACCAAACATGCCCTTGAGAATTTCAGCTTTCAGTGGTAGCAGGCACCCCAGGTGAAAGAAGACCAAAAATAGACATGTAATCTGTTTCAGTTTTCAACCGCAGTATCATCGAAATCATTCCCAAGTAAAAACTTACTTCCAAACAGTCACCAATGAAACATTTCCATCCCAAAAAAAAGAAAAGAAAAGAAAAAAACAATAAATATTATAGCGGAATGGGAGCAGGAAAGGTTTAATATTCAGAATACATATCCCACCATAAAAATTTGTGGGTTTTCCAGCTACTGTGGTTCAAAGCAATCAACTGGAAAGAGACAAAAATATGGTCCACCAGGAAATGTCTTGATGCAAGACATCCACCACGCATTGCAAATTCAATACCCATGAATTCTTCCTTTCCTTTTCCTCTGCTCCAAAGATAGTACACTGACCTCCCTCATTTGTAGATTTAAAATATTAGGGGGAAAAAAAAACAGCCGACCAACCTCATTGTAACATGAATGGCACTGATGCAAGAACCTCAACAAAGCTGAAACCATGTATGCAGTATCTGGTTCTTGTGTTCTCTGAAATGCCAGATCTGAAATTCCAAAATGACATGTTTGCCTCATAACAACTATCCAATAGCAATATGTGAAGTGTATTTACCAACCTCTGCCCTGATGATTTTTTTTTTTCGACCTCTATAAATTTCAACTGATGATTCTTTAATCTTCATCGTGATTTCAACACAGCATGGCCCGTGGCCCCCAAATGGATGTGCAATTTATTCCTGCCCATGACAAAATGTAATGAAGAGTCAGCTCTTTTGAGGGATAGAAAACAACCGCTACAGAACGATAACAGAAATTGCATGTCAGTTGATACAATCACCGATGGGAGGAATATTTAGTGAAGTACCTTGATTCAAAGTCCTCCCCACACATGTCGCATGAATGGCTAGATGTCTTTGATGTTGCCTGCATCAAAGAGGTTGCATTTCAGATAGGTGAGAGGCAGATAGGACCAATAAAATTATAAGGATGAGCAAAATAATGTTACCAGAGTAATAAAAAAAAAGTGGTAATAATAACGATAGTGGACATCTTCATCCCTGCTATGAGGTAGATAGGAAGACACCTAAGGAATCTCTGCCGTACACCAGGCCATGTGTACAAAATGAACCTAACAGTCCTTCCTGTGGAATCCAAAAATGGGCCAGACCAAAGACTGCAAAGCTTGGAATTTTAACCTTTCCGACAAACCAAGGTTAAAAATAAAAGGGCAACAGCTCGCATTTATGACCAGACAATTAGGATTTAGGACTTCAGGTCAGTGCATTTTTTGGGCCAAATGACAGACAACAGGATTGAAGTCCAGGTTGATGTACGCATTCATGCTGACAGGTCATGTGTGCAGTTACTATCCCGAGGATGGGTTTGTTCCCACCTTTCTTTTTTTTTAATATAACCCCCGTTATATATATATATATATATATATATATATATATATACTAGTACAAGGAAAGAAGGATCTGCTGAGGTAGTAGAAAAAACTAAAAAGTCTACAAGCCTAAAAACAAGAGGTCGGAATCCTTAAGACCGATTACATTAACCGCCCATTCTATGATCAACTTTTTGGCTCTAGAGCACACTGCTTGAGCCGAGGCCTGCTTATCGTTGAAGCATCTGTCATTCCTTTCCTCCCAAACTGACCACCAAATGGCAAGGATTGCCATTCTCCAAATCTGAGTTTTGACTTTGCCCAGCTTGAATCCATGCCAAGATGCTAACATGTTAGAAGATGAATTCGGGGTACACCCACTAACATTGAATCTGTTGAAGAATTCCGACCAAATCTGACCGATAAACGGGCAATCGATCAACAAGTGATCAACCGTTTCTTCATTTTTCATGCAACAGAGGCAGATGTTAACGAGATGCATGCTTCTCTTTCTCAGGTTGTCAACTGTAAGAATCCTATTTTTCCCGACCAACCAGCCGAAGCAGATATATTTGGGAGGGGCTGAGTATTTCCATATGAAAGGGGAAGCAGGGCTCGCTGGACTGGGAGGGGGGAGAAGATGAGGGTAAAATGATTTTACCGAAAACACACTGGATTTGTCCCTAATCCAGATCGGCTTATCTGGGGGTGGCCTGGTCAGGAACCATCTTAGAGATGCAGTCAAGTAGTCCCACAAATTCACTAACCTCCCAGTCATGAAGGTTTCTGATAAACTTCACGTCCCAAACGATACTGGCATCGGATGCATCATAGAAGCTAGTGACAGGAATCTTCTTATCTGGGGCTAGGCAGTATATGTTCGGGAATTTAATTTTCAAAGGCATCTCCCCTACCCACTGATCTTCCCAGAAGCGAATGGCAAAACCATTGCCATGCTCATAGCTAATATTATCGATCACTGCTTGCGTGGATCGCAGGATCCCTTTCCAGATGAATGAGGCTCTATACGCTGATGAATCTTTGGTCCACCATCTGCCTGGAGAATTTCCGTACTTACCCTTGACGATATTGTTCCATAGGGCGCCTTCCTCAGTTCCCAATCACCAAGTCCACTTGCCTAGGAGAGCCTGATTCATGATCTTCAGATTTTTTAGGTTCACACCCCCTTCCTGGAAATGTTTGCAGACCTCTTGCCAATCAAGGAGGTGGAGTTTCTTCTGGTTCTCCTTACCGCACCACAGAAAATCTCTTCTAAGCTTGTCAATAAGTTCCAGAACAGACGACAGGCATCTGAATAGGGACATGAAATAGATTGTGAGGTTTGATAGGGCTGCCTTGATGAGGGTAAGACGGCCTCCCATCGATAAGTATTGGCACTTCCACCTAGCAAGGTACTTTTGGAACTTATTAACAATCTTTTCCCACATAGATTTCGGAGGAGGGCCGATGGTGATGGGAAGACCCACAAAAGTGGATGGGAATGATGCAGATGGGCAGCTGAGAGAATCAACATAGTTTGCTAGATCAGGAGCCGAAACATTAACACCAAAAAATTTTGACTTATCCATATTGATTCGCAGCCCCGAAACAGCCTCGAAGCATCGTAAAGTCGTACGCAAATTGTCGATGAGCACCGGGTCCGCTTCAGAAAGGATGAGAGTGTCATCAGCAAATTGAATATGGGAGATTGGAGTAGAGACTCCTGGCATCTCAATCCCTTTGAGTATCCCTGCATTCTGGCTACTTAACAACATTTGCGATAGGGCCTCGCCCACCATTAGGAAAAGGAGAGGGGATAGAGGGTCCCCTTGGCGAATTCCTCTCGTGCTGTTAAAGAATCCTTTAGGGGTACCGTTGATAAGGACAGAAAAGTGGGCCGATACCACACACGCTTTGATCCACCTTCTCCATCTCTCGCCAAATCCCATTCGGAGTAACATGTATTGAAGAAATCCCCAATCGACATGGTTGTAGGCCTTTTCGATATCCAACTTGCAGAAGATGCTCTTCACCCCAGACTTGTGGCACGAGTGAAGGCATTCGTTAGCATTTAGGGCACAATCAATTATTTGCTTACCCCTTATGAATGCATTCTGATATTTCGAAATTAACTTTCCCATCACTTTCGACAGTCTGGAGGACAGAATTTTAGCCAGAATTTTGTATGGGCCCCCAATCAGACTAATAGGTCTGAATTCGGAGAAGGAACTCGCACCAGCGGCCTCAGGGATTAGCGCGATGAAAGATGCAGCAAGACATTTGGATAATTTTCCCTTGTGATGAAACTCGTGTAAAAAGCCCATCACATCTTATCGAATTGAATTCCTGAATGTTTGGAAGAACACCATGGGAAATCCGTCTGGACCAGGAGATTTGTCTCCCCCCATCGAATCACTAGCCGCTTTAGCCTCTTCTTCTGTGAACGCTGCCTCCAAGAGATCCGCCTCTGTCCCCTCAAGAGAGTTGAATGATATGCCATCGAGAGAGGGTCTGATCTATTCATCAGAACAAAGGAGTGATTTGAAATGGAGGATAGCTTGCTCGGCTATTACCTGTTTGTCTTCGATCTTCCTACCCTCCACAGTAATGCTAAGAATGGCTTTAGCTCGGGCGTGCATGTTGGCTATTCTATGGAAATATCTGGTGTTCTTGTCACCCTCTGATATCCATCTGGCCCTCGATTTCAACTTCCATGATAATTCGTCTTCCAAAGCCCTGGCCGATATGGATTGGATGATTTGAATGCGTCTGGATAACACATCTAAGGGCATGGGGACTCCTGCTTCAGAGTCGATCCGCTGGAGTTCATCGAATAATGCTTCCTTCCATTCTTTAAGTTTTTCCTTGAGGAGTCTGAGCTTGCATAGAAGTCTGTGACCAGCAAATCCTTCAGCCTGGAAGGTGGGCCACCACTCCTCAATCTTCTGCTGGAAACCTTTTATCTTGAGCCACGAGGAATTGAATTTGAAGGGTTTGGGGCCCCAATTCTCTTCTTCTATCGATAGCAGAATCGGGCAATGGTCCGACGTAGTTCTGGGAAGAGCCTGCTGGAACACTGTTGGGAATGCGTCCAGCCAGTCAGTGGACAGGAGAAATCTGTCCAGACGAGATTGGATTTGTCTTTTGCATCCATTAGACCAGGTAAATTTAGCTCCTGACAATGGAAGATCGACCAGCTCCTAGGATTGGATCCATTCTGAGATGGATGTCTGAGAATATGCAATCCTTCACTGGAAGACATGCATAGAGAGCCCCGGCACATTCTCTAGGTGACAATAAGTTTCTATCCATTTCATTAGACAGATAACGTAGTGTCCTCCTGCACCAATTTTGTACAAGTGAAGTGCATCATAAGGGGTTCCAGACTGTTGATATGATGTGCCTCACCTAAGACAAATGCCCCAAAAGATATCCCAGACTAGAAGAACACATTTTCTTCTCTTTTTTTTTTTTTTTGAACGATGACAATTTTATTCATTTTTAGGCCCAAGCCTAAATAATACAAAGAGAAAAGAAAGACGGCTACAGCTCAAGCCAATTATTTAATCATTGAACATGGACCATTATTGTAATATTTTCTTAGCTGTACATTTGCAATTCCCGATCTAAGGGTTAGGATTGCCCAATCAGTATTTTGTAAAATGAACCATCCGTGGTGGGGCTGATCAGACCAACAGTCAGGACGACCAACCCATGGATCCCACTTGCATGAAATGGGGGCCAGAGAAAACCAACCCTATAAACCAAGACCAAAAGATTCCACTAACAACAGACAAAATATACTGGACCTTGTGAACAGTGTTGGAACTTACACATTTCCTAAACCGTACTCAAGGCAGGTATCACATTTTTCTTGAGGAATAGCAGGGTCATGTTTCAATTTCAAATCATTGTCAATTCAAATCCAGATTTATGATGTCATGAAGTAGAACACAAACATGTACTTATCAGTATGAAACCCTTATATTCTTTATAATGCCACCACCCATTTGTTATGAAGAGACAAAGTATATTAAAGAAAAAAAAAATAATACTAAATACATCAAGGGAACCAAAACAACCGAACTGCCTGGCACATGCAAGGGAAGTTGCGGAAGCAATTTACAACCTTTCCAAAGGAATAAATAAATAAAAATGTTCATCCTGAATATCATCATCATCATCATCATCACCAAAGCCATGTCCCAACCATCAGGAGTCAGCATTACGAATTCTGTTCCAGTCAATCATATCTAAAGCCCTATCCTCAGTAAGTGAAGAAGCCTTCATAACTTCTTACAGCTCAATCCAAGTCCTGTTAGGTCAAACCATCCCAGTATGGTCTCCATTTTATATTCTACTGGGCCAAATCCTAGGCTACTTCATAGGGCCTCATTCTTAATTATATTCTCACCAGTCTTCCCACACATCCACCTCAACATCCCCATCTATGCAACAATTCAGTCAATCATATCTAATGCCCTATCCTCAGTAAATGAACAAGCCTTTGTAACTTCTTACCGGCTCAATCTAAGTCCTGTTAGGTCTCCCTCGCATAATCTTTTCAGGCCCTTGAGCTCAATGTTTCCCTCATTCAGAACCGCTCTGGTCTTTGCTGCACATGATCAAACCATCCCAATATGATCTCTATCATTTTATATTCTATTGGGCCAAATCCTAGGCTGCTTCATATGGCCTCATTCTTGATTATGTTTCTCACTAGTCTTCCCACACATCCACCTCAACATCCCCATCTATGCAACAATCTCCACTCATGATGTTTTCCAACAACACAACATTCTCCGCCATATAACTTAGCTGGTCGAATAGCTAGTGGCTTTGTAAAATCTTCCTGAACTTGGGGCAGATCTTCCCCAAAGTGAAGCACCTTGTCTTTGATGTGGACGGATATTTCTTTTATATATGGGGATTCTTTTTTGGGGTCTTCGTAAGGTTAACAGAGGTTTTCTTACTTTGTATTGTCAATGACTCCTTGTCATCTCAATATCGGTATCCGATATGGCTGTACTGTATCCGCATCGGCCTGATATGATATGTGATATGGGACCAAAACGGTCCACTGTATTTTTTATTTTTTTATTTTTTTATTTTTTATTTAAAAAAAAAAAAAAAAAAGATAAAGAAAAAAAAAAGATAAAGAAAAGAAAAAGAAAAAGGAAAAAGAGGGCCATACAGGCCGTATTGGCCAATACACATGATCACAAGTTTCATCTTTTGAAGTTTGAGGAGGTTTGCAAGGCTAGCTGAAGGAGGTGCAAGTACAAGAGAATTGGACATCATGAACAACGTGTTGCTTACGTGATCATGGGTTGGAGCACCCAATGTGGTGTGTGCGCGCGGGGTGTGTGAGTGCGTGTGCAAAAAAAAGAAAAAGAAAAAAAGAACAACGTATTGCTAGGAAAATGGATATGAAAGGTTTGGTGTGGAAGAAGGAAACTTGTGAAGGGAAGCCATTGCATGCAAGTAGGTGGTCCGAAAAGGAGGATGGTGGATCAAAGACACTTCACAAGGCCTCAAGTCCATGGAGAGCAATCTCTAAGGCAGTGTTGTCATGTGCGACCACGTATGCGCATATCCATACGCAAATCGCATATGCGATCATGGCACATATGCGATCACATGTTGCATATGCGAAAATATGTAATCGCATATCGGCCATGGCACATTAAAATTTTTATTTTTATTTTTTGCAAAAAAAAAAAAAAAAAAAAAAAAAAAAAAAAAAAAAAAAAAAAAAACTTTTTGCCTATAAAAAGGCTTCCAAACCTCCTCCATTTGCAATATTCTCACCCCAAACTCTCTTATTATCTTATTCTCTTACATTTCTTAATTCCAAGTGGTCTTAATCTCTCTCTTACATTTCCTACTTCCAAGTGCTCTCTCTCTCTCTCTCTCTCTCTCTCTCTCTCTCTCTCGGAAGTTGGAAGATCAAGATTCAAGCACTTTCAAGTTTCAAGGAAGATAACTTGTTGATTTTCTACAATAATAAATAAATAGCTTGTTGATTTTGTTGTTACTTCTTACTTGTTAACTATATTGTTGAATGATGATGACTTGATGTTTAATTCATTGTTAATTGATTTTATTCCTCTCAAATGTATTTTAAATATGTAAAATTAGTTATCTATTAACTTAGGAAAGTTAACTTAGTTTCTTATATATTTTTTTACATTTCCCTTTTTTTATCTTTTTAATTTTTCAAAAAAATCAAGAAAAAAATGCGATCACATATGTGATTGTGCGATCACATACGCGCATAAGCATATGTGATTGCACATGATTGCATATGCGATCGACAACATTGCCCTAAGGTGACCCCCTCGGTTGAAAAGGGGGTTTCCTTCTCTCTCGGGGACAACCAATGTTTTCCATATCGTAATCGTGTAATGTATCGCACTGTTGGGATATGGATACATATTGGTTATCACATGGGATATAACGGTTGTATTGCGTAATGTATCGGTATTGTCAGGAAACATGGGGAAACATTGAAAATTGTTCAAATTTTCAATGAAACTTCAGGGATTGTTAAAAAGGACAACCATATACACTTAAATCAAAACATCACAAAGAAAAAGTGCACATAATAGGTTTCCTTTGTATGGGGTCCTAATCTATTCATATTTTAACTGAATGATGCATGTATATTCAATGTCTATTCAAATAATTTATAAATGTAAGAAGACATGTATGGAAACACAACTAATACATTCAAAATCAAAAGAAGAAGTGGAAAAATAGAAATATACCCATGAATAATGAGTATGGTTGTGGCTCAGACCCACATAGAGCTACACGGTGGCCTAAATCATCTTCTCCATCTCGATGGGGTCGAGCATAGTATTGTTGCTCGACAAACTGACAATATTATGCCCAAGTCATGATACTAGTGAAGATGCTTTTTAACATACCGTTGGGGTTACATACATGTTTGATTTTGTGTTTGGACACAGACTGTAACCAATTTGCAAGAAATTGGAAATTCTCAATTTTTTCCCATTTTTCTACAACTCGGTTCATCTCTCCCAAATCTCAAAATTGAGGCTCCAAATCCATGATTTTTCATGCAACCATTTAACACTAATTTAACATGATTTATAGAAAAAAAAAAAAGGATCAAAAATCGAAAATGCTCACTGGATTGATCAGGTGGGATATATCAGCACTACTTGTGTGTTTTGTATTGCACAAGTGGGATACACAATATATCATGGGATATATTGGCCTGTATTGCACAAGTGGGATACACAATATATCATGGGATATATTGGCCAATATCGTCGATACTGAAAACATTGGTGACAACCACTAAATAGGTTTTGGGAGGATTGGTGGGCGGGTGAGAGACCACTTTTATTGGATTTCCCAACGATGGCATAGCCAGCAACGGAAAAGAACATTATGTTGGCCCGATGATTTTCTGTTTTTGATAAGGTAGTGGTGTGGTCTCCCCCTTGTTGTAGGAACCTACCAGACGAGGAGGTGGTGGAATTCCTGGGACCACAAGTTTTTTTATCAGACTAATATTTCTGGGTTTTTAGTTCATCCCAGTAGGAATGACTTAATGAACAGGATGGATGGCATATAAACATCACGGTGGACACGAGGAAAGTTTCAACGATAGGCATTTCCCTACCCACTTTTTCATGTCTTGCAGCCCGCTTGAATTTTGGATCTGCCTCATTTTTGGGTCCATTGGCTAACATGATCTGGCCAAACGGATGGACCAGGTGGATTTCTCACAAACATCACGGTGGGCCCTACCCGGCTTCCATTGCAGGACGTTCCTAGGAAAGGCTTTGACAGGCGATCAACATCCCAGTGGGACGGCGTAGAACAAGGAAGCTGATTGCATGATATGTCACACACCATCTATGATGTGTTTACGAATACGTCACCAAGTTATGTGGGACCCACTATAATGTATGTGTTTTATCCACACCATCCATCTATTTGACGAGATTATTTTAGGGCATGGCCCCACAAATGAGACAGACCCGACCCGACCCGAGTTCATGTGTGTGCATGCGTGTGTAGGTATGCATTTCGTTTCTCTTGATCTCACGGTCCTACCGGTCAAATCCCGGTGACCCGCGACCTTCGATTAATGTTTGCGCTCATCCTCAAGTCGGATCACAGAGACCCGGCCCGGATCGACCCAAGTTTAGTACCATAGCGACCGCATCGTCGCCGCGGTTCCATCGCCGCGTCTCATGCAGCAATCCAAGATGTAGATCATGAGTTGTGGGCCGCGCTCATTCTAGGCCGTTGATGTGTGACTTGGTGGGACCCACCCTAGCATTGCACATTTTTCCATGATTGATGACATCATCCTATGCATAGCTTTCTAAAAAGGATACTCTATAGCCTACCCTATAGCCTCCCTGGACTAGGCATGGGTTGTTTCTCCCATGACCATGATTACTTTTATCTTCTCTAGACCATCATTGCTAGCCTCTTTTAAAGAAACTAATCATTTCTCTTGGTTACATCTCCCTAGCAAATCCCATTTCCCTCTCATTTTCTCATTCTCTTCTCCTTGCTAGAGCCCAAACCGTCCCCACCCTCTCCCTTTCTCCAGCCCTCCTCTCTAATCCCCTCCAATCTAACCATTCCCAACTCCTCTCCACCATAGGAAGCTTTTCCTTGGAGCTAGAGGATCATTGTGGTGTAGGATTGAAGATAGATATTAAAGTGGGTGATCCTCAGATGGAAATTTCTGATTTCTTTGATTTCATGGATGTTCTTTCCATTCCTTTCATTTTGAAGCTTGTGGGGCCCATCAAATGATGGTGGTGGCCCCCATGTGGCTCATAGCTCATCCTTTGTGCATGCATGGTCCATGCAAAGGGCCATTCTCCATGGACCCCCCCACCAACATGGTTTTCTTTCCTTGATCAAGGATCCTTGGGTCATCTAGACCCTTGATCCTTGGTGGAGATGGCATCTCCATCATAGATCTTGAGTAGGACGAGTTATGCTCATATGGAACCATGTAAATCATGATATAGTGGACGATTGCGATTGTGTGATGAGGGGAAGGGCCTCGATGTGGCGGAGCTCCTTCCCTTGTAGCCGGATTCTTTTATTTTCCTTGTTTATATCTCTGAAATCAAGATGTGTGTGGCCTACCTTTCAGCCTGGAACCATCCAGACCGTCCAAAGAGGGAGAATGTCCTTGACAGTCCACCCTTGGACGTTGGGGCCATAAATGTACCCAAAAAGGATACATGCAAATGGTATTTGTTGATGGGAATGGTCTAGATGTTTGTGGGGCCCACTGGGGTGGTCCATACCACAATTTCCATGGATTGATTTCCTCTTTTTATAGTGATTATAATTATTTTAATTCAGTATTATGTTGTTGTTCAGAAGCTATCTGGACAGATTTTTGAGCTGTCTTGAGCTCAGTTTTGGGGATGATTGGTGGGGTGTTTGGTCCCATTTGATATATGCCTCTTGAAGGTGGGGACCCTACCTAGATGTCCCCCAAATTTCACCCTCATCCGTCCTTGTTTGATCACCCAAAAGGGTGGGCCAAGAAGGCAGGACAGTCCAGATTGGATGGCCCAAATTGAGAACAGTTATTTCCAGCGACATTCCACCCTGGACACATTGTAACTCCTGAATTTATTAAAATACTTCTGAGTATCCAAAAATTATGAAAATTTACAGGGAGGTGGTCCACCCATGGTGGGACCCACCTACAAAATTTTGAGACCAATGGACCCCTGTGCACACCGTGGTGAGGGTCAGACTGGCCCACCACGTTGGGACGTCCAAGTCTGTCCGATTTTCTGGACAGACTGTCTTATTTAAATTATTTAAAATACTTAGGAATATCCAAAAATTCTGAAATTTTGTGGGGGTGTCCCACCCATGGAAGTGTCACCTTACAAAATTTCAGACCCAACGGACATTCGAGCTGACCGTGGTGCGGTCTGTAAATTGGGTCAGTTTTGGGCCAAATACTCAGGCCCGTAGGACTACCCACCATGGAACGCCCCTACCTTGGGCTGTTGCTAGGCCTGTATTTCAGCAGTATGGCCCACTAGATTTGAGGAGGATTTAAGTCGGTTACTTTACCATTTTAATTTTATTTTTGGGTTTAATTAGTGCATGATTAAAGGCCCATTCCAATTGGATTATTCTTGGGCTAGTCTTCTAGTTAATGGGCCTTATAGCCTTGGTTGGGCTGGAACTTGTGATAGGCCCGTTGGACCCTTGGGTCCTATACTTACCATGCCATTGTGATGGGTCTTATGGGCCAAATACTCAAGTAGTTGGGCCCTTGCTTGCCCTCTATAATAAATCCATACTTGTGCCGAGATGTGAGGCTCAACTTACTTGTGTTAAATATAAGGATTTCTCATATGTTGGGATAATGGGCTGCCCATTAGGCCCACCACAATGAGTGAACCCATGACCCTTATGGTTGGGCCCTAACCTTGCTTAAGGGCCCACCAGGTTGCCTATGTATTGGGCTTACTGTATGGCCCACTAGGCCATGAATTGATTGTGCCTTGGACCTTTCTTTACATACGTAGCAGGCTACCTTTTGGGACGCAGTTGAGGTTAGATGTCCTCCTTGGTGGCCCTAAGGTAGGCCTATAAGGCCCTTATAGGTGGTTGAAGGCCCACCTTGGACCTTGTTAGGCCCGTCTCTTCCTTGAGGCTTTATGATTCTCCTAGCTTGTGGGTTATCCCAAAGTATTGGGCCCCCGCTAGAGGACTTCGCTTCTTCTTAGTACATATCTATGTACCTAGACCTTGTCCCTCCTTAGGACGGAGGAATACATTCTACAGGTAGCACACTTACATCATTATGACTCATATGCATCATCTGTATGAATTGATTGCATTGTATGGTAGTCATTGAAGGATGGAGTTTCTCCCCTGTGCACATTATGTGCCTGCAGCTAGTGCATGATCTGTGTGTGTGACTCATGCATTGGCATAACATTTCATGATGATACCGCCCTTGCTTCATCAGGGCCTCGCCTTCACAGGGATATTCGTGGATGACCGTATGAGTGGACACCAGAAATATTACTTGAGCATACCGGGTGCATAGGATGCCCATTGGTGAAATTCCCAAAACTTCCATGGTACCAAGGATCTGCTCCAGCGTCGTGACCGGGTGGAATATATGAGCGCACGACGTTGGGACATCCAGGTCTGTCCGATTTTCTGGACCGACTGTCTTATTTAAATTATTTAAAATACTTAGGATTATCCAAAAATTCTGAAATTTTGTGGGGGTGTGTCCCACCCATGGAAGTGTCACCTTACAAAATTTCAGACCCAACGGACATTCGAGTTGATCGTGGTGCAGTCTGTAAATTGGGTCAGTTTTGGGCCAAATACTCAGGCCCGTAGGACTACCCACCATGGAACGCCCCTACCTTGGGCTGTTGCTAGGCCTGTATTTCAGCAGTATGGCCCACTAGATTTGAGGAGGATTTAAGTCAGTTACCTTACCATTTTAATTTTATTTTTGGGTTTAATTAGTGCATGATTAAAGGCCCATTCCAATTGGATTATTCTTGGGCTAGTCTTCTAGTTAATGGGCCTTATAGCCTTTGGGCTGGAACTTGTGATAGGCCCGTTGGACCCTTGGGTCCTATACTTACCATGCCATTGTGATGGGTCTTATGGGCCAAATACTCAAGTAGTTGGGCCCTTGCTTGCCCTCTATAATAAATCCATACTTGGGCCGAGATGTGAGGCCCAACTTACTTGTGTTAAATATAAGGATTTCCCATATGTTGGGATAATGGGCTACCCATTAGGCCCACCACAATGAGTGAACCCATGACCCTTATGGTTGGGCCCTAACCTTGCTTAAGAGCCCACCAGGTTGCCTATGTATTGGACTTAGTGTATGGCCTACTAGGCCATGAATTGATTGTGCTTTGGACCTTTCTTTACATACGTAGCAGGCTACCTTTTGGGATGCAGTTGAGGTTAGATGTCCTCCTTGGTGGCCCTAAGGTAGGCCCATAAGGCCCTTATAGGTAGTTGAAGGCCCACCTTGGACCTTGTTAGGCCCGTCTCTTCCTTGAGGCTTTATGATTCTCCTAGCTTGTGGGTTATCCCAAAGTATTGGGCCCCCACTAGAGGACTTCGCTTCTTCTTAGTACATATCTATGTACCTAGACCTTGTCCCTCCTTAGGACGGAGGAATACATTCTACGGGTAGCACACTTACATCATTATGACCCATATGCATCATCTGTATGAATTGATTGCATTGTATGGTGGTCATTGAAGGATGGAGTTTCTCCCCTTTGCACATTATGTGCCTGCAGCTAGTGCATGATCTGTGTGTGTGACTCATGCATTGGCATAGCATTTCATGATGATACCGCCCTTGCTTCATCAGGGCCTCGCCTCCACAGGGATATTCGTGGATGGCCGTATTAGTGGACACCGGAAATATTACTTAAGCATACCGGGTGCATAGGATGCCCATGGGTGAAATTCCCAAAACTTCCATGGTACCAAGGATCTGCTTCAACGCCGTGACCGGGTGAAATATATGAGCGCACGAGGGCCTTATACCGTTAGGCCGCGACTCCCACTGTCGTATAGTCGGTTGGATAGGGGTGTGGCCTTACTTGCCTGATGTAAGGAGGCATTGTTAGGCTGAGTCTGACCAGCTCGTAAATGGGTCCGATACCGCCAGGCCTTGTTGGTGGTTGGCTGTCCACAGGTGGGTAGTGAGGTCTCTTACGCTCATTTGACTGTGCGGGGTCTGTAGAGCTGTAGTCATTCAGCAGTGTAATGGACCGCGGTGATTTCCTTATGATTGGAAATGTACTTGACATATGGCTTAGATATGAGCACTTGCATTACTTGCATCACATTAGCATTGGCTGTGTAAGCCCCTTCATGCATTGCCTTGGTATGGCGTCCAATACTCATCGCATTATATTCATGATAAGTCTTGGTAAGGCTAGTGATATTCTCATTGAGCATGTTTCTCTTCTTGCATCTCCTACTATTGTTCTGTGCACCATTGTCACACACTTACACCACCCTCTAAGCTTTTATAAGCTTATGCACGATTGATGCGTGCAGGAGACTCTAGGCAGGTGTCGTAGCAGCAGATCGTGGAGTAGAGCTGAGCATTTGAGGACTCCAGTGTTGCTGACCTTTCTCTCTTTTCCTTTCATCTCATGTATGTCCTTTTGGACCTTATAGATGATTGTAGAAGTTCAAATTCTTAGTGGATTTTGTAATGTGTGCCCTTTGTTATTCTCAGATTTACTTGTTGTGATCTTGGGTATGCTCGTATTGGAATGATTATACTGTTACGAAAATCCTTCTTGTAGGATCACAGGATCGGAACCTGCCTCAGGAGCCGAGAATGGGGTACTATGGAGGCTGTTGTGTTCAGAACCGGTCATCGGGATCCTTGTGAGTCCGGTTACCGAGTTTGGGGCGTGACAGGAGTTGGTATCAGATCATAACAAGTAATTCTGGGATGACTCAGGATAACATCGCATGTCTGTCAAGAACATAGGACAACAGTATAGTTCTGCATCAATGGACAGCAAGGTATTTTTGGCATCCAAAAGGGTGGGCCAATATAGTGGGCTGCCAAAAATTTCTGTTGTGCAGTCCAACAACATAGTTCCATAAAAATAATTTTTTAAAAAAAATATTTTCTCAGAAGGTGGGCCATATTTCTGGGTCCCACCTTGTTGTAGACTTGATGAGGGACCTTGGGTCCAAATTTTATAAATTTTGAAGGCCCAGAACCCACCCATTTGGATGGCCCAAATGGGGTCCATTGGCCCTAAAATTTTGCAGGTAGGCCCTACCATGGGTGGGACACCTCTCTGCAAAATTTTAGAATTTTTGGGATAGTAAAAGTATTTTATTTAACTCCTACAATTTATGGACAGCAAGGTATTTCTGAAGAAAAAAAATCTGCTACTGAAACAATGCTGCTGCCCCTGATTTGTGCACCCCAATTAGAGTGGGCCCAGGTCTGCCAAATTTTAAGAAAATGTAGGACCAACATCCATACATAAGTATACAACAAGGTGGGGTCCACAAAGGTGGCCCACTACTTCAAAAACAAGTTGATATTTATGTTTTTACAGCAGCAGAATGGCTGGACAGTCCAGAAAAATCTGGACCATCCAACCTTCTTGGCCCACCCTTTTGGGTGATCAAACAAGGACGGATGAGGGTGAAATTTGGGGGACATCTAGGTGGGGTCCCCACCTTCAAGAGGCATATATCAAATGGGACCAAACACCCCACCAATCATCTCCAAAACTGAGCTCAAGACAGCTCAAAAATTTGTCCAGATAGCTTCTGGACAGCAACATAATACTGAATTAAAATAATTATAATCACTATAAAAAGAGAAAATCAATCCATGAAAATTGTGGTACGGACCACCCCAGTGGGCCCCACAAACATCCAGACCATTCCCATCAACAAATACCATTTGCATGTATCCTTTTTGGGTACATTTAGGGCCCCAACGTCCAAGGGTGGACTGTCAAGGACGTTCTCCCTCTTTGGACGGTCTGGATGGTTCCAGGCTGAAAGGTGGGCCACACACATCTTGATTTCAGAGATATAAACAAGGAAAATAAAAGAATCCGGCCACAAGGGAAGGAGCTCCGCCACATTGAGGCCCTTTCCCTCATCACACAATCGCAATCGTCCACTATATCATGATTTACATGGTTTCATATGAGCATAACTCGTCCTACTCAAGATCTATGGTGGAGATGCCATCTCCACCAAGGATCAAGGGTCTAGATGACCCAAGGATCCTTGATCAAGGAAAGAAAACCATGTTGGTGGGGGGGGTCCATGGAGAATGGCCCCATGCATGCACAAAGGATGGGCTATAAGCCACATGAGGGCCACCACCATCATTTGATGGGCTCCACAAGCTTCAAAATGAAAGGAATGGAAAGAACATCCATGGAATCAAAGAAATCAGAAATTTCCATCTAAGGAACACCCACCTTAAGATCTATCTTCAATCCTACACCACAATGATCCTCTAGCTCCAAGGAAAAGCTTCCTATGGTGGAGATGAGTTGGGAATGGTTAGATTGGAGGGGATTAGAGAGAAGGAGGGCTGGAGAAAGGGAGAGGGTGGGGACGGTTTGGGCTCTAGCAAGGAGAAGAGAATGAGAAAATGAGAGGAAAATGGGATTTGCTAGGGAGATGTAACTAAGAGAAATGATTAGTTTCTCTAAAAGAGGCTAGCAATGATGGTCTAGAGAAGATAAAAGTAATCATGGTCATGGGAGAAACAACCCATGCCTAGTCTAGGGAGGCTATAGAGTAGCCTTTTTAGAAAGCTATGCATAGGATGATGTCATCAATCATGAAAAAATGTGCAATGCTAGGGTGGGTCCCACCAAATCACACATCAACAGCCTAGAATGAGCGCGGCCCACAACTCATGATCTACAACTTGGATTGCCGCATGAGACGCGGCGATGGAACCACGGCAACGATGCGGTCGCTATGGTACTAAACTTGGGTCGATCCGGGCCGGGTCTATGTGATCCGACTTGAGGATGACCACAAACATTAATCGAAGGTCGCGGGTCACCGGGATTTGACCGGTAGGACCGCAAGATCAAGAGAAACGAAATGCATACCTACACACACGCATGCACACACATGAACTCGGGTCGGGTCTCACAACCACACCATAGAAAGAGGTGGCGATTGAGTGCCTACTATTGAAAGCTTCTTGGGGCCTGCAAAAGTTCTAGATTAGGCTGGTAGTCACGTTTTCCCATTATCTAGGTTTGTGTGACCTTATGAATAGGTTGGATGGCAAATAAACATCATGGTGGGCCCCGGAAAGGTTTCGATGGTAGGTGTCATTGTCCCCATTGCTTTCTACGAAATGGTCCACGTGAGCTTTAGATCTACCTCACTTCTGGACCCATGACCTAAAATGATCTCACAAAATGGATGGACGGTGTGAATATAATAACACATACATCATGGTGGGGCTCACATAATTAGGTGACGTCAACACATCTTGTGGGAGAATGAGAGTATGAGATACATTTCCCCACAACATGGATACCATGGTGTGCAAATTGCTATATGCGCACCGGTGCGCAGGTGATCATTCCTCTCTCTCTCTCTCTCTCTCTCTCTCTCTCTCTCTCTCTCTCTCTCTCTCTCTCTCTCTCTCTCTCTCTCTGTATCAGTTATAGCTTTTCAACCCTTGCAACAATAAAGATAAAATGTCCCACACAACAACGACAGCCTAGGCACGCTTTAGCTAAGAGAGAACCTATGAAAACAGCCTAGTCCTCAAACCCCAAAGCACCTTAGAGCAATATAAAACACATTCTAGATCCCTTCATGCACCATGGTATCCCTGCAGCATATGATGGTTTTTTGTTGTGAAAAAGATGAGAGAGGTTGAAATGACCCATTTGAAACCTTCAACAAAACCACAAGCTTCTGTTATTTGGAAGTCAAAATATTCTGCTACGTGCCTCATCATGAGATCCTTCCAAATAGAAAAATCTCAATCAATGTGGTTATACGTTTTCTCCATATCAATCTTACAAAGAATACCCAACATTTTTCATAAGTCCAAACCTTCAAACACACTTACAAATGGGGAGATAATAGAACAGATGTATCGTTCAACCTTGAGAAAGGAACCACTGCTATTATCTTGCAAAGAGTACATATTGGATTAATGGATGTTAAAGTGTCTGACACACAGCACTTTTCAATGACATCACTAGGAGTGATGTTGTGTCTAGGAGTGGCCAAGTTTCCCCAAATGTCAGCACAGCAAAATCACAGAAAGTGGAAATGTCCAGGTAATGGGGATGCAAGGCCCCTATTAGTCTTATCTTTTGTATCCTTTCTTCATTTGACAACCACTGAAACTAGTATCTGCACCTCTCCTAATCTCACCATCTTTCAGCAAGGCCCTCTGACCCACCCTTGATGCATCTAATGCAGTTTGTCTATACTTCTCTTCCTCACTTCTTCGCTAGTTTGTAGATACTTCCGCTCCCACTCTAGTGCTTATCATACAATTTACGCTTAGCCTGATTGCTGTGTTTGCATCCTTTTTCATCATTTTTATAATCTTGCAAAGAATACACATTGGACTAACGGATGTTTAAGAATAAAAAAATCTTCTGCTGCTCCTTTTGTTGGATACACATGACATGATAAAAATCACATTGCCTCCATTATGAACCCCACACCTTTCATGTAAAGCTTCAAATGCCATCAAACTCTCATCTTTAAGCAACTCTCAACAATTATGAGAAAAAGTTACATTAACAACAATCAAACTCTCTTGCAAATGGGGTGCTGAAAGTTGGCCCTTCACATAGAAAAAGAGTAGCTGACAGTTTTGTTCTGGTTTTACTTGGTGTTTTTCAGTTTCTGCAGCCACTGGTGTCTGCTTTCCAATTATCTTGCACAGCTTTTAACTTTTTTTTGCTTTTGTTTCCCCCCCCCCCCCCCCCCCCCAATACATATCTCATTAAAATAAAATAAAAGATTCCATGAGAGAAACATATTGCTTTTTTCTTTTTAATTAGAGCAGTAAAGTGTCATATTATTTGATTTATTTTTATTTTTTTAATTGGATGTATACTGTCATATCTATTCAATATAGAAACCCCAAAATTCCTGGCTAGGCAGTCCTATGTAGGATTTCTTAGCCCAATAATTTACCATCAGCTGAACCAATGAACCTGAATTACCAAGAAACAATAGAACCTAAATGGCAAGCTAACAATGAGACTTAGAAACAGTATTATTGGTCATAACAATTGAACATCTAGCATACCACATCAACAAATACCTTCAACATAAGGATGGGTCTGAACAAGAATATAGAGCCTTGGATGATGCCTTTAAAATTTGCAGGAAAATCAAAGAAATTGTGGCAGATATCTATCATAATGGCATTTGCCTCTTAAACCATTTGGTATGGATTTATAGTTTTACATATTTCTACATTTCAAACAAGCATTTGAGGGATCAGTCATCTAATAGATTGATCATGACAAGAAACAGATTAGAAAAATACTGGCAGGTATTTCTAGTACAGCAAGACAAGCAGTGCTCCCCACAAAAAAGAAAAGGGAAAATCAACAATAGAACAACCAATCCATGTCGCATGGTTTGACAATATACAAAAAGCATATAAAGCAAAAAAAGTAGAATTCTCTCACACTTTTGCCACACATGAGTACACAAATCAAAACATTTCATATGCTTCGTAGTACTAAGATATACTCCATCTACCAAAATGAAGATGCGAAGATTAAAAAAAAAAAAAAGTGCATATATAGTATTACCTTCTGTTTCTTTCCTTTTGACGTGTTCCGTGACTTAATGTTCGCTTCCCTCTGGCCCTCAAGTTTCCTATCAACAGATTGATTGTTAACCTTTCGATTCTTTTTCAACATCTGATCACCCACGCTATTCGCCCCAATCTCCTCAATTGAATGGGAAGAAGACTCCGGCAAAGGGGAAACATCATCCACATTATATTCATCGACCAGAACTTCACTATCAATTGAACTGGACTTCACTTGCTTGTCAGGCACATCTGCCTCAACTCTAGGATCTTCTGCACTGGATTTGGATCCGCCTGCTTTCTTTGAAACTCGATTCCGGCGATTGATTTTCCGTGTATCATATTCCATGGACACCAACTCATCTTCGTCATCGCCATAAACATTACTACCAGACATCGGTGATGGCTTGGGTTGGCTTGCATTTGTATTCTTTCTATTCTTATGCCCCGAAACCATCGCCTCAAGAATACTGTCTTCCTCATCACTCCCAAAAGAATCATTGCCCTCTTCTTGACCTTTCTGGTCTCTCGTAGAACTCCTAAACCCACTTCTTTCTTTCCGAAAATCTACCCCAACTTTAAATTCTGCACACAAATCATACACATTGTCATCTGCCTGCACATCACTACCAAAACCCACATGGCCTGCATCCTGACCATTGCCCAAAACCTCTTCCTTTTCCTCTTCTTCCCCATCTTCATCTACTTCTTCTGCTTTATATGAATCCCTCAGCTCTGCGACCTTCTCTCGGTGCTTCTTTGACTGCTCGTGATTCTTCCACTGCTTCTCTGACTTGAACTTCTTACTACATACAATGCAATACAACTCCTTTTCCCCCTTCTTCTTCCCATCATCAAACACATCATCTGCAATCTCCTCCTCATCTTCTTCTTCTGCAATCCTCGCCCATTCGGGCTCTTTGTACAGCCTCGCCTTCTCCATCTTCTTCCTCGCCTCTTCCTTCTTCCTCTCCTTCTCTTCCGCCCGCTTCCTCTCCTCCTCCAAATTACGCTTCATCTGCATCTCAATCACCCTCTTATCCCTCTTCTTCACAAACTCCGCCAGGCTGCGGACCATCTCGTTGAACTCCTTCCTTGCCTTCTTCCTCGCCTTCCTATTCTCATCATCCATGACACGCCTCGCCTTCCGTGTGGGCCCCGCTGACGACCGGTATGGGTCGACCCACGAGAAATCCATCACTGTTGAGAACCCCAGCCAGAAGCCATAAAACGCAGATACCTGTGCATAAGGACTGTCTAGGTTGCCCATGGACGGCGCCTGGCCCACTGCATCGGGCCCCAATTCCAGCTCCTTGGCAAAGGAAAGCTCCTGGGCGTAGATTCTGTCAAATATGTCGGCATAGACCTTGTAGAAGCCCTTGCCAGTGTCCGAGAAGGACGAGTATGCGGAATTGGAGAAGAAAGGGAAGAGGTGGGAAACATCGATGTGGGGCCCACCGAAAGGCGAGGAGGAGGAAGAAGAGGAATTGGGATCGGAGAAGAGGATCTGCGAGCGGTGAGAGTCGTAGAAAGCGCGCTCACGGGGGTCAGAGAGGACCTGGTAGGCGTTGAGGAGGGATTGGAAGGCGGAGGTGGCTTCTTCTTCGGAGACGGTGCCGGAGGAGATGAGCTTGTCGGGGTGGAGTTGGAGAGCGAGGCGCTTGTATGAGGACCTGATCTGCTCCTGCGTGCAGTCCCTTGGCAAGCCCAAGATCTCGTACAGGCACCTCGCCTGCCTTGGCTTCTCCTTCTCTGTCATCTCTCTCTCTCTCTCTCTCTCTCTCTCTCTAATAGATGGATGTTTTTCTAGGGTTTTCTTCAGGGCGGGTCCTCTGCGACGGTTGTTGGACTGGTTATTCCACAACCGTTATTCTAATTCCGTGGAAAAGTTGGATGCGGATTAGCTACTGAACGGAAGCGGATTAGCTACGAACCCGACAGTAGCGAGTCGGCTACTGAAATGACGTCACCATGTTCTTTGGGAAAAGGATTGGCTACTCCCCCTGCCACCAGCCAATGGACGGTGGTCGGTGCTCTGTGGCCCAACATGATGTATGTGTTTCATCCATTCCGTCCACCTATTTTTCTAGATCATTTTATATGAGACAAAAGATAAGATACATAACGATCTCAAGTGGACCACATTACATGAAACGATGTCGATTGTATGTAGACCATTAAAAGATTTTTGGGGGCCATAAAAGTTTTAGATCAAGCTGATATTTGTTTTTCCATTCATCTAGGTCTGTATGACCTAATCAACATATAGGATGTCAAATAAACAGTACAGTGGGCCTTAGGAGGATTTTAATGGTGGATATCCAATCACTATTGTTTTCCAATGCTGTGGTCCACTTGAGATTTATATCCCTCTCATTTTTGTTATTAAGCCATAAAATGATCCGTAAAAATGGATGAACAGCATGGATGAAATGCATACACCATGGTGGGGCCCACAGAGCAACGACCATTAGTCATCGGGCTAGTGGCAGGGGGAGTAGCCAATCCCTTCTCGTTCTTTGGGCTCTACCATGATGTATGTGTTGTATCCGCACCATCCATACATTTGAAGAAATCATTTTATAGCATGATACAAAGAATTAGGCAGATCCAAAGTTCAAGTGGACCCCACCACAGAAAACAGTGGGGACAGTGATGCCCATCATTGAAACCTTCCTAGGGCCTAACATGATGTTTATTTAACATCCAACCTGTTTTAAAGTTAAAAAAGACATGGAATAAGGGATTAAAATATATATATATATATATATATATATATCATCTTGATCAAAAACTTCTGTGGCCCAAAGAAGTTTTTAATGGTAGACGTTCAATACCCACCGTTTTCTGTGGTGGGGTCCACTTGAGCTTTGGATCTGCCTCATTCGTGGGATCATGCCCTAAAAGGATATCTCCAAATGTATGGACGGTGTGGATACAACACATACTTTATGATGGGCCCAACTGAACGTGGTGACGTCACTTGACTAGTAAGCCTGAAGCTGCGCTGGGAACCAATGTGGGGCCACTGTGATGTTTTTAAGAAATCCACTCCGTCCATCCATTTTTTGAGTTCAATTTATGATATGAAGCCAAAAACAAGCTGGATCAAATACTTCATTGGGCCGAAAACATGTGGATTGAACTTACACAGTTGAAATATTCACGGCGCCAGAGAAGTTTTGAATCATGATATTGTTTGTGTTTTCAGTTCATCCCGGTGGGAATGAAGTTATCAACGGTATGGATGGAATGTAAACATCACTATCAACTAGAGCTCATAAAAGGGATGGACGGTATGAATTTCTCATAAACAGCACGGTGGGCCCCACTAGGTTCTAGCGGAGGAACTTCCTGCAGTGGATACTGGACAGTGCTATGTGGGCCCACCATGATGTATTTATTTTATCCACATCGTTCATCTATGTTTTCAAATCATCTTAGTGCGTTGGCCCAAAAATAAGTAAGATCCAAATCATAAGTGTACCACACCACAAGAAAACGGTGGTGATTGAACACCCACCAATGAAAACTCCCAGAGCCTTTTTATTTGACATCTAACCTTGTAACGCCCTGAAAATCGGGGGTCGAGCATAGGCCCAACTCCCGAGTTCCAGCACATCACTTATGCAACACAATTAATGATGATTGAATGTTATTCGTGTTAGAACATTAAACATGAGTGAAATTAAGCTAAATCAGTATATCATACTCCAGAGACAATTGAATCATACTCCAGAGACAATTGAATTACGCAGGCGGAAGACAATGATAGATAGATATAAAACATATAAGTTGTGGTATGTCTCCAGAGTATAAACATATCCCAGGTGAAATATTACAGGTATCGATTTAAAATACAAAATGTCAAAAATGTGATGGTCCTCTACGATGTATAAACCCTGAAGCCCCGTCGATCAGAACGGCCTATATAAAACTACCTGAACACTGCATGTATGAGACTGCTTCCTCGTCATCCTTAAAGTCGGGCTCCGCCTCGTAGGCTGCGCCATCATCTGAAACTACAACAGGGTCTGGTTGGTGTTTAAAACACCGTCCCAGAATGTGGGAGTGAGTGATCAACTCAGTGGAGTTATAGAGTAGAGGTTAACATGTTATCAATTCAATCAAGCAGTAATGATAAAGCAATACAATCAAACATCCCTAAATACTCTGATTAATGCAAGGATGGTATGAAATAATGATGCATGCCCTCGCCTGCACTCCCTCTGTGATCTTCATCTAACGGTCGCGCAGGTTAGTCACTTCTTCAGTGCTCTGCTCAAAGCCAAACGGCACATGCAATGCGGTGCATGAGCATGATTACCCAGTTCTTATTAGTCCTTTTCATACAATAGGATTGGGAAACTAAGGTACCTCCTTTATATTATTTCTCAAACAATGATCCATTCTAGGGTCGTCAGTCCTAGTAAATCTCATACGATGTTGCGGTTCTAGGTCACTGCAAAGGGCTCGTCACCACGATGCAGTGTAGGCCTAGTTTATATTCTAGTTGCTACGGAAAGGCTCATCGCCTCAACGCAGGCTCAGAGTATGCTCGAGGTCACTACAAAGCGCTCGTCACCTTATCAGTGTAGGCCGATAGCTCGAATATAGTGTCCCATACCACCGTATTCGGCTCACAAGGCGGCGTTGCTCATTGGTTACTACGGGGAGGCTCGTCGCCCCAGCGTAGGCCGACAGCTCGACCACGGTATCCCATACCACCATGTCCGGCTCATGAGTTTTAGCGGATCGAAGTACCAAGGTTAACAGGGATTTCACTGGTGAGTTTGGTACCCTAGGTTCAAGCAATAGTGTCCAAACATGGTTAACATACATCGGGCCAATCGGGTTATTTGATAGGCTCGACTAGCACGATCGCATATCGAGCTGATCGACATGAAGCGCATAGCACTCCGTGTGGCCTAACCACTGTCGCCAATCGATCTACGACTCGGATTCATCAAGCGCATCTCATATGACGGGACAAAGTCAGCCACTAATTCGAGGCCTATTACCGATTGCCTGGACTATATAATAGCCCCAAACACATTCAATTACAACGATCTAGCATATGAGGTACTCAAAGCAGAAATGGAGCAATGATTCAAATCATACAATCAGTTGAGCATGTTATGAAGTACAACATAAACATGAGTCCATACTTATGCACTTCTAGGTAAAAGCAATAAATATGAAACAAGGCATGTGGAAGAAATCGTACACCTCATTAGAGTGGCTGAGAATCCTATCTCAACACCCATTTAAAGAACAGTTTACAAGTATTTATTCATACAGACATGTTTACAAACGCGTAGCATACGCATTATATCATACATGGTATGTATTGGTTAGCATACGTATTAGGGTAAGTCCTTTCGTTAAAGGATTGTCGCCTACACAACAATCGCATAGCCACGATAGTTAGTCATGGCGTACACTAACGCAAGGTTTATACCAATTTAGTCTTTTGCAAAAACACTTAGGCTACGCATTGTAACATACACGACGTATGTTAATATAACATGTATTAGGCTAATCCGTTCACCCAGAAGTTGATACACATGCATCTAGCATACATAGACATCAATTAATCATGGCAAGCAGAAATCCAAATTTCATACGTATATGGTATTTTCTACAAATACGAAGAATATAGTATATTCAACATAGTTAACGTATAACTGAAAAACGAAATGAACATCACTTATGCATGTGAAATAGCATCCACGTCAGTAATATATCATTAACCAACATTGAAAGCCTTGAAAACCATAATCTATACGTTTATAGTCCGCACCTTACACCGATAAACCTGTATCGAACCCAGTTTGTATACCGAGTCATTGTCTACGGCAGAACGACAACCTAAATCATGAAATAGGTTAGCTATTTCATCACTTACGCCATTTGGAACTCTAGAACCGGTTAGGGTTAGGTTTTCTTACCTAAGAACGGGATCGGTATAGCCGGAAAAACGATACAGATACGATAGTTGAGCACGTGGACTGGCAAGGAAAAAGCCCTGGATCAAACACCAACTCTCTCTCACACTTTCTCTCTCTTTCCTCTCTTCTCTCTCCTAGGGTTTCCCAAATTCGTATGGGATGAGAGAGTGAGGGCTTAAGGCCCTTATATAGGCCTATAACTGATGGAAATGACCCCATGGCCAAGGTATACTTAGGTTATAGCCAAAACCCATCAATTTCGGCTCAATGGAACACTTCTAGAGGCCCCCTTTCTACGTGCGGTCTGACTTAAGCTCCCTGGCATTGGATCTAGGTTGAGTTAAGTTTTCAGTCCGATCGGATTTACAGATCGACCGTGGCGGACCAGTTTCAGTTCAATGGTCACCAGTATTCGATTAGGGCCACAAGTACACTGCCATGTATGGGAAATTTCTCCTGATCCGAGGGTGTATTTGGGTCAGATTCTGACGGTCTGAATCCTTATATTCGGCCCGCAAGCGATAAGTCTCAGATTTCTTTTATTTATAAAGATACCCACATTTCTCACACACTTCACTCATGGCTCAAGCAAATAGCTTCAGAATACTATCTGGACTTGATTTCCGAGGTAGTTGTCAAGCCCAGCAAGACGGTCTTAATTATTAATTTCGTAGTAATCGGACTTTCGACGTGCCGTCCAGGTCCGATACGAAGTTTCAATGTGCTCCCGAGAGCAACCGGGAATAGAGTTTGATCCTAGATTTTAGGGTAACCTAGCGTCAATGATTTTACAAGTTTTGGGCCTTACAGATCGTATTTAAAGTGGATCAAGGGAATTTCGCAGCTAACCTAGTTTAACACTTAGTTAATTCCGTCTAATTTCTAAATGATTTAGTCCTGTATGATTTCTGCCTGAAGTGGTACTCGGGCCTTTGTAGTTTGTATAGAAGGTGATTCAAGCTATTCATACCTAATTAAATTACGCCTTAATCACGACAGAATAAGGTCCTAGGGCAGTTCTACGTCCAAGGACGTCCATTGCCAAGTTAGGAAAAATCCGGGGTGTTACAAACCTGTTGACTAAGTCACAAAGGTTAAAAAAAGGGAAAATATATCTAAACATCAGCTTCATCCAAAACTTTTGCGGCCCTCAAAAAGTTTTTAATGGTGGGCGTGATTATTTTTATGTGATATGTTCCACATAAGTTTTGTATGTTGGGTTTGGACCGCGGAATCACACAGATGGATCTAAGATAACAATCCAAGAGCAGCAAGCAAATACAAGAGAACACAAAGATTTAACGTGGAAAACCCTATCGGAAAAAAACCATGACACAAAGCGACAGATCTTCACTTTCAAAACAGAAATTACAAAGAGGAAGGATTTACTAGACTTGAGCAATCCTCAAATCTCGTTTACACCCATATATATAGTTTTAGAAAGAATCTCAACCAAAATCGAAAAGAATCATAAACGAAATCGGAAACAAATCCCGCGCTTTCGCACTTACGTGAAAAATTTGCGCAGAATCTGATTAGATTTAAGAAATCAAATACAACATTGTATTTGCCTCATTTTTCAGAATAATGCTTTAAATTTATCTGAAAAAAAGTGGATGGACGGATTGACTATTTTATAGAGCCGATTAGTTGTTATATATGTATGCTGGCCATTTAATTTTTCATCTCATTTTTCTTCTCATTTTAGGATGGGATGTCAAACTTTAAGAAAATCCAAATCTAAGATGCACCACACCATTAGAAACAGTATTAAATCTTCATTAAAAACCTTTTATAAGCCACAAAAGTTTTTTCACTCATGTCGTAGTGAGATTTCACCATCTATGGATACTCGAACCCTTGACTGGTTGTTGAAACTCCTAAGAATGTACCACGGAGGAGCAAGAGTAAGGATCCACCACAAAAGTTTTAAATCAAGCTGATCTTTGTATTTTTTTTTCTCTTCATCTTCTTCTTGATATTATCAGTAGGTTGGATTGCAAATAAACATTACAAAAGCCTTATGAGGCCTTACGAAGGGCCCTTTGGAATTTTTAATGGGGAGGTACTCAAACACCACTATTTCAAAATAGTGGTGTGGTCCACATGATATTTGGAAATGCTTAATTTTGGGGATCACATCTTAAAATGGGCTGGCGAGTGGATGGACGATGTGGATATACAACACGTCATCTAGGTGGGTAACACCTAATCTGTTCCCAAGTTATTCATCTGCATGAGCTGGCCCACCGTTGTGTTTGTGTTGAAAGCGGACTGCCTAGTGAGTAACTGTAGGTTTAGCTGTGTTTAGTAAACTCTGTGGGCCCATTATAGATATATGTATTTTATCCATGTTGTCCATTGATTTTTCCAGATCATTTTAGAACATGAGTCCAAAACTAAAGCATATCCAATGCTCAAGAGATCACAGGAAAGAGTGGGAATAATGATGTACACCATTGAAACCTTACTAGGGCCCACAGTGATGTTTATTTGTCATCGAACCTGTTTATAAGATCGTACCCATATGGATGAAGGGAAAAATCAAATATTAGTTTGATCCAAAACTTTTGTGGCCCCCAATAAGTTTTCAACCATAGGCATCCAATTCACATTATTTCGTGTGGTGTGGTCCACTTGAGCTTTGGATATGCTTCAATTTTGGGCTCATGCCGTAATTTTATCTGGTAAAACAGATGGACGGGTGATGTAGAGCAGTTCGTGGACAGTTTCATGGCCAAGATGGATTAGAAAAGGCCCGGTCGACGACAGAAGTGATCCGGACCGTCAGACCTTAGATCGGGCATATCTCACAATCCAGAATGAGTTATCAGGCGTAAAATATATGATTTTGGGGTAGAACGAGCTACTTTAGCCAACCAACCCCACTACGTCGGGTTGCGCAACCCAAATTTGCAAAATACCCCTGGTTCGACGGTCGTTTCCCTATTTTAATTTCATTTTTACTATAAATAGTAAGTTTTAGTTTGATTATAACTTTTCATCCGTCGGGCTTTAGGAGTTGCATCCAACGTGAAAAGAGCTTAGAATAATTAGGAGAACGGTTTGGTGAAGCCAAATAGGACACTTACTATTTTTGGCCGAAAACCTTGCGCACTAGTAGACATCACAACCATCTATAAATAGTAAGTTTACTATTTATAGTAAGTCGCGGATTCTAGGAGTTTTAGTTGTAGTTTGATTCTGATTTCTTTCCCATTGCTTGGTACCCCTATTTAAAGGGTTGTGAACTCGTTTTTAGTCATTAATTAATCAATTTCGAATTTATTAGAATTTATTTCTAGTTTCTGCTTTCTTTCCTCATGGATTCGAGAAGTCTCTATGAGGAGTCCAAAGAAGCTCCGTGGATTCGGAGTAGTTATCCTCATCACGTTCATCCCTGCATCAACGGGGTGGATAAAAGACATATATCACAGTGGGCCCCATAGAGTTTACTCAGTATGTTACGTTTGTGTTGGCAATTTGCTTCCATTTGTGTTGGCTTCAATTCAGACCCTCAGCCAAATGTTGGCCATAATCCATCTCTAATGTGTGTATGTATGTATCGATGTATCTATGTATGTATCAAGCACATCAAAGTGAAATGCAACTTATATCAAACCATGTATCAAACGTGTTAGAGTGAAATGCAACTTATATCAAACAATGTATCCAGTGCTGGAGTGAAATGTAACTTATATCCAACCATACACCTTGTGATCCGGGTATGGCAGAGTTAAATGCAACTTGAATCAAACCATACACCTTATGACCCTGACACTAAAATAAACCAATTAAGAGTAATTTAATATGAGAAGATCAATTGTCTAGTTACCGGCCCACTGATTGTCTACATTGTTTAATAAGTTCTCTCTCCTAACACTGCTAGAACACATTAACACCTCAAATAACAATGCATGCTACCTCATCTTTCTAAACAACATGGCTAACATTTTCCACTATACTATGTATGCTATTTCAACTTGAATGTCATGTAGCTATTATCTTTCATTTCTTGTATACGTATGATATGTTGGGTTGAATAGATGTGTACCATACATTGTGTGATTGGGTAGGTAATCTTCTTGATGGACAATTGGATTAACAATTGATTTGATCATGGTGTATATTTTGAATGTATGCTTTAGGCGGATGGAGTGTATGGATAGGTGGTTGGATTTCTAAATCACATGGAGTGTAGATGACTATAAGGTGTCTAATGGATAGTTTAGATTGTAAGAAGGTCACTCCTAAATGTTAGATTGAATGGATGATTGGGTCTCTCTTAAATTTTAGAAACTCCCTACATTGTCTCCCGAGCTGTTCGACACCAACATTGTATTTTTCCCTTGGAGTTTTCATTTTAAGGGTTATGTTGATTGTATTGGCCAGTAGTTCATTTGTTCATGTCATTCCTCCTTACAATCACTTGTGGTGGCATAAGTCGACCTTGTTGGTTTGTCCGGCCAAGTACTCTTAGTAAAAGGTTAGCCCATCTTTTAATCTTTGTATCCAATGAGGGATTCTTTTTTGCTATGTTAATTTTCGGACAATGACATCCTATCGAGGAGAACTTTCATCAGTCTATTGCAATTTTCAGCTTGAGATCTTCTTTGTTAAGAAATTTGTTGCAAACTAATCTGTACATGGTATAATGCTTTTGCAACACACTCTAGCAAAATGTTATGAAGCCTTTGATATCGTTTGTTAGCTATACTGCTTTATTGTCAAATGTCTCTAGCACACCATAGTAAAACCGGGTGTGCCAAGAAACAGTGTTTGGCTTTAATTTGGATGCTCGACCGCACATATAGTGGTTGGCTAGGATTCGATCATGCGTGTGCTTGTATATATGTATTGGGAGTGTTAGAATCGAATGTGAATCGAATTGAATCAAACGCCTTGAGACCTTAAGCACCGAAATAGACTGATTAAGACAAAATCTGAGAAGATCGATCATCTGCTTAATCACCAATTTATAAGGAATCAAACGATTTGTGAAGGGAAGAGTTAGTTCTTTAGATGAGCTCTTTTTTCTTTGGAAACAAGGACTTCTTATCACAATGGTGATAGCTTGTATTGTTTAACAATAAATCAATAATTAATAGTAAGAAATATAAGGCCAAGTGCCAATTTCATTAAATTGAATATGAATGTAATACAATTGACAAATAAGTAAATAAAGTAGAGGAAAATACCGATGGTAGTTTGAGTAGGCGAAGCGACCGTGGATGGTTGGCAATCATTTGTACCTACATGTTTGTGAGACGGTCATGATTTGGCCAACTAGTTATGGCATGGGGAATCACTAAGGACTTAAGGATTTGAGATCTAATGATGTGGTCATGGATAAAGAGCTAGACTAATTTTGACTTGCTGTAACGATATGCAGCCTAAGGAATCACTAAGGACTTAGGGATTTGAGATCTAACGATGTGGTCGTGGATGAAGAGTTATACTAATTTTGACTTGATGTAGTGATGTGCTGGACAAAAATGGATGTAACTAAACTAAAGTTATACTAATAGATCTAAACCTACTGCAACAATGTGTTGGACGGAAGTGGAGAGGGTAAATTATGCTAAGTTAAAATAGGCATCCAAGTAGGACAAAAGGCTAGATAAGCAATGTTAAGTTGAATAAGAGATTTATTTGATTGGATAAGTAAGGGCCCATAACTCTTCATTTTCTTATGCTTTAATAGACTTGAGATGCGGTTCTTGAAGAGCAATCTTCGGTATCATAAGAAATTAAGTTATTTGGTCATGTGATCTCGTGAAAATCTTCTTAAGCTTTCATATAAGTGTAGCATTTCACATTCGATCACGTGTACAAGTATCATCTCTAATGAATAGCATGATTGTATATGTATAAATGAAGTTATTCACTCTTGTTATGGTCATTCCAGTCTTGTAATGTATAAATGAAGATTTGCTGGAGAGCTTCCTGTTATTGGACTTTTATATTTAATCATTTGCTAGAGAGTTGCTTTTGTTTGACTTTTGTATTTAATACTTTGCTATATAGTTGATTTTGTTAGACTTTTGCATTTAATACTTCCCAATATGGATACGCCTCTAGCTTCTTGGCTTTAAGCAGAACATTATCGTCACGTGGTGTCTTTTAAATTGTTTGATATGACTGTGTCAGTTCTAGTGTAAACAGTTTTCACTTCATCTAATCTACACATAGGTGATGTAACACCCCAACCTCAGATATCCGAATTTTATCAATTCGGGTATCGAATCCAAGGTGTTAGCTATTATATTAGGTCATTAACCAAACTGCAATACATTCATTCATGAAAACTTTATAACATATAACCAAAATTAAAATTGTTCGTAAACATCAAATGACCCTAAGGCTTAAGTTCATTCACATAATTTCTATGTGTAAAATAAACTGATAACTAAAGACTAAATAGTCCTATCTTCTTTTGGCTCTTCGTTTAGATGTTTATTTAAATTATCTTCATGGATACGCCTCCACTATATCTTTTTCTGGATGGTTTTCCATAAACAACACCATGAGCTGAAAGCCCAACAAGTAAATAACAAATCGCATGATTCAATACATATCATGTTCATCAGAATATCAGTAAATATGACAACTATAATAAAATAAATCCATACTCAGGAATCATTAGGGCCATGGTTGCACACAACTTATGGCCTGTCAACACCCATTTAGCATATATTCTCCCAGGTTTCACACATGGAGAAGAATACTGCCTCTACTAGATTGGTTCCTCTTACCTATACTGTTGAACCTGGAATCTCGTAAAGAGTAGTCCATTCTAGAGCTGATTAAACTCCTTCCCCAGCCTTGGGAGGAGAGCCTATTGTTAGCAACTTGGGTTCTAGTTGGAAACTCTTTCTAAGAATTTAATATATTTATCTCTGAGTTGTCTGGTATTCATCATCAACATCATATTTCAGATAATGACATATATTTCAAAAACATTTTACATCATAAGATTTATGAATGCATGCTGGAAATACCATCCTGGTGTAGTATTACTTATAAAAAAGTTCTATTATGCTTAAGCTTCCTAAGTACAATCCTCTTTGATTAGTCGATTGACTCACAGTTTCCGTTCGTGTTAGGTTCTCTTTTAAGTATTATGCCAATATGGTTATTTTTATACTTAATCTCATGATTTAATCAACTATTATTTGTTAACATACAAATTTGACCGTTAATTTGACAATTAGATCATCAATCCATTAATCCATACCTTTAGTTTAGCCATATCGCACATTTAGTTAATGATTTACTAACATTAACTGTTTATTTTGGGTTTACTCTTATATAGGCCTAAGATCCTCATGATATGACCATTAAACTTTGATTAGAACCGCAGATTTAGGGTAAGGTCGGTTAGATCTAGGTTTCTATATACTTAATCTTCCATTTTGATCAATTTAACCTATGACGGATGGTTATGATTTGTTGAATTATTAATCCAAGGGTTTAGATCATTTCATTATATATTTTTACACATTTTCTATGGTTTGGATCATACTATTTTATGATCTTACAGTTAAGATCAAAATGAGATCATACTGGGTTCAAAATGGCCCATTTGCGACCTTAAGTGAATAATCGGGTCCATTCACTAATCACATGCACCTAGATTTTAGGAACCCTTGAAATTTTTTTATCATGATTCAAGTGAGTCTAAGGCCACGATTCAATCCTATAGTTTATATGTGTTTGGAACCCAATGGCCTACTTATATTTTGATTTAAAGTTGGATAATCAAATTTGATTCTTTAATCGTGATATACTTACATATGGCTTGATAGTGACACTAAGGTCCTCATCATATAAAGTGATCTACCTTAAATCAAGATAGTACTTTTATTCACGGTTCATGATGGATAATGTGAAACATCTATAACTAGATCTATATGGACAGTGTGAAACATTTGTAACTAATCTATATGGACAGTGTGAAACACCCACACTTGATTATAAATAGGTAGCCACTCAGGGTCCACATAATATTCTTATAAGGGTCTATATAATCCTTAGGAAACAATGGTGATTGACCATTAGTGGGCTACAAAAGTTTTGGATCAAGCTAATAATTTTTTCTACCCTTCATTCGGACTTATGTGAACTTATCAACAGATTGGATGACAAATAAAATATACAGAAACATTAAGGTGTGCCCTAAGAAGTTTTTAATGGTATGATGTTCAATCACCACTATTTCTAGAGTATAGTCCACCTAATAATTGGATCTTCTTAATTGTTACACCCCAAACTCGGAAACTGGGCTCACAAAATTCTCGATCGCCGAATCCAGTGCCGACAGCCTCCGTAGTACCCCATTCTCGGCTCCCAGCTCCCATTCACCAGGTTTTGATCCTAGGATACTACGGGGAGGATTTTTAACATCAGTTTGATTCGTAATAAGCATAACCAAAGGCATAACCCATAAACAACAATAAAAAACTCCATCACATTTTCACTATGATAAAAAACTTTATAAGTACAATGAGCATAAAGGGAAATATAATGATAATGGACAAAAAGCTCCAAGATGATCTGCTAAGCGCTCCTACCTCAGCGCTGCTGCGGTCCAACGTCACCTGCACGCAACGGTCGTGCATAAGCTTATGGAAAGCTTAGAGGGTGGTGAAAGTATGTGTGCAAGGTAGTAATACAATTATGCAGTATCAGAGTAATGCAAAATATGTTGATGAATCCATGAATACTATTAACCGTACCAAGGCTATGCGATGCAAGACATAAATGATGTCGGCTATACCAAGGCCATGCGATCGAGATGCAACTCAAGCATACGAATCCTCATCTAAGTCCACATATCAATACAACTCAACTCTGGATATCACCGGGGTCTAGTACACTCCAACCAGATTGCTGCCCCATCGCACGCAACAAGGTAAGTGGAAAAGACCTCACTATCCGCCTGCCAATATCAGACTCGGCTCGTCGATAGTGGACCCATTCCTCGAGCTAGTCAAACTCAGCCGAGCTTTGCCCCCTCCTCTCTGGTGGGTAAGGCCGCACCCCCTTCCAACCGACCACGACACAATGGAAAAGCGCGACCTTCTGGTAATCGGCACTCGACGCTCATGCATCCACTTGGTCTAGATGTTGGAGCAACCTCCTGGTACCATAAGGGTTTAGGGACTTTCACCCAGGGATATCTATAGCACCCCATGTATAACAAGATTTTTGGTATCCAATCCTGCCAACCACGATATGCCTGTGGCGGCTACGACCTTGATGTCGTTAGGGCGTATAGTAATCATGTCACACGATGCGAAATGCATGAATCACACTATCTAGTCATGCAGCAATCCTGCGAGTACCGCGCTCTCATGTTGGCAACACCGCCTATCCGGGGGCCCATAAACAATCTGCCCAAAGACATATGCTATGATCAGTCACTTCTCATATCAAGCATACATATGATGCGTATGATCATGAATCATGGAACTATACTAAACATGTTATATAGCGATGGATTCTTGTTCGTAATGAAGATGGGCCTAGACGGCCTACACACTACAAGTATGGGCCTAACGATGGGCCCTCGGGAGACTTACAATGTGGACATTTAATCATCATTGCTCTACAATGTGGACATCAAACCATCATTGCTCCCAAGGCATGACCGCCAAAGACATCATCACATACATCATGGTAGAATCTCACATCGCAATGGGCCTCATATACATCACATTCGGCCCACATATAGGCCTCACATGCATCTCATTGGGCCCCATATACATCCAATGGGCCGATCAAATGGGCCGATTCAAGCGGGCCGATCAAATGGGCCGATTCAAGCGGGCCGATCAAATGGGCCGAATCAAATGGGCTGATTCAAATGGGCTGATCAAATGGGCCCAAACCAACCCACCATTCATCTATTGCTAGAGATCATTTTAGAACATTATCACAAAAAAAATGAATCATATCCAAAGGATCATCTGGACCATACCACACCTAACAGTAGTGATGATGATTTCCACTATTAAATTCCAGTGGGCCCCACCATAGTATTATTTCCCATCCAGTCTGTTCATAAGGTCACAAAGGCCTGAATATGGAGGAAAAACAAATGTCATATTGTTCCAAAATCCTGTAACCCAAGGGGTTTCAATGGTGGACGTTCATCCCACTGTTTCCTGTAGTGTGGTGCACTTGATATAGATCTGTCTTATTTCTAGTCTCGAGCCTTAGAACTGGCTTACCAAATGGATGGGCGGTTGGATGAACCGTACACAGTAGGTGGGGTCCACGCTCACCAAATGGGTAAGCGGTTTGGATGGCATATAAATAGCATGAAGGGTCCATCGTCCAGCCATCTGGACGGTGGGATACAAAACATACATTACGGTGGGGTCTAGACCACCTACTGGTGTGCGGTACCCAGCCAATCTACTGGTGAGTTGGGTCCCATGTGGGCCATCACAGTATATGTTATATAATATAGTATATTAATATATATTTTATTTTATTATTATTATTTTTTTATATTGAAATGGTCCACCATCCAGACCCATGTCTGGATGGACGGTGCGGATACAAGACATGCATCACAGTGGGAGATGGACTGCATGTATAAAACACATACACATGGCTGGGATCCACCGTCCATGGGCTAGACGGTGGTGCAACACATCATCAAGGTGGTCCCACCGTTAGGACGGCTAGATGGTGTGGGTGCAACACGCACCATGGTGGGGCCATGCATCGCACTGTCCAGATGGACGGTGCAGATGAAACACACACGTCTGGCGGGTCCCACCAAATGAATAGATGGCCGGTGTGGGTAAGACCCATACATCACAGGGGCCCCACGTGATTTGGATGGACGGCTTGGACAACATGCATGCTGCACCATCCACAACTGGACGGTGCAGATGTAACCGTACATCATGGTGCGGTCCACGTGGTGTGGCCCACCAAAGATGCTGCGTACAGCAGCTGCTGGCTGCTAACCAGTGTTACACTAGCCACCCCATTTCTTAAAACAGGTGGGTGCCACATGGGGCCCACACGTACAACAATATGCTTGTATGCATATGTACATGCCTTATATATATAATATACTATTACATCATATTAATATATATATATATATATATATATATATATATATATATATTTGTGTGTGTGTGTAATATATCCACCGTCCAGCCATGCACATACATCATGATGGTCCCACGTAGTGGGCTACTAGATTTGGATCAAACTGATATTTATCTTTCCCATTCATTCGGGCCTGTGTGATCGTCTGGTCATGCGGACCCCGAATCGGGATCAAGGTGGCCCACTAGTTGGTCAGCATGGATAAAATACACACGTCATAGGTGGGCCATTCATCATAGAGAAAGAGAGAAAGAGAGAAAGAGAGGAAAGAGATCGGCGATGACAGAGGGGCCCCGCCACTATGGCCCCCTCTTATATACAAGCATACATCAAAGTGGGTCCCACAACAAGTGGGCCTTTACAAATCAAATTCAACGATGGATCACCCACCTATTGGCCTCCTTGGTCCGATGGAACGCCGAACTTCTTGGCTTCGATCTTGATGGAAGATGATGAAAAATGGAGGGTTGAGATGGGAGATGAGAGGGTAGGAAGTGGGCCACACTACAGCTCTCTTGGAGGTTGTGCTTTTGGTTGCTTAGAATTGATCTTGAGAAATGAGAGAGAGAGGGTTGTAGAGAGAGAGAGAGAGAGAGAGAGAGAGAGAGAGAGAGAGAGAGAGAGAGAGAGAGAGAGAGAGATGGGTGATGGAGTGATGGATGAAACTTTTGACTTTAGGGGTAGATGGTGTAATAAAGGTATGGGGTGTGTAAGAACTTTTTAACTTTTGGGGTTGCTTGGGGATGGGTGAGAGGTGATGGCGTACTTGACATATACTTGACCCTTGATGGGATTGATTGATTGATGGATGTGACATGTTGTAGAGATTCTCTTGGGTTTTGCAACGCGCGGCGTTTTCCTCGAACTGAACGCGGGCCTACATCTCCTGGCATGGGTATTGCCTCGGCGCACGAGACGCGACATCGGAACCACGGCGACGACGCGGTTGCTAGGGTACAAGTCTCGGGTTGAGCCGACTCGAGTTGACAGGACTTGGCTTAGCATCGCGCACAAACATCAGATAAAGGTCGAAGGTTACCAAAATTTGACCGGGAAGATTGCGAAAGCCTACGGAATGGTACGAACTAAGACACAGGTCTTACATTAATTCTTAGGATTGTGCTCTAAAATGATCCGAAAAAATGGATGGATGGAGTGGATACAAAATACACACATCAAGTTGGACCCTACGTCATGTGAAATTGATTGGGGCCCCATGATGATGTATTTCTTAGGTCACATTGTTCATCCATTTTTTTTTTTTTTAATATCATTCTAAGATACAAGACCAAAAACAATGCAAATTCAAATCTAAAGTGGCCACACCAGTGAAAACAGTAGGAATTGATGCTAGCATTGAAAACTTCTTAGGGCCATTGAAGGCTCTGGTTGAGCTAATATTTGTATTTTAACTTCATCCAGGTATGTGTGATTTTATGAACAGGTCAGATAGAAAATAAGCCTCACGGTTGGCCATAGGAAAGTTTCAATGGTCGTTTGTTCAATCGCCACTACTTTCTCTAGTGTGGTCCACTTGAGCTTTTAATGTGCCTCACTTTTGGGCTCATGCTCTAGAATGATCTGTAAGAATTGATGGATGTTGTGGATCTAAAACATAAATCATTGTGGGGGTCAGAAAAGTACCACACTTTAAAAGTTTGTTGTGTAGCACACATTCTAGTTGGGAGAGAAATCTGGTGTATCTTGTTAGCGTAAGTCGTTGGAAATGATGTAGACCAATGAGAAGCCACTGAGCTGGAATTTCCTATGCCTTCAACACAGATGATCCACGCTTAATTCGCCTACTAGACGATGTTCTATGGGCCCCACCATAATGTATGTGTTTTATCCACACCATCCATCAATTTGGTGAGGTTATTTTAGGGCATGGGCTCAAAAATAAGGCAAATCCAAAGTTTAAGTGAACTACACCACATAGAGCAAAGGAATTGGATGTTTATTTTTTTAACATTTTGGGGTCCATAGATGTAATAGATCAACCTAATATTTATATTTTCCCTTCATCCAGGTCTGTGTGACCTTATGAATGGTACGTATGGAAAATAAACATCATGGTGGGTCCTAAAAAGGCTTTTTTTTTTTTTTTTTAAACTTTTTTTTTAAAAGATCAAAATTTCACTTTCAAATTAAGTGAAGATTAACTAAAAGAAAGTAATGACTCGAGAACAATTTGGCTTTCGGATAGTTAGGAAATTTTTAATGATTTTTTTCTCAAGTGGGAGAGTAGGAAAGGACTTCGTGGGAGAATTAGAACGTTTTGAAATTGTGAAAGGGTAATCTTGCCATTTTAAAAAGTTGACAGAGATATTTTGGTCAAAATTCAACCAAAAATTTAAAGGGAAATGACTTAGCGCATCCCATAATAAGTTTTAATCCAAGTTGCGATGGCTGAAAAAAAACCATTAAATTTTGAGTGATTTTCCCAATTAAGCACTTAATGTCTTTTGGTTACCGAATGGTCTAAATTATCAAAATCACTAAAAATAGCATTTTTCAGTAATAAGTTATGAAATTAAGTTTTACCAAATGCACCCTAAGGAGGCGTTTGGCGCATGGTAATAGATGGGATTCGGTGGGATGGAATCGGGTTTGGTCTCATGCAAATTCTATCCAACATTTGGGGAGGATGAGAATGGTTAGGATTAGGTGGGATAGAATTTCATTTAGTCTCATGTGGGATTTCCATGGTTTTTGCAAACCAGCTGTGAGAGACATTTCAAATCCACGTGAAATCCAACAAAAGGCTGTGTCATTATCAATAAGATTTGTGGGTCCCATCATGATGTATAGGCTATATCCATACCATCCATCCATTTTTCGAGATCATTTTATGACATGATCACAAAAATCAGGTAGATCCAAAGCTCAAGTGGATCACATAATAAAAACTAATTGGGATCGAAGGCCAACCATTAAAAACTTCTTAAGGGCTACAAAAGTTTTGGATCAAGCTGATATTTGTGTTTTCCCTTCATTCAGGTATGTGTGACCTTATGAACAGGTTGGATGGCAAGTAAACATCATGGTGGGCCCTAGGAAGGTTTCAACAGTGGGTGTCATTGTCCCCATTGCTTTCCACAGTGTGGTCCATGTAAGCTCTAGATCTACCTTGTTTTTGGGCCCATGCTATAAAGTGGCCTCGCAAAATGAATGGATGGTGCATATATAAGACATACATCACAGTGGGGTCCACACCAGTTGTTGATGTCAATGCAACACTAGAAAGATCGGTTGCACATAATTTCTCCAAACAATGTACTTCTTGAGATAGTGGATTTTCATTGCTTAATTCCTTTGAAACCAGCGATTTCAAAACAATCCCTAATAGTGGTTAATCATTGCATTAAAGCAATTCTATTCCACCCCATTTCAGTTAAATGCATGTGCCAAACAGGCCCTAAGTCATTTTCACTGAGACGCCTCAACTATATCTTTCTCTAGATGGTTTTTCATAAATAGCACCATAAGCTAAAAGCTCAGTAAATAAATATTAGTAAATATGCCAACTATCATAAAATACATCCATACTCATGAATCACCGGGGCTAGGGCTGCGTACAGCTTTTGGCTTGCCAACACCCATAGCCTGATTCTCTCAAGTTTCACACATCGAGAAGAATACAGCTCCTACTGAATTTGTTTTACTTACCTGTGGTGCTAAACTTGGAATCTTGTAATGAGTAATCTATTATGGAGATGACTAGACTCATTCTCCATCCCTAGGTCGCAACATTGGGAGGAGGCTCTATTAGTACTAACTCGGGTTCCAGTTAGAAATTATGCCTAAGAATTTAAGGGGCGTTTATCCCCGAGTTGTCTAGTGTTCATCATCAACATACTATTTCAAATAATGTCATATATCTCAAAAGCAATTTATATCATAAAATTCATGAATGCATGATGAATGCATGCTAAAAATACCATCCTAGTGTAGTGCTACCTACTAAAAAGTTCTACTTTGCTTGAGCTTCCTAGATACAATCCTCTTTGATTAGTCAACTGATTCTCAGTCTCCGTTTGTCTTGGGTTATCTTTTTAAGTATTATGCCAATATGGTTATTTTCATACTTAATATCATGATTTAACTAGTTATTATTTGTTAACATATAAATTTGACCGTTGATTTGATAATTAGATCATCAATCCATCGATCCATGCCTTTAGTTTATCCATATCGCTCATTTGGTTCATGATTTACTAATTTTAACCATTCATTTTGGGTTTACCCTCATATAGGCCTAAGATCTTGTTGATCTGACCATTAAATTTTGATTAGAATGGTTGATTTAGGGTATGGTCAATTAGATCTAGATTTCTATATACATAATCTTCCATTTTGAACCTAATATGATCTCACTTTGATCTTGACAATAAGATCATGAACTAGTACGATCTAAACCTTAGAAAATGTGTAGAAACATATAATGAAATGATATAAACTCTTGGATTAACTATCCAATAAATCATAACCATCCGTCATGCGCCAATTTGATTAAAATGGGAAATTAAGTATATAGAAACCTAGATCTAATCAACCATACCTAAAATCAAAGGTTCTAATCAAGGTTTCATAGTCGGATAAGGAGTATCTTAGGCCTATATGAGGGTAAACTTAAAATGAATGGTTAAGATTACTAAATAATGAATCAAATGTGTAATATGGCTAAACTAAAGGTATGAATTGATGGATTGATGATTTAATTGTCAAATCAATGGTTAGATTTGTATGTTAACAGATAATAGTTGATTAATTCATAAGATTAAGTATGAAAATAACTCTATTGGCATAATACTTAAAAGGGAAGCCAACACAAATGAAAATTGAGAATTGGTCGACTAATCAAAGAAGACGATACCCAGGAAGCTCAAGCAGAATAGAACTTTTTTGTAAGTAACACTCTACCAGGATAGTATTTTCATCATGCATTCATCACGCATTCATGAATTTTATGATATAAACTGCTTTTGAGATATATGCCATTATCTTAAATAGTATGTTGATGATTAATACCAGACAACTCGGGGATAAATGTCCCTTAAATTCTTGAGCAAAGTTCCCAACTAGAACTTGAGTTGGTACCAATAGGGCCTCCTCCCATGGCTACAGCCAGGTTGGGTAAGGAGTCTAGTCAGTTTCAGATTAGACTATTCTTTACGAGATTCCATGTTCAACACTAAAGGCAGGAGAAACCAATCAAGTAGGAGTGGTATTCTTCTCCACATGTGAAACCTAGGAGAATTTAGGCTAAATGGGTGTTGCCAGGCCAGAAGATGTGTGCAACCATGGCCCTACTGATTCCCGAGTATAGATTTTAGTTGGCATATTTACTGATATTCTAATGAACATGATATGTATTGAATCATGCAATTTTTTATTTACTTGCTAGGCTTTTAGCTCATGGTGTTGTTCATAGAAAATCATCCAGGGAAAGATATAGTGGAGGCGTCTTCGTGAAGATGGCTTAGACGAACATCTGGCTCGAGAGCCAAAAGAGGACAAGATCATTTAGTCCTTAGTTATTAGTAGAGCTAGGCAGAATCCAAACTGATCCGACGGATCCGACCCGATCCAAACCGAACCGAAGGTTGGGATCAGGTCGGATCGAGTAGGCCCATTCAGATCTGACCGTACATCGGATCAAGTTCAGATCAATGGTCAATCCGAACCGATCTGATCCGGGATTCGATCCGAACGGGTACCTATATATACTCATTTTTCACTTTCACTTTTACCTTTTTACTATCCTCACCCAAACCCGAACAAAACCCTAATCCCTCTCTTTCTCTACCTGAACGAGCAGCGCCGCACGGATATATAGAGAGAGGAAGAAGGAGAACATACGGCTGGGAAACGGGTATCGAGCTTCTTCCTCATGACGTCAAATACCGACCACCAAAAAATCTCAATCCCTTTCTCTCTTCTATCAATTGAAGAAACCCAGTTCGGATCGAGCGCCGATTGCAATAGAGAACAACGGATTTTTCTTTCTGAGATTTTTGGTTGCTTGGGACTTTCGACCAGTAAATTCGGGCCTCTTTATCTCAAATGGGACTTTCTGATCCTCAACCTGAGGATATGTACAACATCCTATCCTCAAGCTCTAACTTCCTTGTTCCTAAATGTAGATCAATCTTTGGGTGATCTAGACCATTTGTTTGATGATCCCCTCGATGGATGGATAATTGATGAGGTTAGAAGATCCTTAACCAAATTCTATTTTTAATGCATAGGATCTTCCAACCTGGTGAATTCTAAGGGTCATGGATATGATGCGGGCCCATCAAATCCATGGTCTACATCACACTCAAGGATGCTATGCCATCATCACCGTTCATCTCGATCAAGTAGATACCTGGAATTTTTAAAATTTTTAAAATATATTTTTTTAAATTTTCAAAAAAAAAAAAAAAACAACAGGACCGATCCGAACCGTACCCAATTCGATCCGACTCGATTTCCTTGACCGAGTCAGACTCAGATCGGATCAGGCCGGCAGTGTACAGGATCGGATCGAGTTAGATGACCCAGACTTAGTCCGGGATTGGATCAGGCCAGCAGTGTACCGGATCGGATCGAGTCAAATGACCCAGACTCGGTCCTGGATCAAATCGAGTTCGAGTCAGTCCATGGAAATTTCAGACTGAGTCGAGTTGGACCTAATCCGGTCCGACTTGACTGGATGCCCAGCTCTAGTTATTAGTTTATTTTACGCATGGAGATTATGTGAATGAACTTAGGCCTTAGGGCCATTTGCTTTTTACGAGCAATATTAGTTCTGTTTATATACTATGAATTTTTCATGAATGAAGGTAATGCGTTTTGATTCATGACCTAAAATCATAGTTAATACCTTAGACCTAATACCTGAATTGATAAAATTCGGATATCCGAGGTTGGGGTGTTACAGGTGAGGACGTAGGGTGCAATTTCAGTGGATCCTTGACATGTGGCCCACCATGCTGTATGTGCCTTACATCCATGCCCTTCATCCATTTTGATAGCTCATTTAAGGGCATGATATAAAAATGAGGCAGAACCAATTTTCAGGTGTACCACACTACAGGAAACAATGATGATTAACCAGTAAAACCTTCTTGTGGGCCACAAAAGTTTTGGATCATGTTGATATTTATGTGGTCTCTTTATCCGGATCTTTATGACCTTATTAATAGGTTGGATTGTAATGATTCAGGGTGTAGTGCGCATTCGGTACACGCATACATGTACATTTGCATCCATTCAATCATACATGCATAGATCCTCCCATGACTTCATGTATACATGCATCTATCAATCTTCGATTGTTGATATGTGTGATAGATTTGTTTAATATTTACCATTGATTTATATATTTAATAATTGTATGATTTTGAGTGTGTGTGTGTGTGTGTGTGTGTGTGTGTGTGTGTGTGTGCACGCGCGCATGTATATGATCACTTTCACCACTCATATACTTAAAGACACATGTTCATCAACTAAGTAGTTCAAATCTAATTGTTGAACATACACTACACTTACATGATCATAACCCTTGACCCGTATATCAAAATCACTCAATTATGACCTTTTAACTATATTAAAATCTTCTCAAATAAGAATCCCCACACCCAATTATCCAATTCTAAACCATCCAACCTTGCGCTAAATTGACCCATAACAACATTGCAAAATTTAATATCACTCCACTTTCATTTGATTAATGATTTCCACCATAGACTACATTACTAATGACTATTGAATCTATGATTTACATAAGCCTTAGGCATGTGATAACGTAACCATACCATCCAAAACAACCTAACCAAGATAATGGACCAACCCTTCAATTCTTACCCTTAATCGATGTGTACAAATCCTTTAACATCGGCATTGATTTTAGGCCACTCATTCATCAACCTCCATATCTACTCATATACTCACTCATTCATCAAACTAATCGTAGAGATACTTAATTAGCCTTAGATCTAACAATATAATCATTCACATCACAGAAGACCATCTTATCACCATCGACACAGGTGAGTACATGTGTAAATCCTTCTGTAGGCCACTGACATGGGTTTGTACGTAGGTAAGTTCTTGTGCATGCCACTGACATGAGTGTGTATGTGGTAAGTCCTCGCGTAGGCCGCCGACATGGGTAAGTATGGGTAAGTTCTTGTGTAGGTCTTTGACAGGAGTGTATGCTAGTAAAGGTAAGAGGTGAACCTAATTTAAAACCTCCGATAGTGAAATCCGGTACACTCATGGGTTGAGTGCGTTCGCCAAGAGTCGAGTAGGGAAACCTAACCACTATACATACTTGTGTTTGAGATTATTTTTTAAGCACTTATTTAATTATGCTTATGTAATTAATTAGTGAATTATATGTATATATGATTAGATGAATGTTAGGAGTTAATAGTTAGCACATCCCATACACATGTATACTATCTGTGGGATCTTGGTCCATTGTAACACCGCTCGTGCGCACGCATGTCCCAACTCACATCATTGATAGACTATACACTAGAACCTAATGCACCTAGAAACTCCACCCAAGTGATCTATATTGGATGACCTTGAAACCTCTGTCATGTGAGCCGCATCATCGCTGCAGTCACAAAGGTGAAAATCATGCGTCAATCTCACACTCTATTAGTGAGATACAACCCATCGAAACCACGTCTGAAATCGCGTGTCTTGTAACACATGTAACCTTTATTGTGCTATACCCATTGGACTTGGGCTCATGTGGGCTTAAAGTCTACTTTTTAGAACATAAAAGTTATCATAATATAGGACGATCACTACATGACAAATGAAGAGCTAGCACATATAAGACAATGTACTATAAGACAAAAATGGGTTCTACCCCAAAATTCATCATTAGCTCTCTCCTCATTCCCTAGAAACTAATCATAGCCTATATCCACCTCATCCTACACATGCATCCAATGTATATCTTGTTTTGTGACATACTACTTCAAACAACTAATTGAAATACTCTACTTCATCATCCACAATATATCACCTACAACTCAAAATCCTTATCCATCCACTAGCTAATGAATGCCTAGATTTTTTCCACCTTGGCCAATGCATGCTTAGCACCATGCACCTTATCCATCCACTACCCATAGTATACATCACCTTTCACCTCAATTTTAGCACCAATAAGACCCCATAAATTTGTCACATCATCTTGCTGCCTCAACCCTCATTCTCTATAAAAGAGTATGGGATCTCTTACACTCATAGTTTTTCTACACTTAGAAATTTCTGAAAATTTGAGAGAGTGTGTGAGAGAGAGTGGGGCCAAAGTGTGGCCCACTATCAAACCTGGAGGGAGTGGACACTGATCATCATCCAACCGTCCATCCATTTGAGGTGAGTCTACGCCCCCTCATTCCCTCATCATCTTCCTCTTCCTTCTTCATTTTATATTTTCTTGATGTGTGTGGAGCCCACTGGTGTGGAGATTATGTGTGCATGTATGACTGGCCATGGTGGTCAACAAGGTGGCTCACGTCGGTATGGTCCACCGAGATGAACATTATATCCATACTTTTCACATATAATTCTTTTTTTTTTTTTTTTTGGGATAGAAACTTGTAAAAATTGTATAAAATCAATCATATTAAGATTTAAACTAAAACTTGGTGATAATATGTATCACACTATGAGGTAACTTTGGACCAAATATTGAAGATATCTGACGGTCCAATTTCCCGTAGCATCAATTTTACTTGGCTGATGTCCAACAGTGCATAGATGGTCCCAATTTGCTAAAATCGAACCCATTTTTTGTCCCTTTAATGAACCCATTAGAAATATATATTCCATTGAGTTCGTAGTAAATTAAAGTAGATTTTGAATGGTGTATAATATGCCTTGATCAGAGTTCGGATGGCTAGGATCTTAGCCTTATACGGAAAATATATTTTGGAGCTTGTTGTGGCTACATATTGTGTGGGCTATATTCGTGATTCCAACGACTAGATCTATTTTATATTTTTTCTTTGCTTACTTGAGTTAGATAATAATTATATGGATGGTCCCTATGGTCAGATTCGTTGTTTATAGAATTTAGAAAATTTTGGACCGACAAATACTTCTGTAAGGGTAAATCTTGAATTGTTGTGTATATTCTAAATGGATCCAAGACCCTTTATGGTTGAAACTTATATATAACCTAAATGATGTATTCCCAAATCATCCATTGGCTCAAAATTTTCAATATAGAATCTGATCATAGAGATTTGATCAATATATTTCACGTGTTACTTGTATGTTGTCTGTAAGTTGCCACAACATTCATCATCTTATTGTGGACCCACTTAGTAGTGGGACCACTTGTGATATATGTGTTTTATTAGTTCATCCAATTTGTACAAAAATGTGCAATGATGTGTGTGTCTTATCTATGCCTTTCCAGAGTGTGGGCCCTACTTGCCATTTGATATATTTCCTTTACTATGTTGCATGTAGGCCTCTTTGACACCATGTGGTGGGCCTCACGCTCTATAGTTAAGGGTCCCACTATGAGGGATGTTTAATCCACATATCAATGGCCTAGAATGTCCCACCTTTTTTTGGGAATAATCCCCAAGTGTTTGGAAAGTGGGCCTAAAGTTGTGACAAACCCTATTGCCGAGAACTGTATAATTTTTTTGTGCTTTGTACCAACTTTGGGCCTCTATAGTGGACCCATGCACAAGATATGAGTGGGCCATCACTTGAAACTTTTAACCTATACCAATTAATAGAGAAATAATATTTTACTTGGTCCAAATCAGGCCCCACAAGATCACGGAGTGGGTCCTAAAATGGGGCCAGGCATGGTTCTGTAGAAAATTAAAATACATATGTTTAGCCTTACATCAAATATTATGTGTGGATAATCAGTTGGTCTCATATTATATTTTTTTGAAGTCCATATATAGGACTACCAAGGGCACCTAACGGAATACTGAAAGGTGGCCCCATGTGATCATGAGACATACTCAAAATCGGGCTAAAACTATTTCTGCACTGTATTTCCCGCACAGTTTCTCCAAGTACTCATGTTTGGGCCATCACCGTAAATTGTACATAGTCAACCAATGAGGCTCGCCCTATACTTTTTAAAGCCCATACATAGAGCTATCAGATAGATCCTTCCTTTCACCATATGTGGGCCCCACATGGTCATAAATTTGAATCGAAGATGTCCAGAAACTAACCTTGCACCAAAAATTTGTTTGATGTAAAATTTATGTAGGGCCACATCAATGAGGTTCACCACCTTCTCACAACATTTAATGCAACATCTAAACCATGGAAAAGAACTCTCAGGTGCTTATGGGCCCAAAAACTTAGGTGGGCAATCTAGTGTGGGTCGTCTTATATGGGCCTTATCATTCATCTAAATGAGGCCCACTTGACTATTTTGTAAATGGGTGTTATATAAATTGTGAAATGTGTAGTGGACAGATCTTGCTATCCAGTTATTGTCTTAAGATATGGGTGGCCTTGGGCCCATCTAAATGAGGCAACCATAAGGCCCAAGTGAGCCCAATACTAAGAGAAATTGTTAGGGAGTGAGAAGCCCACCACGGTAACCTTCCTTGAGCCCGTTGGGTAGGCCCATTGTTTAGTGGTTAGTATGCCTTGCACACTACCTCTAGTCAAGTGGACCACACTTAGCGAGGCCGATTTTAGAATGCATAAATTAGATAATTGGACTTTTTTTTTTATTGGTTTGCTTGTGCATGAGGTTTGTGGGCCTAGTATAATGTGAAATATGTATAATGTTGGCATGTGGGTCTTATGTTTGAGATTGTAATTTTATCTCCTAGTTAATGTTGGAGTTGTGGGGCCCAGTTGTGTTATGGGATCCACCTTAGAGTTATGTATTCATGTATGCTTTCCTTGGTATGAGATCATTATCCACTACCAAACCAAACTTAAACCTAAGTAGGTCGTACCACAAGAATGTTAAATCAATGAAAAGCCTATTAATCATACTTGTTGAAAAGTATGGGGTACAATCGTGTGTTGAACGTGCACCTTCAGCTCATGGGGCCCACTTAGTTATGGAATTGGATCCACATCATTGAAAAGACTAGTGGTTGGATGTTTGTCCTACGTAGAATTTGTTTAGTGGTCCACCAATGGGACTTGCACTTGACCTATAGGACTGCACACCTTGCATGTAGTCTAAGGTCAATGTGAGAGTCACACTAGGTGGGACACACCTAGTAATAGTTGAGATGATGATTCGTGTGTGGTAAAATGCTGATGATAGGTAGATTTTAAGCAATGGTGATTGTAGTATTGTTAGCTTGATGGTGGCTAAGTGGTATTGATGATGAGCATGTTGTGCTTTATGTTTAACTTAGTTTGATTGTGGATGGACTAGTTGTGGTAGCATGCATACTAATAATGATATGATAATGAATGCATGTGGTGATGGTCATGGTAATGACATACATATGATCACCATGCTGTTTTCAATATTGGTTACCTAGTAGATGATGTGATATCCAAGTGATAATAATGCATGTATTGATTGTTGTAATAATAGCATGGATAAGATAACCATGTATCAGTACTTGATGCCTGGATGATGGTAATAAATGATGTTGGTGAACGTAAGGATAACCTCATGCATGATAGACGCCTAATGCCTAGGACATGTATGATGCTAGTGTTGGATGATTGTCATGATGCATGTGAATCCTTGTATGCTATGTACTCCATGCATATGCTTGTATGATACATGTTATGACGATGAATTTGATGTTGAATAATGTATATGATAACGATGACACATGCAAAAACTTGTATACCACCATAACCTATGCACCTTATGTATGTGCATGCTATGTGAGTCATGTTGGCCATTTGTTAAGTATTCACAAAGATGTGTGGGGCTTAGTGCACTATCGAGGACAGTTAAATGTATGGACCTTTACGTTACATTGGCTATTCTTATATTGGGCCTAGCGTATTGGGCTTGTGAAAGCCTACTTGCCCATGGAACTTAGGATATAAGCTGATTATAAATAACCATTGGATGAGAGGCCAAGTGTGCCCACTTCCATAGTAAAAGGAAATGGTGTTTGATGATTATTAGTTTGTTGTCTACTTGGCTAATTGACACTATTGTTAAGTAAAGCCCATGAGGGCATGTGACGTATGGCAGAACTATAACGGCATGTGATGTGATTTATGGTGAAGGCACAGTGGCATATAATACATGTTAGAAGTATGACATAATGTTTGGACGAGCCACACCAAGATAAACAGTAGCTCAAAAAATCATTCTAATCCCAAATTTATGTGAACCATACAGTGTGTATTTAGATGGTTTAAAGGAGATTTACATTTTTCACGAGGAGTCAGCCAACTTAATTTTTTTGATCGGGCTGATTCTAATATTATTATTATTATTATTATTATTTTAATAATCTATACGGTTAACATTAGATGTATCTCTTGATGGAGGGAGCGGATGTCATGAGTGGACCACAAAGCTCATGTATTGTACATTTTATATGGCACCGCGTTGTACATAACAATTATGTTGAGACTATCTTAAAGAAATTGCGTTAATTTCAGGCTAACCATGCGCGGTCAAACGTGGCTGTTCTCCATTTAGCCAAGCACCAACTTCGGGAGCCTGACATCAAGACCTTCCATCAGTTGCGCTGAAAAACGGATCGTGAATATGTGTGCATGCACTCTAGTCTAGATTGTGGAAGTGACAACTATTCCGCACAAATCAAAATCGCGTGGCCCACTTTAGATGGACCATCATTCAAGAATTACGACTGGACGATTTGTGGACATCCTAAATTATCTAAGGTCAAATTCAGGGCACGAGATTGGGCGAGGGAGGGGGACGCAGATTGGCTAATGACCCTGCCACCAGCCAATGGCTAGTGATCTGTGGGCCTCACCATGATGTATGTGTTTCCTCCATGCCGTCCATCCATTTTTTTCAGATCATTTTATTGCATGATCTCAAAATCGACTTCGATCCACTTTTCAAGTGGACCACATCATAGGAAACAATGCTGATTGAACGCTCACCATTAAAAACTTCTTGAGAGCCACAGAAGTTTTAGATCAAGCTGATATTTATTTTTTTCCCTTCATCCAGGTCTGTATGACCTAATCAACAGGTTGGATGTCAAGTAAGCATTACAATGAGTCCTAGAAGGAGTTTAATGGTGGACATTCAATCACTCATGTTTTCCTATGATATGATCCGCCCGAGATTTAGATATGCCTTATTTTTGGATTCAAAACCTAAAATGATGGGGGAAAATGAATGGACGGCGTGTATAATACACATACATCATGGTGGGCCTACATAGCACTGACCGTAGCCAAACTGCGTCCGAGGCAGCGGTAACAGCTAAGTGGGTGTGTCCCTCACAGTGGGACCCACCTCGATGTGTGTATTGTACATCCAGGCCGTCCATCCGTTTTCTCAGATTTAAATCTCAGGTGGACGACACATTAGGGTTGAATTCCCACCATTATAAGCTTCTTGGGGCCACAAAAGTTTTGGATCAAGCTGTTGTTTGTGTTTTCTCTTCATCCAGGTTTGTGTAACCTTATCAATAGTTTGGATGAAAAATTAATATTATAGTGAGCCTTAGTGGGCATTTGGAAGTTTTTAATGGTGGGCGTTCAATCACCACTATTTTCTTGTGGTGTGGTTCACGTGAGATTTGGATCCAATTCATATTTAGGACCATCCCCTAAAGTGAGCTGTCAATGGATATTTCAAAGTTGGCGTACCATCTTGGCAAATTCATTTCCCATGAAAAAAAAAATATATCAATAAAAGATGTCCATGAGACGGTTACGGGCCACAGGGCTAGGTGAATACCGACAGTTGAATGGCATTATTTTCAACCATCCGGTTGAATGATACAAGTTGTATTGCCAGAATCATTAACAACACCGTTTTTTTGGCACGTGGGCCAGGCCGAGCCAATGAAAATTAAACTTTGAATAGCCTGTCCTAATTAGTTCAAGATCCAGTCCTAAGCCAATTCAAATCCTGTCCGTTTGTCACCACGCATTTTGATCTAACTTGGTTGGACTGCAGGTGGGCCTGTGCCCGGCATGTATGATCCAGTGAGCTTTTGTACCGGCCTTTAGAGTTGTACACGAGTCGAACCGACTCGATCGACTCGGCTTGACAAGTAGTTGACCTGAGCTCGAACTTAGGTCGGCTTGGTCCTCGAGCCTAACTGGCCAGATCGGCTTGGTTCAGTTAACAACTCAGGTCAGTTCAAGCCTGTACAACATTTTCTCAAACACATGAAGTGCACATTCAATTTATCACAGTATGCAAAACAGCAACAACAATTTACAAGTATTTCATCAAACACTCAACAGACAGCATCAAAATCAAGATACGAGGGTAGTTTTATCATGTAAAGTTTTTTCGTTTTTTATTTTTTTTGTAATGATTTGTTTCGTATCCATACCTTCCTCGCCACCAACCGATTCCACAGAGAATGTATGCACCTGAAATAACACTTTGTTGAGTCATTTCATCAAACACTTAGTGAGCAATGTCAATAGTAAAATAACTGAGTCACCAAACTTATTCGATCTGAGTTTGATTCGAGTTGATGTTCGATTCAAGCTCGGACAAGCTCGAACTCAGCTCAAAATTCTTTTGATCTCCAAAAATTAGCTCGAACTCGGTTTCGAACGGAGTTGAATTGAGCTTTTTCAGCTCGAGTCAAGCAAGTTAGCCGAGATAACTGGATTCGTGTACTGCTCTACTTGCCTTAGACCTATTAGCCCATGGTTGGGGCTTCGGCTTAGCCTTGGCTTTGTCTTTAAGTTATTTTAGCCTGACCTATCTGCCCAGCCTAGCCTGACTTAACTTCATGTGTACACATGTTCTACTCTATTTACATGTGTTCAAATTGATGAGGGATGGATTAATCATTAAAAAAATATATATGAATTTGATTAATGAGTTTTTTATTTTTTCCGAAGCACACTTACGTACACTCGAAACCTTGAGCTCAATGATGAAATGCCCTTTGTCTACCAATAAGCCATGGGTGGTAGATTTCTCCATAAATTAGCCACCAATCACTACTACATGGTTCTTGGAAAGGTAGTAGCCAAATGAAGTGGGCCCACTAGGACTGGAAACGTGCTCCATTCATCAGGTGGGACCCACTGCTAGCATTCGGTGTCCCAATAGTCAGGCTGGTCCTCCCTGCAACTGGAACAGGCCGGCCACACCACCGTAGAAACTTCCAAATTGAATGAGTGGTCCACCGTGTTGTTTTACGTGTCATCTAACCTATTCGTCAGGTGTCCCTCAGCATAAAAGGACACACCAGTCCTCGAGCCATTCCGGTATACTACAACAAGTGAATATATAGTTTTAGGCCTGATCGTACATTGCTCCCCTGTGGTGTCCCAACTGAGTTTTGGATTTGGATGATTCTCCGTATGTACAGTGACCATGGGGATGTGCATCAGATTTACGGTTTAGATTCCACATAAGAATCATAAGTGGGTCCCACACAGCTCAAACCTATGGTAACGACCTTACTTAGTTGGAGGCTGTAAATTTCTAGGGGTAGCTCATGCATTGTCAAAATTGCTGTGGGCCTGGAAATTAATCACGGTCCAATACTAGTTGCAGCCCTGATATTAGGGCGGTCAATGGGACGGGCTCAGTCTCAGTTGGGGACTTCTAATCTTGTTGCATAATGTAAAAGCTTAGCATGAGCCTGGCTTGTAATAATTACACACGGCTCTGGCCTGAGCACATATACCCATTTTAGTGCAAGATATAGGCAGCAATTTAGTGTATGGGGGTGGCAATGGTCTAAGTTTGGACCAGGTCAAACTAGACCCGACACTTAAGACTCAAAGTCCGAGACCAGCCTAAGCCTAGAATAGGCCAAGCATAGTAAGTCCGAGGTTGACCCAAAAAATAGGTTGGGAATTGGTCTGACCTGTCCTGACAATTGATTAAATCCGTATCACTTCCTGAAATTTCCCTATTACATCCACATATCAAGTAGGCCACTTATGTATTACATAAAAAATAATAATAATAAAAGATGTTTGTTTGTTTGTTTGTTTTTGTTTTTTTTTTTTTTTTTTTCCCTGAGTACACCCAGTGGGTTTTAGGGGGGCTCTAAAATAGCATCACTTTTTAAATACTTATTATTATTATTTTTTAACACCCTGACTCATTTTTAATTTTTTGGGATGAAAGTGCCGGTCCCTTTTCCATACCGTTACCTTCTTTCATCGCTACTCTTCATATAACTCTTCTTTTACCATCATAATATAGCAATTTCCGCTCTTTCTAACTAATCTCCAAAAATCTTTTATACTTTTTTTTTTATTGCTCTATTCGATAGAAATTCCTATTTTAAAATTATCAGTTCTTCTTCTTCTTTCTATTTGTTATACTAAAATAAGCTTCTTTGGGAAGAAAATGTGAGAAAAAATATATTATTATTATTATTTTCACATTTATAAAATGGGTTCTTTCTTCAAAAGATTCTAATTAGAAAGATATTTTAACAAGAAATAAATAAAATGAAAGAAAATATATAGGAGACTCCACTTTTAGAGGATATGTTCTACTTTCTACAAAGATTATACTTAGATAGGTTTGCTTGGGAAGAAATTGATAGAAGGAGATGAAGCATATAAAAAACTATACTTTTTTTTTTTTGTTTGGTTACCTTGTTACTACACACTCCACTGTCAGTACACACTCCATTGTTAGCCACCCCCACTAGGGAATCGATACCAAGACTTTAGTGTTGAAACGAGGGTATCTTCGCTCAATCTACCACTTGAGCTATGGATCGAGGTTAAAAACTATACTTTCAGAAGATAGATTCTTCGTTCTTCAAAAGATTAAGCTTATATGAGTCTTTTGCCAAAAGTTGAATTTTGGGTCTACTTTTGAAAAGTCAAATGATTTTCAAATGAGATCATTTCAGTCTTATTTGAAAGGTCGTTAAATTATCTTTACAACCAGCCCAAGATTACCTCATCCGACTTGTAACGAGGGAGTTAGGTTACTAGCTTGGTTGCCCACACCGCTTTCAAAGCCTCAAGCCATTCAAAGTGGTACCTAGATAGTGGTTGCTCCAGGCATATGTGTAACGCCCCAATTTTTCAGGACCCGAGTACACGACTCGTTTCCCAAAAACCCGAGTGTTAACCTTAAAGGATGGTCAGATATAATATTTTTCTTTTATCAGAGTAAGCAGATGAGCGTAGAGTGGACAAATCAGCATAAAAGAAAATTGCAATTACATTTAGAGTATACAAGAGAGTGCCCATAAGACTTATACAAACCAATGTCTCCATTCTTACGAATACAAAATGCAATAACATTTCATGTGAAACAAAGTAAATTTACACCAATCTTGAGCTGTGAAATCTTGTAGCAGCACTTAGCAGATATAATCATGTACCCTTGTCAACCATAGCCGGCTCCTCACCAATATGAATGTGGATATCATTAGGGCCACCTGTGCTACCTGTACGGTTATATATTTGATGGATGAGTGGCCAACTCAGTGTGAACTCCCCTCAAGATTACACACCGCCGCATTAGGTAAGAAATAATATAAAACACCTAAACAATCAAAACAGAGTAAATGCAGTCTTATTAGATGCATGGATGCATGAATGCAATCATCGAACCTGGGAAACATCATCCAGTCGGGTCACCCATGCAATCATCGACTTGGGTAAAACATCCGGATGGGATTGGGGTCGTCACCCAAGGATGTGACCGGTCATCAGCGCAACACTCGGCGTAATCGCATAGGCATGAAAATCCAAGCCATCATCATAAATCGAATGACTGGTCATTAGCGCAACACTCGGCATAATCGCATGAGCATAATGATCCAAGTCATCGTAAATATGCCATGTATGCATGATTAGCCAAGTTATTATTAGTCCATTTACAATCAGCAAATTTAGATAAGTTCAAAGGTACTACGGGGAGCACATAACTCAGCGTAGGTCGACAGCTCGGGCATAGGTCCCATACCACCATCCTTGGCTCATGAGACTACCATCTTAGGATGTTTAATGGAACCCATCGACTAGTGGCCAATCATATTACAGTATATGGGGCTTACCATCAAATAATTGCATGGTATAAAACATCGGACCCATATAGGGAAAATATTAGAACAAAGCCACATGGGGCGATATCAAAGCGAGCTGCATAGGGCGAATATCAAGACCATACGATAAAGACCATCCTTAAAAAATATTGGACACAACAACCCTGGATGGTAGGCCCACATCAATGGTTAATTTAAACCATCATTCAATAACCACTAAGCCGAATGTCCATTACGATCACAACCAGTCGGGTTACATCCCAAGTATGGGTGTACATTTATAAGTGGGGGTTTCCCACTAATGTACCAGTTTAAAGTCCATATGCAATCCACAAATAATCCACAAGTATGAACAGATATACAGGATGAACATTAAGCATGTAATATAGCAATTCAATTTCAACAATTAACACATGTGCTTATAGAATGGAGATATCATTTATAAATTAAGATAAAACTATAACTTAAGCTAATGAAAAAATGGAAAGCTCAAGGTGAAGAATCATCACCTGATGTATACGATTACCTACTAGTGTTGTTAGAAAGTACGTGCGCCCTTTAAGTCGGGTCCTATAACAAATTACGAAACTGTATGGTTAGATCAAGTTCTACGTACTATTTGTGGTTAAGATTATAACCTAAGGTTTGGATTACCTATTTTTAGGGTTTGATGTGAGATTAAGGTTCTCATCCTAGGGTTCAGTCTTAAGTTTAGATTCTAGGATTTTGAATCCTAAATTATTATTAGTATTATTGTTGTACAACGGGCTAAATAATATTCGTAATAGGAGTATTAATCCATCAATATTTTCAATGATGATTCACGGGTTTATATTTAAATATATATGCTACAACAATATCTACTATTCTTAATATGACTAATAATCTATTAAACAATAGAAGTAATATAAATAGAATATTTTCTAATAGTAAAATGATGATGACTAATGATAATAATCATATTACAAGAATTACACTAACCCCGTAAGGAAAATGATAATATTTCCTAATGATAATAATCGTAACTGTAAATAATGAATCTAGTCTCGATAATAGATACTATGAGCTATCATTAAATAAATTAGCATCATTTGATAATCACAATTTTGTTTACAATAGCTAGGGTACATAGTGGACCCTGATCCTACTATAAATTTTAAAATTGCATCATTAGATCCCACTTAACTTACTATTTATGTTTTAAGTATCGGCCTATGGTTTAGATCACTTAGGTCTAGGACTTCACCCTAGAGTGTAGGTTTAGGTTTTGATTTTTTGATTTAATTTCTATGTGATGTAATAACGGTATTGATGATATTACTAACTTAAAATAATAAATTAATAATGGCTAAATAACAACAACACTAATTATTACATTATAATATTAATTAAAATTTCTAGTTAATAATATTAAAATAACTCTAATCACTATGACAGATAGGAATAAAACCAAAGAAATTAATGTTGAGAGAGGTGAAAAATCTTACTAGTGTTGACTCGGTTCAACAACCCACCCCCTTCTTTCTCTCTTTTTCTTCTTTTCCTTTTCTTCTTCTTTTCTTCTATGACTGACAAAGCCATCAGCCCCACAACAATAGCTCTGGTTGTGAGTCGTCAGCTGAGTCAACTCAGTGGCGAGTTGTATGTTTTGGGCCCAACTCGTATTGCAATCAGATTGTCTCTCACTCTCTCTTCGTTCCTCATTCCTTTCTTTTCTACTCTCTTTCTTCCCATCTGTTGGAACTCCAACAACACCCGAACCAGGCCCAAACCGCACCCATTGCTGGCCTGTCTCAGACTCAGTGAGTCGAGTTTAACCGAGACAACAACGGTCGGACTGGCAGTGAGTCGACCCAAACTCGGCTCGATCCGAGTGGTTCGATTCTTTGATTGTGATGACCAAGAGGCAGATCTTTAAGTTAGACGTTGTGGATCCAATGGATGGTGGTTCTGATGTTCAAAGGCCTGCGATTGACCACATATGGCTCAATCTTTCTAATAAAGTAGGGCTATATTTCTGTCGCCATTTGGATCCTAGTAACTTAGTGGGTTCCTAAAGATCAATGTCACTTCTGGGATGAGATGATTGTCTGTTCTTGAGGACCAATGGTTAGATGACTTGATGAATGAAGATAGTCCTAATCGGTCCAGATGGATAGATTGGGGACCACTGGATGCCGATGTGTAAGGTGAGTCACTCATGACTCTACGCACGTGTGATTAATTTGGATTATCAAGGTAACACCCGAGTACGCAAAAGTACTTGGTGTTACAATCTACCCCCCTTAACAGAAATCTCATCCCGAGATTTGTAATGTGTATCTCTAAGTGTTAACATTATAAGCAGTAAATTTCATTTTAATAGTGCACTCTATTCCTCGCTTGTGCAATCACATCTTGCACTGTTAACAAGCTATATTTAAATGTGCCACATCCCTAAGTATCTAGTTTAGCATATCAATTCCTACTAAACATTTGGAACCGTTCTAGCATTAACCAATACTAAGGATTTATTTAAAGGTTTACCTACATTAAATGTCCTATTGCATCTACTAAGAGTTAGGCGACCACTAATGATAATATTTTACCTTTCTCTTTATTTTCTTTCACTTCTAACGATAGTCCCTAGCTATCCAAAGTGTACTACCAATTTCTATTTTTCAGTGTTCAGGGTTGCACGAGTAGATGGTCGTAGTAGGTTTGAGCCTGATACATTGATCATTTGCCTACGTAGAACAAAGGATCCACTAGTATCAATTCATAATCCTGTTAAATCTTGATCTTCTACCTGATCAGGGCATTGAGATCATTAAGATTTGCTAGGACTTAGAATCTGAGTCAAACAGCGCAACATCGCCTAAGTATGATTCCATCAACTCGTGACCCCGATTATTCTAGACTCATGAGAAATATCATGTGATCTTCAAAATTTTCAATGAGAGCGCCCGAAAGTTTACGTGAATGGGTGTGAATGACCATCACGCTTCCAGCGCGCACTCTGATCACCTAGTGCACTACTTAAAAATTCCATGACTAAATCCCTAAGTGGAAGTTTGAGTTTGAAATTTGTTGAGTTCATCCAGGGTTTCAAATCTGGCCTTGACATGATCATCCTATGGTTGAAAATTTATCTAAGATTCTATAAGTTCACCTCTAACTAACTTTTTCATGCTGAAACTTGTGGGAAATGTTATATCTAAGTAAGAAGATATATTAGGGAATTCAAGTTACATTCCTTGTATGATTTCTTAAGTTCAAAGAGCATTTATGATTGATCCCATATGCAATATAGGGGATAAGAAATTTCCTACGAAGTCTAAGTTCATCTCATTTGCTGACCATTGCGATAATGTTATTTCTAATTAAGAGGTTTTTAGAACTATCATGTCTATGTTTCTAAGAAAATTATTCATCAAAAGTCAAGTTCAAGGAATGTTCTTATTCCATCTCAATCGCATCATAGTGGGTATTTGTCCTTCCACGGCACATGAATTTAATCTCTAAGTTCAAACGATAATTCTAGTAGCTTTCAAGGGAACTAAAGTTTTGTTGCTAAGTTCAATAACCAAACCTAAAATGTTCAAGGGACTTAAGTTTATTTTTAGGTTCTACAATTACCCAAACAAATCTCTAGGGAACCTGACATTTGAATTTCTACATTCTCTTTTCTTCCCAGTTCTAAGGGATTCCTACATAAGTGAAAGTTCAAATAACTATCTAATGATTCTAAGGGAATCTAAGTTCACTTCTAAGTTTTATAGTTATTCAAGCAATTTTCTAGGGAATTTAAAATCTTAATTCCCTATATTCTCAATTTCTTCTAGTTACAGGGAAATTTCACATCAATTCAAATGGCTACCATAACAATTTATGGGGGAGCCTAAGTTTGGATCTCTACTTTCTCAACCAATTTTCTAATTCTAGGGGAAATTCACCTAAGTTCAAATTTCTAGTTCTAAACATCCTAACTTGACACATTTGAAGTTTGTATAAGATCATTTCCCAAGGCTAAGTTTGTCCAAACTATGCTCTGATACCAACTGTAACGCCCCGACTTTTCAGGACCCAAGTACACGACTCGTTTCCCAAAAATTCGAGTGTTAACCTTAAAGGATGGTCAGATATAATATTTTTCTTTTATCAGAGTAAGCAGATGAGCGTAGAGTGGACAAATCAGCATAAAGGAAAATTGCAATTACATTTAGAGTATACAAGTGCCCATAAGACTTATAAAACCAATGTCTCCATTCTTACGAATACAAAATGCAATAACATTTCATGTGAAACAAAGTAAATTTGCAACAATCTTGAGCTGTGAAATCTTGTAACAACCCTTAGCAGATATAATCATGCACCCTTGTCAACCATAGCCGGTTCCTCACCAATATGAATGTGAACATCATCAGGGCCACTTGTGCTACCTATACGGTTATATATTTGATGGATGAGTGGCCAACTCAGTGTGAACTCATCTCAAGATTACACACCGCCGCATTAGGTAAGAAATAGTATAAAACACCCAGACAACCAAAACAGAGTAAATGCAATCTTATTAGATGCATGAATGCAATCATCGAACCTGGGAAACATCATCTAGTTGGGTCACCCATGCAATCATCGACCCAGGTAAAACATCCGGATGGTCGGTGTCCCGGGTAAAACATCCGGACGGGCATTGGGGTCGTCACCCACGGATGTGACTGGTCATCAGCGCAACACTCGGCGTAATCGCATAGGCATGAAGATCCAAGTCATCATCATAAATCGAATGACTGGTCATTAGCGCAACACTCGGCATAATCGCATGGGCATAATGATCCAAGTCATCGTAAATATGCCGCACCGTGCAACCCCTCTCTCTCTCTCTCTCTCTCTCTCCTTTCTCTCCATCTTTCTCCTCTTCTTCTTCTTTCTCTCCTACCTGCTGGAAACACCCAACAATGATCGACCATCTTGGCCTGACTCAGCCTAGGCCCGAGTGCAATGGTTTCACAATGCACTCCCTCATTCTCTTCCCTCTCTATGCTTTTCTTTTACTTTCTTTTTCCTTCCTTCTCTTCCAACGCCATCACCAGGTGGTGAGAGTCGGAAAACGGCATCCCGAACTGAGTTTGACTCAGTTGGAACGGCGGAGAAGATGACTGCCATTAATGGCCGATCTCCAAAGGAGGCTCCCTCCTCCAATCCGACAGTATGAGATGGTTTATATGGACTGTAAGAAGCTTATGGATAGGTTTTTTCAAAGCTCTAGGATCGTTTGGGTGGTGGGTTATATTGGAGAAGGGAAATGGCTGGTTGACGAGCTGCGGCAAGGGAGTGGGAGAGAGACCCATTGCAACTCCATATTCTCGACTTAAATCGAGCCCTAAGCTCTCTCAGGGTCGTTGGATGAGGACTGGATGGCCCGGATTGAATACTGTCGTTCAGTTTTCCCAAAACTGTGGGAAGGAATGAAAACCGGTCGTGGTTTCATTTGGAAAGCCCTAAGTGAATGGGACGACCGAGATCTCTCTAGGATGGAGGGTTGAGATGGCATAGGAGCAGCTCACGCGGATTGTTGAGCTGGCTGGAAGAGCAATTTCCTCTTTTGGAAATGGTGTGTTTGCAGGACCGGATTACAGCTAGGATCGTGTGTCCGTACGTGCATGAAAATTAGTTTTGACAGTTGGGTTTTGGTCAGGGCTGAAGGACGTACGTGATGGACGACTTGGATTATCAAGATGGGTTCCGCTGGTGGGCCACCATCGAAGCAATGGACGAACGTACGTTCGCTGGAAGAAAAAAATGGAAAGGGAGTTCTTTCCTTTCGCGGGAGAACACGGGTCAGACCCGTTTGACCGAGCTGGGTCATCCAGTGCACCACAGGTGCTTTAGCACCAGTGTACACTCACACTAATGTGGGGCCCGTGGTGATGTTTGTGGGAAATCCACCCCGCCCACGATGTTCCATGGCTCAACTAGGCCATCTTGACCGAAGGGCCGTACCAACCGAATCAAGATCTTTAGGTGTCAGTTACGTTGATCCGACGGTCGGATCGCCCTGAAATCGAACGTCAACGGTTGAAAGGTCCTAATGGGTCATTCGTAAGGCTTCCATCATATATTACTGGCCAATTAATATAAAATCTATTACTATTATACATTACTTATAGTTACATTGATTAAAACAATTTACACCCATATAAATAAAATTTTAATATTAACATACTACTACATATATGCTATTGGTCACACATTTACTAGTGTATAATTCATAATATACAATATCATACTATACATATATATGAATTGGAAATTAATTGTACAACACCATACTTAAAATTTTCATTGTTAAATAATATACAACTTTATTAAGATATCTAATAATTTTTGTACAAGTATTTATGAAAGATATTTCATACCACACTACTATTTATTATTCAATTATATGTCATAAAATTATTACTCATTATGTTTATTCATTATAATATTATTTTCATAATATTATATATACATTAAGTACATACATATCACTCTGTTACAATACATTTTCATACGTTGTTAAATTGATAAATAAATTACCAAAATACACCCATAATTCTTTTAATCTGTGTTTGCGTAAAATTTATACTATATATATATATATATATATGTCACTGGATGGTTCGATTCTTTGATTGTGATGACCAAGAGGCATATCTTCAAGTTGGACGTTGTGGATACAAAGGATGGTGGTTCTGATGTTCTAAGGCCTATGATTGACCACATATGGCTCAATCTTTCTAATAAAGTAAGGCTAGATTTCTGTCGCTATTTGGATCCTAGCAACTTAGTGGGTTCCTAAAGATCAATGTCACTTTTGGGATGAGATGATTGTCTATTCTTGAGGACCAATGGTTAGATGACTCGATGAATGAAGATCGTCCTAATCGGTCCAGATGGATAGATTGGGGACCACTGGATGCCGATGTGTAAGGTGAGTCACGCGTGACTCTACGCACGTGTGATTAATTTGGATTATCAAGGTAACACCCAAGTACGCAAAAGTACGGAGTGTTACAATATGACAGGTGACAAGGGTCTATTCACTAATCTTAAAGATATGACTAATGGTTCAGTCACATTCGGAGATGGTAGCAACTGCAAGATTATTGGCCAAGGTACGGCTCAACTTTTTGACCTCCCTTTATTTGAGAATGCTTTATTGTAAGTGCTATAGTTTATATCCCTGTTTGTTGTCAAATTTGTGGTGCCAAAATCACTGTTATATATAACTTGCATATGTGAAGCTCTCTCAAATATCAACATTCATGAACAAGCAAAGCTCACAAGTACAAAGATCAACCTTGACTGCAAGAACTGCTCACAAGACATGACTCAAGCTACAAGACTTCAAGAAGAGTATAAGGCAGTTCGTAAAGAACTCAAGACACTTTCAAGATTGAGCTACATCAAGATTTCAAGATTGAACTACATCAAGACTTCAAGGCTCATACTTCAAGGTCACTAGTTCCTAATGTTTCAATGTCCTTACTTCATGGTTGAGGTTTGACTGACCTTAGGTTGACCTTAGAAGTAGGTCACTTTAGATACATAAATCGGATGTTTATTTTACATAAGTTTGGTCTGTTCTTCGACTAGTCCTAGGCCTTCTTCGACTAGTCCTAGATTTGCTTCGACCAGTCTAAGAAATTCCTCGATCAGTCGTGAGTTTGTTACAAAAATCGGATAATTTTTGTTAGGCTTCGACTAGTCCAGGAGTCTGTTCGACCAGTCGAAGGAACAATGTCAACTGCATCTTCGACCAGTCGAAAGTCTTCGACTCAAAGTCCAGCGATGAATTTTAAGTTCTTCGACCAGTCGAAGGAGACCTTCGACCAGTCGTAGAACGGTCAAAGCTTATCGCGCCTGATTTTTGAAATATCTGTTATTGCTTCGACTAGTCGAAGAGCTCTCTAGACCAGTCGAAGACGCGATCTGCTCACCTATAAATAGAGCACGAATCTCAAAAGAAATGATCGAATTAATTAATCCATTCAAGCCAATCTTCGTCGAACTTCTGAGAGATAATTCTGTGCTCCATCTAAGCTAAGTGTGCTTATTTAATATTCTCTTTCCTTAGCTTTATTTAATTAATTTTATTTTTGCTATTCCAATCTAATTTGATAAGAGGAATTGTTATTCCCTTTCTTTGGAATCAAAATCAATTAAGGCAAGCCCTACTTGGTTTAATTTAAAATCTATTAGAATTAGAACCATTGTAATTGAGTACTGGACATTGAACTTGGACATTCAATCATTTACTCTGACTTGGTTCTACCGGGCTGCTACAACGAAGGAGATAATCAGGTATTTTACATTTAATTATAAATTCCTTTCTGTTTTGGTTTCTTTCAAGATTTGCCAGAAAAATCTTGTTGTATTGGTTATCTGAGGAGAGCCAGGAAAACTCAGAAGTGGGGTTTTTTTAATTGTGTAAGCCCACAGACAAAGACACAATTGTAAAGGTTTTGGGTGAACCTGTGAAAACCTATTTTGTTAGTGAACGCTAATATACCCTGTGTGAGGATATTAGGAGTGGAGTAGCATTCTGTGTGGCTGTTGTTTAACAGTTGCTGAACACACAGGCGAACCACTATAATCCCTTGTGTTGTGGTTGAATGATTTATACTTCTAATCTTTAATTATTCATTTGTGGGATGTATGTATGGTGGTGAATGTTGTAATCATTTAATTCAAGCATTGTGGGAATTTTGTAATAGTTTAGAATTTATTTTCTGCTATTCCTTTATCAGCTTGATATTCAATTTCCTTTAAAGATTGTTCCAGCAAGGTTGCCCTGCCATTTTTATGGTGTATGGCTGTCCCTAGAACAATACATTTGTGATTACAATTTATTTCAGTTCAGGTTGTGTTTATTTCTGTATTCCTCTTTGGTTTGAGATTTGATAAAAGATCTTTCTAGAAATAAGGTTGTCCTACCATAAACTCTGGTTTTTGGTGTAAGGTTGTCCTTAGAACAACATTTGTATCAACCTCTCAAGATCTAAATTTTGGAGTTGTTTTACTTTCCTGCATTGTGATTTATTTTGGCTATTATATTCTTTTTAATTTCGCTATTATAAGTTTTATTTGGTATTGTACTATTCACCCTCCCTCTAGGACATATAGCTAGGCCTTTTCAAGTGGTATCAGTGCCTAATAGCTCTTTTTAATTCTTGGATTTATTTCCTGAGCTAACGATTTAATCTATTTAAGATGTTAAATTTTGATAGCCTTTCAGTCACTAGGCCTCCACCCTTTGATGGCTCCAACTATGCCTATTGGAAAGCAAGAATGAGGATCTTCCTCAAATCAATGGATGAAAATGTGTGGTAAGCCACAATGACTGAATGGAAACCTCCTATCATGGAAGTTACTGGGGTTGATGGTTCAAAATCTATGAAAGTCACACCATATTACCAATGGACCACACTTTAGAAAAGTGAGAGTAGTGCAAATGCTAAAGCACTAAATGCAATCACTATGCACTATCACCGGATGAGTTCAAAAGAATCATTTCCTGTGATACTGTAAAGCAAGCTTGGGATATATTAGAAATGACACACGAGGGTACTACAATTGTCAAAAAATCTAAAGTCCAACTCCTCACAACCAGATTTAAAGAAATTCATATGGAGGAAAATGAAATGTTTATGGACTTTTACACTAGATTGAATGACATTGTAAACTCAATGTGGGGTCTTGGCGATAAAATCCCAGAAAGTAAAGTGTGTGCAAAGATATAACGGTCACTTCCTGAACGGTTCAATTCTAAAGTAACCGCGATCCAGGAACTTTGTGATACGGATAATATGAGGGTAGAAGAACTAGTTGGTTCTCTACAAACCTACGAGTTAAACTTTAAAGCTCCTAAAGGTAAATCTATCGCACTAAAATCTTCTAAATGTAATTCAGAAGAAAATTCTGATTCAGAAGATGATATGACTCTTTTAGCTAAGAAATTTTACAAGATTTTCAAAAGCAAGAAAAGGGTTGATTTTCAAAAATCGAATGATAAAAAGAAATTTAGACCCAAATCTCGAAAATCTTTGAAAGATAGTCAATGTTACAACTGTCAAAAATATGGGCACTTAGCAAATAGATGTCCTAAAAAGGACAAACCCAAGAAGAATGGTATGTTGGATACATGGGATGAATCATCTGATTCTGAAGGTTCTTCTGAATCAGAAGATTCTGAAACTAAGTCGGGCAATGAGGTTAAAGCTCTTATGACTCTAGCCAAATTCACATTTTCAGATAATGACTCAACAAGTGAAGAAAATCTGAGTAGTGAATGTGAAAATGAAGATGATCTTCAAGACGCTTACAATGCCCTATATAAGGAAAGTTGTAAAATTGCTGTCAAACTTAAACTTCAAAAAGAAAAGTTTTCTAAACTCAAAGAATGTTTGAATCACTTGTCTTAGAAAAATCACAAATTTCAGATTGTTTTGAAAAATCAAAATGCGATTTGGAATTCAAAAACTTCCTAATTATTGATTTGAAATCTGAAATTGAGAAACTCAAAACTGAAGTATCTTCTCTTCTGAGTCTAAAGGACACATGGAAATATGCCCAAGGTGATCCAAAGTTAGAGAAACTTTTATCCGGATCAAGAAAATGTGGCGATCTATCCGGGTTGGGCTATGATAAAAATTTATCTCCTAAACAAAAGTATATTCCTCCTATGTTTGTTAAAGGAGAGTCCTCAAACTCAAAAGGGAAAAGTACTTATCAAGGTTTTTCTAGAAATTCAAAAACTTTTCAAAAACCTAGAAGCAGCCATGTCAACTTTAATCAGAAACGAAATCCACTAGCTGAAAAGATAGTTGATTTACTCAAGGAGCTCTTAAAATCCAACTCTATAGGTCATTCTTACAACTATAAACAAAAGAAGACCAACTATGTTCCTAAACCCAAAACAGTTATGAAATGGGTTCCTAAAGTTGCCTGCTTGGTTGCTCACTCTGCTTGGTAGTTTGTTATATTTAACTGCTAGTAGACCTGATCTTTCTCTAAGTGTTGGTATTTGCGCAAGATATCAATCTGATCCAAAAGAATCTCACTTGATTGCTGTCAAGCGGATTATTAGATATGTCGTATGTACTGTAAATCTCGGTCTCTGGTATCCTCATGAGACTAGTGTCCAATTAGCTGGGTACTCGGATGCTGACTGGGCTGGTAACCTAGATGATAGAAAATCAACCAGTGGTGGTTGTTTTTACATTGGAAATTGTCTAGTTTCCTGGTTTAGTAAGAAACAAAATTCTATATCACTTTCAACAGCTGAAGCTGAATATATCGCAGCTGGTAATGCATGTACACAGCTTGTTTGGATGCAACGAATGCTAAGTGATTATGGAATTAAACAGGATTTTATGTTATTACATTGTGATAATTCCAGTGCGATAAATATTTCAAAAAATCCTATTCAGCATTCTCGTACTAAGCACATTGACATTAGATTTCATTATATAAGGGAATTAGTAGAAGAAAAAGTTATATCTCTAGAATATATTCCTAACGAAGATCAACGAGCTGACATTTTCACAAAACCTCTCGATAAAAGCAGGTTCAAAAAGATGAAATTTGATCTTGGCATGTGCATTTTAAAATAATTATTTATGCCTACTTGTATCATAGTGCATATATTTGCTAGGTTGAATTCCAATTTTTGAATAATTTGCAAGAAATATGAATTTTTGATCATTCTTCGACCAGTCGTAAATATCCACGACCAGTCGTAGATCTTGGGAATCACTTAAAATTTGGAGATTTTTGCTTTCTTCCTCATTCCGTTTTTCCTCTCTAAGGAGCCGAGCTTCGATTTGTCGAACCCATTGTTCATGTTCTTCAAGGTTAATGTTCCAAATCACGTTTTTCTTGCAGATTTGTGTCTAGATTGTTTACTTTTCAAGCTTTAAGCTTTGTATTTTGAATTTCATTGAGATTTGGGGTTTGGATTTTGAAAAATCTGTTTTGAGTAAACCCACTTCTCAATCCTTTGCAACTTCTTATTTCCTTGATATCTTTGTTGTAAATAGCTTCTAGAGGTAGAAAAACTACTTCCCGTGGTCCTTCTTCTTCCTCCAGATCGACCATTATCTCTAAGCGTCATCTTCTTATTACCAATGATGATCCATCTTATGTTAGGGACATTAGATTACATAATGTTATTGTTGAACATCCTGTTGATGTTAATCATATTGCACCTTTTGACATCCTTCCTATGCTTTGGGTTAACTTATTATATTGGGGTGGGCCAGCATACCGGTCCATTGCCCAATCCATGTTTGCATGTATTAGTTCTTTCTCACAGGATAATTTAACTTTTAAAATATCTACTAGAGAAGGGCCTTTTGACATTGATCGTCATTTAATTTCGACCCTTATGGACATTCCTGTGAATGATGAGGGTATTCCTATCCATAACTTAACTGATAAACCCTCAATGTCTGAAAAACGCATGCTCGCTAGAGATTTGTGCAACATGGATGTTCAATGGACACGAAAAGGAAATGCGCTTCCCGCAAGGTATTTGTTACCCAAGTACAGAATTCTCCACAAAATCTTTGTGTCTAATCTGTATCCTCGTTTGGGTAATAAAACTGACTTGACCTCGTTTATGGTTCGTGTTATCCATGCTATTTTCAATGGTACTCAAATTTGTTTACCATCCTTAATCTGTCATTTCATTCTTCAGTTTAGACTCCATCCTGGTCATAGTGACATTCCTTTTGCCTATTTAATAACTGTATTGGCTACACATATGTTATTCGATATGCCGGTTGATGAGGCACCAATCCATCATCTGATCTTCAACAATACTAATATCAATAAGATGAAGCTGGATCTACTTCCTGAACAAGGTGGTGGTGGTGGTGGTGGTCATGAAGAAGCTGGTGACATTTTTGAGGAACTGAATTCTGACTCAACAAATGATCCAGATTTTGAACCATCTGATGTTGATGCTCATCTGAGTGCATTAGAGGATAAAGTTGAGAATATAAATGTAAAGATGGAAAACATGTCTGTTGCTCATGATTTGCAATTCAAGTACATGCGCAAATATCTTAGGCGATTGAACAAAGGCATGCACCAACTTGATCCCTCTATTCCTGCTCCGTCATCTGGTTCTGATTAGTTTATATGAGGTTTCTGGTCTGTAATAACTTTATAACTTAGCACTTGGTTAACGGATTTTGAGTTGGATACTATCTATGTTTTATGCTGGATATTTATTCTATGTGAAGCTATGCTGAGTATCTCTATCTCTGTTTTGCTATAATCTCATAACTCCTCATATTTACCTTCATATATCCCTTTATTTAGTTCTCCTACATTGTTGTTTCCTTTGTCATATTGTAACAAAAAGGGGGAGAATGGTTTGTTCTTAACGATGTGATTGTGAGAGGAGTAGCATTGGTTATGTTACTCAGGGGGAGTATGTTTGAACTAGTTGAATGAAACTGGTTGAATGTTGAATGTTGAATATTGAATATTGATTTGCAGGTAAGCCAGTTGATATTAACTGGTTCATGATTCTTTAACCAGTTGTTTTACTTTATGTTTATCTTGGTTATGTGTTTTGTCACTAATTTGACAAAGGGGGAGATTGTAAGTGCTATAGTTTATATCCCTGTCTGTTGTCAAATTTGTGGTGCCAAAATCACTGTTATATATAACTTGCATATGTGAAGCTCTCTCAAAGATCAACATTCATGAACAAGCAAAGCTCACAACAAGCAAAGCTCACAAGTACAAAGATCAACCTTGACTGCAAGAACTGCTCACAAGACATGACTCAAGCTACAAGACTTCAAGAAGAGTACAAGGCAGTTCGTAAAGAACTCAAGACACTTTCAAGATTGAGCTACATTAAGATTTCAAGATTGAACTACATCAAGACTTCAAGGCTCATACTTCAAGGTCACTAGTTCCTAATGTTTCAATGTCCTTATTTCATGGTTGAGGTTTGACTGACCTTAGGTTGACCTTAGAAGTAGTTCACTTTGGATACATAAATCGGATGTTTATTTTACATAAGTTTGGTCTGTTCTTCGACTAGTCCTAGGCCTTCTTCGACTAGTCCTAGATTTGCTTCGACCAGTCTAAGAAATTCCTCGATCAGTCGTGAGTTTGTTACAAAAATCGGATAATTTCTGTTAGGCTTCGACTAGTCCAGGAGTCTGTTCGACCAGTCGAAAGTCTTCGACTCAAAGTCCAGCGATGAATTTTAAGTTCTTCGACCAGTCGAAGGAGACCTTCGACCAGTCGTAGAACGGTCAAAGCTTATCGCGCTTGATTTTTTAAATATCTGTTATTGCTTCGACTAGTCGAAGAGCTCTCTAGACCAGTCGAAGACGCGATCTGCTCACCTATAAATAGAGCACGAATCTCAGAAGAAATGATCAAATTAATTAATCCATTCAAGCCAATCTTCGTCGAACTTCTGAGAGATAATTTTGTGCTCTATCTAAGCTAAGTGTGCTTATTTAATATTCTCTTTCCTTAGCTTTATTTAATTGATTTTGTTTCTGCTATTCCAATCTAATTTGATAAGAGGAATTGTTATTCCCTTTCTTTGGAATCAAAATCAATTAAGGCAAGCCCTACTTGGTTTAATTTAAAATCTATTAGAATTAGAACCATTGTAATTGAGTACTGGACATTGAACTTGGACATTCAATCATTTACTCTGACTTGGTTCTACCGGGCTGCTACAACGAAGGAGATAATCAGGTATTTTACATTTAATTGTAAATTCCTTTCTGTTTTGGTTTCTTTCAAGATTTGCCAGAAAAATCTTGTTGTATTGGTTATCTGAGGAGAGCCAGAAAAACTCAGAAGTGGGGTTTTTTTAATTGTGTAAGCCCACAGACAAAGACACAATTGTAAAAGTTTTGGGTGAACCTGTGAAAGCCTATTTTGTTAGTGAACGCTAATATCCCCTGTGTGAGGATATTAGGAGTGGAGTAGCATTCTGTGTGGCTGTTGTTTAACAGTTGGTGAACACACAGGCGAACCACTATAATCCCTTGTGTTGTGGTTGAATGATTTATACTTCTAATCTTTAATTATTCATTTGTAGGATGTATGTATGGTGGTGAATGTTGTAATCATTTAATTCAAGCATTGTGGGAATTTTGTAATAGTTTAGAATTTATTTTCTGCTATTCCTTTATCAGCTTGATATTCAATTTCCTTTAAAGATTGTTCCAGCAAGGTTGTCTTGCCATTTTTATGGTGTATGGCTGTCCCTAGAACAATACATTTGTGATTACAATTTATTTCAGTTCAAGTTGTGTTTATTTCTGTATTCCTCTTTGGTTTGAGATTTGATACAAAGATCTTTCTAGAAATAAGGTTGTCCTACCATAAACTCTAGTTTTTGGTGTAAGGTTGTCCTTAGAACAACATTTGTATCAACTTCTCAAGATCTAAATTTTGAGGTTGTTTTACTTTCCTGCATTGTGATTTATTTTGACTATCATATTCTTTTTAATTCCGCTATTATAAGTTTTATTTGGCATTGCCCTATTCACCCCCCTCTAGGACATATAGCTAGGCCTTTTCATTTATACGTTGAAGAGTTAAAACACAACTTGTTAAGAATATCTCAAATATGCGATAACAATCATAGCGTAAAATTTACTAATCAAGGTTGTGAAATTTTAAACAAAAAGGGTTCTGTAATATTAACTGGTCGTAGAACTTCTGAAAACTGCTACATTGTAAGTGATTCTAGCTCATCTAATCAATCGTGTTACATGGTCCATACCGATGAGACTGTGCTATGGCATAAATGCCTTGGACATGTACACTACCGCAATTTGTATAGATTGAGCCAAAGAGAACTGATAAGAGGCCTACCTAAATTACGGAAAGTAGATAAAATATGTGGCGAATGCCAGATTGTAAACAAACTAGGAGTGCTCACAAAAAGGTGGACTCTAATGCCACATCCAAACCGCTCAAACTTCTCCACATGGATCTTATAGGACCAACTAGGACAGAGAGTCGAGGTGGCAAAAAATACATACTGGTAATCGTGGATGATTTACCAGATTCACTTGGGTAGCCTTCTTAAGGGATAAATAAAAAACCCTTGATGAAGTAAAAAGGGTTCTCAAACGGATCAAAATGGAAAAGGTTCTCAAGTCCTTAAGATTCGTAGTGATCATGGATCAAAATTTGAGAATAGTAGTTTTGAGAAATTCTGTTGCGATCAGGGAGTATCACATGAATTCTATGCGCCTAAAACTCCGCAACAAAATAGAATTGTTGAAAGAAAAAATAGAGTGCTTCAAGAAATGACAAATGTAATGTTGAATAGTATGAAACTCCCTAATAAAACTTTGGGCTGAAGCCGTAAATACTGCCTGTTATATAATCAACCGGGTTTATACAAGTAAGTCAAATAATAAAATGGCTTATGAAATATGGTTTAATAAGAAGCCTACTGTCAAATACTTTCGAGTTTTTGGCAGAAAATGCTTTATTTTACGTGACCGTGAAAATATGGGTAAGTTTAACACCAAAGTGATGAAGGGATCTTTTTAGGATATGCTTTAAATAATCGAGCGTATCGAGTACTGAATAAGAGGATCGGTGTAATTCAAGAGTCCATCATTGTGGTCATTGACGATCACTTGAATACACCTACCTCAAGTTCAAATAATGATAAAGTTCTTCTAATTGACAAACCAGATACTTCATCAAGTCAAAATAACTCTGAACTGAGGACTGTTAAAGATCATCCAACTACTCAGATTCTTGGAAACTCTCTCACTGGTGTGCGCACTCGTAGACAACTAAAAGATATATGTAATTACATGTGCTTTAAATCTCAGATAGAACCGGCTAACGTAAAAGAAGCTCTTACTGACGAAAACTGGATAGTAGCGATGCAAGAAGAGCTTAATCAATTTGTTGGAAATGATGTTTGGTATCTTGTTCCTAAACCTAAAGATAAACATATTATCGGAACTAAGTGGATTTTCAAAAATAAGTCTGATGAACTTGGTAATATAATTCGAAACAAGGCTAGACTGGTTGTATAAGGGTACACTCAAATTGAAGGCATTGATTATGATGAAACCTTTATCCCAGTAGCTCGTCTCGAATCAATCAGACTATTTATATCCATTGCTTGCTTTAGAAAGTTCAAAATATATCAAATGGATGTAAAGAGTGCTTTCTTAAATGGCGATTTGCATGAAGAAGTGTATGTTGAACAACTAACGGGTTTTGAAGACCCTAAGAATATTGATCATGTATACCACCTTAAAAAGGCTCTCTACGGTTTGAAACAAGCTCCCAGGGCATGGTACGAAAAATTGACTAAGTTTCTCCAAAGTCATAATTTTCAAATGGGAAGTGTTGATAAGACTCTTTTTGTTAAGAAACATAACGATCATATCTTAATAGTGCAGATCTATGTTGATGATATTATTTATGGATCTACCTGTACTAACTTAACTGTTGAGTTTGCAGATCTTATGAAATCTAAGTTCGAAATGAGTATGGTTGGGGAATTGAATTATTTCCTAGGGTTTCAAGTTAAACAGCAACTTGAGGGTTTCTTTGTCTCGAACCAAATATGCTCTGAACTTAGTTAAAAAGTTTGGATTTGAGAATGGTAAGAATTTTGATACTCCTATGAGTACAACCTTAAAACTCTCAAAGGACTCTATAGGTAAGAAAGTAGATCCTAAATTATATCGCAGTATGATAGGTAGTTTGCTGTATTTAACTGCAAACTGACCTGATATTGCATTTAGCGTAGGAATTTGCGCTAGATATCAATCTGACTCTAAAGAGTCACATTTAACTGCTGTTAAGCAGATTATGCGATATGTCGCAAGTTCAGCTAATCTGGGTCTTTGGTATCCACATGATACTAGTGTTCAATTAGCTGGTTATACTGATGTTGATTGGGCTGGCAATGTTGATGATAGGAAAATAACCAGTGGTGGTTGTTTCTATGTTGGGAACTGTTTAGTTTCTTAACAGAGTAAGAAACAAAGTTCCGTATCGTTCTCTATCCTGAGGCTGAATACATTGTTGCTGGTAATGCATGCACTCAGCTTGTATGGATGAAAAGAATGTAAAGCGATTACGAAATTGCACAGGATTCTATGGTTTTATATTGTGATAATTAATTCTAGTGCAATTAATATATTTAAAAATCTAATCCAGTATTCATAAACCAAGCACATTGACATTAGATATCACTACATTTGTGAATTAGTGGAAGAAAAGACAATTTCATTGGAATACATTCCGACCGAGACTCAACTTGCAGATATTTTCATTAAACCGCTCGATAAAAGCAGGTTTAATAAATTGAAATTTGATCTTCATATATGCAATTTGAATTGATTATTCATGCTTGTATGTATCATAGTGTGTATATTTGTTAAATTATAATTTTAAATTTCAAAATTATGTGTAAAATGCATATTTTTGGCCGTGCACGACCAGTTGAGGACGTACTCGACCAGTCGTAGCTCGACTAGTCGAGGACGTACTCGACCAGTCGTGTAGCGCGTCTGATACTTTTAATTTGGGGGAAAAACCCTTTTCTTCGTCATTTGCTCTTCCTCTCCAACGAGTGTAACATCCCGAATTTTTGTCAACCTGGAATTAGACGTCCTTAGGCAATGGGTCGCTCCTAACACCTTATTAACTTGTCCGAACTCAATCCCAAAGTCTAAAACCGCTTTTAAACCCATTTCCTTCACAAATCCCACCCTTCACCACCTTGTTCTTTCAATTTTTCTAAGTACTTTCACCCTAGACGCTATCTTAAACTAGCTAAGTATTATAACTCGGATCACTTTCTAGACAAACTACAGAGGCCCAGGTACCACCTCAGACCGAAATCACCCAGGACTAAATCCTTTAGAAATTAGGCGAGAATTAGCTAGTGTTAAACTAGAGTGCCTGTGAAATTAACACCAATCGCTTTAAATACGATCTGCAAGACCCAAAACTTGTAGATTCGTTGACGCTACATTACCCTAAAATCTAGGATCAATCTCATTACCCGTCTGCTCTCGGGAGCATCACGAAACTCCGTATCAGATCTGAACCGCACGTTAGAAGTCCGATTTACACAAAGTTAAGGAATTAGGACCGCCTTGCTGGGCTTGACAACCATCTCGGAAATCAAATCCAGATAGTGTCCCAGCACTATTCGCTTGAGCTCGGAGCGGGGAGTGTGAGAAATGTGAAATTAATTCAAAATAAAATATAAATTTATGAAATCTGACACCTCTCACTTGCGGATCAGTATTAAGCAACCAGACCATCAGAATCAGGTCAAATTACACCCTCGGATCAGGGATATTTCTCTAAACATATCCATGTACTCGGAATCTCCGATCGAGATCCGCTGACCGTTGAACTGAAATGGGTCTGCCATTTGTGATCTGGGTATCCGACTGGAACGAAAACATAATGGTACCTAGATCCGATATTGGTGAACTGAAGTCCGACCGTACACTGAAAAGGGGCCGCCAGAAGTGCTCCGTTGAGACAGAACAGGGCCACTTTGGCTATAACCCAAGTATACCTTGACCTAGAGTCTATTCTGGTAATGTTCTAGCCTATATAAGAACCTTAAAACCTCTCTCATTCAGCCCATACGAATTTGGGAGAAAACCTAGGAGAGAGAAGAGAGAAAAGAGAGAGAAAGTGTGAGTGAAGTGGGGAAATCTCCCTGCCACTTTACCCTGCCGCTACACAAGCTACACCACTCATTTCTAATCGCTTTTCCGGCAATTTCAGCTCCGTTTCTAGGTAAGAAACCCTAACCCTAATTTGATTTGGGGCTTTGGTGGTTGTAAGTTATGAAATAACTTACCTTAACCATGTAATAGGTTGCTAGATCATCGTAGGAGGAAGCCTAACCAGTCTAGCGAGTTTATTTCGCTTCTACGGCTTAAAGGTGCGGACTTTAGGTGTATAGGTTATGGTTTTCAACACTTTCAATGTCAGATAATGATAGATTCATGATCTGCATGCAATTGCACATGTACAAAGTGCTGTCTGTTTTCCGTTTCGATTAAACATGAAGAATATGGAATTTTACATACTCTAGGTATTTGTACAAAGTACCGTATATGTATAAATTTTGGAAATGTGTTTGCCATGATTATTTGCTGTATTGATATATTATTTATGGATAAAATACTTGTTTGGCGAAATGATTCGCTCTAATACATGTTTTTGCTAATATACACTATGTATGTTAAAATAGTGTATTCTAAGTGTTTGTGAAAATGACCGAATGAGTAAAGAATTCGCATTCATGCTCGCCTTGGCAAATTGTTATGGATTTATGATTGTTGTATAGGTGATACCCCTTTGACGAAAGGATTTGCCCTAAATCACGCCACGGCCAATATACACTATATATGATAAATTGTGTAGCCTAAGTGTTTGTGAAAATGTTCCAATGAATATGGAACTTGGATTTATGCTTGCCATGATTATCCGTCGTGGGTGCACGCGTGTTATTATTGGGGCAACTCCCTAGTGAAAGGATTTGGCCTTATACCTATGTGATCAACATACGTCATGTATGTTGATGTATGTAGTTTAAAGTGTTTGTTGAAATGACTAAATAAACATGGATTTATGATTGATGCTTGCCAAATGTATTGAATGTAAGAACATGGTTGATGTGTATGCGACAACTCCTTGCTATAAGCATTTGTCCTATTCTATGTTGAAATCAACATACGTCATGTATGTTGGAGTGGTGTAGTTTAAGTGTTTGCTAAAATGCCTGTGTGAGAAATTGTGTGACGAACTAAGTTTAATAGGGTGTTGAGATAGGATTCTCAGCTACCTTAGAGATGTATATGATTTCCTCCATGCTGCTTGTTTAATTTAACCGCTTACTTATGAAATATAGGTGTTTGTATTTCCTGTTTTTATTGTGCTTTATTACATGTTTCATGACATGCTTGTCAACACGCTTGAATTACTTTGTTTATTCTGTTTTACTCTATATGCTTCTGGTCATGGATTGATTGTGTTTGGGGCTATGATTATAGTCCAGACAATTGGTAAAGGGATTGAATTCGTGGCTGAGATTCATTTGCCACGTGAGATGTGTTCGACGAACCCGAGTCGTACTTCGGTTGACGATAGTGGTTGGCCACACGAAGTGCTTATGCGCTTCATATTGTTCAACTTGTTGTGCGCTCGAGCTAGCCAAGCTTGTCAAGTAACCCGATCTGTCTAATGTATGTTCACCATGTTTGGACGCTACTGCTTGAACCTAGGGTACCAAACTTACCAGTGAAATCCTGTTAACTATGGTACCTCGATCCACTAAGACTCATGAGTCGGGCATGGTGGTTTGGGACATCGTGGTCGAGCTGTCGGCCTACGCTGGGGCCACGTGCCTCCCCGTAGTGATCATTGAGCAACCAGACTCGTGAGCCGAATACGGTGGTATGAGACACTGTATTCGAGCCGTCGACACCTACGACGAGAGCCGAATACGGTGAGACCTGTATTCGTGCTGACGGGCGACGAGCCCTTCGTAGTGTCTTCGAGTATACTCTAAAATCTGTGATTGGCGATGAGCCCTTCGCAACAACGAGAGCATGAGTTGAGCCGAGTATGGTGAGACCTGTATTCGAGCTGACGGTCAGCAATTGAGCCGAATACGGTGAGATCTGTATCCGTACTGACGGGTAATGAGCCATTTGTGATGCCTTCGCGATGCCTCTCAAACAATAATATCGTATGAGACTAACTAGGAGTGACGACCCTAGACAGGATCCTTGTTTGAGAATGATACAAGGGAGGTACCTTAGTTTCCCAATCATGCTGTTTGAAATGGACATGCTCATCATCGCATTGCATGTGCCTGGAAGATGTGGAGCGCTGAGGAATGCAAGCATGTCGCGAACGTAAGATGGTGTCGCATGAGGGAGTGTGTGGTGAGGGCATACATCATGATTGCATTCATACTTGCATTAATAAGAGTAGTTAGGAGTGTTTGATTGTACTGCTTTATCATTACTGCTTGACTGTTTTGATAACATGTTAACCTATGCTTTATTGTTCCACTGAGTTAATCACTCACTCCCACGTTACGGGACGGTGTTCCGAACACCCACCAGACTTTGTCTGATTGCAGATGGCGACGCTACTCCTAAGGCGGAGCCGGACCTTTATGATGACAATGATGCTTGTTTGTATATGCTGTATGCTGGAGGCTCCATATGAGTCGTGTCTTGATCAACGGGGTACAGGGATGTTGTTTAGATGACTTTACACTTTTCATATAAATTGGACTTGTATTTGTAATTAATTAACCTGGTAACATTATCATACTCTGGAGACTCAACATAGTTTATATATGTTATATATCTACCACAGTCTTCCGCTTGCAATTTAACTGTCTCTGGAGTATGATATACTGTTTTGGCTTAATCCCACTCATGTTCACTACACTAATACAGACAACATTCAATCATCATTCATTTTGTTGCATAAGTGATGCGTTGGAACTCAGGAGTTGAGTTTATGCTCGACCCCCGATTTTCAGGGCGTTACAACGAGTTTATGCTCGACCGGTCGTATCCACCTTCTTAGATCTTCAAGGTTAGTGCGTTATTTCAGTTTTTCTTGTGGATTCAAGTGTATATCACTTCATTTTCTTACTTGGAGTGATTTATTTCTTGTTTCCTTGAAGTTTTTAGTGTTTTCTTCTTCAAAATCTGATTTTGAGAAAACCCACTCTACATCTTTTGTAACCTCTTGATTTCTTGTATTCCAAGTTGCAAATGGATGCTAGAGGCAAAAAGAAAAGTTCTCGTGGTCCTTCAACATCCAGATTGACACCTTTAACAAGGCTCCACATTCGGTCACCTGAAGATGATCCCTCCTATGTGCGGGATTTAAGGTTGCGCAATATTATTGTTGAGCGACCTGTGCATGTTGAACATATTGCTCCTTTTGAACTCCTTCCTCTTCTCCAATTTGTAGGATGGGCTAACATTCTACATTGGGGTGGGCCGGCATACCGGTCTATTGCTCAAGCCATGTTTGCATGTATTTCTAATTTTTTGACTGAGAATTCAACGTTTATAATAGCAACTAGAGAAGGTCCATTTGAAATAGACCGTCATCTTATCTCTGCTGTAATGGACATACCTGTTAATGACGAGGGTATTCCCATTCACACTCTAGTTGACAAACCATCAGAATCAGAAAAAAGTATGCTTACTAGAGCATTATGCAACATAGATGCGCAATGGAGTCAAAATGGTAATGCGCTTGCTTCAAAGTACTTGTTACCCATATAGGGTTCTTCATATGATATTTATTTCAAATCTTTATCCTCGTTCTGGTAACAAAACCAAACTCACCTCTTTCATGGTTCAAATTTTACATTCCATAATCTCTGGTATAAAAGCATGCCTTCCTTCCTTAATCAGTCATTCCATTATATAATTCCGTCTCCATCTTGGACACAGTGATATCCCTTTTGTATATCTTATGACTGTGTTAGCCACTCATATGTTAGTAGCTATGCCTGTTGGAGAGGCTCCCATTCAACACCTTATTTTCAACAACTCCAATATCAACAAGATGCATTTACGGTTGGTTGATGGCCAAGCGAATGTGGGTGATGGTGGAGCTGAAGTGGTGAATGAAGAAGAAGGTGGCGATTTACCTCCAGATGATATAAATATGGATGATATCTTTAATGAGATCGAATCAGATTCTGAGGTTGACCCTGCTGAGAGGTTACATACTCTTGAGGAACAGGTGGCTCAGATTTGTGTAACCCAAGATTCTCAATTTGCTTATATGCGCAAATATATGAGGCACATTAACAAGGGTTTACACCAAATTGATCCATCTATTCCTGCTCCTTCTTCAAGATCTGATTAAGTGTTTTCTCATATGGCCTGTAATAACTCTTATGATATTTTGCTTTCTTTCAGTTTATGGGACTGACTTTGGATGAACTTGGTTCATGTTGGTTACTTATATGTGAACATTATTTGCTTATATCTTTCATATCTTGACTAGTTTGCTCCATTTTTTCCTCTTCCATATCTTAGTTGCTACATTTATCATATTGTGACAAAAAGGGGGAGAATATTATGTTATGTTATGTTATGTTATGTTTGCTTAAGGATAAGGATATGGATTGTGGGTAGTAGCATTTTTTTTTTTTTTTTTTTTTGTGTTCTACTCAGGGGGAGTAAGTAAGAAGTGTGTTTTGACTATTTCATGATGATATGTTCTGGTTATTGTAACTGGTGCGTTATACTCTCTTGTGTATATATGGTGCATGATTCTTTGTTGAGCATGTAATGCTTCTCTTATGGTGTGTTTTGTCACAAATTTGACAAAGGGGGAGATTGTAAGTGCTATGGTTTCTTGCTCCTTTAATTGTCAAATTTTGTAGTGCCAAAACCACAATCTGTGTCTTGTGTAGCACATTGATATATATTGTTCAAGACAATGCATCACATGGACAAGGACAATGCTTTAAGTTAAGAACAAAGATCTTCTTCAAGAAATGTAAGATCAAGTACATTGTTCACTCCTTTAAACTTCAAAGTTCAATGTTTTAAAGTGACATCGAAAGACAAGTCAACTGTTCATACTCAAGACTCAAAGTGAAGTACAACTCAAGTACTACAAATTCAAGCTTCAAAAGATCTCAAGTTCAAGCTTCATCATGTGTCAAGATCTCAAGCTTCATGAACTTCAAAGATCATCTATCATCTGAAGAAAAGAAGGTTCAATGTTCATACTTCTTGTTTAAGGTATGAAAGACCTTAGATTGACCTTAGGGTAGGTCATTTTGTATACATAATTCAAATTGAATTACTTTATAAGTGTTTGGACTGTTCTTCGACTAGTCCTGGACCCTATTCGACTAGTCCTAACACTGACTTGACCAGTCCAAGAAATTCCAAGACCAGTCCTAAGTTTGTTGCAAAATTTTAGAATTTTTTGTTAAACCACGACCAGTCCTAGATACTACTCGACCGGTCGTGTGAACAGTACACGACTCATTCACGACCAGTCCTGCAGCTACGACTCAAACTCTAGCGACTAAATCTGGCTCCTCATGACCAGTCATGGATAGGTCACGACCAGTCGTGGAGGCCTCACGACCGGTCGTGAAGGTCCTACGACCAGTCATGGAACGACTTTATCCGATCGCATTCAAAATTTCAAAAATTCGTTGGTCCTACGACCAGTCGTAGTGTCCACATGACCAGTCATGAACGTGATTTATTCAGCTATAAATAGACGACGAATTTCAGAGTTTTTCATTCAATTCAAGATAAATCAATACGATACTCTGAGAGATAAGTTAGTCATTATTTTAAGCTATATTGTGCATATTTAATATTCTCTTTTATTAGCTTTGTTGTATTTGATTTTGTATTCTATATTCCATTCATATTTGAAAAAGGGATTGAGATTTACCCTATTCTTGTAATCAAAATCAAATAGAGCTAGCCCAACTTGATTTAATTTAAAATCTATTTAGAACTTAGAACTATTTCATAAGTGAGTTTGGACATTGAACTTCTACGTTGAAATTCTACTCCGACTTGGTTCTTCCAGGCTACATCAAAGAGAAGATCCAGGTATTTTACAGTTTTTGTAAATTCCTTTATTTTGGTTTTCATTGAGATTGAGCTAGAAAAATCTCATTGTTTTGGTTTATCTGAGGTGATCCAGAAAACTCAGAGTGTGGGGTTTTTGAATTGTGTAAGCCCACTTAAAAGACACAATTGTGAGGGTTTTAGGTGAATCTGGAAAAACCTATTTTCATAATGAACTCTAATATCCACTATGTGAGGATATTAGGAGTGGAGTAGTTGTGTGGCTGTTGTTTAACAGTTAGTGTACACACAAGCGAACCACTATAATTCTTTGTGTTTTGTGATTTGAATGTTTGTTTATTTTCTATATCTTTTATCATTCAAGATTGTGGGAAGTATTTGTGGATGTGAATGTTGTAATCTTTACATTTCAGCATTGTGAGGAATGTTGTAATAGCTTAGATTTCCTTTCTTGCTATTTCCTTTTTATTCCTCTTCAGTTTGAGTTTTTGATACACAAATCGTTCTAGTAAGGTTGTCCTGCCATAAACCCTTGCTTTTTATGGTGTAAGGTTGTCCTTAGAATAACATTTGTATCAACCTCTCAATACTAGAATTTTGAGGTTGTTACTTCCTTTATTAATTTACAATTCATTTGGCTATCTTATTGTTTAATTCCACTCTTTTTTAAAAAAAATAAAAATTGGCATAGTCCTATTCCCCCCCCCCCCCCCTAGGATATATAGCTCGGCCTTTTCACATAGGAGTCCAAGGAGCTAAAGAAGGAGGCCAAACATGGGTGATCCATCATTGATTTTGATTTTTAAGGGCCCACTTGTTGTGGGACCCACTTGATGTATGCATTGTATAAGGGAGGGCCCATTAGTGGCGAGGTCCCTCCCCTTCACGTTCCTCTCTCTCTCTCTCTCTCTCTCTCTCTCTCTCTCTCTCTCTCTTCCCCTTATGATGGAGTAGGCCCCACCAATGTGTCATATTTACTCCGTCCATCAGACGATATGGCCCACCACATTTTAGGAGAGATCCACACCATCCACTGATTGGACGGTGGGAAGTCCCACAGCTGGACTAGGTTCCGTAATATTATATATTATATATGTTATATATAATATAATATATTATATTACATAATATTAGGGTGGGCCACTTCCACGTGGGACCCACCTTTAACATGTGTATACAGCACCATCCAGATGGGTCTGGACGGTGGGTCTGGGCAGCCTCCTGCCATGATATATGTAATATACATAATATATAATATATATAATATATTAAAATAGATGTTATGTGGGCCACTCCCACGTGGGACCCACCTTTGTTGATTTCATCTCAGCAGCACCATCCAGATTCATCTAGATGATGCCATGCAGGCCCCCTTGAATTGTGGTGTAATCCACACTGTCCACACCACATGACGGTGGGACCCCACACGTATGCTGCTGCATGTGCAGCAGCAGCATCATGCCCCACGGTGATGTATTTATAGTATCCACGCCTTCTATCTGCTCCCCTGCGTGGGGCCCGCTGATGTATGCATTATATCTAAACCGTCCATTCATATGGCGAGCTTGTTTTAAGGCTTGAGACTAAAAATAAGACAAATCCAGTTATCAGGTGGACCACACCACAACAATAGTGGGTTTGAACGTCTACCATTGAAACCCCTTTGGGGATTACAGAAGTTTTGAATCAATATAATATGTTTTTCCTCATTGTTCAGGTCTTTGTGACCTTATGAACAAACTGGATGGGGAATAATACTATGGTGGGGCCCACTGGGATTTTAATAGTGGGAACCCTTATCACTACTGTTAGATGTGGTATGGTCCAGTTGATCTTTTGATATGATTCATTTTTATATAATACTCTTTATTTTCTCTAAAAATAGATGAATTGTATTGTGAACGACCCATATGATTCGGCCCATTTGATATGGCCCATATGATTCGGCCCATTTGATCCGGCCCATTCGACTTGGCCCATTTGATTCGGCCCCTTTGATTCGACTCATTGAATTCGACCCATTTGATATGGCCCGATGTGATATATATATTGGCCCATGAGTGAGGCCCAATGTGATGCGTATTTGCCCCATAAGCGAGGCCCATGATGATGTACATTAGGCCCTTGTATGATGCCGTGGGCCCATTATACGATTGGCCCTATGAGCGCCACTCCTTGGGAGCAATGGTTAAAGGTCCACATTGATAGGTAATGATGGTTAAACGTCCACATTGTGACCTTCCCTTAAGCCTGGTTAGGCCCATTCTCGTCATTCTCTAGTGGGTTACCTCAAACGATTGGGCCCCATTGATATTGCTTGGTTCATCATTGGCTATCCATCCATGGATCCCACCTTATGTTGAGGCCGATTCCGATTATCGATTGTCGAGGCCGATTGTTGAGGCCGATTCCGATTGTCGAGGCCGATTGTTGAGGCCGATTCTGATTGTCGAGGCCGATTCCTATTGTCGAGGCCGATTCTGATTATTGAGGCCGTTTCTGATTGTCGAGGCCGATTCTGATTATTGAGGCCAATTCCGATTGTCGAGGCCGATTGTTGAGGCCAATTTCGATTATCGAAGATGATTCCGATTATTGATTGTCGAGGCTGATTTTGATTATCGAGGTTGATTCCGAGTGTCGAGGCTGATTTCGATTATCGAGGCCGATTCCGATTGTCGAGGCCGATTTCGATTATCGAGGCCGGTTCTGATTATCGAGGCCAATTCTGATTGTCGAGACCGATTCCGATTATCGAGGCCGATTTCGATTATCGAGGCCGATTCCGATTATCGAAGCCGATTCCGATTGTCGAGGCCTAATGTGATGTATATACGGCTCGTATTTGAGGCCCATTGTGATTTGTATTTAGCCCATGTTTAAGGCCCAATGTGATGTATATGAGGCCTATGTGATGAGGCCCATTGTCGTGCATTTGAGGGCCAGGCGATGGAGCCCATTGTGATGTATATTAGGACCATGTGAGAGGCCCATCGTGATGTGTATTAAGCTCTTAAGTGAGGCCCATGGTGTTGTATATTAGGCCCTTGTGTGAAGCCATGGGTCCACTATATGTTAGGCTCTATGTGGGCCATTTCTTGGGAGCAATGTTGGTTAAATGTCCACATTGTCGAGGTTGATTATCGGTGCTGATTATTGATATCGATTATGAGTATGTGACAACATAGCATTATGATACATACCCATACGCATCATTTGCATGTTTGTTATGAGATGTGGTTGACCATTGCATATGTCATTGGGCATGTTGTTATGACTCCCTGATAGGCAGAGATTGTCTCATATGAGCACACGGTATGCGTAGGATTGATGCATGACTGGATTGTATGACTCATGCATTGTGTGTTGTGATTATTATACGCCCTAGCGACATCAGGGCCGTAGCCTCCACAGGCATATCGTGAATGGCCAAATGGACACTGAAAATCTGTTACTAGCATCGGACTGCCATATTTGGCCCTGGGTGAAAATCCTTAAACCCTTTTGGTACTAAAGGACGCCCCAACGTCGAGACCGAGTGGATATATATATGAGCGCGTGAAGGCCATATACCAGTAGGCCGCATCTCCCACTGTGTCATGGTCGGTTGGGAGGGGGTGTGACCTTACCCGCCTGAGGGAGTAGGCATAGCTAGGCTGAGTCTGACGAGCTCCTAAATGGGTCCGTTATCGACGAGCCTGGTAGGCATCGGTATACTGCTGGCAGGCAGGTAGTGAGATCTTTTCCACTCGCTGGGTTCCGCGGCCTGCGGGGGCGGTAGCCAGTTTGGAGTGTACTAGACTCCGGTGATAATCCCAGAGATGTACGGTATGATATATGGACTTATCGAGCAGGAGTTGTATATCATTCATTCACTATCCACTAGGGCTGGTGGTGCACAACTATTTGTTATGTGTACCTTCACAATGGCCAGGATTTCGGTTCGGGCGCGTGACTAACCTGAGATCAGGAGTTTACCACATTGAGTCTGACTATCCAAATTTAGGTATGAGACTGGTTTGAATAGAAGTCCCTTGTGGTGGACCCCATAGCCCGCGATACTACGTACTATCATCCCGATGTCACACTCCAGCTTGATCATTTCATTTGCATCGCATATTGCATTATATCCGCGGCATATGACATTTTGGGTTGCTACGTTTTTGCACTTATATGGCCTAGTCGGGCTTAGCAGGATTTTCATATTGCATTGCATCATCGGTATCCGCAGTATATGATATTTGGCTCTCTATGACTTATTATTTGCATAGCTGATGTGTATTGCGTACTCTGATATTGGATAATTTATAGACTTGCAGTGTTTTCTCTTACTTTGATATCATTTGATTCATGATCTTGCCAGTAATTCCATTATTGTATGATTTTGGCATTGTATTAAATACTTAGCACTTACCTTACGCACACACTTACACCACCCTCTAAGCTCTCTATAAGCTTATGCACGATAAATGCGTGCAGGTGGCATTAAGTTGCAGCAGCATTGAGCTTGGAGCGTGCATCGGTCTTCTGGAGCTTTGATTTTGTCATATGTATTTTCCTTTCAGCATTATATTCAAATGTTTATATTAGTGGATATATGATTATGATGTTTCCTTTGTGATTTGGGTAAACTTGTGGTTATGCTTCTTATGAGACAAATGTACGTTGAAAAAAAAAATCATCCTTATAGGATCCTAGGATCGGAATCTGGCGTATAGGCGCTGGAAGCTGAGAATGGGGTACTACGGAGGCTGTCGGCAACAGATTCGGCGATCGAAAATTTTGTGAGCCCAATTTTTGGATTTGGGGCGTGACATTAGATCACCCTGGATTGACCCCATATCAATCTAATGGCCTTATTAAATCAAATGACCCATCGAAAAATTGTCGATGTAACACTCCATTCCTTCGAGTGTCCTTCTAAGTGCAAGTAAGACCCATAACTCGAACCTACCTAAATTGTACACCTCCAGTACCTTTCACAAGTCATCCATCATTTTCGGTAAGACCCAAACCGAGCTCGTAAGTGCGCACCTGAGTGATTGGAACCCCGAGACCCCTATCATATCAACCACCCTATCCCATGGTCGTGAAGGTACCACTCGCATATCCGTGCAGCGATCTGTTGGCGAGATATACCGTGAAGAATCTAACGCTATTTATGTGTTCATGTAGCTGCACATTCCACATCCACACATCAAGGCCATGCATACCCTACACTCATGCACCATACCCCACATGTGTAAGAGAATCTCTACCCATACCCATTTACATCATCCTCCCATGCCCCCAATCTCTCATGTGTAAAAATCAAAGCTACACCTCTCCTCCCCATGTGCATGATATCATCTAGCCATACCTCACATGTCCCTTTTAATTATGTATTAAGGCCCATAAATATCTCAATTAAGGCCCTAATCACTAATGCATTGAGGAGGGAGTGCCACATCACCCTTCTAGACTTTTCTCCCCTTTGATCATCTCATTTTGTATATATAGTCAGCCATGTAGCCAATTTTAGGCATATAAGTACCCAATTTCATGCTAATTTCCTTCCCTAGCTAGAGAGAGAGAGAGAGTAGTGGGCCACCATCAATCCCAACCATCATCTCAACCATTCATCTAGTTGAGTACACCCCCTCCACTCTTAATTTTTGTTTTCTTTCTTGATGACATGTGATTAATGATGATTATGATATGATGATTGTGATGAAGATGTGGGACCCATTGACTGTGGGCCCACCATAGTATTTGGATGCCATCCATACCCTTCATGGGATTACACACACTTGAATGAATAGGATATACAAAAATGAGTTTGATCTATGCATTGTGTGGGACCCACTGACCGTGAGCCCCACCATGATGTCTGTCAACCGTCTAACCTATTGATAAGGTCACGCAAACCTGGTGTTGTACCCTATTTCTGGCTATTATGAGAAAGGCAATAGGACGGCAACATGTGACATTGCATGCAGAGTAGGAAGTGGATAAAAAGATCTTTAAAGATTTAAAGCATTTTTTTGAGATTACAACTCGCGTAAATCTAGTTTTATACGTCAGTGGATGGTCGATAGAGTGTTGTAGTTGATATACAAGAAACAACTCGATCTGTTTAAAATAAAAAAGGCTACCGAGGGCAACAAAGTCTTCGCTGACAGAAGTGTGTTGAGACTCAAATATTGCATATTTAACCCTTCAATTACATTAGTTTTCCTGGCATTTAATTAATAATTTGATTTAATTATATACATTTTGGTCATGAGAGGTGATTCGGAAGCTTATGATAAATATGCCCTTAAAAGGATAGATTTAGAGCTCAAAAGAAGATAATGAAGAATTAGAGATTTGGAAGTCATCAATGAAGAATTCATATGCTAAAGATTCAAGGAAATCAAGTGATGAATGAAGAGAATCAAAGATTTGAAGTAAAGAAAAAGAAGCCTGAAAATTGGCCTGAAAAAACATATTCTGGAATTCTGAGTCTAAAACATAAAAGTCCCGAAACAGACTTCGGTCCGACCGAAATTCAATTTTGCTCCAACCGAAATTGGGCAAAACAGTCCATCGAGAAGCAGAATTTTCAACCTTAATTCGGTCCGACTTAAGTCAACTTCGGTCCGACCGAAATCGCACAGAATTGTCCAGCGAGAAAATGAGATTTTCAGCCTTAATTCGGTTCGACCGAAGCATAACTTTTTGCATAAATTTGAGGCGGTTTCAAAGTTGGTGCGAAAGTTGGAGTTCCACAACTATAATAGGAATTCCTATGACATTCCAAAGTATCTTATAGGGTTTGGAAAGGGAGAGAAGGACACCGACAACGTTCTTCTACTTTGATTTCTTCATGGTTCTAGTAGATCTTTCTAGTTTTTCTTTTGTTTTTCTTCTAGAATGTTAGTCTTCTCAGGCTAATCTCTTAGCTAAGGCTAAAGGATGAAATATATAGTTTATTTTGATGTTTATCTTATTTTGATTCAAGTTTATGTTGAACTTCATTAATTTCTAGTTTGATTTAAGGAATATTTTCAGTTTTCTATGGTTTATTGTGACTCCAATTATAGTAGATGTTGTGAGAACTTTGAATATCTTCTTACTTATTTTAGATTATGTGATGTGTATAAGTCGTTGTTCACCATCGTTTCCTGGGCATGGTGGATGATTGAATTCCATGCCATCATTGTAATTAGATAGATATTTGGGAACTAATTTAATGAAAGTTCATATTTTGTTTTAACCGCTCCATCATCCGATTGGATAGGATAGGACTTCGATTCCAATCGAGTTATCATTGAATCAAGTAGATTGAATATTGAGATTGTTATAGGTGGATTCCTAGATCCTTAGTCTTTTATCTTTATTATTTCAAAACTTTTTTCTAAATCGCTGGATTAAAAACTCAGACAACCAAATTAAATTTAGATTAGTTCTAAACCATGCTCCCCATTCCCTGTGAATTTGACCTCGGTCTCATGGAGTTTACTATATCGCGACCCTGCACTTAGGGTTGTGAACAAAGTGGAGCCGCCATAAAGAGAAACATACTAAAAGAATGATATAAAGAAAGAAGAATCTAGAAAGACTTTTGGACTACTATAACCGTTCTAATAATGGAAGAAGCATATGGAAGAACAAGATGCACAACAGAAATCTATAAATAGTAGAGGAATGTGACAGAAAAAACCCCTAACCAATCCAACACAAGAAACAATCAATTAAATCTATCGATTTATCTATCTCAGCTTACGCTAGCGTAGCGATAATTCTTAACCATAATCTTTAGTTGTAATCTAAGTCTATGCTCATAACTAGATTTGTTCTCTATATAATATCAAACAGTTCTTTTAAAAGACATTCTTGCAGTTGCTCTTAATGATTGATTGTGAGTTTTTCCTTTTGTTTGATTTGCATTGGTATTCTGAAAGTCATTTCTTGTGGAAGGCACAAAGTAACCCATCTTTGGAGAAAAAACACCACCCTCCAATTATCGCAACATCGTTATAAACTTCTGCAAGTGGTTGAGTACGTAATATACTAGCAATTCGAGGGGTAATTTTTATTATTATTTCTGATTATTTAATTATAACCGATCATCAAGTGGGTCATCTTAACCATTTAAACCAATATATGTGACAATTTGTCTGTTGGATCACCAATTCAAACCTTGAATCATTAATTCGAACTATCTAAATTGAATAATAACTGATTAATTTTTAAATCTACCGTTAAAACTATCATCTGATAGATGTAGCATCAAGATCTTGATAATTTTCCATTGGACCACTTGATCTTTCTATAGACAATCGTTTAATATGTTTCTAGATACAGTATCAACAACGCCATATAAAAATCTTGACTTGAACAAAGATAAAAGCTTAGATCTAAGGTCAGGAATCCTTGAACCGTCAATTTTATCATGTTTTGTGGACCCTTGCAGAGTATACTGGCTTTTTATTTCATGACCTTAATAGATTTTTAAGACCATGATTTTAAATTATTTTAGCATATGTAAAGTCATAAAAATTATCCATATTTATTATAACCATACATTTGAGCATGGCCCATAGTATTATACACTTATTTTTTTTACCTTGAAATTATTTTTCCCATGACCTTTATAATAAAAAATTCCTTTTGATATAATGGTTGGATATAATGTAACATCCCGGATTTTTGCCAACCTGGGATTAGACGTCCTTAGGCAATGGGTCGATCTTAACACCTTATTAACTTGTCAGAACTGAATCCCACAGTCTAAAATCGCTCCTTAACCCATTTCCTTTACAAATCCCACCTTTCACCACCTTGTTCTTTTAATTTTTCTAAGTACTTTCACCCTAGACGCTATCTTAAACTAGCTAAGTAGTATAACTTGGATCACTTTATATACAAACTACAAAGGCCCAGGTACCACCTCAGACAGAAATTACTCAGGACTAAATCCTTTAGAAATTAGGCGAGGATTAGCCAATGTGAAACTAGAGTACCTGTGAAATTAGCACCAATCACTTTAAATACGATCTGCAAGACCTAAAACTTGTAGAATCATTGACGCTAGGTTACCCTAAAATCGAGGATCAATCTCATTACCCGGCTGCTCTCGGGAACATCTCGAAACTCCATATCAGATCTGGACCACACGTCGGAAGTCTGATTAACACGAAGTTAAGGAATTAGGACCGTCTTGCTGGGCTTGACAACCATCTCGGAAATCAAATACAGATAATGTCCCAGTGTAATTCGCTTGAGTCCAGAGCGAGGAGTGTGAAAACACTAGATTTTCTTTACAAATAAATATCTCAAATAGTAATCTGGCACCTCTCGCTTGCGGATCAGTTTTAAGCAACCAGACCGTCTGAATCAGACCAAATTACACCCTCGGATCAGGAGAAATTTCATACACATATCCATGTACTCGGAATCTCCGATCGAGATCCGCTGACCGTTGAACTGAAACTGGTCTGCCACGCGTGATCTGGAATCCCGACTGAAATGAAAACTTAACTAAACATAGATCCGGTGTCGGTGAGCTTAAGTCCGACCTTTGGCTTAAGGAGGCCCGCCTGAAGTCCTCTGTTGAGCTGAAACTGACCCGCTTTGGTCATAACCTAAGTATACTTTGACCTGGAGTCTATTTCGGTGAGTTTTTAGGCTATATAAGGACCTTAAACTCTCTCTCATTGCAGCCATATGAATTTGAGAGAAATCCTAGAGAGAGAAGAGAGAAAAGAGAGAGAAAGTGAGAGAGAAGTGGGAGAATCTCCCTGCCACTCTTCCCTACTGCTATCCATGCTCAACTGCACCATTCTTATTGCTTTCCCGGCTATTCCGGCATCATTTCTAGGTAAGAAACTCTAACCCTAATCTGATTTGGGATTTTGATAGTTGTAGGTTATGAAATAGCTAACCTATTTCATTCCATAGGTTGCCAAACTGCCGTATACGAAAGCCTAGCGAATCTACCGACTCCGTTACGATTCTACAACAAAAGGTGCGGACTTTAGGTGTATAGGTTATGGTTTTCAATGCTTTCAATGTCAGATAATGATAGATTCATGATCTGCATGCAATTGCACATGTACAAAATGCTGTCTGTTTTCTGTTTCGATTAAAGATGAAGAATATGGAATTTTACATACTCTAGGTATTTGTAGAAAGTACCGTATACGTAAAAATTTTGGAAATGTGTTTGCCATGATTATTTGCTGTATGAATATATTATATATGGATAAAATACTTGTTTGGCGAAAGGGCTCGCCCTAATACATGTTTTGCTAATATACACTATGTATGTTGAAATAGTGTATTCTAAGTGTTTGTAAAAATGACTGAATGAGTATAGAATTCTCATTCGTGCTCGCCATGACTAATTGTCATGGATATATGATTGTTGTATTGGCGATACCCCTTTGATGAAAGGATTTGCCCTGAATCACGCCACGGCCAATATACACTACTTATATTAAAATGTGTGGCCCAAGTGTTTGTGGAAATGACTGAATGAATATGGAACTTGGATTCCTGCTTGCCATGACTATCCGTCGTGGGTGTACGCGTGTTATGATTGGGGCAACTCCCTAGTGAAAGGATTTGGCCTAATGTCTATGTGATCAACATATGTCATGTATGTTGATGTATGTATTTTAAAGTGTTTGTTGAAATGTCTAAATGAGTAGTAGTTAGTAAATTGTAATGTTTAAGGGTGTTGAGATATGATTCTCAACTTCTTTAACTATGTGTATGATTTCTTTAGATATCTGTGTGATTAGGAATTGGATATGTACAAACTCATGCTTATGTTGTACTTCATAACATGCTCAATTGATTGTATGATTTTATCTATGTAATGCATTTGTTTAAACTCATGTTTACGTTGTATGATCCGTCATGGGTGATGGGGGAGTGGAGCAACGAGTGCGTGCAACAGCCCTGACAGCCCTAAACGGATAATATCAGTATTTGATTGTATGATTTGAATTTTGATCTATTACTACTTTAAATATCTGAAATTGAATGTGATTGGGGCTATTGTATAGTCCAGGCAGTCGGTAACGGGATCGAATTCGTGGCTGAGTTTCATTTGCCACGTGAGATGTGTTTGACGAACCCGAGTCGTACTTCGGTTGGCGATAGTGGTTGGCCACACGAAGTGCTTATGCACTTCATATCGTTCAACTTGTTGTGCGCTCGAGCTAGCCGAGCTCGTCAAGTAACCCGATCTGTCTTATGTATGTTCACCATGTTTGGACACCTCTGCTTGAACCTAGGGTACCAAACTTACCAGTGAAATCCCTTTTAACCATGGTACCTCAATCCGCTAAGACTCATGAGCCGGGCATGGTGGTATGGGACACCGTGGTCGAGCTGTCGGCCTACGCTGGGGCCACGTGCTTCCCCGTAGTGACCAATGAGCAACCAGACTCGTGAGCCGATTATGGTGGTATGGGACACTATATTCGAGCTGTCGGCCTACACTGCTTGATGGGTGATGGGGGAGTGGTGCAACAATTCTGTGTAACAGCCCTAGCAGCTCTGACCATACCGATTGTAGTGACCTCGAGCATACTCTAAATCTGCGGTGAGGCGATGAGCCTTCCCGTAGTAACAGAGTATAAACTAGGCCTGTATTGATAAGGTGATGGGGGAGTGGTGTAACCATTGTGCATAACAGCCCTGACAGCCTTTGCAGCGACCTAGAAACACACCATCGTATGAGATTAACTAGGACTGATGACCCTAGAATGGATCATGTTTGGGAATGATACAAGGGAGGTACCTTAGTTTCCTAATACTGCTGTTTGAAATGGATTAATAACAACTCGGTAATCATGCTCATCATCGCATTGCATGTGCCTAGAAGATGTGGAGCACTGAGGGATGAAAGCATGCCGCGAACGTAAGATGGTGTCGCACGAGGGTGTGTGTGGTGAGGGCATACATCATGACTGCATTCCATACTTGCATTAATAAGAGTATTTAGAATTGTTTCATTTTACTGCTTTATCATTACTGCTTGACCGTATTGATAACATGTTAACTTATGCTTTATTGTTCCACTGAGTTCGCTACTCACTCCCACGTTACGGGACGGTGTTCCAAACACACACCAGATTTTGTCTGATTGCAGATGGCGACGCTACTCTTGAGGTGGAGCCGGACCTTTATGATGATAATGATGTCTGTTCGTATATGCTATGCTGACGGCTTCACGTGAGCCGTGTCTTGATCGACGAGATTACAAGGATGTTAACTAGATGACACTACACATTTGGTATAATTTGAACTGTACTTGTAATTCATTAACCTGGTAACCTTATCACACTCTGGAGACTCACCACAGTTTTTATATTTTATATATCTATCACAGTCTTCCGCTTGCAATTTACCTGTCTCTGGAGTATGATATGTTGTTTTGGCTTAATCTCACTCATGTTCACTACTCTAATACAGACAACATTCAAACATCATTCATTTTGTTGCATATGTGATGCGTTGGAACTCGGGAGTTGAGTTTATGCTTGACCCCCGATTTTCAGGGCGTTACATATAAAAACTTTTGGTATGGCCCACATGATCGTGGCATGTACACACTCGATTAATACACCTTACTTCACATGAACGCATGTGTACAATAATTGGTGCACCACCTCTTCTACTTAATCATGGTCATTTAATCAAAAAATTATTTTTAGAATAAGGCATAAGGTATAAACAATTTAATCATGCACTTAGACCAAAGAGACTGTACTTGTGGGATCCACATCTCCATGGCACGTATGCACATATCGTTTGTACCCTCCTCCAGAGAGAGAGACGGAGAGTATAACATCCTGAAATTCTCGCGGCCTGAGTACATACTCGTACCCAAGAATTTCATATGTTAATAATGTATAAATTAGATGCTTTAAAATCGTACTTTTTTTAAAAGATCACATCTAGTTACATTTATGAAGGTAGCCATTCACGAGAATTAAATCGACTGTATTTATTACTTCATTAGAGTAAAAGAATTCAACAAATCATCAAATGTCGTCTCAATGGGTGCTTATTACATTTGAACATCACCTCCATCATCTGCACAGTTGAAGAGGATCAATGCCCTACTCATAGTGATGGTTATCCTTTAAAATTAACAATAATTCAAGAGATTCATAAAGTAATGTAAGGGTTCTGATACGCCACGTACTCTACCACTACGAGAAGTATCAGTATGCGCAACCAATATATATATATATATATATATATATATATATATATATATATATATATATATATATGAATACATGCCTAGCAAAGTGTGTGCGACTCATCATACGTAGTGATCATCACAATGTGAAATATAATTTATAGAAAACCCGACTAACCCCGCATTCTCACACTACGGAGATTCGCCGACATGTCCAACGCTACCGTTGATTTATGTGAACGCCTCGAGGCGGCACAACATATGAGTCAGATGAATTACGTGACACAATTTATTCATGGAGTGACTATTTGTGACATCCAATCCTGAAAGTGATATAACACGCATTGCGAATTACTTATATCGATTTGTGCACCACTACCCAAACCCATGAAATTACGCGTCGACCAAGAAGGTCTTTACCCAGAGCGCATTATGTCCATGATAAAATATTTAAATCACTAGTTCTAAAACCTCTAACACATCACTTGCACCAAAGGGAAAGTAAATTGAATCATTGGAGTTTTGGAATTCCAAGACACATGCCCAAGCCATAAAGGGAGGTAGCACAAGGCTAACCAAATAAAAGAGAAGAGTAGCAATAAGCTAACTCAACAAAAGGGAAGAGTACCAAATAGGCTAAATCAACCAAATAGAGGGAGAGGAGCAAAAAGCCAACTTAATAGAATGGAAGCATGCGTCGCTCTCAAAATTGGCAAAGGCAAGACTTGTATCCTTCGCCTCACATAAATTCATAAAGATCACGCATAATTAAACTCATATCTTAACCATAATTCCCAAATGATAAATAATTGATGATCGTAAATCAAACAATTGCAGGGAGGATTCACATTAATATGGAAAAATATAAAAGGACAAGATAGATCATATCAACTCAAATTAATGTAAGATTAAAGGAATCCCTTACCTCTTAAATCGAATCCTCCCTGTAATTATTTTATTTACCATATTAATGGTTTGAACAGTTAGGATTAAGTTATATTTGAGTCTATGATCTTTGTTTAGGATTTACACTAAGTAGGTGGTTTAAATATAATTTTTTTTTAAAAAAAAAAACTTTAAATATGATGTTGTGTAGATAGGTGACTCACCTCATTTAGCACCAATTTTTATCTCGACAAAATTTGAAGTTCAATACGTTTTTCATCCCTTAATGACTACATAGTTTGAAGATTTTGAAATCATCTTAAAGTCTAAAAATAACCCAGGAAAATTCTGAACGATCCACTAACCTTTGACAAATTCGAACTTGACTTGGATCCGGACTCAACCTGCGACTCTGTGAGTCATAGTTTGGTGTGCAACACCCATGCTCTCTTTCTCTCTTCTTCTTCTTGTTCTTCTTGTTCCTCTTCTTCTTCAGGATCGAAGAGAGAACCCGGATGGGCCAGAAACTCAACCCATCTGATCCTAACCGAGTTAACTTGGTCTAGCACTCGAACTCTCTCGTTTCTTTTCTCTCTTTCTCTCGTTGCTGCGTTGTAATGCCTATGGAGGGTTGTTTATATAGGGTTTTTGGGACAGAGTTTCCGCATTGGAGGGGAGTTCCCAACTCCAACTCGGTAACGTGCGGTATCCCTGCATACCGACCCGTAAGATAGCTCGTAGCTGATCGTTCGGTTAGCCCAAGATATGTTTTCTTCCTCTCTCTCTCTCGTCCTTAGAAATCTTCCTTTGGTCTTTTGGGCTTCATCATGATTGTCTGTGATTGGAAGATGGAGACCGGACGATCGTCTTTAGCCATCTTCTTCCTTGCACAAAGGATGGTCTGTATCAATGGCGGATCACGTCTCAGCCGTCTGATCTTCGAAGCTGCTCCTCTGATTGGTTCAGATTGGTATACTGGTGCTTGTTGACCCACCAGATCGACGGTCCAAGCCCCTCTCTTGCGGTGGGTTTCTTGGAACGACAGCTTCCCACATGTTGTTGCAATTTTGTCCGCAGTAATCAGTGATCCGGTGTATGCGGCCTCCTCGATCTTTCTGGATCTCTAGAGTTTGATTAGAATTCTCCCTGTGAAAGTTTAGATGGTTGAGATGTGGCAATGGGTTACGTAGGGAAGTGTAAGACGGAGGAAAAAAGTCCCAAGTCGGGAATCTTTACGCTATCGCAGCGCGAGGGCGGTTCGGCCTTGTTCGCTTGCTGGTGTAAGTGGGGTCCACTTTTGATTGTCTCTTGGCAAATCCATTCCATTCATCTGTTTTGTAGGGTCAATTTAGGCCATGGGCCAAAATATGGGGTAGATTCGAGCTCCGGGTGGCCCACATATGGAGCCGGTAGATGGGGTAAAACCCATCGTTGCACCCTGTCTTGTCGCCCAGTGTTATAGCATGTGGAAGGATGTTTCTTCATGTGGTTTGTTCAAAATAGGTGGGGTCCACTTGTGAGTACGTTTAGGGAAATCCACTCCCTTCATCAGCTCCCTCACATAGTGTTGGCTTAGAGCCAAAATATGAAACAGATTCAAGTCCTAGGTGGGGGCCACACTTTCAAGAAGTGTGTGAATTACCCCCACCATTTAAACCTCACGCATGAGACGTGAGTTTGTTGTGACAGTTGTAATTTCACATGAATTGAATTCTTCTGTGTGGAGTCCACTGTACTATTTGTACTTGCATTATCTGCTCTGTTCATTGCGTTTGACACACCCTGTTAGGATACAAGTCTGAAAATGGAACACATCCGTTGATGGAGTGGGCCATACGGTCCGATCGAGCATCAATGGTGGCATGTAATGACATTGAGTATTTACAATCTTGTCATCCATTTCTCAATCAGCTTCAGATATCCATTACGTCGAAATGCGCCATCCGAATGTCTTGAAATTTGGCGGGCATTCATCATTTTTTGTACTCTTTCCATCAATCCAGTTTGGGTCCCAATCTCCCAAGGATGTCCAAGATGCTCTTATAAATGGCTAACACACTCTGTGCTTTAAGACTAAGGTTGCACACATCTAGTTAAAACACTACCCGGTGGTTTGGACATATAACCTAAGATCTTCATAATGACTGAATTATCCTAATATTCTGATGGCTCGTTTGGGGGATCCAAATACGATGGACGGTCAGATGACATGCTAAAAATATGAAGAGTTGATGGTTGCTACTCAATAGTGTATATAAGTATCTGTACGATTAGTTTTGTAAATAGAAGAACACAAGGTGGGTTTCTGGAGTGATTAGGGAGTAAAACATGTGTATCGTTAGATTCGAGTGTCTTGTTCACATGTGTAAGTTTCTCATATTATAGTTCTGATGGTGGGTTAAGCATATTCATAGGTGATGAACACGATGAACGGATCAGAATCTCAATTTGATATGTGTACAAGCAGATGCAGAGATCAAGTAGCTAGTTTACTACGATTGGGTGGTCCAAAATCAAAGTGGACAGTTAGATGTCTCTAACTAGTAGTGTATATTTGACTGAGTGGTTGGTTATGATGGACAAATAAGAATATTTGGGTATATGATGATCCTATCTTAAAATCAACGGTCAAATTGCTTTATTTATTAATAGAGATTATTCTCAACGGTCAGATTCGTGTTGGAGAATAGATGTAAGGTCAGGATACCTAGATTGGTATCATACACATGTATATAATAAGTTAAATTTTATAGTATAACATCTCAAATTTTCACAGCCAAAGTTTGTACTCGTGCCGAAGAAAATCGGGTGTTAATAATGTATAAATTGGATGCTTTATAAGTCGCACCGTTTTTTTTTTTTTTTTCATTTGGATTACATCCAGTTTCATTCATGAATATAGCCATTTACGAGAATAAAATCGACTGTATTGATTCTTTCATCAGAATAGAAGAATTCAATAAATAATCAAATGCCTTTTCAAGGGAAGCTTATTACAGTACTAGAGTTCGCAGTGGAAGTATAAAACTAATTCATAAAACTATCTTCTTATTCTTTCAGTATAATCTTTCATAGGGAGATGGTCCTCTAGGTCTTCAATGTATACATCACCTGCATCATCTGTACGGTTTGAGAGGGTCAACGCCCTACTCATAGTGATAGGTATCCTTTAAGATTAACAATAATTCAAAAGATTCATAAAAGTTATGTAAGGGTTCTGATACGTCTTGTACTCCACCACTACGAGAGATATCAGTATGTGAAACAACTACATGAATGTATGTCTAGCAAAGTGTGTGCGGCTCATCATACATAGTGATCACTGTCACAATGTGAAAAATAGTCCACAGTATCCGGCTCGACCCGCATTCTCACACTACGGATATTCGCCGGCGCGTCCACCATTAACGTGGATTTATGCGAGCATCTCAATGCGACACAACAATGCGATTGTAGGATTTACGTAACACGATGTGTTCATGGAGCGACTATTTGTGACATCCAATCCCGAGAAGTGATATAACACGCATGACGATTTACTTACATCGATTGTGCACCACGTCAACCAACCCACGAAATTATGTGTCGACGAAGAGGGCCGCTACCCATAACGCATTACGTCCATGATAAATATTGAGTCACTAGTCGTGATACCTTTAACACATTAGTTACAGTGATAAAGAATGTAAACTGAATCATGATTCTCAAAAGGATAAATAAGTGTTGAGGATAAATTAAACAATCACAGAGAGGAAATTTTAGTAACATGAAAACATAGTATGTAAAAGACAAGATAAAGTATATCAACTTAAACTACTGTAAGCTTAAAGGAATAAAACCCTCACCTCTTAAATCAAATCGTCCTGACTCGAGGCTAGATGTCCATGTATACATCTTAATATCAAACTATATCCTAAATCACATGGTTTAAATAATTAGGACATATCTAGGGTTCAGTTTATGTTGATGTTAGAATTAGATTTAATAGTTTTAAAACGTAACCCTTCTAATTAAAAGATGAGAATCTTACCTTTATCCGAACTCGACTGTGGCTCAATGAGTCATAACACAATACCTCCTCTCTCTCTCTCTCTCTCTCTCTCTCTCTCTCTCTCTCTCTCTCTCTCTCTCTCTCTCTCTTCTTCTTCTCTTCTTTTCTTTCTTTCTTTCTTTCTTTTCTTTTATTTCTCTTTTCTTTTCTTTTCTTTTCTTTCTTCTTCTCTTTCTTTTTCTTTCTTTCTTTCTTTCTTTCTTTCTTTATTTCTCTTTCTCCTCTCTTTTCTGGCTATTGTTGTGGGCGTCTTCCCGCAGCTGAGTTGTCTTCTCCTTTCTTTCTTCTCTTTCCTTTGTTTTCTGTCATGCAGACGGTAAGGCCTTCCTTTTATAGCCGGTCTAAACCCAGTTATACTTCTGTGTAAATGAAGTTACGCAACATGAAGCTTGGGCGCAATCCACAAAAGACGGACGCATGTCGATGGTATTCCTTCCTTCTTTCACAGATCCAGTCGGATCTAGGTGGCCTTGTGCTACCCCTAGAGGGCTTACGAATGGAGGGTTGTGATCGCATCCTAGATCACAAGATTGATCAGGCCATAGTTCAACAGATGACCTCCTTTAACGCACCTAGCTGTGTGAAAAGATCGGAGGGTGATTTCTTTGACAGCCCCACCTCTCATTTTCTCGACGCGAGCGTGGTCGGAGGAGTCTCTTCTCCATCTCGGATGGTCCTGATCGATTCAGATGTTTCGCGTTGGATTTCCTATGTAGAGAAGTCGGAACCGCGTCGGCTTCCTTTTCTTACAAACAAATTGGTCGGGTTGAGAGAGGGAGGAGACCAGGGTTTGGTTGTTTTGACCCTCTGATCATGATGAACGGTCTAGATCACCCATGTGGATGATGGTGGGGGCCCAAGATCCATCACAGCGGACGATGCTCACCCGTCCAGGGGCGAGCGAGAAAGCTCCCAATTTGAAAGGAGTCGGGTCAATCCTGCTTTGACCGGCCTCCCGTTTTGGTGCGGTGTGGGCGTGCCTTTCCTCTGCACACGCACGGTTCCTAACGTGGGGTCCACATGTGGTTCGAGGTAAATCCACCGTCTATACAAAGGGAAATGTCCAACTATAACTACCTACAAGGTTTCTTCACTCGATGGACACCAAAGTCACGGTTAACGTCTGATTTGTCAATTTGGGCCACTTTTACAATGACTTAAGGGCTGAAAATCAACATGTACGATTAATTTATGATACATAGGCATGGTGTAAATTTTTACATTAAACAGATCGTGGGAACCATGTGATTAACGGTCAGATGACTTGATTTATGAATGGAGACTGTTCTCAAGGGTTATATTTGTGTCAGGGAATCAATGTAAGGTTAGGATAGTTAGATTTATATTGTACACACGTACATATTATGTTACTTTCCATGGTAACACTCGAGAAACTTCAAAACTCAGGTATTGAAATGTTCGGGGTGTTACATATGGTAACACTCGAGATCTTTCAATACTCGAGTATTGAAAAGTTTGGGGGTTACAGAGAGAGAAAGAGGTTAAAAGAGAAGTTCTATGAGCTTACCTTTTAATCCAAACCATTTATCAAGTGAGTGCTCCAATACTATATCTCTTAAATGTTTTATTAAATGTTTTCGATCTAATTTAAGTGAATCCCACGAAGTATACAACTGAGATGAACCACGGGCTAACCATGAGGTTAGCATGTGTGGGTCCCACACGTTGTCACATAAGCAACAACATGGTGCCCCACACATTGCATCACGTGGGCAAATGCATGGGCCCCATGTTTAGGCATAATGAATGGTAAGGGTGGGCCTCACACTTCTATAAAATTTTGTACATGTAGATTTTTCCATATAGATTTGAATTTTTGTTTATTAAGTTTATTTATTTTATTTTATTTTTGAAAATATAAATGAATTAATTGGTTGCAGGATCTCATCGTTAAAATTATGGTGGGCAAACGTAAAAAAAATTTAACATCCTCTCTAAAAGCGGGTCTCGCCATAAGATCATGTCTATCATATTAAATCATTTGTGTTTCCCATATCTTATATTGTCTTATAATCCTGTAAGTGAAAAATCCATTACAGACATTTAGTGTGAAAGTGAGCCCCACGTAAAATTAACTGTACATTTAAAAATCTTATTCATTAGTGTAAAATGGATTGAAGACCTTATAAATCTAGATCTAGATTGTTAAAATTAGGGGAAAGATAATAATAATGATCTGGACCGCTAAATAGACGATCGAGTCCAATCCAACTGTTAATCAAAGGTTTAATAAACTAATTAAGGGATTAGATTTAAGAAAATTAAAAATCTACTTGATCTAATATTAGATCAGATCATCAGATCAAAGATCAATTGGACCATTGGACCAAAATCATAAAAAATAAGGAAATAAATGGTCAGATTGGATGGATTTAAACATCCAATTGTCTTTAAGTAGATCTTGATCGTAAGTCAAACTTAATAAAGATTAATACCTTTGATCCATGGTTAGAAACACGGTAAATGGATTATCTACTGCCCAGATCTAACAAATTAGGGACTTGATTTTTGCATGTGTTTTAAGAAATACGCTTCAACCGCACACTTGAGGCTTAAAAAAGGAGAGTTCCACATGCTTGAAGGACGCTGCCCCAAAGAAGGAGAGTGCCACATGGCTGATAACAACCTGGTTACCGTCGGTCCCCACTTGGAATCACTGCTTTGGCAGGCAGCATCCTCTAAACGTGTGGATGCTCTGCCATGAAGGTTGTTTCTTTAAGGTTTCACCCATTTCTTTGATTGGGCTTGGTTTTGGGCTTAGGTTCACGTTTGGTTTAGAGCTTAACTAGATGAGTTGACTAGGTTGTGGGGTTGGGTAGGCTTACCTGGTGAGTTGACTCAGTAAGTTGATTGGGTGAGTTGACTCGGTGAGCTAACTCAAGGCTCTAGGGTAGTGTTTAGGGTTAGGCTAATTGGGTCGATTGGGTTGACTGGGTTAAGGTTTAGGATTTGAGTTCCCAGGGTTTAGGGTTCTAAGCTTATGGTTTAGGATTAGGGCTTGGTTGCTTATTCATCAGTTAAAGCTCAATCAGCTTATCAACCTGGGGTGTGGTGTCTACAGCAGGCGATTTGACACCAAGCTGCAGTTCAGTAGTGCATATCATTCACAGACGAATGGGAAAACCGAGATGGTGAATCGTACACTCAGGAACATTATATGATGCATCTCTAGTAATAAGCCTAAATAGTGGGATTTTTCCTTGGCTTAGGAGGAATTCGCATTCAACAATATGCAAAATCGTTCCACTGGTAAGTCCTTGTTTGAAGTTGTGTACGGACAAGTACCTAAACATACTCTTGATTTGGTTCAATTCCCCAGGTTGCCAGGCGTGAGCATTGTTGTAGAACATATGACGGACCGAATCATAAGTGTACACGTTGACGTTTAAGCCAAGTTGCAAGCATCCAACAACAAGTATAAGGAAAGGGCTGACACGTATCGATGCCTAAATGTGTTTAATGTGGGCGACAACGTTATGGTTCACTTGTGCAAGGAAAGATTTCCGACCTGGACTTACAACAAGCTAAAGAATAAGAATATCGAACCGGTACCTATATTATGTAAGATCAATGACAACACCTATGTTGTTGACCATTCTAAAGACATGGAATGGAGATCTCATGCACGTTCAATGTAGCAGATCTGTAAGAGTATCGTGAACTGGAGCCAGAGGATAACTTGAAGACGAGTTTTTTTTTTTCAAGTTAAGGGGATCTGATGTTGGACATGGAGCAAGCACGTTCCTATTACAAATGGACTGAAAGAAGTCCGAAAGAAAATTAACAAAATTTCAGCATAGTTCGATCGATTAAAGTCAATCGAGTAGGCTGATTGGTCGATCGATGGAAATTCGGATTTAGGTGAAAGTTTGCTTGACATTTCGATCGATTGGAACAAATACAATTCTATGGGTTTTAGTCTCTAGAAGTTTTTGCGCCATTTCGATCGATCGATCAATAATCTGATCAATGGAATGTAGAAATTTATGCATTTTTCAATTTTTGTTTCCTTATTTGTTTTTTTTTTAAAAAAAAATCTAATTGAGTCTTAAGGTTTGTTTAAGAATATTAAAGTATGCAAACTCATTTATTATTTTTTATAGCTTTTAATAAAATTACTCAAAATTTTCTTATTTTTACTGTGGATTCCAGGAACATTTCTTTTACATTTAAAAAAGTCATGTAAATTTAAGGTGTTTATCGTTCACGAAGATGGTGGTCGTCCTCGTAACGCGTTTCCCTGGGTCACCAACCCAGTAGATTAACAGCTCTAATAATCTAACAATGTAGAGTCCCATCTAGCGAATGGGTCAGCCTTGGCTTGACCTCGACTCAGCGCAAACCTTACCCATTGTCACCCCTAACCATGGGCTTAATAGGCTTATTGCCCTATACTAGTTTGCTTCAGTGGTAACGGGCATATGTGGGGCCCATCTAGAGCTGGGCATCGGACCGAGTCGGATCGGATTGGGTCCAACTCGATTCGGTCCGAAATGTAAGTAGGCTGACCCGAACTCGATCCAATCTGAGACCGGGTCCAGGAGATCTGACTCGTCCGATCCGATGCACAGTTGGCCTGACCCGAACCGAGTTCGACTCAATCAGGGAAACTGAGTCAGATCGGGTTGGGCACGATTCGGATCAAAAATTTTAACGGTGAAAATCATTATCCTTGCTGCTATTTTCGGTGTGGTCCATTTGAGCTCTAGATATGATTCAACTTTTTTTCAAATGCTCTAAAATGATCACCAAGATCGGATAAACGGTATGGATATAATAAATAGATCATTGTGGGGCCCATGTAATTTTGATCTCATTTGAGTCGTTCGTACAACTCGGAGCTCGAGGCACAGACTTCGCTCGCCTTTACACGACACGTGGTGTAGACGTGCTGTGCACGAAAGCACAACGGCGTGCTGTGCACAGTGCATTGCACTGTATTGACATTAGCAAGTTCTGTGGGTTTGATCATGGGGTATGTGTTATATCCAAACCGTCCATGCATTTGGCGAGCTCGTCTTAAGGCTTGAGATGAAAAATGAGACAAATCTAACTATCAAGTGGACCACGCGAATTGTTTAAGGTGAAAATCATTATCTCCGCTGCTATTTGTGGTGTGGCCTAGATGATCTTTGGATATTATTCATTTTTTGGATAATGCTCTATAATGATCTCTAAAAATATATAAACGGTATAGATATAATAAATACATCACTATGGGGCCCATATAACTTTGATCTCCTTTGAACCGTTCGTACAACCCGGAGCTCGAGGAGCGTCAGACGTCAGTACGTCTTTCGCGGGACGCGGATTTCCTGCGGAAGGCTTTCGCAGGAAGCTCCTGTGCAAGTATTTCGGGTGGGGCCCACTGCGACGTTCGTGAGAAATTAAACCCATCCATCTGTTTTTCGATCTCATTTTAGGACACGTGAGAAAAAATAAAGTGGATCCAATATTCAAATGGGCCACAAGAGATGAAAAAGTGGGGATTTATTTTTCACCGTTGAAATATTTATATGGCCATCAAAGTTTTGTATTGGTCTAAGTTTTTGGTGTTTTCACTTCATCCTAGTAAAAATGACCTTATAAGCAGTTTGGATGGCATATAAACATCAAGACAGATCCTAGGAAGGTTTCAACGGTAGGAATTCCTTTTCCCACTATTTCATCTTGTATGGCCCAGTCGAGTTTTGGATCCTCCTAATTTTTGGTCACATATCCTAAAATGAGCTCAAAAACTGGATGGACAGGTTGGATTTCTCATAAACATCACGGTGGACCCCACCTTGCATCCCAGCACAGGAACTTCCTGTGAAAGCCTTCTGTAGGCGTCCTCTCTCCGTCTTCGTACGAGAATATATGTACCTACAGCAGCTATATAGCTGGTTGTACTGAGTAAACTCTGTTAGGGCCCACCATGAATGCATGTGGTTTATCCACTCCGGATCGGGTCGAGTTGGATCGGATGGGTTTCGGATTGGATTGGTCCAAATTGACCACGATCCGAACTCAATCCGAAAAACATTCGGATCTGAGTGGCCAAACTCGACCCGCACCAATCCAAGCCGTCGGATCGGGTTGGATCCACCGGATTGGGTCAGACATGCCCAGCTCTAGGCCCAGATGGGTACCGTGCTACAGGTGGCACACCGTGTGGGTCCCATGGTGATGTATCTGTTCTATCCACATCAAGCATCCGCCTTATCCACACCATGCATCCGCCTTGCCAAGTCATTTTAGGCCATGGGGGCAAAAATGAGTCAGATCGGAAACTAAAATTGGTCATACCCAAGAAAACAGTGGATGTTTGAAGTCTACCATTGGAAGCTCCTTGGGCCGCAGTGATGTTTGTTTTCCTTCGATGCAAGGGCTGTGGGCCCCATCGTATACTCTCACCACTGTGCACATGTCTTACTTAGGTGGCCCACCCGATCCGGACAGTGGAGTGGGCCACGGGCCCTTGTGGGCCATCCATAAAAAATAATAAAAACCCAATCCTATCTCTGTTGGACCGTTTTGCTAGACAGTAAGTGCTGTCCAGCTTGTTCACACAACTGTGGGACCACTATGGGGTCCCACTTGCGTATTTATTGTATCCACAAAGCCCATCCATTTAGTAGATTATTATAGGGAGTGGGGCCTGATTTAAATGGACCACACCATGCAAAACAGTGGTATTTGATCATCTGAATGCCTTCCATTAAAAAAATATTCACAGGCCTACTGTGATATGTAGTTTGTCATCCAACCTATTGTGGGACCCGCTGGGGACCCACTATGATGTATGTGGCTTAGCCAAGGTGCCATATGATAGTGGGCCCACCATAGAAAATGGTGGTAATTGTATGCCTACCGCTGAAACTTCCTAAAGCCTACAGTAATGTTTATTTGCTATCCAACCTATAGGCAAGGCCGTCGTGGATCTCACCTTGGCGTATATGATCTATCCGGGCTGTCCCAAGTGGATAAGGCAAAATAGATCAAGGTTTATTCCTGGTAGATAAGGCAAAATGCTATAGTCACCATAATCATGATCTAGGTTCTACCCATTAAAAAATGGCAACCCATATATGGCACACTACAGGAAAAAGATCCACACACAAAAAGAGTGAAAAAAGTACCAGATAACAAATACATTAATAAGCCATGATCCATGAGATACTCATATATTAGTTTATTACTGACTCTCCAATGGTAAAAATGGCATATTTGTACGAGAATCCATAGCACCAATCGTTGATCCAATTGTGTAGAACATAACCCAGAAATTACACCAAAAGATAATGGTAACTACAGTTTTTCCTTTCAAATTTGGACCACTTAAAATCTTTCTTCTAACAATCCCTTTGATAGCCATCAATTGGATGGTTAGGATTTCTTGATTAGGGCTATTTTCACCATATCTTCCATCAACTATTTGACCACAAGTTAGATGGTTTAGATAGTTATACATCATTGCCACATTTGAGGATGAGTCGCCACCACTTTAAAATGGTGCTAAACAAACATAGGAGTCTAGCCCATGGTATGTTATTGCTGCTACTGCAAATTTGTCTTCCAATATCTCAATATACTCAGAAGAACTACTGCACCATTTATGTTAAGAAGAATGTGAGAAGCTCTTTTTTTTTTTTCCTTGAACAAGCAACAAAGAGACTTCCATCAGAAACCTGGAAATACAAAATATAAAACTTGGGGCGGGCCGGCCCCGCCACCGACAAATCACAAGCCACCGCATTCACTTCCCTCTTGCATAAGTAAACGAAGTGTTTAACCTAGACGAAATGGATCGAGTTATGTCAAAAATACTTCGAAACCCCGATGGTTCAACCCCATGCAAAGCCCATCTAATAACTTTGCTGGATTGACCCTCCACCCAAAGCTGCCCTTACTGATCACCTCACTCAAATACAAGATGCTTATGTCTAGCTAAAAGCCAACACAAAGCTATCCTTGGTACTTGCTAAAAGTTCTTTCTTCTTTTAATGGATTTGCCATGTTTAGAAGCTGATGAGTGATCCTTCATGAACATTTAGAGAAAGAGTCCCGCGAGGAGGAAGAACCCTGACATTGATGCAGGAGAAAGATTTGTATTAGAACAAGCATCTATAAATATAATTTAAGTTAATGAGCAATGCTTAATGCCTAAAAATAAGTGAAAATGATCTTAATCTTTTCTAACTTTCATAGAAAAATTCCAAGGCTTTTCTATCACGTGAAAGGTCTATTGGACTTGTTAATGATGTTGGGAAAGATGCTATCATGGTCATTTTAATAAAGGATATATTGCCTATGCTTATATCATTGAAATGGAGACCTACCTATTGTATGCATGGCATGGATCGTATTTATGTAGGTTATGGAGGAGAGAAAATATAGAAAAAGCATTATTTGATTCAACAATTGGAATTTGTGCCTTGAAATAGAAATGCTTTACAAATATTAATGGAGCTGGTATACTTGGACTAAAGACTTGATGACTTGGACTGACTTGTTCAATTATGAGTTGAGTCATGACATGGCGGAGTCAGAAGTTGAGTCGGCCGAGTCGAGTATACTTTGGATGCTGACTCATAGTGTCAAAGCAGATCAATCTCGACCAAGTCGGTATGCAAATGGTGGGAGACTCGACCAAGTCGTATTCAGCAGCATGTGCAATGCATGGGCTATACGATAATTTTTCACCCCCATTTTAAAAATGGAGATGATACTCCTACCATTCACATGACATAGTTTTAGAATAATCCAAACCATCCAAAATCACTAAACAATATGGATGGAGAACAACAACCTAAAAGTTGCATTGAGAAAATATATTTACCATTTGATCTTGCCTTTGAAATTTGGACAACTTACTATTCTACTTCCAACCATCCATTTGGATGGTTAGAACTGTTTGACTATTGTGAATTGTTGTCGGATTCTAGCTCTCTTTTTGTGAACAGAGACCTAAATATGTTTAGGACATTAATATACCTTCTACTACCCTAATAAATGGGCTTTAAGTGGATTTAAAACCCTTTGGATGTCCTTTTACAAGGGAAAAGTTTTAACAAATCCAAAAACTAATTGCAGGGAAAATTTTACCATGGCTACTCGCATTATGTATAGAGGGAATACTAACATTTAATTTAGACAATTTATTTTTCCTTAATGGTCTAATGGAATTAGTAAATGTACATGAATTTATAATTGGGTAGTCAGATTCTACTCAAAATTGAGGATGGTTGAGTCCCAAGGAATAATGTATGAAGTCAGGAACCATAAGACCTCATTTCGATGGCTCATTATAGAAGTAATAATAGATTAAGAATAGATTTGATTATAGAGTAATATATTATGCCAAAAAATAGTTGTTTGGAACTTCGATTTTAACTGTAATTAGAATGTGTTTTAAATTGTCATATTGATTTTTGTTATAATTAAAACTTCTGTTTCTAATTGTTGTTTAAAGACATTACACTGGAGGAGACTCTCCACAAGAATCCAAGGTGATATGGAAGTAATTTCTGAGAGGGATGAACATTAAAGGTGAAATGCACATGCTGTAAGGTTCAAATGAATGATCATTTCTAGTATGACAGTCATTTTTCCAAGCCATTACTCAAATCAATGAGTGTCCATTTTCATAAACATTGATTGGTTGGTTAGATTGAACACAATTTTCAGAGGGATGGACAAGCAAAGGTGGGCCCTCCTTGATGGATGGTCCATGATCAGACCTTCCCTTTCAAAATAAATATAAAAATATTCATTTTCCTAGCCATTGATCACAGGGTTAGTATCAGTAGATGAAAGTCTCTTTTGAGAGATGCACATCTGATGGTGGGAAACATGATGGATGGTCTAAGTCAATGATTAGTTTTATAATATGATCAATTGAGACCAAAATATTTTTGCCAGTGAGATGGCAACTAGGTTTTCTTTTGAGTAGGTATGGTTTCTATAAGTAGGCCTCACTATTTTGGTGATCGAGACCATCAATTTGGTAGGTCCTACCATGGATAGACCATGACTAGAAATCAGTGTCTAATGGGCCACAACATCGTTGGACAATGTAAATAAAGATATCCTATAGAGAAGAATTTGGGCCATAGTTCATCCATCAAAATCTCCTGAAGTGGAAGATTGTAACTATAGATCCTAGCAATATGTGGTGATTTCACTATAATTACTTTTATACATATTTAATAAGCAAAAATGTAAATTAAAAATAAAAAAATAAAAAAAAAAATAAAAAAAAATAAAAAAAAAACTGTGTTAATTCAAATGCTAATCAAGACAACCATACAAACTATAACCCATTTAGAATCGAATAACTACAGGTACATTTTAATAATGTTTTAATGGATTCTAAATGTAATAATTCAAATATCAATATTGAGATCAACCGATACTTAGTGTATTTGGGAGAGTGTATTTGTTGTGGATTGGAATCAAATTCACACAAAATACCCCAAAGCCTGTTGTTTTGAAAAAAAAAAAAAACCATGATTCTAATTCACATCAATTCCAATTCACATAGAATCCAATGCATATCAAATACGCAAACTCCCAAATGCAACCATAAAATCCCATAGGATTTCTTTCAATCATGTTAATGGTTATTTTGTAATGGTTTCTCTGGACTACTTGAATCACTATCAAGATCATGATAGTGTACACAAAGTATATACACATTAGAAGCTACAGTTAAGTATATCTATCTACCACTAAACATACCACAATTAACACTAACAACCCTTTCAGCACATAAGGATTCACCCCTCCAATTGATTCTCTCTTTGCTTCTTGTCATATGTTTTGTTAGGATAGATACATATATATGTTAGGATAGAGACATATCTATATGGGCAGTTTACAGGGTTCTAACTGCTTAAGAGACATCATATTTGTTAAGATATGCTCAACCGCTAATATTCCTTGTATATATGGCCAGTAGTCTAGTGCAATAGAATGTACACAACTTTCCACAATATAGTATCTTTAGCATGTACAACTATGTATAGTTAACTTATATTGCTTACGAAAGTAAATCAAAGAAAGAAAACAGAAAAAAGTGATGGGTTAGGATGTGAGGCATCCTAGCCTTACAAGTATCTGAAGACATTGTTATTTGTTCTACTTTTATCTTCCGCCTTCTGCAAGTGAAAACTTCAAGTTATGTGGTTGTCTCTTTCTAATGATTTTGTGGACTATGTTGTCAAGTCCCATATTCCTTCAAATAGAGCTTCTTCTTTCACACTTTTTAAAAACCAAACCTTCAATGGTATTGAAACCATCTAAAGGGCCATCTTTTGTAAATTTAATAGAGAATTATCCCTTGTCACCATCATCATCAATATGATCTAAGCCTTCTCCTAACTAATTGAGGCCAGTTCAGTAAATCTTATTGTGCCATTTGTAAGATTCATGATAAAAGTTGTGACAAAAGTTTCATGTAGGTAAGCTAATCTAATAAAGCATCCTTCTTTTATCCTAGCTTGGGAACAAAAATGATAGAACAAAACTCCCATAAGCACTATTCATAATCTATTACATATGTTGAGTAAAATCAAGAATAGAGAATTATTCTCCATTTATGTTTTTTATTTACTGATTTGTGTTGGGTTAAGATTATCATTCATCTACTAATTACAGTTTAATTATTGTTCATTGATTAATTTGTGTGGCGTGACTAGCATTGTTCTTCGATAATTATGAGCTAGAATCTTGGTGAGCGAATGAGATTTGTATAAGATTATGGATTTTGGATTGCCAACTCGTTTAGTTGACCTAGACTCGGTCAACTCCAATCCAGTACAACACCATAAGCATTAAATATATGCTCGACTGATGAATCAGAGACACCAAATCTCATTCACTCGTTGAGTGAATGAGATTTGTATAAGATTATGGACTCAGGTCCACTAAATTAATGGAGTCTTCAATACATGTGATGGATCAACTACCTCATGTAAAGTGCAAGAGTTTGTAAGAGTTGGATTGGCTTGTCTTTCCCATGGGAGTTTCTCAATGAAGTGTTGTCACTGATTCATTGATCTAGATCATCAAGTTGATAATGAACTTGATGGAAAACTTAGATGGATACCATGTGATTGAATTGACTTCTACGTTTTACAAATGATGTTTGTTTTTATGATAGATTCAATTGATTACAGAAAAAAAGAAAAGAAAAAGAGGTCAATAAGGTTCTTGGTCACACCATCGAAATCAATGGATGCTAGAAGGTCTGACTTAGCTAAGACATGGCCCACCAAATTAACACATTGGAATAATTTTTTTTAGATAGGTGAATTTTATGGAGAGGCCACGGTTACATGGCTTAAATACTGACATGATTGGCATTTTTTGCCGGGAAATATGGGGTTGAATGTAATGCAAATGGTTGTGAGTGAGCAATTCGATATGTTGTATACTTGGGTTGATAATGATAAAAATTACATGTGGTAAGCATTAATGAAAGTTAAACCGTCCAGACTATCCATGTTGGAGTTACTCCCTAGAAAACCAGTGTGAATCTTATCCATAAATGACCATGAATGGTATCTAGTGATGTTGAAAATCTTGACCATATATCATGATGACCATGGGCGTTTTAGATAAGAATGTGATAGTGTTATAGTTAATATATAAGAGTATTCCAAATGAAGATACACATGGGTTAAAAGAGAACGATTCCACACATTGTCCTTGGGAACTTGAGAGTGGACACAGCAGTTAGCTAAGGAGAGTTGTGGGCCATGGATCTCAATATCCTGTTATATGATGACTACCTAGTAGGTTGTAGGGAAAATTTATGGTTATTACTTTATGCGTGGTCATTTTGTACAATGGGAGTGATGATGAGTCAAGATGGAAGGTCTCCACTATTGAGCATGATGACAAGTCAGTGTACCTTTTCCTTGCTCCACATAAGAATGTGAGTGTTATAGATATAAACTCCTAGTTTTAGACTTATTGGGCGTGTGTATTAGTGGATTAATGTTAAGTTTCTAAATTGGGAGGCCTATCATGGCTGGACTATGATCGACCTGAAGATGTACAAAATTTGATTAATCTTTAGACCTGAGGACATGTGAGAAGTTATGGTCCTAATTATATATTCTATGTCTAGCTTTATGAGGTTATAATGTGGTCAATAAAAGTGGGTGTAGCTGAGCACATCCATCAACTTCTATTGATACTCACATAGGCTAACAAGGGATCTATTGGTTTCTTAGAAACTCACATATAGCCTAGAACTCAAAATGTTTTACAAATATTTTCAACCATTAAACTATTATTTTAACTGTTAAAATGGTTTTGATTGCACTAATCTTACGGTTTAAATATGAGGACCCATGACTTGATTTGTATGGTCATTGGTTCTATGGTGGATGGCCATGATAATGGAGTGATTGAATCATATATATGGTTGCATACGATAAATGTAGGATCCCAAATTTCTAATGGAGTAGGGTATATGGAAGATTGTAGAGTGGTAAAGTACTAGAATTGGCGTCTCCTTGAACCCCTAATTTCTCCTTATACAAATCATATTCTAAAGTGAGTTGAGACAATGAAAGAGATTGAGCCTTGGAAATCGCCATTTTACTTCTTCAATCATTGGGTGTAAGATGGAGGAGTTTTTCTAAGATGTTCACGTTGTGGGCACTCACATGTACATTATTACGACTAAACTTAAGAAGCTAAAATTAACCTTGAAGAGCTAGATTGCTAGTAAACCAAAATTAAGTGATTAGCTCTTTAAATCTACGGATGACCTTTAGCTATCCAAACTCCTAAGCTGATTCTTCTCCTACCAATGTATAAATTGAGCGTATTACCAGAGAGAAGCTTAATCATCTTCAATTTATAGAGCTCTCTGTGCTAAAGCAAAAGGCTAGGTAAATTAAGATGAATCTCGATGATAAAAAATATTTTTTTTATGCATTTATCAGGTGCAAGTAAGCTTCATATAAGATTTGAAAATTTAAAGATAGAGACGAGACTTATACTAAAACCCAAGATGAGATAAAGGCCATAATTGTTGACCACTTCAAATGTATCCTCAGCTCTAGTCAAAGGGATTGACTGCAAGTCGATTATGACTCATTGAGTATGACTTGAGTCATTGGTTTGTATAAGCATATGGGTAGCCACTTGTATATCTTGAGTATTTAAATATATATTCAGACTTTTCATTTATACTTGATCTGTTTTCTCTTCCACTATAATACTCATTTTTTTAAAAATTACATTGTGAAATGTGAGCTATCTTTAAAGGTTAACGCTCAAAATTTTGTAAAACAAGTACTAAACTCAGGTTAAGAAATTAGGGGCGTTTCAAAAAACCTCCCTTTTTTCCTTTGTTGTTAGGTTAGAGATAATGTAATATCCCCACCGACATTGTACGATATTGTTCGCTTTGGGCGTGCAAGCACGCTTGCACGGTTTTGTTCTCAGGGTTTCCCCCAAAAGGCCTCATACCGGGAAGGTGGGACCTCCACATATAGCCCAGGGTCAGGGCGCCCATCCATCCGATGTGGGAATAACCTTACCCTGCACCCTACCAACTAGAGCGTTATTTTCGAAGCCCGACCGATCCCAACAGGACCCGACTGACAACCCACGATCGGACCACAGCCAGCCTGCACCTAGGTGTTAGAATCCCTTACCCTCAGGGCAGAGCCACCCTCGGCTCTGATACCATTTGTAACGCCCCACCCAAGGACACAATATTGTCCACTTTGCCTACAGGGCTCACGGCTTTGTTCTTGGGGTTTTCCTCAAAACGCGTTGTATCCTTAAGGTGAGAACCCCACATATATCCAGGTTGATCGAGCACTCCTTTTCAGATGTGGGACGAGCACGCTACCCCCGACCAACTGGAGCACTATTTTCGAAGCTCGACCGATCCCACACATGGACCCGTATGACAACCCGCGCTCGGACCACAGCTCAGCTGGGCAGGCACCCACCCCCCATCGGGAGACAGAGCGCTCTTGCACTGATACCATTTGTAATAGCCCCACCGACACTGTACGACATTGTCCGCTTTGGGCACCCAAGGGCGCCCACACGGTTTTGTTCTCGGGGTTTCCACCAAAAGGCCTTATATAGGGAAGGTGGGAGCTCCACATATAGCCTAAGGTCAGGGCGTCCATCCATCCGATGTGGGACTAACCTTCCTGTTGAGGGTAAAATATTGCATATTAGACCCCTGTTTTTGCCTGGAATTACAAGCATAATGCTATTTAATGCCCTGATTTAATCGTGATTGTGATGCAGGTTACATTTGTGAGCGTGGATCGAAATAAAATACCAAGAGCATGGAATTGACGCTCTAGAATCACCAAGACAAGGGACGGACTCCAGGGGACCAAGATCAACGCCAGAGAACCAAGAAAACCAAGAAACTGAAGCTCAAGTGGCCTGGAAGTCAGCCAGAATGCAAGATTACAGGGTTCCCACCATCCGTTTGGCTCAAAACTTCATACATGGCCTGAGGACCATAAATTAACCGTACACATCAAAAATCATCCGTTGGATCCCTCTGGAAGTGACCCAACGGACAAATCAGCCTATAAAATGGTAAAGTGGGGCCCACCTGATATCTAGATCTGCTTCAATTTCGGTCTCAACTCATTAAATGAGATGAGGAAATGAATGGACGGAATGGATTTCAGTCGAACATCACAGTGGACCTCGCATGTACATCGCGTGTACATGGGTATCCGATGCCCGAGCCGCACCGGACGGTCAGCCCGGTCAAAGACGGGCTGACCCGTCTTCTTTCGAGCGCAGCAACAGCGGACGCACCAGCGTCCGCTGATTTTGAACAGTGGGCCCCACTCGTTGCCTGTGTTGATGATCAGGACCGTCCATTCGGTCCAGGAGGTGTTTGATACCCTCGCCTAGGTGTCCTTTTGACCCATGCATGTACAAACACGTAGATCTCTGATTAAACGTAAGACGGACGGCTGGGTTACAATTCAATAGGCTACACCTAACTCGATCCAAAACTAGTTATCCCTGAACGGTTTTTTGTCGGGAATATTATCGACGGAGTGGATTTTCCACTCGACATCGATGTGGGGCCCACCATCATCACAGCGATCACTGCGGAAGCTCTGTTACGCAACAGAGCTTGCGGAGGGCGGCTGTGGGCCAAAAACGTGATCAAGATCACGTGTTTATGCATAATCCGGACGGTCCATTCGTTCTAGAAGGTCGAACCGACCGTACAGAAGGAGTTTCTCCAAACCCAGGCACGCACACGTGTTAAGATCAACGATCACAATCGGACAATTTGCACTGATTGCATCGTAATTTCTACCATGGGCCGCGGCAAAAACATTCCAAAAACTGGTTATTTCCAGCTAAAATCTCGCTGCAAACACAATAGACGGAGTGGATTTCCTACACGCCAACTGAAGTGGGCCCCACTCACAACTCAGCGGAAGAGATCCGTTTTTCTCTATGGTTATGCACAAAAAGAGTCCTGTTCAGCCGCAAACTGCAGGAGCTTTACGCATGAGTTTCGCACTGACTCCACGGTTCTCAACGACCTGTTTTTGTTATAAAAAGAAGAGAGAAGAAAGAACGAGGGAGGATCAGAGAAGAGCTGGGAATCATCATCTGGAGCTGATCAGTTGGCTGGGAACGTCAGTGAGAGTATTTTTCTTTATTTTTTATTTGCTGTTTTTATAGATATATTAATTTTGAGAGATTTAGCCTTAATCATGTTGGGCTAAACCTCTTAGCTAGGGCTAAGAGGTGAAGCTTGTAGCAGGATGGGAGACCTTAATTTGTGCTGTTGATTTAAATTTATAAAATACTTTGATTCAGTTTATTTATGGGAATATTTCTAGTTTTTAATGGTTTATTGTGACTGAAATTACAATAGATCTGCGATGGCTTTGAGTATTTCCTTTTCCTTTTGATGTTTATGACGTCAGGAAGCCCTGTTGTTCACCATCGTCTCCTGGGCATGGTCGGATGACGGTACCCTTCCTAACCTCTATGGCATGTTGATTGGTTGGTAATTAGTTTAATTCTGTTGTTTGCTTTGTCTCCTGGGCATGGTTTGGTGTGGAATCCATTCTAATTCTTATACCTCTCATCTCTTGAAAACTATATCAATGGTAGTTCAGTAATTTCCCTGATTTTTAATCCAGGCATAAGATCTCCCTGATCTCTACAAGTGGATCCTCTGAATCCCTAGTTTCATTCCTCTGAATTCCTTAAGTTTTAGATTAATATTTTACAATTTTTCCTCAAATTGCAACTCAATTTAGATTTCATCTTACTCTAGTTCTGGTTCTAGTTAGTTTCAGATAACGTACAGGTTTCAGTCCCTGTGGATTCGACCTCGGTCTTACCGAGATTTTTACTACATCACAACCCTATACTTGGGGAGTGAACAAGTTTTTGGCGCCGTTGCCAGGGACTGACGGCTACGATTTTCTGAAATTTACTGGTATTAGGATTAGTGTAACATTAGAACTCTTTTAATTCTAGGATTTTTAGTTTTAGAATTTCTAGGCTTTCCTTTTAGAAATTTTCTAGTTTTAGTAACTGTCTAATTTCTTTAAGTGTTAGATAGTCTTTGTTTCCTTTTTAGAAACTAACCCAATTCTCTTATTTTGTAGACTCTGATAGACTTCTAAATTGGTAATTTTCTTCTTCTTTCCTTTTTATTTATAGAGTAGGATTTGTCTTCCTTTTTAGGTAATTTCTAATTCTAAAATTCTTTTAGAATCTAACCTTGTCTCCTATTTTATTATTAGAAATTTTCTGTTTAGAAACTAACTTTCCTGTTTTATAGTTTTTTTTTTTTTTTTTTTTTTTGTAAGATAGAAATTTCTAATTTGGTAAGCTCTTTCTAACTTTTACTTTCTAATTCTCAAATTTCTTTCATTACTCACTTATTTCATAGTTTAGAATTTCCTAATTTGTTTAGAAGTTTTCTACTTTTTTGTAGGGATTACTCTTTTCTAAATTAGAACTTAGTTGATTACTATTTTTTATCTTAGGAATTTTTCACTCTTAGGCTTACTATCCTTAGAAACTAACTTGTTTTGTTTTATTTTGCAGGTTTGAACTTAGGGACCTCAATTTGGTAACTTCCTTCCAACCCTCTCTTCTTTTTAGTTTCTATTTTCCTTTCTTAGGATTAGGGTTAGAAATCAATTGAGGGTTGCGAGTGTTTCATGCCCAAGTGGGCTCGTGACAACACTCGACGTCTCTTGACTGAAGGAGGATTAGTCGAGGGGTTAACTGTCCATCGCAGGACTAGACATCGCTCGAATTCCCCTGAGTTAATTGAGGTTATGGCTGCAAATCAACCTCAAGCACTACCTCACCATACGGATGAGGAAGTACATGATGAGAATGAGGTGCATCAAGCACCCCCGCCTCGTACTTTACGGAATTATTTACAACCGGCGGGGGTGAGTACGCCCTCATGTATGATTTTTCCTGAAAACACAGGACAGATGGACATCAAGCCAGGAGTTATCCAACTCCTCCCTAAATTCCATGGGCTTGAATCAGAAAGTCCATACTTACATTTGAAAGAGTTCGATGAGATAATAGCCACCTTATACTTTCCTAATGTATCTGAGGATACAATCAGGCTGAAACTCTTTCCTTTTTCCTTGAAAGAGAAGGCTAAGACGTGGCTACATTCACTACGTCCTCGATCCATTGGCACATGGAATGATATGCAGAGGGAATTCATAAAGAAATTCTTCCCACATCATAAAACAATTACCCTCAGAAAAGCAATCATGAACTTTGCCCAAAAGGAAGATGAAACATTCTTCCAATGTTGGGAAAGGTTTAAGGACCTGGTCAGTTCATGCCCACAACACGGCTTTGAAACGTGGCGCATTACAAATTTTTTCTACGATGGACTGACATCTTCCTTGCGCCAAATGGTCGAGACAATGTGCAATGGAGAGTTCATTAATAAAGATGTCGACGAGGTATGGGACTACCTCGACAGTCTGGCTGAAAAAACACAATCTTGGGACTATTACCCAAAATCAAACACTACGTCTAGGCCAACTCAATCTAAGGAGAAAGGTCGATTGTATCTCCTGAAAGAAGAGGATGACCTCAATTATAAAGTGACTAATCTCATAAGAAAATTTGAGGCCGTGGAAGGAAAGAAGGATAAGGTCAATGAAATTGTTTGCGGCATCTGTGATTGCAACATTCACACAACTAAAAACTGTCCTACAATACCTGCCTTTCGAGGAGTGTTGAATGAATAAGCCAATGCCGTAAACAACTATCAAAGACCTTTTACTGGACCTAACTCCAATACGTACAATCCTGGTTGGAAAAATCATCCAAACTTTAGTTGGAGAAATGGACAAACGGCTACCCCCCAAGGTTTTTTTCAAAATCCAAATCAGGGGAAACCTCAAGAAGAATCGGTTCAAAATTCCATACAAGAGCTGGCTCAGGCAATGCGAGGATTTACAAATTTTATGCAAAAGATAGATTCTCGTATGACGGTTTTAGAAAAGGGGATGCTTCCTGCACAACCTCTCCCCAATCCTAAACCCCAGTACGAGATAAGTGATCCCAGCTCTTCAAATCAAATGGGGCACACTAAATCCATCACCACTCTTAGGAGTGGGAAGATCATTGATAAAACCCTTCCGGTTAGGCCTGAAAAGCCTCAAGAACCAGAAGAGGACAATAATGATGGATCTAGTGATGCCCCACAAAAATTAGAACCGGAACTTCTAGAGAAGCCAGTTGCCCCATTCCCCCAAAGGTTGGTTGCACCAAAACGTCTTTCTAACTCTCAGGATATTCTAGAGGTGTTGAAACAAGTGAAAGTCAACATTCCTCTACTTGATGTCGTAAAACAAATTCCTTCATATGCAAAATTTCTAAAAGACCTATGCACGACCAAAAGACGGCAGAGTATTCAAAAGAAGATTTTCTTGACTGAGAAAGTGAGTGCCATCCTGAAGCAAGACGTGCCGCAGAAATTCAAGGATCCCGGTAGCCCAACCATATCATGTGTAATCGGGAACCATCGAATTGATCACGCACTTCTTGACTTAGGAGCGAGCGTCAATCTGATCCCCTACTCGGTATACAAACAGTTAGGTTTGGGTGAGTTAAAACCCACCCTAACCACACTACAACTTGCCGATCGCTTTGTTCGTGTACTAAGAGGAATTATTGAGGATGTGTTAGTCCAAGTCGATAGATTTTACTACCCTGTAGATTTTATCGTCCTGGACACCGAACCCATCAATAACATAAGCACTCAGATTCCCGTCATTCTTGGTCGCCCATTCCTTGCCACGTCAAATGCAATTATCAATTGCAGGAATGGTGTCATGACTATGTGTTTTGGAAATTTGACATTGGAGTCAAACATCTTTTTCAATAACGGCAGCAACTCAGAGGATGATGACAATGTCCACGACATTAACATGATTGACTCTTTCGTGGAAGATACGACACCTCTGACCTTATCCTCCGACCCTCTCGAGACGTGCCTGGCCCACTCCCATGAGTTTGATGATGATATGATTAGGGAGACGTGTGCCTTGCTGGATACTGCACCGGTACTTGAAGTTAACCGGTGGAGGCCACAATTTGAAGAATTGCCACAAACTGATGTAGTGCCTCTACCGTCTAACCTCAAGGCACCGAAGCTTGACCTAAAACCTTTGCCATCTGATTTGAAATATGCCTATTTAGGTTAAGATGAGACATACCCGGTGGTGATCTCTGCCCACCTGGAGAAAGAACAGGAGAGTATGCTCATATCTACTCTCATTAAGCATAAAGGAGCCCTAGGATGGACGATCGCAAACCTCAAGGGAATCGACCCCTCGATTTGTACTTACCGCATATATCTTGAGGATAATGCGAAGACCGCTCGGCAACCACAACGTAGAGTAAATCCAAACATGAAGGAAGTGGTTAAGGCCGAGGTCCTCAAACTATTGGATGTGGGTATCATATATCCTATATCTGATAGTCAATGGGTGAGTCCAACTCAGGTGGTTCCTAAGAAGTCCGGAATCACCATCGTAGCCAATGCTAATAATGAACTCGTGCCAACTAGAGTCACTACTGGTTAGAGAATGTGCATTGACTACAGGAAGTTAAATACCGTCACGAGGAAAGACCACTTTCCTTTACCATTCATTGATCAGATCCTGGAAAGGTTAGCCGGTCATTCCTATTACAGTTTCCTTGACGGATATTCGGGCTATAACCAAATTGAAATCGCCCTTGAGGACCAGGAAAAGACCACATTTACCTGCCCCTATGGCACCTTTGCTTACAGAAGGATGCCATTCGGGTTATGTAATGCCCCTGCCACCTTTCAGCGATGTATGCTGAGTATCTTTTCTGACATGGTGGAGAAATATCTAGAGGTCTTTATGGACGATTTCTCTGTTTTCGGTTCATCTTTCAGCGAGTGCTTAGAAAATCTTAAATGTGTGCTGAAAAGATGTGAAGAAAAGAATCTGGTACTTAATTGGGAGAAGTGTCATTTCATGGTTCATAAGGGGATTGTCCTTGGACATATCATCTCGTCCAAGGGAATTGAGGTAGATAAGGCAAAAATCGATCTTATCTCTAACCTACCTCCACCCAAGAACGTCAGGGACATGCGATCCTTCTTAGGACACGCAGGATTTTACAGGCGATTCATAAAGGACTTTAGTCTCCTCTCTCGTCCTTTATGTAATCTTCTTCAAAAGGATACTCCATACGAGTGGACTGAGCAATGCCAGGAAGCTTTCATCAAGCTTAAAGGCACGTTAACCACTGCACCCATCATGCAGCCACCCGACTGGAGCCTTCCTTTTGAGCTTATGTGCGACGCTTCTGATTATGCTCTTGGAGCGGTTATAGGCCAGAGAAAAGATAAGAGGCCCTACGTCATCCATTACGCGAGTAGGACTTTAAATCCTGCCCAAGTGAACTACTCGACTACGGAAAAAGAACTTTTAGCCGTAGTGTTCGCCTTGGACAAATTTAGGTCCTACCTGATCGGATCAAAGATCATTATCTATACAGATCATGCGGCACTGAAGTATCTTCTTTCTAAGAATAATTCTAAGCCCCGCCTGATACGATGGATCCTTCTACTCCAAGAATTTGATTTGGAAATTAAAGATAAAAAAGGAGTAGAGAACGTAGTGGCCGATCACCTTTCTCGCCTTAATACCTCTGATTCCCTTGAGGCGACCCATATCAACGACATGTTCCCTGATGAACAACTGTTCAGAGTCTCCCATTCACCTTGGTTCGCTGATATTGCTAATTATCTTGCTACAGGTTCCATACCGACACATTGGACCGCACAAGATAAGAAGAAATTCTTTACCGAGGTACGCAATTTTTTCTGGGACGATCCATATCTGTTTAAATATTGCCCAGACCAAATCTTAAGGAGATGTGTGCCAGACAATGAGCATCAGAGTGTTATCTCCTTTTGTCACTCACAGGCCTGTGGTGGTCACTTTTCTGCAAAAAAGACCACAGCCAAGATTCTGCAGTGTGGCTTCTATTGGCCCACTATGTTCAGGGACACTCATGAGTTTTACAAAGCTTGTGAGCGTTGTCAGAAATTGGGAGCATTGTCCCGTCGAAATATGATGCCCTTGAATCTCATTCTTATCATAGAGGCATTTGATTGCTAGGGCATCGATTTCATGGGACCGTTCCCCCAATCTTTTGGGAACTTATATATTTTGCTTGCCGTAGACTATGTCACTAAATGGGTCAAAGCGATTCCGTGTCGAACGAATGACCATCGCATGGTCATTAAATTCCTAAAAGAAAACATCCTTTCCCGATGCGGAACACCTCGAGCCATCATTAGTGATGGGGGCTCACACTTTTGTAATAGGCCATTCGAGAGTTTAATGAAGAAATACGGTATCTCTCATAAGGTGAGCACCCCATACCACTCACAGACAAGTGGGCAAGCTGAGATTTCTAATAAGGAGATCAAGCATATTTTGGAGAAAACGGTTAACCCTGATCGTAAAGATTGGTCAATTCGATTGACCGATGCCTTATGGGCTTACCGTACTGCTTTTAAAACCCCTATTGGAATGTCTCCCTTTAGACTCGTCTATGGGAAGGCTTGCCACTTGCCTGTGGAGTTGGAACATAGAGCCTACTAGGCGATCAAAAATCTGAATTTTAATCTGAACAACGCTAGCTCGCTACGTAAACTTCAATTAAATGAACTTGAAGAAATCCGGAACGACGCGTATGAGAACTCGAGAAATTACAAGGACAGGATGAAGGCGTTTCATGACCAACACATTCTACGAAAATCATTCATGCCAGGTCAGAAAGTCCTTTTGTATAATTCTCGATTACATCTCTTTCCGGGTAAGCTTCGATCTCGTTGGACCGGCCCTTATATTGTTGTTACTGCTTATCCTCATGGGGCCGTTGAGATAAGAGATCCCGACAATGGTAAGGAGTTTAAAGTAAATGGACATCGATTAAAACCATTTGTCGAGAAATTTGATTCAGAGGACATGTCCATGCCTCTGACTGATCATGTTTACCAGGAATGATCTCCTAGTCTGATGGAGGTATAGGTAGGTTTATCGCTTTCATAGGAATAGGGTAGTTGCTTTATTTGTCTGGCTGAAGACGGTAAACTTAGCGCTCCTGGGAGGCAACATAGCTTTCCATTTCATTTTCCTAGTTCAATGTTTGTGGGTAACATTGCTGCAAACCCTCACGAGACTACAACTCGTCCACTAGGGGAACCTAGGGGTTTAAAGGCTTGTTGCATATGCTAAATGCAATCAAGAGCACCTGCGAAAGTGGTATAGGTAGGATTTTTATCTTTTGTTATTTTTGTTTTGCCTTCTCTCTCGTGCTAACCGGCTTCCATGCTGCGATTTCTTGGAAAATCTCTCTCGATTCATCATCCAGGTACTATCTTCCCATCACTTCACATTTACTTTCGTTGTCCCATGTGCATTGCATGCTCATATCTTTTACATTGAGGACAATGTAGATTTTAGGTTGGGGGTGGGAGATTAGGCTTCCTAATAAGTGTTTTCTTGGTCCTAAGCAAAAATTGTGAAAATTTTTAAAATTTTTTCTGAAAATTCTTGTGAATTTGAAGTGATTTGACAACCATCTTTGATTTAGAATTACAGGATATGGAATGTTGGTGATTTACTACTCTTGGATTCAGTTGTCTATTAGATTTCACAGTTAAGTTTGAATTATTAATCCATGATTAGAAGTTGTAAACATTGATTGAGTCATGATTTCACATGTCACATCCCGCTTACCCATTGAGGTTTCAGTTTAATATTGAAGGTTTAACTTGGTAATCACTAAGCATGTAAGGAACTAGCTTGAAAAAAATTTACCCGTTATGATCAATTGAAGAAAAAGAAAATACAAATGCCTTTGGAAAGGGGTGGGCGAAGAATCTTCACCATAGGTTTGCTCCCTATAGGTGTGGATTTCATTCCGCATGGATAATATGAGAAAAGGTTTGGGTATACAGTCTTCATCATAGGTTTGCTCCCTATAGGTGAGGATTTAATTCCCCTTCTTGGTATTACTATTAATGGAAAGCTGAAGGAATGGAAAGGTTGATCTGCGAGGCAAGTTTTGGTTTAAGTTGATTGTCCTGGGTACTCCTGTTGGTTACCAAGGATGTCATGAAATAACGAATTAAATCTTAATGGTGATTAGCCGAGGTTACACTATACACCCGTGGATCTCAATGTTTAGAATTTTTTCCAATTGATGGATTAATATTTTGAATTTGATTATGAAGTTTACTATGAACTTGATTTCAGGAGAAAGTAATGCCCAATATTCATGAATCTTAGAATTCTATAATCTGAGTTGTTTTTCAAAGATCACTCGAGTTCATAGAAATTGTCTTGTAAATTCTCAACTTATTTTTCGCATGCTTTGCTCGGGACTAGCAAAATGCTGGTTAGATGTTGTGTTGAGGGTAAAATATTGCATATTAGACCCATGTTTTTGCCTGGAATTACAAGCATAATGCTATTTAATGCCCTGATTTAATTGTGATTGTGATGCAGGTTACATTTGTGAGCGTGGATCGAAATAAAATACCAAGAGCATGGAATTGACGCTCTAGAATCACCAAGACAAGGGGCAGACTCCAGGGGACCAAGATCAACGCCAGAGAACCAAGAAAACCAAGAAACTGAAGCTCAAGTGGCCTGGAAGTCAGCCAAAATGCAACATTACAGGGTTCCCACAGTCCGTTTGGCTCGAAACTTCATACATGGCCTGAGGACCATAAATTAACCGTACACATCAAAAATCATCCGTTGGATCCCTCTGGAAGTGACCCAATGGACAAATCAGCCTATAAAATGGTAAAGTGGGGCCCACCTGATATCTAGATCTGCTTCAATTTCGGTCTCAACTCATTAAATGAGATGAGGAAATGAATGGACGGAATAGATTTCAGTCGAACATCACAGTGGACCTCACATGTACATCGCGTGTACATGGGTATCCGATGCCCGAGCCGCACCGGACGGTCAGCCCGGTCAAAGACGGGCTGACCCGTCTTCTTTCGAGCGCAGCAACAGCGGACGCACCAGCGTCCGCTGATTTTGAACAGTGGGCCCCACTCGTTGCCTGTGTTGATGATCAGGACCGTCCATTCGGTCCAGGAGGTGTTTGATACCCTCACCTAGGTGTCCTTTTGACCCATGCATGTACAAACACGTAGATCTCTGATTAAACGTAAGACGGACGGCTGAGTTACAATTCAATAGGCTACACCTAACTCGATCCAAAACCAGTTATCCCTGAATGGTTTTTTGTCGAGAATACTATGGACGGAGTGGATTTTCCACTCGACATCGATGTGGGGCCCACCATCATCACAGCGATCACTGCGGAAGCTCTGTTACGCAACAGAGCTTGCAGAGGGCGGCTGTGGGCCAAAAACGTGATCAAGATCACGTATGTATGTGTAATCCGGACCGTCCATTCGTTCTAGAAGGTCAAACCAACCATACAGAAGGAGTTTCTCCAAACCCATGCACGCACACGTGTTAAGATCAACGATCACAATCGGACAACTTGCACTGATTGCATCGTAATTTCTACCATGGGCCGCGGCAAAAACATTCCAAAAACTGGTTATTTCCAGCTAAAATCTCGCTGCAAACACAATAGACGAAGTGGATTTCCTACATGCCAACTGAAGTGGGCCCCACTCACAACTCAGCGGAAGAGATCCGTTTTTCTCTATGGTTACGCAGAAATAGAGTCCTGTTCGGCCGCAAACTGCAGGAGCTTTACGCATGAGTTTCGCACTGACTCCACGGTTCTCAACGACCTGTTTTTGTTATAAAAAGAAGAGAGAAGAAAGAACGAGGGAGGATCAGAGAAGAGCCGGGAATCATCATCTGGAGCTGATCAGTTGGCTGGGAACGTCAGTGAGAGTATTTTTCTTTATTTTTTATTTGCTGTTTTTATAGATATATTAATTTTGAGAGATTTAGCCTTAATCATGTTGGGCTAAACCTCTTAGCTAGGGCTAAGAGGTGAAGCTTGTAGCAGGATGGGAGACCTTAATTTGTGCTGTTGATTTAAATTTATAAAATACTTTGATTCAGTTTATTTATGGGAATATTTCTAGTTTTTAATGGTTTATTGTGACTGAAATTACAATAGATCTGCGATGGCTTTGAGTATTTCCTTTTCCTTTTGATGTTTATGACGTTAGGAAGCCCTGTTGTTCACCATCGTCTCCTGGGCATGGTCGGATGACGGTACCCTTCCTAACCTCTATAGCATGTTGATTGGTTGGTAATTAGTTTAATTCTGTTGTTTGCTTTGTCTCCTGGGCATGGTTTGGTGATGGAATCCATTCTAATTCTTATACCTCTCATCTCTTGAAAACTATATCAACGGTAGTTCAGTAATTTCCCTGATTTTTAATCCAGGCATAAGATCTCCCTGATCTCTACAAGTGGATCCTCTGAATCCCTAGTTTCCTTCCTCTGAATTCCTTAAGTTTTAGATTAATATTTTACAATTTTTCCTCAAATTGCAACTCAATTTAGATTTCATCTTACTCTAGTTCTGGTTCTAGTTAGTTTCAGATAACGTACAGGTTTCAGTCCCTGTGGATTCGACCTCGGTCTTACCGAGATTTTTATTACATCACAACCCTATACTTGGGGAGTGAACACTTCCCCAACGCCTTACTAACCATAGCGTTATTTTCGAAGCCCGACTGATCCCAACGAAACCTAGATGACAACCCACGCTCGGACTATAGCCAGGCTGCACCGGGGTGTTAGAGATAATTAAATCTACTATTTCTAATCTTTATATTTTTTGGTCCTATGCCTTCTTACTCCCTAAAGCTTGTTACAATATTATTGAAAGGCACATCAGAATTTTCTTTGGGGCTTCTTTGCTTTTCATACCATTAGCTGGGAGAAGATCTACAGGCCTTAAGATGAGGGCAGCTTAGGCATTATTGCATTGGACATTATTGCTAGAGCTTGTATCCTCAAGAAATTTTGGAAATTTATTTGCAAAGATGTCAACCTTTGGGTAAAATGGGTCCATGAAAAGTATATTGGCACCAATTTGGACCATTCACATGCCCTCTAATGATTCATGGGCTTGGCAAAGTATTCTCAATGTTTGAAATATTACTAAATGCCACACTAAATTCCTTGTGGGTAGTGGGCAATCTATAGACTTTTAGTATGATCCCTAGCTAGGAGACAAAAGCCTATTTGATCGCATGAGAATTTAGGTCATTCAAGATCTTGGCTTAGGAACTAACGTCCCTGTTAGTACTCTAATCAAAGACACTGAATGGTAATTCCATTATCTTACTTCTCTTACTATAGACCAGTTCTTCAAGAAAGTTAGAATGTGCCAAATCATTCCTGTTGATGATGAGATTGTCTAAACTCTTTCCCCGAATGGGTGCTCTTACTTTTGTCTTTGCTATGAAGGCCTGTAGAACTGCTCGACCTACCCCGCCTTGGAGTGAATTCCTTTGGTTCAATTGTTTTATTCCTCAACACTCCATTGCGGCCTAGATGGTATTTCTTGGAAGCCTGAAAATGAAATACGTGATAGCTCTTTAACCTCGGTATTATAGATGGAATTGCTCGTGTATTTTGTCAACATGGTGCTGAGCTATTAATAAGTTGTTCTTCTCTTATAGGTTCATCCGCTAGATCTAGAACAATATGTGCTCTTTAACTTTTTATTCCTCTTGTTCCTCAGTCAATTATTCTCCAATCAATTTCTTATATTATGGCAAATACTAATGATCAAATCTTTGTTTCTCTTAGCAAGCTTTCCTTCCGTGCCCTTGCATGGCATATTTGGAGAGAGAGAGAGAGAGAGAGAGAGAGAACCATATTTTTAATGCTAAATATACTTTAAAGGAAGCTATCTTTAGGAACATTGTTTCGGATATGAGAGCTAGGATTATATTCTTATTTGGGCCCTCTATTACAGCTAAGGCTATTTGCAGTTTGGGGACCTCCCTACTGCCTATTCCATTTTACCTTCCCATACTCAATAAGCCACTTAGTTGCACATAATCATCATGTATTGGACTCTTGCTTGTGCTAAGATATCTAGTACTAAAGTTGGATTCCTTTGTTTTCCCCCTTTTGCTCACCCAATTTGGGGGATAATCTCCAATTTTGACATGCAATGAACTCCAGATAAATGTTATCAAACTTTGTTTCAAGGCATATCTAAATTTAACTTTACTAATATTGTAGTTGCTACAATCTTGGTGGACAATTGTTGGAGTCTAGCAACCATCATGGATCCTTCCTCCTCTTATGAGATGCGCCTTTTCGCCTTGGGAGTGCACTCTTTTATTGCTGCATCCAATGGTCGTATTGATATTGCTTCAGGACACATCCGTACTACTCTCTCTAAGCTTGCCACTATCTCCACGCACTCATCTTACCATTTTATCACCAAGATCAAGATTGATGGTTTGCTTTGATGCTTGGCCTAGACTATTGGGTTCTCTTTATCCCTAGTGGTTCCCCTCTATTCTTATTCTTCTTCTTTTCCTTTCTTTCTTTCTTTCTTTCTTTCTTTCTTGGGGTTTGTCTTGCTTGTTGGCTTTGCTGGATGAGTAATATGAGAGTATCCCCCTCCCCAAAAAAGAGAAGGTTGAAACATAATTTGTGTAGTGATGGGGATTTCTCCTCATGCCCGACCGGTCAAGAGCTTCACTCGACCAGTCAAGGGTGCTGGTCAACCAGTTGAGGATTGGCTCGACTCAAACTCCAACGAGTTTGGTTTATTTTTTTTCGAGGTGCTCGACCGGTCGAGTGGGCCGCTCGACCGGTCGAGGACCATACTCGACCAGTCGAGGTTACGCAGATTTGAGTCCGGATTTTGTACGGACTGCGAAAATTTGAGGCGATTTCGCAAGAGGTGCGAAGGGAGTTGCCTAAACTATAAATAGGGGTTCCTAGGGCTTTTCTAAGGAATACAAGGGAGTTTCCTAAAGCTTTGCAAGGGTTTGCTAAAGGGTTTAGGGCTATCAAAGGGGTGTGTGTGTGTATGTGAGAGAGAGAGAGAGGAAGCTTGTGGAAGGGAGGTTCTGCTCGTAGAGGTAATCTACTGTGCACTCGACATCTCAGCACTTCTACGTCCTCGTGATCGGTGAGATCTCTCCGTTTTTCTTTTATTCTCTTATTGTTTATCCACTCTTGTGTGAGTGAAGAAGGTTGTTGTTGAGGGTCAAATATTGCATATCAGACCCTAGTTATTGTCTGGATTTACGACAATGAAAATGTTTAAAGGCCTGTTTAATTCGTGTTTATATTGCAGGGTGAATTTACGAGCATATGACTAAAAGGAATGCTCAAAGCGTGGATTTAACGCTCTGAAGTCACCAAGGCAAGAGACGGACTCCTGGGGACCAAGATCAACGCCAGAGATCCAAGAAAACGAGAAATTGAAGTTCAAGTGGCCTGGAAGTAATCTAGAATGCAAGATCACAGGGTTCTCACCATCTGATCGGCTCAAAACTTCATACATGTGATAGGGACCACAAATTAACCGTACACATCAAATTTGAGTCCTTGGATCCATGTGGAAGTGGCCTAAAGGCTAGATCAGCCCCTAAAATCATGATTTGGGGCCCACTTGATATTCGGATATGCTTCAATTTTGTTCTCAACACATGAATTGAGCTAACAAAACGGATGTACGGAGTGGATTTTACCTATACATCACAGTGGACCCACGTGTACACTGAGTGTGCACATTGTGCACGTGCACAGGCTGTGCACGAGAAATCCCAAGGTCGGTCAGCACCCGCTGACCGACAATTTCTTAAAAAGAAATTTTCTTTTTTTTCTTCCAGCGTCCGCACAGGGACTCACGGTCGGATGCAGGTGGGCCACCATCATCACACATAGCGATGATCCAAGCCGATCATTGTAATCAGAAGGACAAACCGACCACACTCCAACGTAGTTCCGGATTTTCGTGAATGTTGTAGGAAGATGAAGGCTTCGACGCAGGTTGGATGGTCACAAGAAAAACGCCGTGAGTCTCAACGAAGCTGACCCAAAACTGATCATGTTCGACCGGTTTTCCACGGGCAATCGAGTGGACGGATTGGATTTCTCAAAATTACATCGAAGTGGACCCCACCAGCAACATCAGCGCACGTGAGAAGACCTCTGTTTCGCAGGCGTCCGTGAAAACCGGCCGCTGTGGGCCCCATTGCATTCGTGATCATCGTCGGATCGATGATCCGATCCGTCCAACTTATACATCACCCGGACGTTTTCGTTTCAGAAAACAAGCATGGGAAGAAGGAGATTCGGTGCTGTTGTGTGGGTGCGTAAACAGTCCCTGCGCAAGGAAATTTCCAAATCTGGTTTGCGTAAAACGTCCGACTGAAGCTTGCAACCGGTCTCTCTTCTCAACTGACCTTCCCTGACAGCTATAAAAGAAAGAAAGAGGGAGAGGTAAGGGGACTCTGGGTTTTGGGCTTGGTGGAACGTGAGGAGGAGAGACAGGGAGGAGTTTTCTTTTCTTTTCTTTTTCTTTTATTTATTTATTTATTTTTTATATTTGTTTGAGAGATGGTCCATCTATGACGGGCTAAACCTCTTAGCTAGGGCTAAGAGGTGAAGCTTGTGGTGTGATGGGAACAATCCTATGGCTCTGATTCATATTAGATTGAACAGATTTCTTTTGATTTTAGTTTGATTATGGGAATGCTTTCAGTTTTTAATGATTCGTTGTGACTAAAATTACAATAGATTTGCGATGGCTTTGAGTATTTCCGTTACCTTTTTATGTTTATGACGTCAGGAAGCCCTGTTGTTCACCATCGTCTCCTGGGCATGGTTGGATGTCGGTACCCTTTCCTAACCCTCATAGCATATTGATTGGTTGGTAATTAGTTTAATTCTGTTGTTTGCTTTGCCTCTTGGGCATGGTTTGGTGATGGAATCCATTCTAATTCATATACCTTTCATCTCTTGAAAACTACATCAAGTAAGTTCAGTTTAATATCCATGAAGCAGGCATAAGATCTCCCTAATCTCTACAAGTGGATCCTCTGAATCCCTAGTGTCTTTCCTCTGAATTTCTCCTCAGTTTTAGATAATAATTTCATAATTATTCCTCAAATCACAATTGATTTAGAATTCATCTCATTCTAGTTCTAGCCCTAGTTAGTTTCAGATTACGTACAGGTTTCAGTCCCTGTGGATTCGACCTCGGTCTTACCGAGTTTATTACTACATCACAACCCTATACTTGGGGAGTGAACAGTTGTAACGTTCTACTTCATAGTGGATTGTTGATCTGGACTAGGTCACGTGGTTTTTACCTCTTTGAGGGTTTTCCATGTAAAATCTCTTGTGTCGTGTGGTTTGTGCTTTGATTTATTTCCTTGCTTTATTATCCCATAATTCTAGGTATTTTTGGGAGGCTAGATCCTAAGGTTTTGTTCAACGGCCCCCAACAAAGTGGTATCAAAGCTATTGGTTTATTGAACGGAGCGGGATCAGTTTTGAATTATGGAAGGTGGCTCATCAAGGATGATCAGTCTCAATGGTTCTAACTGGATCATATGGAAGGCTAAGATGGAGGACTTGCTCTATTACAAGGACTTGTATGCTCCAATCCTTGGCATATCAGCAAAGACAAAGGATATGACAGATGATGATTGGAAGAAGTTGGACCGGAAGGTTGTGGGGTTTATTAGACAATGGCTGGACGATTCCGTATTCCACCATGTGTCTACGGAGACCTCAGCCGCTAGCCTATAGCTGAAATTGCAAGGGCTGTATGAGAGAAAGACAGCCGGGAATAAATTTTTTCTGATAAAACGACTTGTGAATCTCAAGTTCAAAGATGGTAGTTCTGAGGCTGAGCACATGAATGAAGTCAGCAATATATTGAACCAGCTCTCCGCTATGAAGATGGTCCTGGACGATGAACTACAGACCTTACTATTGCTTAGCTCATTGCCTGATAGTTGGGAGACATTGGTGGTGTCTCTAAGTAACTCCGTGCCAGACGGAAAGGTATCCATGGAACAGGTAACTAGTTGTCTCTTTAATGAGGAGACAAGGAGGAAGTCTCAGGGGTCTACTCAGCAAGAGGCCCTTGTGACACAGGAACGAGGGAGAGGAAAGAACAGAAAGGGCGGGAAGGCTCGAGATAAATCAAGAAGAAAATCAAGTACCAGGAAGGATGTTGAATGTTGGAATTTTGGCAAGAAGAGCCACTACAAGAATGAATGTTGTAATAAGAAGAACGACAAGAAAGGAAAAGGAAAGGAGAAGGAAGATGAATTAGATTCCACTGCGGTCGCTTCAGATGACGACGTTGTAGTTATTCTTTCAGCAGATTATGATGTTTGTCTCACGGCTACGAGTCAGGACACTGACTGGGTGATTGACTCGGAAGCCTCGTTTCATGCGACTCCACACAGGAATTTCTTCATAAGCTACAAGTCAGGTGACTATGGGACCGTGAAGATGGAAAATTCTGGCGTATCGAAGATCGTAGGGGTCGGTGATATTTGTGTGAAGACCGATGTGAACTGCACATTGGTTCTCAGGGATGTGAGGCATATCCCAGACCTTCTCCTCAACTTGATGTCGACGGGAAGGCTGGATGATGATGGCTATGAAAGCCGGTTTGCTGGTGGGCGCTGGAAGCTCATCAAGGGTTCATTGATTGCAGCCAGAGGAAAGAAGTGTTGCACCCTTTACAAGGCAAGTGTTAGTGTGTGCAAGGGTGGGTTGAACGCAGCGGCAGATTCAGCTATTGACATGTGGCACAGGCGTTTAGGCCACATGAGTGAAAAATGGCTTCAGGTACTAGAAAGGAAGCAGCTCCTTACATGACAGGTATACCTCTTAAAACCTGTATTGATTGTTTATCAGGAAAACAACATAAAATTTCATTTGTTAAATCTGCTTCTCTTGTTAATAAACTGCAAGCATTAGATTTGGTTTATTCTGATGTTTGTGGTCCTATGAGGACAAAAACCTTGGGTGGGGCATTGTATTTTGTCACTTTTATAGATGATGCATCTAGGAGGGTTTGGGTTTATGCTTTGAAATCTAAGTACGAGGTCTTTGATGTGTTTAAATTATTTCATGTTATGGTCGAGAGAGAGACAAGTAGATCATTGAAGTGCATTCGCATTGACAATGGTGGTGAATACATCGGTGACTTTCATGAGTATTACAAGTCCCTGGGTATATGGAATGAACAGATGGTTCCCAAGACCCCCCAGCATAACAGTGTGTCTGAGCGAATGAATCGCACCATTGTAGAGAGAATAACATTCATGTTATCTCATGCGAAGTTGCCCAAGACGTTTTGGGGAGAAGCAATGCACACAGTAGTGTATTTGATAAACAAGTCTCCATCAGCCCCGTTGAATGGAGAAGTACCTGAGAAGGTGTGGACTGGACAGGATCCATCGTACAGTCATCTCAGGGTGTTTGGATGCAGGGCATCCGTTCACGTACCAAAGGACGAGAGGTCCAAGCTTGATATGAAGATTAGGCAGTTTGTGTTCTTGGGGTACGGTGATGAAAAGTTCGGTTACAGATTGTAGGATTCGACCGAGAAGAAGCTCGTCAGAAGCAGAGATGTGGTATTCTTTAAAGATTAATGTATAGAAGACATTTATAAGCCAGAGAAGAACCGACATAGTTCAGGTGACCTAGAGGACATGGATTTGGTTATTCCTCCCGTGGTGCCTGATGACGGGGGAGTACAGTAAGGTGCAGAGGACGAGGGAGTTCCTACAGAAGATGGACCAGAGGAGTAGCCCCCACTTGATCCACCTATTAAGCCACATGTGAGGAGGTCATCTAGGGATAGACAGTTGTTCAAGAGGTACTCGCCGCATGAGTACATCATGCTCACTGATGGGGGAGAGCCAGAAGATTATTCTGAGGCCCTAGCCGACGAGCATAAGGGGGAGTGATTGAAAGCTATGCAAAAGAAGATAAAATCCTTGCATAAGAACCACGCCTATGATATGGTGAAACTGTCTAAGGGCAAGAAAGCTCTGAGCAACAAGTGAGTGTTCAGAAAGAAGGTTGAGCAGAAGAATTCACATACGAGATTTAAGGCCAGACTTGTGGTGAAAGGGTTTGGTCAGAAGAAAGGTATAGACTTCGAGGAGATATTCTCAGCAGTGGTGAAGATGACATCCATACGGGTGTTGCTTGGGTTGACGACTAGCATGGATCTGGAGATAGAGCAGTTAGATGTTAAAACTGTCTTCCTCCATGGTAACCTGGAAGAAGAGATCTATATGCACCAACCAGAGGGGTTCGAAGTCAAGGGTAAGGAGCATATAGTGTGTAGGCTGAGGAGGAGCTTGTATGGGCTGAAACAAGCTCCACGACAATGGTACAAGAAGTTCGACTCTTTTATGTTGAAGCATGGGTTTAACAGAACGGAGTCAGACCACTGTGTGTTCACGCACAAGTTCTCAGATGGTGATTTCTTAGTTTTGCTTTTATACGTTGATGACATGCTCATCATGGGAAAAGACATAAAAAAGATTGACAGGCTGAAACAGGAGTTGGTCAAGTCATTGGCGATGAAAGACTAGGGCCCGGCTAAACAGATCATAGGAATGGAGATAACCCCTGACAGAAGCAGCAGGAAGCTTTGACTATCACAAGAGTGATATATTGAAAAAGTCCTAAAGCAGTTTAATATGAATGCAGCGAAGCCGGTCGGTACTCCACTGGATGATCACTTCAGATTGAGCGACAGGTAGTGTCCCAAGACGAAGGCAGATGTGGATGAGATGCAGAAGATACCTTACGCATTAGCAGTATGAAGTTTGATGTATACTATGGTGTGTACACGCCCAGATATAGCATATGCGGTTGGTGTTGTCAGCCGGTATCTTGCCAATCCTGGCAAAGAACATTGGGCAGCAGTGAAATGGATACTGCGGTATCTAAGAGGCTCATCCAGGTTGAGCCTATGCTATGGTGACAAAAAACCTGTATTAGAGGACTACACAGATGCATATATAACATGTGACATAGACTCCAGGAAGTCTACATCGGGGTTCATGCTCACGTTTGCAGGGGGAGTGGTCTCTTGGCAAAATAAGCTACAGAAGGTAGCAACATTGTCGACGACAGAGGCCGAGTACATTGTAGTCACAGAGGCATGTAAAGATATGCTTTGGATGAAGAGGTTCATACAAGAACTTAGTCCGAAGCAGGAGCAGCACATGGTCTATTGCGATAGTCAAAGTGCTATACACTTGAGTAAGAATCCAAGTCAGTACTCCAAGTCGAAGCACATAGAGATTTGATATCATAGGATCAGGGATACTTTAGAACAGAAGGTGACAGCTTGAGAAGGTCCACACGGACGACAATGGGTCAGACATGATGACCAAGGCTTTGCTCAAGGGTAAGTTTGAGGTTTGTAGAAACCGGGCTGGCTTGAAGAAGGTGAATTCCTCCTGAATTGAAAAAGGGGAGATTTGATGGGGATTTCTCCTCATGCTCGATCTGTCGAGGGTGCTGATCGACCAGTTGAGGACTGACTCGACTCAAACTCCAGCGAGTTTGGTTTTTTTTTTTTTCCGAGGTGCTCGACCAGTCAAGGGAGGTGCTCGACCAGTCGAGTGGGCCGCTCGACCGGTCGATGACCATGCTCGACCAGTCGAGGTTACGCAGATTTGAGTCTGGATTTTGTATGGACTGCGAAAATTTGAGGCGGTTTTGCAAGAGGTGCGAAAGAGAGTTGTCTAAATTATAAATAGGGGTTCTTAGGGCTTTTCTAGGGAATGCAAGGGAGTTTCCTAAAGCTTTGCAAGGGTTTGCTAAGGGGTTTAGGGCTATCAAAGGTGTGTGTGTGTGTGTGTGTGTGTGTGTGTGAGAGAGAGAGAGAGAGAGAGAGAGAGAGAGAGAGAGAGAGAAGCTTGTGGAAGGGAGGTTCTGCTCGTAGAGGTGATCTACCGTGCACTCTACATCTTAACGCTTCTACGTCCTTGTGATCGGTGAGATCTCTCCGTTTTCCTTTTATTCTCTTATTGTTTATCCACTCCTGCGTGAGTGAAGAAGATTGTAATGTTTTACTTCATAGTGGATTGTTGATCTGGACTAGGTCACGTGGTTTTTACCTCTTGGAGGGTTTTCCACGTAAAATCTCGTGTCGTGTGGTTTGTGCTTTGATTTATTTCATTGCTTTATTATCACATAATTCTATGTGTTTTTGGGAGGCTAGATCCTAAGGTTTTGTGCAACGGCCCGACATATAGTTGACTATATAAGGCTTAGATGATGATTGATGATGGTGATAATAATGTAGTGTTGGTCGTATCACTGGATAGATACAACTAATCTATCAACTTGAATATTAGTACGTACCATCTCACTATGCCTAATACACTATACATGAGGCCTACTTTGACATATCGGAACTGTTCAACTGACTGGCACTATTATGGATGACCCAAAAAAAAAAAAGTGACTGGACAATACAATGTGTCACACCATCGCTAGTGGATGGACGGTCCACACTAAAATGGTCAGCTGTTCACATTTAGTATGCAAAACTCTATTAATCCGATGGTTAGGAGTCATTCGAATTAATGCAGTTTTACACAATGGAATACCCACAATGGGGCCACCGACGAAGAGCTTGGGCCACAAGTTCCATCCAGATTATGAAGACTGCAATTTTGTGTAGGACCATGCGCTTTGAAGATCCACCTTTGCAAAAGGTACTTTTGGTGAATAAAAAAAGCCTCGTTACGTTTGAAAAAACAAAAAGACAGCTCAGAGGGAATTCCATTGACATACCTAGGATACCCATTCTTGTGTCCCACTTTTGCTTACATGACCCGCTCCATGAATACCCTACGATCGCCATAGGCACGCACACATCAATATTCAGGGAAAAAAAAACAAAAAACAATAAAGAAATGGGCGCGTTTGGTTGCACTAAATATCAAGAGACATTGCACCAAGTGCTTTCATTATCATACAAGCAGGTGCAATAATGTTCATGTACACACCACACGTGCCACCATGGCCTGATAGGTTCAAGATCCAATTCATCTGTTAGAACGGAAGATGCCCCATCTAAAGAATCATGTCGGTCCACTTGTCAGAAGTGGGACAGTTTGCAAAATAAGCGTAGGGTATACGAAAAAACTTGGTTGAAGTTTTCTAACTCATTCACCTGTTTCCAATGTTGTAGTTGAAATGCTTAGTATACCACACACACACACATATATATACACAACCTGATGGATGGATTGGATCTTGTAACAATGTGCCAAGTTGACACATTTGTAGTGTGTAAATGAGCTTTACTACACAGGTATGGGCACTTAGCCAATCTACTTTACTAAATTAGACTGATTAATTTAAAATAGCACAAATTTTTATTATATTTAGCGCAACCAAACACTCCCAAAAGCTTTTTTTTTTTTTTTTAAAAAAAAAAAAAAAAAAAAAAACATATAATAAAGTGTAGTAAAGAAAACATTCCAGCATGTAGGCCTATGACCAAGCCCAGACCACCAATGCTGCGCCAGATCTTGTTGAATAAGATGAGCTGGGTCTGGCTCTCTTGTTGGGCTACCCCCTCAGGCCTCTAGTAAGGTTATCAACGGCCGGGGTTGACTGTACTGAGGTCAGGTTGATCACAGCCAAGTAAATTTTGGGCTTATATAGGCCAAAGCCAGCCCACAGGCATGAGAGTTAGCCCCAATCTCAGCGGGATCTATGTGGGGCCCACCTTGATGTAAGTATATTATCCACGCCGTTCATAGCTTTTCTCAGATCATTTTAAGCATTGATCCTAAAAATGAGGCAGGTCCACAGCTACCGTGGACCACACCAAAGGAGGCTGCAGTGATAATGACACCCATCATTGAAACCTAAGGGCCACCGTGATGTTGTTTTACCATCCAACCTATACATAAGGTGGTCATGTAGACGTGGATGAAGTGAAAACACAAATATCAGCTTCATCGGAAACTTTTCCAGCTCCCAAGAAATTTTCAATAGTGGACGTTCAATCCTCACTTTGTGGTTCACTTAAGACTTGGACCTGTCTCATTTTTTAGATGATATATTAAAATGATCTTAGGAAAACGATGAACGGCGTGGATAAAACACTTAAATCATGGTGGGCCCCACAGAGCCCCGCCCGGACGGGGATAGGACGCAATCCGCGTCCATCTCAGCCTAGGCAGCTGTAAATGGACCTAGATAGGCAGAGCCCATGCCACACCAGAAAGTAAATATCAAGATTGCCTTATGGCGGGCATGGATGTGAGAGCTGGACCCAACCCATACTGGCCCACTTTCTCCCCTGATCAGAAGATTCAGAACATGTATCAGCTCAAATGCTAACCTTGTCCATAGCAATTCGTGGTCGTGTTCACCCCATTACGGCACAAGCAAACGAACGACCGATCCAAGCCCCTGAATCCGCACACACCAGCGCTCGTCTCACACTCATTACATGCGTCCGTTAGATAAGACCCATTAAATTGCAACGATATCCCATAATTCCACCGTGTTGGATCTCCCTCATTCCCACCGAACCCATACAAGCACGTATACGACGAGCATTGTAGCTTCGGAAGATCCAACTGATACCCTGAGCTGACCCCCGTCTGCGGCTTGTAAACACAACATGTAGAAATAGGCCCATTAGGCACCAGCCCAATCCCCGTTACACCTCTACATGAATATATCCCTCTGCAGATATTCGAAGACCCGGTATCGCACAGCTCCTCATCAGAGTCGAAAACCGGCGATGATGTCGAACAGCCCAACAGCACGAACACATCTTCCGACGTTAACTGGAACGGTGCGGCACGACCTAAGCCAAAGCTACCGGAATTTTGCATCGAATCGCATGTCGACATGAGGGGATCAGTGACGATGAGTGTTGAAGCCGTGTAGTCGATGGAGGATATGGTGTAGAAGCCAGTGTCCGTCGAGAATTGGAGTGTCCTATCGATACATTTCACGTATGTGGCGAAATCGGGGTGGCCGCAACCGAAGCCGGTGCCGAACGGGTACTTAATCGGGACCGAGCCACATACGTCGCGGCATGCGGTGGTGCCGGGGAGCACGTGCGGGCCATCGGAGAGCTCGTGTGATGGTGTGAATAAGGGGAGAACTAGGAGTAGTAGTGAAAGGGTGGAAGCCATGGTTGGTGAGTGAGAACTAGTTCTTTTACGGGGGGGTGTGTGTGTGTGCACGCTTGAAAGATTTGAACATGTACAATCATTTTTCTTCCACGTTAGCTGTTTTCACATGCACCAATGTCTGCATGTTTGCCAGATCCAAGACATCCATCAGGTGGGTTCCACCGTTTGGGTGCCCACCTGTCCATTGATTGTGTTTACCACAATATTAGAAGCAAATAAACGGCTTTAAAAAATTGGCCATGTGCGGCAATTGTATCTGCCATCAGCCTGGTGGCTAGTGGTCGGTGCTATGTGGACCCCACCATGATGTATGTGTTTTATCCACGCCGTCCATACATTTTGAAATATAAATTTAGAGCTTGATCTCAAAAATGTGGTAGATATATATCTCACTTGGACCACACCATGGGAAAACAGTTGTGATTGAATGTTCACCATTAAAAACCTCCTAGGCCACCGTAATGGTTATTTGACATCTAACATGTTGATTAGGTCATACAGACTTGGATGAAGGGAAAAAATATATATCAGCTTGATCCAAAACTGATGTGGCCCCCAAGAAGTTTTTAATTGTAGGCATTCAATCAATATTTTGTGGTACACTTGAGATTTGGATCAACCTCATCTTTGGTCTCATATCCTAAAATGATCTGTAAGAATGGGTGGACGGCATGGATTAAACACAAACATCATGATGGTCCCACAGAGCACCGACCACTAGCCATTGGCTAGTGGCAGGGTGAGCAGCGGATCCGTTTCCACATCTAAGATATCCATCATGTGCGTCCCTTCTATCATGTGAACCACAGTGCTAGAAGGGTTTTGATAGGGAACGGTGCCACCGTACCACAGTATCGTACGGTGGCAGGTTTCCACCCTCGGATTGAATTTTTCGAAAGATCTGAACCGTTCATGTTGTCTTTACTACCCCATAGAAGGTGTGAACTTGAATCACGCTTCGTCATTGATCCTCATCTTTGAATGTTAGATCTAAATGTAAATGTCATTAAATATTCATCTTCATTGGAATCATCTGTTCAACGAATGTTTCTTATGACGGCCTGAGTAGCATACATGAACGGTTCAGATCATCAGTTAAGATGCAATCCCGCAGTTCCATGTTGTGGTCGGGTGCACCGCACCATATCAAAATCCACGTCAGATGCGAACAGAGGGCTTAAACAACGGTTTCACAAATTGTGGCCCACCTGATCAGTGGACAGGCATGACTTTGGGGGAAACGGATTGGCTACTCCCCCTGCCACCAGCCAATGGCTGTGGTCGGTGCTCTGTGGGCCCCACCATGATGTATGTGTTTCATCAATGCAGTCTATCTATTTTTTTAGATCATTTTATAGAATTATACAAAAAATAAGGTATATTCTAATCTCAAGTGGACCACATTATAGGAAACAGTGTTGAATGAACGTCAACCATTAAAAACTTTTTGGGGCCCATAAAAGTATTGGATGAAGCTGATCGTTGTTTTTTCCCTTCATCTGAGTCTTTATGACCTAATCAACAGATTGGATGTAAAATAAACAGTACAGTGGGCCTTCGTAAGATTTAAATGATGGATATCCAATCACTATTGTTTTCCTGTGGTGTGGTCCACCTGAGATTTATATTCCTCTCATTTTTGGGATGAAGCCCTAAAATAATCTTTAAAAATGGATGAACAGAATGGATGAAATACATCCATCATGGTGGGCCCACAGATCACCGACCATCAGCCACGGGGCTGGTGTCAGGGGGAGTAGCCAATCCGTTTCCGACTTTGGGCATCCCCACTATGGGCCACCTGATGTCCAATCAAAGAAATTTGAAATGGGAGGAGGGAAATGTTCTTTCGGTGCTCGTGCCTCACTTGACTTTTATCCGTCATTTTCTTCTTCCTTGAAACTCGGGCCTCGTTCATGATTTCTAGCTAGAAAGCACTTCGATATGAAAATAAGCTATGTTTTCAATTTTCATCGATTCTTAAATGGTGGTGACTCTTCCTTGATATACGAGCCATGCGTGTGCATAAATCTAGACCGTCGAAATTATAGCCTCTGTTATTTAAGAGGCATAGATGCGAAAGTTACACCGATTGGACATTATTAGAGTTACCATATTGGCCAATAAATTCGGACTATTGATTTGAATCAACTCAACGGTCGATTTCATGGAGAACAATTGGATGGTTAGATTGCCACTCTCAGGACTTTTGTCATCTAAAATGAGGCTCATGATTTGGACAGTTCAGATTTACATTTATTAGTGCCATATGTGTGGTGGATGAATCACCACCAAAGTACTCGACTACAGAGATATTTCATCACCAGTTTTTCTGTCGGGAGTCCCATCACCGCATGCGGGGAGCGGATTACGAGTCTTACCCTAGGTGCGCGGATTAGGTGCTGTCCCCGGCCCCGCCTGTTCAGAGCTCGGGACAGGCGGAGGCTCCGAGGGCCACTGAGGTGTCATCGTGACGTATGAATTTTATCCACACCGTCTATATATTTTTTTCATATCGTTTTAAAATTTTATTCTAAAAATATAAAATATCCAAGCTCAAATTAACCACACGGTGGGGATTGAATTACAACCGTTGAAAACTTTTAGGACAACAAAAGTTTTGGATCAAAATGATATTTGTTTTCCCACTTCATCCGGATGTATATTACCATATCAATATGTTGATGGAAAATAAATAACACGGTGGACTCTAAAAAGGTTTCAACGGTGAACATCCTTAGCACCGCTGCTTCCCGTGGTGTGGTCTGCATTATTTTTAGTCCACTAATTAAAATGATATTTAAAAATAAAACTAATACAGCACACTGGCCCTTGGACCCTCCGCCTGTCCCGAGCTCCGAACAGGCGGGGGTAGTACCTAATCCGCGCCCTTAGCCTAGACGGTGTAGCCGGACGCGGTTGGGCCAGTGACGCGGCCATCAGCCAGGTGGCTAGTGTTGGTGCTATGTGGACCCATCATGATATATATATTATCACCCCGTCATTCATTTTGAAAGATAATTTTAGAGCTTGATCAGAAAAATGAGGTAGATCTAAATCTTAGGTGGACCACTCCATGGGAAAATAGTAGTGATTGAATGTCCACCATTAAAAGCCTCTTAAGTCCCACTATAATGGTTATTTGACATCTAACCGGTTGATTAAGTCATTAAGACTTCGATGAAGTGAAAAAAATATAAATCAGCTTGTTCCAAAACTTTTGTACGCCTGTGAAGTGTTTAATGGTGGGTGTTCAATCAATACTGTGCGGTCCACTTGAGATTTGGATCAACCTCATTTTTGGGCTCATACCATAAAATGATCTAAAAGAATGGGTGGATGGCATGGATGAAACGCATATATCCCACCGAGCACTGACCACTAGCCATTGGCTAGTGGCAGGGTCACTAGCCAATCTGTTTCTGGTGTAGCCCTTGCCTTGGGGCCAACCTTGATGTATGTGCTGTAAATCTACGCCGTCCATCCGTTCTTCCATATCACTTTACGGCATGGGCGCGGATATGAAGCAGATTTAAATCTCAGGTGGAACCGTGGTGATTGACTATTAAAAACTTTTTTTTAGGCAGCATAAGTTTTGAATCAAGTTATCTTTGCTTCTTTCCCTTCTTCCAGCTTCCCGTGAGTCGTGACCTTATCAACAGGTTGGATGGAAAACAAACATCACATAAACATTGCTTTAAAAGTTTGTAATGATGGGACTTCAATCACTGCTGTTTTCGTTAATGTCTCACCTTGTACGAATAGAAATTTGCCTCAATAGATCTTACTTTTGACCGACTAGTCTAACTAAATCTCTAAAACTTTATTTTCTATTTTTATCCATGTGCTATACTGATTGACTTTTTTTTAAACAAAAATACTTTTTTTTGGGGTTATATTTGTTTAATTCAGTTATACCCAAAAACTTAAAAACCCATCTTCTTTTATTCATTTTCTTATTGAAATCTCAAGTTATTGTCATTTTACATTTGCAATCTTTCTCAAGGATCTACTCATTACTTCAAACCAGTCGCATTAATAAACCTGGAATCTTCCAGCTTTTGTCTATAAGAGTTTTCTGCATTCTTTTTCAAGTTTTTATTTTGAAATCATGTTTCACTTCATCGCACTCTTCTTCTTGAACTTGTGTTTCAGTGGAACGACGGCTGTGGGAGGTAAGAATGAAGAATGAATGTGTGTGTGTGTTTTTTTTTTTTAAAAAAAATTTATTATTATTTTATACAGTGAAATTGACCGGTGAAAATTCACTAAGTGCATGTCCAAATTCATCGAGTACTTCGTCAAATTCACCGAGTACATGTGATTGACCAAGTACAGGTGAATATTGACCAAGTATAGGTGAAAATTCATCTTAGTGAGGGTAACCGAGTTCATAGGATCGTAAGCCGCCTATAGGAGTGCAAGGAACCGTTTAGGTGGTGCGTTAAAAGCGAGAGAAGGAAGGAGGAACATTAAGCCTTTGAAAATTGTCTAAAGAAATGGAAAATAAAAATAAAAATTGAAGTTGGCACAAAAAGAGGGGTGAGGATCGACCCTTAAATATTTCCAGTGAGCCAAGGTTGACCCTCAAAATTGAGGGTCAACCCCCGAATATGTAACGTCACAAAAAGAGGGGTGAGGATCGACCCTTAAATATTTCCAGTGAGCCAAGGTTGACCCTCAAAATTGAGGGTCAACCCCCGAATATGTAACGTCTTGGAAAAATCCGTGCAAAGACACGAGTATCACCTCAGGCAAAAATCACTAAGGATCGAATTTTGTAGAAATTAGGCGAAAATTAATTAAATACTAAACTAAATAAATCGAAGAATTAGCTCGAACCACTTTCTATATGAACTACAAGACCCAAAACCATTGGAATCGCTAACCCAACATTACGTAAAAACCTAGGATCAATCTCAAAACCCAATTGCTCTCGGGAGCACATTGAAACTCCGTATCGGACCTGGACCGCGCATCGAAAGTCCGATGACTGTGAAACTATAAGGTTATGATCATCTTACTGGGCTTGACAACCATCGCAGGAATCGAATCCAAATATTATCCAGGAACGTACAACTTGAGTCTGGAGCGAAGTGTGTGAGAAACGCGAATATCTTTAGAAAATGAACTCAAACTTAAGTAAATTGGGTTGTTCGCTTGCAGGCCAAATTTAAAGTTTCAGACCGTCAGATTCTAACCAAATTATACCCTTGAATTAGGAAAATTTTCCTACACATGTCAATATACTTGTGGCCCTAATCGAATAACGATGACCATTGAACTGAAATGGGTCCTCCACTATCGATTCACTAATCCGATCAGACTGAAATCTTAACCTGACGTAGATCCATTATCAGGGAACTTTCTCCAGTCCGTATGCGAGCAATGGACCTCCAGATGAGCTCCTTCAGCCGAAACAGCCACCCTTTGGCTATACCTTAAGTATACCATGGCCCTAGGGCTATTGACATCACTTCTGGGCCTATATAATGCCCTAAACCCACCCCTCTCTCATTCCATACGAATTTTTTCAACCCTATGAGAGAGAAGAGAGAAAAGACGAGAAAGAGTGGAGATCGAAGGGAAACCTTTGGGGTTTGTTGAGTGCTCCTGTTCTGCTACTCCACGCATCGAATCGCCTTTACGTCTAGTTACTCAACTCGTTTCAACTCCGTTTTTGGGTAAGAAATTCTAACCCTAATCTGTTTTAGGAATCCAAATAGAGAAACCGGTGAAATAGCTAACCTATTTCAATGTTTAGGTAGCCGTTGTGCCGTAGTAAAAGGTGTGGTGTACGAACAGAATTTGTAACACGCGTACCGACGAAAGGTGCAAACTATAAACGTTTAGGTTATGGTTTTCAAGGCTTTCAATGTCAGCAATTATTTATGTCTGACTTGATTGCTGCCATATGATCTTAGTTATGACGTTTTCGATATATCATGTATGTGTAAACTATGTTGTGTATTAAAATGCATTCCATGTGTTTGTTGAAATGTTTGAATGAATATGAAATTATGATTTATGCTTCCCTATTAATCTAAAATTTATGTTTGTTGTACGTATTGCAACTCCTTTGTGAAAGGATTTGCTATAATATATGTTATAACTAATTTATTACATGTATGTTGAAATGTGTAATCTAAGTGTTTGATAAAATGTCTGAATGAGAAATTGCTTGTTGAAATGTATTTAATGAGAGTGTTGAGATAAGATTCTCAATTACCTTATCTATAGTTACAGTTTCCTTCATGTAACCTATCCTGCTACTACGTGAATTATGGATGAAATACATATGTATGATAATATGATCACTATGTGTTTGTTAAAATGCCCGGATGAAAATTGTATTAGAATTGGTTGTTAAATGTTGTTTTGACTATCACATATGAATGCCTATTGTATTTGAGTATGATTGGGACTAATACGTAGTTCAGGCAGTCGGTAACAGTTTCCGATTAAGTGGCCGCACTAGATTCGCCACAAGGGATACGTTCGATGAATCCGAGTCGTACGGTGATTATCGGCAGTGGTTAGGCCACGAGGAGTGCGTATGTGCTCCATGTTGATTAATTTAGCGTGCGCTCGTACCAATCGAACTTGTCAAGTAACCCAATTGACCTAATGTGTGTTTACCATGTATAGACGCTACTGCTTGAATCTAAGGTACCACTTACTAATGTAAAGCCCGTTTAACCTTGGTACCACGATCCGCTAAAACTCATGAACCGGGCATGGTGGTATGAGACACCGTGGTCGAGCTTTCGGCCTACGCTGGGATGACGAACCTCCCCGTAGTGACCAGCGAGCAACCCAAACTCGTGAGCCGAATACGGTGGTATGGGATACTGTATTCGAGCTATCGGCCTACGATCAGGTGACGAGCCTCTCGTAGTAACCTCGAGTATAAAATAGGCCTACGTGGATGGTGACGAGCCTCCCGTAGTGACCTCGAGTGAAAACTCGCGAACTTGCCTATCCACTGTTTTTTAAATCAGGGGTGATGTTACCTTATAACTTGCCTATCATATGTAATTAACTAGGATTGACGACCCTAGATGAATCATTGTTAGGGTAATTGATATAAAGGGAGGTACCTTAGCTTCCCGAATCTTTTGTATGAATAAGCCTAATCAAGAACTCGGCTAACACGTGCATGCACCGCATTGCATGTGCTTTGGTGATGAAGGCACAATGGGAGTGGCATGTACGATTGTGAGATGGTGTCTCTAAGGGAGTGTAGGTGAGGGCATGCATCATTATAGCATATCATTCCTGCATTAATAAGAGTACTTAGGACATGATTATTGTATTGCTTTATCATTACTGCTTGACTAAATTGATAACATGTTAACCTTTTCCTTATAGCTCCACTGAGTTGATCACTTACTCCCACTCTATGACGGTGTTTTAAAACACTAACCAGACTCTGTTGTAGATGCAAGTGGCGATGATGTCTACGCTGCTGATTTGAATTTCATAGACGAGGAGAAAGAATTCTCCTACATCCAGCTATCAGGCGGGTCTATATAGACCATGTATTGATCGATGGGATTACAGGGACTATGAAGATTAGTTGGATATTTGTACTTTTGTAATTTGTAAATTTTGGATCATCACATGTGTATATTCAGCCCGGTAACATACTCATACTCTGAGGATTGAGAAACATTTCTATACATTATATACCTATCTCAATCTTCCGCTTGCTTAACTTAATTATCTCTGGAGTATGATATGTTGTTTTAGTATAATCCTACTCATGTTTAATACACTAATATGAACAACATTTAAACATCATTATCTATGTTGCATAAGTGATGCGTTGAAACTTGGGAGTTGAGTTCCTGCTCGACCCTCGATTTTTGGGGCGTTACAAGTTGGTATCAAAGTATGATTTAGATTAAACTGGGCCTGGGTTATGGTAACACAACGCACGCTGATGTACTTTGACTTAGGAGGGGGGCGAAAAAATGCAAAAATGATCGTAAGATCCCAAGTTTCACCGATGGGCGAAACTGACCCTTGAAATGTGACCTGCATCTGTGATCATGTGAAATGATCCCAATCCCTTTCTAGACTGTCAATCGATGGGTTTGGATGATAATTCAGCACATCCCATACTCAAATAACTCGGAGAGAGTGTATATGCATTCGTTGGGAACCAAAACTGCCTCAAACGGACGAGGGGGCCCAAAACACGCAAATCGGTGGGACTCAGGGGGTCTCCCGTACATATCTGGCACCTCGGGAGGGGGTTGGCCACCGCCCAAGGGCGGCGGCACCGTGCCCAGGCCAGCGGACCGCGGTGGCGCCACGCCAACCGCGGTGCACCGCTCCTTGGTCCAGTGGGCTGTGGCGGGCCAGCGGGTCCAGCTGCCCGCTGCCCTCCAAATTCGTGTGGGGCCCTCCAATTTCGTGTGGGGCCCTCTATTTTCACCCCTTTGCCCTATTTCCTTCATTTCACCTCATTTCAAGCCCCCTAGATCTAAAAAATTCTCATTTTCTTCTCCAATCTCCCCTCCATTCTCATATCTTCTTCTTCTTCTTCTTCTCTAATACACATAAACCCACACCATTTTCCTCAAAAACTCATCTCCTACCACTTTCAATCTCCCTTTTTTTCTTCTCATTTGAGCACACAAGTTCACCATTGTGTCTCATAAAGCCCAAAACCCATCAACCCATCTCCTCCATCGAGCTTTCTTCACTTCCATGGCTCTTTTTGAGCTAGTAGCTGCCATCTTTTCGCTCTCCACACTCCTCCACCGATGAAGTCGGGCCTAGCCGCTTGACCCGTCCAAGGAAGAAAGCGGGCGCTGAAGCAAGTACAAGCGCCGCCCGAGAGCAAAGGACGAAGCGGGATCTCGATCCCCAGATTCCACTCGAAAGAGTTCTACCAGCGGGCATCGGAAACGGTAAGTTTCGTGGCCATAAAGTTGTGTTCGAAGCACATGTGGAAGAAAGGATATTTGGGCTGTATCCAGTAATGGACTTTTTGTTGGAATCTGGGTGGGGTCCCATATTTGAAGGCAAGTCTCATGCGTGTGAGAACACTGTCCGAGCCTTCTATGCCCACATTCGGGATCCATTACTGGAGCCTCTACAATTCACTATTTCTGTAGGAAAGCTGGGAAGTAACAGTCAATGTAGACGTGCTAGCCCGAATCATGAGGATTCCACGTGGAGAGGTACACGCTAGCGAGAAGAATATCAAGGGTATGCGAGAAAGAGATCGCCACATGTGATTTCTTTGCCTTCAACTGGTCCATTGGAAGCGAGGCAATTGCCTCCCAGTGACCGAGATGACTCATGACTTCCGCCTACTCCACCACATATTCACATATAATGTGTATCCTAGGTAGGGCAACCGTACTGAATGCACTTGTTTGATGGTAGACTTCCTATATAGAGCTGAGCAGGGAGACAAATTGTGTCTGCCTACGTTTTCCCTACTACAGATAATTCAGACCGTACGCTCTGTTAGGACAGATGTCTCACTTTCATTTGGCCGACTTATATGCAAGGTTGCTCGAGAGTTCGGCTACAGGCTTAACATGGATGAGCTTGCGCCAATCCACTTCATTAACGATACTACGCTCAACAACATGGGAATCGGCCCTCGACAACGTCAAGCCCAACTCGATGAATATGGGGATGAGATAGAAAGTGAAGAAGAAGAAGAAAGTAATGAAATAGAGGAAGAGAGCAATGAAGAAGAGGAGGAAAATGAGACAAAAGAAGAAAGTGAGGACGGAGGAAGTAAGGAAGAAGAGGAGGAGGCCCAAGACTCTGATGGGGGCTCTCCTCCTGCTACACACGAGCACCATTGTGATCGGACTGCCTTAGAAGACTACTTGGCTCAGATTGAGGAGAGCCAAGTCGCCCTGAGACAGGAGGTCAGAGAAACCCAGGCTGAAGTGAAGCAAAGGCTTGACGAGAGTCAGACTTACATGAAACAAAGGTTTAAGAAGGTGTCTCGCACCATGAAGGCTCCCTTGTGCTGTATGCAGGACAAGGGTGCTCCTCCACCATCACTCGATTCGGACGACTACTTATATGTTGTAGTCATCTTTTAGTTTGCTTTGTTGCTAGTTTTCTTTTATGCTAGACTTGGTAGGCTTGGTTGGTTGTTAGTGTGTTTAGCGTTTAAAACTTGTGTTGGAATAACTCATATGCATCTTCTGTCATGATCCATGTAAGACTACATCTCATGTATTGTGACGATTTTGATTAAATAAAATGCATGAAGCTTCTTTGATTTGGAATGTGAATGATGTTTGGATGAGTGTGTGTTCTTATGTTGAATCTCACACATGTTGCACCCTATGTTGTATATAGGGAATGCCACCTAAGGCCACTCGGAGTATGACACGTCTTACACTTGACGAATCGAGTGATGGGGCACCTCCTCTAAGCGATGCCATACGGACCCCAGTTTGGGCCTGAATCATGAGACTATGCCGGAATCTCTACCGGCCACTGACACCACCAATGGGCCAACACCTTTTGCACCACCAGTTCCAGAACAGAACCGCGCGTTTACCTCGACACCACACATGCCTCAGGCAGCTTCTCCTCCTGATAGGTTGGAGCAGATGATGCCCCTTATGCAGCAGCAGATTTGGACTACCATTGCGGGGGCTCTTGCTCAGAATATGAACGTGGTTCCGCCTGCACCACTTGTGCACCCTGCTGGAAACATGAATGTCAGGGGTTTATTTGAGTGATTCCAACGCTTCCGACCTCCTACTTTTGCGGGTACTCACAGACCCGAGGAGGCCGAATACTGGCTTGACTGCATCTCTAAGATGCTGAAACCGCTGCACTGCACTAACGTAGATCAGGTTGAGCTGGTAACATACATGTTCGAGAAGGAGGCTAGTCTATGGTGGGACATCAACTTACGGATAGTGTCTACTGGGTATGTATGGACGTGGGAAGCTTTTAAGACCTACTTTCATGGGAAGTACTTCCCCCTCACTTACCGTAATAAAAAAGAGGGAGAGTTTCTTCTCCTCTGACAGGGAGGGATGACTGTGGCAGAGTATGAGAACCACTTCACGGAGCTAGCCAGATATGCACCTTTGATACTAGCGAACGAGCCGATGAAGATGTGTTGCGCTAGCATTCCCAACTATGCTGAGCTAGTGAGCATGTCCCTGCGAGCTGAGCAGGATGCGGGATAAACTGTCCCGTACACGTGTATTCATGGGTCCGATGCCTCGACCTGATTTGCCGAACAGGCCGTTCCTTGGTAAGAGGCCACGTCCAGATTCGCCTCCCAGACTTATGGCTCCGCCGATACAACCCAAGAGATCAGATGTGTGGTGCACCTACTGCAAGAGGTTGGGCCATACTGTCACACCCCAGACTCGGTAACCGGACTCACAAGGAACCCGATGGCTGGTTTTGGCCGTAACAGCCTCTGTAGTACCCCATTCTCAGCTCCTGAGGCAGGTTTCGATCTTGGGATCCTACAAGAAAGATTTCCATAACAGTATAAACATTCTAATACGAGCATACCCAAGATCATAGCAAGTATATCTGAGAATAACAAAGGCACACATCACAGAATCCAATATGAGTTTGAACTTTTACAAATATCCATATGGTCTAAAATGACGTACATAAGATAATAGGAGGAGAGAAAAGGAAAGTCTGCAACACTGGGTCCTCAAGCTCAGTGCTACTCCAAGCTCTGCCGCTATGATGCCTGCCTAAGATCTCCTGTACGCATCAATCGTGCATAAGCTTATAGAAGCTTAGAGGGTGGTGAAAGTGTGTGACAATGGTGCACAGAAAAATAGAAGGAGGTACAAGAAGAGAAACATGCTCAATGATAATATCACTAGCCTTACTAAGGCTTATCATGAATACGATGCAATGAGTACTGGGCGCCATACCAAGACAATGCATGAAGGGGCTTATGTAGTCAATGCTAATACGATGCAAGTAATGCCAGTGCTTATGTCTAAACCACATGTCAAGTACATTTTCAATCATAAGGAAATCACCGGGGTCCATTACACTGCTGAATGACTGCCGCTCTACAGACCCCACATACTTAAAAGAGCGTAAGAGACCTCACTACCAGCCTGTGGACAGCCAACCACCAACAGGGCTCGACGGTAGTGGACCCATTTCACGAGCTGGTCAGACTCGACCTAATAATGCCCTCCCTCACACGCGGATAAGGCCACATCCCTACCCAACCGACTACACGACAGTGGGAGTCGCGGCCTACCGATATAAGGCCCTCGTGCGCTCATAGTTTCCACTTGGTCACGACGTTGGGGTAGTCCTTTGGTACCATGGAAGTTTTGAGAATTTCACCCATGGGCATCCTATGCACCCGGTATGCTTAAGTATCATTTTTGGTGTCCACACATCCATCCATCCACGACCATCCCTGTGGAGGCGAAGCCCTGATAAAGCAAGGGCTGTGTCATCATAAAAATGCAATGCCAATGCATGAGTCACACGTATAGATCATGCACAAGCTTCAAGCACTCAATGTGCATGAGGGGAGAAACTCCATCCCACAAGACCACCATATAATGCAATCAATTCATACAAATGATGCATATAAGTCATAATGATGGAAGTGCGCTACCTGTGGAATACATTCCTCCTTCCCAAGGACAGGCAAGGTCTAGATACATAGACAGATACTCTAAGGAGAAGTGAAGTCCTCTAATGGGGGCCCAACACTTTGGGGTGGCCCACAAGCTAAGAGAGTCATAATCCCAAGGAAGAAACGATCCTAATCAAGGGCCTAAGGTGGACCTTCAACCACCCAAAGGAGCCCTATGGGCCTACCTTAGGACCACCAAGGAGGATATCCAACCTCAACTGGGTCCCAAAGGTAGGCCGCTACGCATAAAGTAAGGTCCAAGGCCCAAGCAATTTATGGGCCAATGGGCTATACAAAAGCCCAACTCATAGGTAATATGGTGGGCCCTCAAGCAAGGTTTGGGCCCAACCATAAAGGTCATAAACCCGCATATTGTGGCGGGCCTCATGGGCAGCCCAGTAGTTCAACCATGTGGGCAATTTCACATTTAAAACTAGTGAGTTGGGCCTCACTTCTTAGCCCAAGTATAGGGTTAATTTTGGTGGGCAGTCAAGGGCCCAACTACTTACATATTATAGCCTATAAACCCATCACAATAGGTAGAAGAGTATAGGCCCAAAAGTAAATGGTCCTATCTAGAAAGTTTCAGTCCAAAAGGCCTAAAGAACTAGCAACTAACCACATATAATGATCCAATAAAACCCAACTTGGGTGGGCCTCAGATAAGCATTAAATAAGCCCAAAATATTGAAAGAAAAAGACAAGATAACTGATTAATTCAACCTCAAATCTGGTTGGCATACTGCCCCAAAGAAACATTTATGGGCAGCAACGTTGGGCCCATTGCTGAATTTCCAGCCCACCCGCTTCCTGGGTTTGTTGGAGTTCAGCAAATAAATTAATTTATAGTATTTATTTTCTGAGGACCCACACACATCACTGTGAGTTCCACTAGATGAGAGGAGGATGCATAACACATATTACAAGTGGGCCATGCTGCTAGAATACAGGCTCAGCAACAGCCCAAGGTAGGGACGTCCGATGGTGGGTAGTCCTATGGGCCTGGGTATTTGGTCCAAAACTGACCCAAATTTGCAGGCCGCATCATGGTCAGTAGAGGGACTGGATGGACCTGCAAAATTTATAGCTTGGTCCTTCCATGGGTGGACCACACCTCTACAAAATTTTGTGATTTTTCTCAGGCCATATAGACTCTTCTTCAGTCTGCACACCTTGTTCTCATTACCTGGTGCCACGTATCCTGTCGGCTGATGCATATATATCTCTTCTTCAAGGTCCCCATGAAGAAAGACTGTCTTAATATCTAGCTGTTCTAGATGTAAGTCCTCTGAAGCCACTATACTCAAGATCATGCGAATCGTAGACATTGTCACTACCGGTGAAAATATTTCAGTGAAATCGATACCTGCCTTTTGTTGAAACCCTTTCACAACCAATATGGCCTTGTACCGTTTCGAACCATCGTGCTCCTCCTTCAGTCTGTAAACCCACTTGTTATGAAGAGCTTTCTTACCCTTGGGTAGAGCGACTAGCTCCCATGTACGATTAGACTTAAGAGAGTCCATCTCATCATCTATGGCCTGATCCCACTTAACCCGTATATCTGACTGTAACGCCTCTTCAAAACACTCTGGCTCACCATTATCTATCAATAGTAGATAATGTAAGGAGGGTGAGTATCGGATCGTGGGTCTCCTCTCCCGAGTAGACCTCCTCACAACCAGTGTATGCGGCTCTGCCTCATCCTGTGGCGCTGTAACACCCATGTCCGGTAACTCTTCCAACTCTACGAATTCCTTTTTCTCGGCCTTATTTTCCTGCACACTGTCCTTATGCATAATTTTTTAATTGAAGACTACGTCCTTTCTTCTGATGATTTTCCAGTTTTCTGCATCCCAGAACCTATAACCAAAATCATGCTGCCCGTAGCCTATAAACGTGCACCTCCTGGACTTCGCATCCAGCTTGTTTCTGTGCTCTGCATCAATGTGAACATATATGAAGTGCAACCGAACACTCTGAGATGTGCAAGGTTCACTTCCTTCTCAGTCCACGCTTCTTCCGGTAGCCCACCATCCAATGGTGCTGAGAGACTTCTGTTGATGAGATATGCGGCAGTATTCACAGCGTCTGCCCAAAAGGTCTTGGGCAACCCTGCATGTAACCTCATGCTCTTGCCACGTTCAAGGATGGTCCTGTTAATGCGCTCAGCTACACCATTCTGTTGCGGTGTCCCTGTAATCGTTTTCTGATGTTTGATTCTATTTGCCGCACAATACTCCTCAAACCTCTTATCATAGTACTCTCCTCCATTATCAGATCTAAGACATTTTACTGTTTTACCTGTCTCATTTTCTACCATAACTTTTCACTTCTTAAATACATTAAATACATCAGATTTATGCTTTAAGAAATAGACCCACAGTTTTCTACTAGCATCATCAATAAAAGAAACAAAATAACGTGAGCCACCAAGAGATAATACCTGTGTTGGTCCTCACACATTAGTGTATACAAGCTTCAATAGATGCGTCTTTGGAGTGCGTCTTGTCTTCTTAAAGCTTACCCTCTTCTGCTTGCCATACACGCAATCCTCGCAGAATTCCAAGTCAACAGACTTCAGCCCTGTAGCTTCCCTTTTGACAATAGCACTTTCATTCCCTTTTCACTCATATGTCCCAACCTCTGATGCTATAACTGCCCATTCACTCCAGTTGATGCGACTGAGAGTGAAAAATACGATCCTGAAGTCACGTACAAAGTACCTTCCTTCTTGCCTCGAGATATCACCAAGGCACTTTTTCTGATCTTCCAGAAATCACTGGTGAATGTCGTCACATAACCAATATCGTCCAACTGCCCCACAGAGATCAAGTTACGTTTCAAACTCGGTACATGTCTGACATCCTTCAATTTCAAGATCGTTCCGTCTTTCTGATTTACATGAACGTCTCCCTTTCCAACAATACTGCACGGCTCATCATCACCCAGGTAGACTCTCCCAAAGTCTCCTGACACATAATCACGCAGAACTTCCTTACACGAAGTGGCATGAAGCGAGCATCCGAGTCTATAACCCAAGACTCATTCCTCGCATCTAGAGATAAGATCAATGCCTCTGTGTCACTCTCCTTAGATAGATTCACTGAATCCTTCTTGCCTTGAGAGCTTCCTTCTTGTTTCTTGAGCGCCCTGCAATCACGTTTCATGTGCCCCTTCTTGCCGCAATCCAACACCCGTCTTTGTCTTTCGGTCCCTTGGACTTCTTCCTCGACTTAGAACGCTCGTGTTTATTGCCTCCTTTGTTCAGCGATCTTCCTCTTCCTTCAATGTTTAGAGCATTCCCTGAAACTCCTGTTGCTTTCCTTCTAGATTCTTCGCTGAGAATTAGACCGGCCACATTATCAAATTTCAGCTTTGTCGACCCTGAAGAATTGCTCACAGCAATCACCAAACCATCCCAACTGTCTGGCAGACTGGATAAGATCAATAACGCCCTGACCTCATCCTCAAAAGTAATGTCAACGGATTCCAACTGGCTCGTGACTGTATTGAACTTGTTTAGATGTTCAGCCACGCTCCCACCATTTGACATCTTCATGTTGAATAGCTGTTTCATAAGATGAACCTTGTTAGATGCTGAGGGTTTTTCATACATGGTGGCTAGGGCTTCCATTAATTCTTTCGTCGTTTTCACCTTGGATATATTGAAGGCGACGCTCTTAGATAAAGAGAGTCGGATTGTTCCTAAAGCCTTCCTATCCAGTAAAAACCATTCATCATCTGTCATCTTTTCTGGTTTATTCTCTTTTCCTCCTAGAGGAATATAGAGGTCCTTCTGATACAGATAATCCTTCATCTGCATCTTCCAGAAGTCAAAGTTTGAACCATCAAACTTCTCAATTCTAGTTTTTCCTTCTTCTGTCATCGCTCCCAATAAAACTAAACCAATAGCTCTGATACCAGTTGTTGCGCAGCATGCCAACAACGCAGTGAGCCTAGATCCAATCTCAGGCCTCACCCACAAATGATAAACAGGAAGAAATATAAACTAGAAAGGAATAAAAACATTCAAACAAACCACAAGACAAGATATACATGGAAAAACCCTAAACTATGGTAAAAAACCATGGATGCAAACTTCCACTATGAAGAACAAAGATTACAAGGCAATATACTAACCTCTCCCTTGGAAGAACATAGAAAACCCTTGCCCACACCTTAGAATAATTTTCTAATATTCACCTTAACACTAGAATAGCCCTAGGGACCCCAATTTATAGTTTTGGCAACTTCCCTTTTGCATCCCAGTTACGAAAGGACTTGCGACACGAAATTCGCGAAACTCCTTTCGCATCCCAGTTGCGAAAGGACTTGCGACAAGAAATCCACGAAACTCCTTTCGCATCCCAGTTGCGAAAGGACTTGCGACACGAAATCCGCGCAACCTCGACTGGTCGTGGGCGGCCCCAGATGTGGCTCCACTTCTCAACACATGAGTCACACAATCCAGTCATGCATCAATCATGCGCGTACAGTGCACTCATGTGGGATAACTCCGCCTATCAGGGAGTCCCATAAACAACCTGCCCAATGACATATGCAATGATCAACCACATCTCATAACAAGCATGCAGATGATGCGTATGAGCATGTACCATGAAGCTATACTATCACATACTCATAATCAATATCGATAATTAGCCTATATACAAGTCGGGGTCCATAGATGGACAACAGATTCATAACATGAGAGTCAGTCCTCAACTGTGGATATATCAAATCTGATACCATGGATCCCTCTGTCTACTGTGATGATGAACTCTCCTCATATCAAGGTTGGGCCTAGGTGGCCTACATATAATCCTAAGGATCCAGAACGAGCTTCCTTCACCACACTATATATAATCCTAAGGATCCAAATAAGTCTTAGATGGACTCCAAGATTAAAAATAAACCTACTAACAACCAATGGGGGCCCAACATCTTGGGTTAGCTCAATGTGAATAGATGGATCAAGCAAAATATCAATCGTGCCTAATGATTTAGGTCAACCCACTTAGAGAAGGATGAGAATGGGCCTAACAAAGGCCTAAGGGAAGGTCATAATGTGGACATTTAACCAACATTGCTCCCAAGGAGTGGCCACATAAAGTCAAACATATAGTGGGGCCCATGGCCTCACACAAGGGCCTCATATATGACATAATGGGCCTCACACAAGGGCCTCATATACATCATAATGGGCTTCACACAAGGGCTTAATGAAACTGCCTATAGCCCTCATAATGGCTGGAAATAAAATGGACTTCACTCATGTTATCTCATACATCAATATTGGGCCTCTTGGGTCATCCCACAGCCTAATAAATCAAGGTGGGCTACATGGGGCAGCCCAAAGCCCAGAAAATGCTAAGGTAGGTTATGTCTAACATATCCAACATGGTGGGCCTCTTTGGGCAACCCATAGGCTCCAAAAATATAGCTGCGTCGAGTGCACAACATGCCCCACATAATGGTTTACAATTCAACCCATGAAGTCCACCATAATGGATGGATAGCACCTCACCAATAGGAATTCTAGGGCTGGATATTCAACCTATCTGGCCCATTAAACATCCAGAAAATCTGGGCGATCTGGCCCTTATATAATCAAATGAAGGGTGGGGCTAACATGACATCAAAGGGGCCCAAATTCTACCCAACATGGCTATGTATATCATACAAGGAGGTGGGCCTGTTGCTGAACTTTTGGGCCAGCAACAGTCCAGTCAATCTGGAGGTCCAAGGGCTGGACGGCTGAGATTAAATCATGCATCAAATGGGTCCCACATCCAGGGGGAATGGATTGCGTAGATACAACACATCGAGGTGGGCCTCACGTCCAAGGGATGGATGGCGAGGGTATACAATACATTCATCATAGGTAGGCCCCACGTAGCACCATCTAGAGATGGATAGTGTGAATATAGAATACATACATCAAGGTGGGCCCCACCCCCACACGTGCAACATGTGTGGAGTGGGTCCAACGTCTCACCAAATGGACTGACGGCTTGGATATATACATCATGGTGGGCTCCCACCTTTCATCGTCTAGCAATGGACAGTGAATATACAATGCATACATCTGGTGGGCCCCACCTCCACACGTGCAACACGTGTGGGGTGGGTCCCACACAGACGGATGGTATGGGTATAATACATACCTCATGATCAGACCCAAAACATGCTAGCGTCAATACACCAACATACTTCTGCGTGGAACCCACCCTTGCTGGACGGACGGTGTGATATAAGGCACATGCATGTGGGTCCCACACGCACATGGCCCACCTGATTTGGATCAAACTGATATTGGTGTTTTCCTTTCATACAGTTAAACAGCTACGACTGCTGGACATCCCATGGCTGGACGGTCTGGATGCAATTCATCCATCAAGTGGGGCTCACATACACGTGGCCCACCAGCCACATACATCATCATCATCATTATAATAAGAAGAAGAGAGAGAGAGTGGGAGAGAGAGAGAGAGAACGACGAATAGAGGATGGACTCCGCCACTATGAGTCCCTCACGTGATCTACACCATACATCACATATGGGTCCCATGCATGCATGAGCCCAACATAACATATAAAAATCTGAGGTGGGGATACCATCCCCACCATGAAAATGAGGGGTCTAGATGACCCTTAGAAGGCATGGATTAGAGTAAAAATCATCATGGTGGGGTCCATGGAGAATGGACCCACCATGGCTCATGCATGCAAAAAGATGGGTCAAAGGCCACATCTAGGGGATCATGGAGGATCTCCACCATGGATTGGTGGGCCCTTCAAGTCCCCATGCAAAGAAAACAAAGAGATCAAAGGTAGAGAGGAAGATTTAACCCTAGAGTGCACCCACCTTCAAATCTCAAGCTTCTTCTTCCACCAATGGGTTCCTAGTGGGCCAAAGGAGATGTTTCAATGGTTGAGGTTGGGTTTGGATGGCTAGATGAGGGGGTGTAGGAGCATACAAGGGTTGGAATTTTGGAGAGCTTGGCATGTCTAAGGGATTGCTAGAATGGGAGAATGAGATTGAAAGAGGGAAAGAGAGAGATGAAGGAGAGAGAGAGAGAGGTAATGATGATGGCTAGTCTCTCTCTCTCCTAACTAGGCATGATTTGTGCAAGAGAAGTATGGCTAGTGTCATGATTGCCTTGTAAGAGGCATGAGGCTATGGGAGTAGGAAGATGTTATCCTAGCTAGCTAGGGTGACATCTCTCACATGATTGCCTAGGAAAGTGTGTGTGGACACCATGGGTCCCACAATGCATGATCAATGGTTGGGATAACGCAAGGGCCGAATCTCACTATCTAAACATCAGATTGATGCACAATACGCGGCGATGATGAGGTTGCAATTGCACAGGTCTCGGGTTGAGTCGACTTGGGTTTACATGATGTAATTTAGGGTCGCGCGCAAATGAAATCTACGGGTCGCGGGTTGCCAGAATTCGACGAGGTGGATCGCGGGATCCTAATAAATGACCTAGGACATGGGCCTGACAGCTTTCCCCTCCTAATAAAAATTTCTTCCTCGAAATTTACTATCACGCAGAACAAAGCAAGGGAAGAGAAAGCATCACCACACACACACACACACATATATAACAATCAATGCAATACAAAATATAATCAATCTACAAACAAATGGGGATAACGCTCTCTAATCTCAACCTCGCGCTCCTAAGACGCCTCCTCAATAGAATGATGACCCCACTTAACCTTCACCAAAGGGATGACCTTAGTCAGGAGGACTTGCTCCTTCCGATCAAGGATGCGAATCGGCTGCTCAATGTAGGAAGCATCCTCACGGACCTCAAGAGGCTGCCAATTAATCACGGGAATGGTGTATGACCCACAGTTCCGCAGCATCAAAACATGGAAAACATCGTGGATGTCAGACAACTGAGAAGGTAAGGCAAGCCTATAGGCCATGGCGCCAACGCGCTCAATGATCTCTAAAGGTCCAATAAATCTCAGGGCGAGCTTACCCTTCACTCCAAATCGAACCACACCCTTCATGGGCTAGACCTTGAGATACACTCTGTCCCCAACAGCAAACTCCAATGGACGACGCCGACAATCAGTAAAACTCTTTTGCCGGCTCTGAGCTGTGCGCATCCTCTGCCTGATGATGTCGATAACCTCTGATGTCTGCTGCACAAGTTCGGGGCTTAGGAGATTGTGCTCTCTAACCTCGGCCCAACAACTGGGTATCTACACAGCCTACCTTACAAGGCCTCGAAGGGAGCCATACCAATAGTTGCCTGATAGTTGTTATTATATGCGAACTCAGCCAGGTGCAAATGCTCATCCCAGCTACCCGAGAAGTCTATCATGCAAGCTCTAAGCATATCCTTCAAGAATCTGGTTGATCCTCTCGGTCTGCCCATCGGTTCGCGGATGATACGCGGTGCTGAACTACAAGGCAGACCCCATAGCCTTTTAGAAGCTCCTCTAAAATTAAGACATGAACCTTGGGTCTCGGTCAGAAACGATTGAAACTGGAACATTGTGCAACCTCATGATCGCATCGATAAACAATCTAGCAAGTCAGTCCAAAGGCCAAGTCGCACGAATCGCGAGAAAATGTGTCGACTTCATTAGACGATCCACGACAACCCAGATGGCGTCATGACCGCGCTAAGTCCTTGGCAAGCCCATAATAAAATCGATGGATACATGATCCCACTTCCACGTCGGGACACTCAATGGCTGCAATGGACCTGGGGGTCTCTGATGATCGGCCTTAACACGCTGGCATGTGTCACACTCGGCCACAAAACTAGCGATCTGACGCTTCATCCCTGCCCAAAAATACTGCCTCATATCATGATACATCTTCGTCGAGGCAGGGTGGATAGAAAACCGCGATCGATGTGCCTCAGTCATAAGATCTCTGCGCAACTCTGAAACATCCGAGACACATAACCGGCCTTTGAAGCGAAGTCCACCATCAGAACCAATCTGCCAATCTAACTGACTCTTAGATGCCGCATCTACCGATAACTCTACAACGACTCATCTGCCTGCTGAGCCTCGATCACCCTTACGATAAAAGAGGGTTGAATCGACAGGCTCGATAACTGCACAATAGAAGACTGCAAGTCGATCTCGAAGTCGAACGCTGACACATCCTCGAGCATCTTCAACTCCTAAATCATCATGTGCCCACCAGGCCTCGTGGCTGACGGATAAGGGCATCCGCCACCACGTTCACCTTACCTAGGTGGTACTGAAGATCAAAATCATAATCCTTCAAGAGCTCCATCCAACGTCTCTGCCTCATATTCAACTCGGACTGTGAGAAGAGATACTTCAAGGTCTTGTGGTCGAAGAATAGCTCGAACCTAACCCTATAAAGATAGTGCCTCCACACCTTCAGTGCAAAGACAACTGCTACCAGCTCCAAATCATGCGTGGGGTAGTTCAACTCATGGACCTTGAGCTGGCGAGACGCGTAAGCTACCGGCTTCCCGTGCTGCATCAGGACAACACCCAAACCAATACGCGAAGCATCGATAAATACAACAAATCCTTCACTCTTAGAGGGAAGAGTGAGGACAGGAGCAGACGTGAGGCGATCCTTCAGCTTCACAAATGCTCACTCACAGGCGTCACTCCACACAAAGTCTGTGCCCTTCCAGGTCAACCTGGTTAGCGGTGCTGCAATACGGGAGAATCCCTAGATAAATCGTCAGTAATATCCCACCAAACCAAGAAAACTGTGGATCTCGGATGCGTTCGTGGGCTGACCCCATTGACGCACTGCATCAATCTTCGATGGCTCCACTATGACACCCTCCCTCATCACCACGTGACCGAGGAACTTTACCTCCTCTGACCAAAACTCGCACTTCTCCAACTTCGCATACAGTTGGTGGGCACGGAGGGTTTGCAATGCAATCTCCAGATGTTGATCATGATCCTCGCGGGTCCTCGAATATATCAGAATGTCGTCGATGAAGATCACAATAAATTGATCAAGATATGGACGGAAGACCTCTTTCATACTCTGTGTGAAGACCCCGGGCGCATTGGTCAGTCCGAAGGACATAACCTGAAACTCAAAGTAACCATAGCGCCTCCTGAAAACCGTCTTCGGGATGTCCTCCTCTCGGACTCAAATCTGATGATAACCGGACCGCATGTTAATCTTCGAAAAGAACTATGCACCCTGTAGCTGATCAAACAAATCATCAATCCTCGAGAGCAGATACTTGTTCTTGATCATGACCCGGTTGAGCTCTCGGTAATCCATGCAGAGCTTCAACAAGCCATCCTTCTTCTTGACGAATAGTACAGGTGCTCCCCACGGCGAACTGTTCGGACGAATGAAACCCAACTCACGCAACTCGTCCAATTTCTGCTGCAGCTCTCGCAACTCCATCGGTGTCATACGATACGGGGCCTTTGAGATTAGCGTGGTACTAGGCACAAGATCAATCTGGAAGTCAATATGCCGACGCGGCGGCAATCCCAGAATCTCCTGGAATACATCTGGAAAATCGTAAACCACTGGCAACTGATCAATGCTCACTGTTACGGACTCCTCTGCTGCACAAGACATCAAACAAGACAACGACTCTCCTCTAGGCTTGACATTGAACTGGAACTGCGGCAAGCCGGGTATACAGAATGTGACTGTCCTCGTGGAGTAGTCCAAAATGGCGTGGTACTTGGACAGCCAATCCATACCCAGGATGACATCGAACTCTGACATCGGCAATATGTAAGTGTTATGGTCTCATGCTCCTTTGGTTGTCAAATTTTTATGTGCCAAAACGTCCATCTGTGTCCTGTATTTGTATGATCATTTATTGGAATTCAAGACACCTCAAGAAGCTACATGTTGAAGCCTCAAGAAGTTACAATGTTGAAGTTCAAATCTAAAGAAACAACGCATGAAGTAGTTCTATGTTGTTCAAGATCTCAAGCATGATATGGTTCAAGATCTCAAGCCTGATATGATTCAAATTATCTACATTCGTTGAATGGTTGAAGTTCAATGTCCATACGACATGGTTCAGGTTTGAATGACCTTAGGTTGACCCTTTAAGTAGGTCACTTTGGATACATAAATCAAATATTTATTTTATACAAGGTTGGTCTATTCTACGACCAGTCCTAGCTCTTGTTCGACCAGTCCTAGCATTTGTTCGACTAGTCCAAGAAATTCCACGACCAGTCCTAAGTAGTTGAAGATTTTTGGAATTTTTGGTACGCCCACGACCAGTCCTGGAGGTCCTTCGACCGGTCGTAGGTGTGGCTTCGACTCGTCCACGACCAGTCGTGGAGCTACGACTTAAAGTCCAGCAACGAAATCACTGGTCCTACGACCAGTCGTAGGTGACCCACGACCAGTCGTAGGGTACTCACGACCAGTCGTGGAACGGCTTTCAAAGATCGCGCTTATTTTTTCAAAAATCTGTTAGAGCTACGACCAGTCGTAGGTTTCTAAGACCAGTCGTAGGAGCGATTTCTGCTTCTATAAATTGAACACGAAATTCAGAGTTTTCACAACTTCAACGCTATTCAATTCAAGAAATTTTCAAGTGATCACTCTGAGATAAGTCTGTGTTTATTTTAAGCTAGATTGTGCTCATTTAATATTCCTTTTTGCTAGCTTATTTAATTTGATTTTGTTTCTACATTCCAATCTTATTTGAAAAGAGGAATTATCTTATTCCTTCTTCTTGGAATCAAAATCAAATATAGCTACGCCCAACGAGTTAAATCTAAAATCAATTAGAATTTAGAACCTTATGAATGTGAGTATTGGAAATTGAACTTTGACATTCAAATCATCTACTCCGATTGGTTCTACCGGGCTGCTACGAAAAAGGAGAAATCCAGGTATTTTACAATTCTGTAAAATTCATTTACTTTTGGTTTTGTTTGAGGTTAAGCCAGAAAAATCTCATTGTACTGGTTTTGTTTGAGGTTGAGCCAGAAAAATCTCATTGTATTGGTTGTCTGAGGAAAACCAGAAAACTCAGAAAAGAGGGGTTTTTGAATTGTGTAAGCCCAAGTGAAAAAGACACAATTGTAAAGGTTTTTGGTGAACCTGTGAAAACCTATTTGTTAGTGAACGCTAATATCCCCTGTGTGAGGATATTAGGAGTGGAGTAGCTTTTTGTGTGGCTGTTGGAAAACAGTTGGTGTACACACAAGCGAATCACTATAACTCTTTGACTTGTGGTTTGAATGCTTGCTTAATTTTCATATCTTTTATCATTCGATCTTGTGGAATGTACAAGTGGATGTGAATGTTGTAATTAATTCATTTCAAGCAAGTGTGGGGATTGTTGTAATAATTTAGATCTTACTTCTGCATTTAATTACAATTCCTTGCTATTTCATTTACTTATATTAATATTGAGTCATTGATCCAAAAGAGGTTCTAGAAATAAGGTTGTCCTACCATAAGCCCTTGTTGATTATAGTGTAAGGTTGTCCTTAGAACTGAATTTGCATCAATCTCTCGATACCTATTTATCAAGGTGATTTAAATTTAGCTTTGTGAATTGATTCATATAGTAAGGCTATTGGCTTATTTTATTTCCGCTGATTTTATTTTAAATTTGGCATAGTCCTATTCACCCCCCCCCCCTCTAGGACATATAGCTTGGCCTTTTCACAATACAAATAAGTCGGCAGGCAAAAAAGTCTCCTTGACCAAGACGGGGCAAGACAAACAACATCGTCCTAGCATAGCGGTCTTTCCAAAGGGTATTGATATGGACAGATCCTCGTGGACAGACTCTAACAGTAATCTAGACGATCAGCAAAAATCCTCAGATATGAACGAGTGTGAAGCACCAGAATCAAACATGACTCGAACAATGCATGCAGAGACTAGAAGTATACCCTCAACTACTCCGGATGACTGCGGGTCCTGCTGAGCCGCATAGAACCTAACATGAGTCGGCTGGGGAGGTGCCTATCCCCTATGAGGTCTCTACTGTTGCTGCTGTCGGAACTGCTGCCTCGATTATCGTGGTCTTGGGGGCTGATGCTGCTGCTGTGGCGGAGGCTGTTGTGGCCGTCTCGGCTGCTGCTGCTGCTAGGGGCGAGGGTATTCATGCCTGCGGTGCCCTGTCCCACCACATTTAAAACAAGTCCCTACAAACGGCCTCTGGGGGGGTGCTGAAGGTGCCACTGGGGTTCGGCGAGTCGCGCGCCTCTGCTGCTGACGATGCTGCTGCTGCTGGGAGCCACCGGAGGGGGCTTACCTCTTCCGGTCTCTCCTCTGATCATGATCTCTCTGCGTGTTGGCCCACCCAGCCTCATAAATCTGGGCCCTCCATACTACCTCCTTAAAAGACGGGAGCTCGTGCCCAACAACACAGCCTCAGAGACCGTAACACAAGCCATTCTCGAAATGGCTGGCCTTCCCCACCTCATCATCAACTAAGTACAACACGAACCTCAAAATTACCACGAAACGAGCCTTGTACTGCGCCACAGACATATCTCCCTGCACCAGGGTCTCGAACTCCAACGCTCGCTGTCGATGAATGTGGTTGGGATAATACGGCCGGTCAAACCGGTCCACTAAATCCTCCCATGTCCTGACGAAGTCAAGCCATGTAGCACAGGCAACAGAGGTCCACCAGTACTGGTCCTCACCCTCAAGACTATACATGGCCAAAGGGACCCGCTGTTGGGTCGTACATCTCATAATCTTGAACATCTTCTCCACCTGGGAGTGCCATCTCTCGGCCACAGTTGGATCGGGCTCTCCTTGGAATCACGGGGGATCGAGCTGAAGGAAGTCTCAAACAAGGCGCTTGCGCGCTCTTAATCTGCCTACTATGGGGTCTCAGCGGGGCGCCTGCCCTACCCATGGAGGGTTGCTATCACAACATGAAGCATCTGTTACAACTGGTCGGCACTAACTGATACATTAAAGGCTGCGCTAGTATCAGACGGAGGCGCAGGATCTGCAGGAGCCTCGGGTGCGGGAACATGGAGCTCAGGCGGGGGAACGGGAACTACGAGAGGTGAAGCGGGAGTCGCTCAGGTTGATCGGGTCTCTCGGGCACCTCAGGTGCCTCGCGTGACTCGTCTAGGCGGAATAGTCTACAACAAAGAACAAAGACGCCTATCAGCCTTGAGAACCCTCGAAGGCTCAAACGTTAGGGAACCAAATCAGAAAGTTACACACTTGGGACCTACTCGTCCTAAGCTAGTAGCAGATATGTGATGTTACACTGAAGTATCCCCAAGTTATGCTCTGATACCAACTCCTATCACGCCCCAAACTCGAAAATCGGTCTCACAAAATTCTCGATCGCCGTCCAGCGCCGACATCCTCCGCAGTACCCCATTCTCGGCTCTCGACACCCATATAACAGGTTCCGATCCTGGGATCCTACAAGAGGATTTTCAATATAAATTTATTTCTCAATAAGCATAACCACAAGCATAACCCACGAACAATATCAAGAATACCATCACAAAATCCACTATGATAAAAAACTTGAGTACAAAGCAAAAAAGGAAATATAATGATGATAATAACAAAAAAAAACTCCAGAAGCTCTGCGGCACACTCTCGCTCCTGCTTAGCTACGGCCTAACGTCACCTGCACACATCAATTGTGCATAAGCTTATAGAAAGCTTAGATGGTGGTGAAAGTATGTGCACAAGGTAGCAATGCAAGTATACAGTATCAAAGTAATGCAGAAACATGTCCAATAAGTTCGTGAATGCTATTAGTTGTGTAAAGGCCATGCGATGCAAGGCATGAATGCTATCGGCCACACCAAGGCCATACGATGCAAGGCCTACATAGCCAATGTCATGTGCAAGATGCAGCTCGAGCATACCAATCCACATATCAATCCAACTCATCTCTGGAGCATCATATATCAATATAGTTCTCTCTGGATAATCACCGGGGTCTAGTACACTATACACCAGATTACCGCTCCACATTGGACGCACAACCATGCAAGTGGAAGAGACCTCACTAACTGGCATGTCGGTAGTGGACCCATTTACGAGTTGATCAGACTCAACCTAGCAATAACCCCCTTCTCTCTGGGAGGGTAAGGTCACACCCCCTTCCAATTGACCACGACATAGTGGGAGATGCGACCTCTTGGTATTTGGCCCTCGTGCACTCATACGTCCACTTGATCTAAGCATTGAAGCATCCTCTATGGTACCATAAGGGTTTGAGGACTTTCACCCTGGGACATCTATAGCGCCCCCGTGCTTTGAGAAGTATTTTCGATATCTAATCATGTCATCCATGATATGCCTGTGGAGGCTATAGCCCTGATGTGGCTAGGGTGTACAATAATCATAACACACAATGTAAGATGCATGAGTCACACAATCCAGTCATACATCAATCCTACGCGTATCGTGCGCTCATGTGGGACAACTCCGCCTATCAAGGAGTCCCATAAACAACCTGCCCAATGGCATATGCAATGATCAGCCACATCTCATAACAAGCATGCAGATGATGGGTATGGGCATGTATCATGAAGATATACTATCACATACTCATAATCGGTATCAATAATCGGCCCATATACAAGGCGGGGTCCATAAATAGACAACAGATTCATAACATGAGGGTTAATCCTCAGCTGTGGATATACCAAATCTGATAGCACGGATCCCTCCGTCTACGGTGATGATGAACTCTCCTCATATCAAGGTTGGGCCTAGGTGGCCTACCGATAATCCTAAGGATTCGGAACGGGCTTCCTTCACCATACTATCATATAGCCTGCTAGATGCCCTAGGGGGACCAAATAAGTCCTAGATGGACTCCAAGATTAAAAATAAACCTACTATCAACCAATGGGGGCCCAACATCTTGGGTTAGCCCAATGTGAATAGATAGATCATGCAAATATAAATCGGGCCCAATGATTTGGGTCAATCCACTTAGAGAAGGATAAGAATGGGCCTAACAAAGGCCTAAGGGAAGGTCACAATGTGGACATTTAACCATCATTGCCCATTCAATGTGGACATTTAACCAACATTGCTCCCTAGGAGTGGCCACATAAAGCCAAACATATAATGGGCCCCATGGCCTCACACAAGGGCCTCATATACAACATATTGGGCCTCACACAAGGGCCTGATATACATCATAATGGGCCTCACACAAGGGCTTAATGAAACAGCCCATAACCCTCATAATGGCTAAAAATAAAATGGACTTCACTCATGTTATCTCATACATCAATATTAGGCCTCTTAGGTCAGTACATAGCCCACATACATCAAGGTGGGCCACATGGGACAACCCAAAGCCTAGAAAATGCTAACGTAGGCTATGTCTAACATATCCAACATAGTGAGCCTCTTTGGGCAACCCATAGGCTCCAAAAATATAGCTGGGCTGAGTGTACAACATGGCCCACATAGTGGTTTACAATTTAGTCCATGAAGTCCACCATAATGGATGGATAACACCTCACCAATAGGAATTCTAGGGTTGGATATTCAGCCTATCTGGCCCATTAAAGATCCAGAAAATCTGGGTGATCTGACCCTTATATAATCAGATGAAGGGTCGGCCTAACAAGACCTCAAATGGGCCCAAATTCTGCCTAACATGGATATGTATTTCAAACGAAGAGGTGGGCCTGTTGCTAGACTTTTGGGCCAGCAGCAATCCAGTCAATCTGGAGGTCCAAGGGCTGGATGGTTGAGATTAAATTATGCATCAAATGGGTCCCACATCCAGGGGAATGGACGGCGTAGATACAACATATCGAGTGGGCCTCACGTCCAAGGGATAGACAGCGAGGGTATATAATACATTCATCATAGGTAGGCCCCACGTAGCACCGTCCAGAGATGGATGGTGTGAATATAGAATACATACATCAAGGTGGGTCCCACCCCCACACGTGCAGCACGTGTGGGGTGGGTCCCACTGAAAGTGCCCTGGTTTGTCAATTAGCGTGAGTGTTGAGTCAGCAAAACAAGTGAGCCCCATAGGAAGATCATTCAAGCATCTGCCTAAAATGGATGTATGCCCCAAACTCGTCAAAGGAAAACATTAGCCTCACATCCCATGTCCCAAAACACCAGGTATATAAAACCCTTAAAATGGTTAGAACAACATAGGGTTTAAGGTGTGAAAACTATTTTGCAAAATCAGGAAAATCTATAAGTTTTCAGCCTTTGTCGATTTATTGATAGTGCTTCGATGAAATCAGACTTTGTTATCGATGTCCTCGAAACTCACTCGATGTTATCGAAATGAGGAATTCAGATGTCCAGCAACCAAAATGAATCTTAGACTGAATTCTCGATGAATCGATGACAGTCTCGATATAATTGACTTTCGAATCTCAAGTTCATCGAAACGGCTCAATAAAATTGACAACTGTTCAGTTTGTGTCTAGTAAACAGTTAAGGAAAATCATGTGATTTTCAATATCTCGAAGAGAGCTTCGATATCTTCAAATTTCAAATCTTGATGATATCGGATTAGGACCTAAAACTGTCCAGCAAGCTTTCAGGTAAATTCTTTTAAATGTTCGAGGTATCGAGAATTACTCGATGATATCGATATTGAAAAATTGATCATATCGAGACTAGGTTGATGTTATCGAATTGGAACACAAAACTGTTTAGAAAGTTTATATGAAAATTCCTTGAAAAGATCGATGAATCGAAACTGGTATCGATATCATCGATATTCAAAACCAAATGATATCGAGGGATACTTGATCATATCGATGCCTATTCAGTTCCAAAGGCAAGTCTGCTCTCAGGCTTTCAAATGTCGAGGAATCGAACCATGGGTCGATGAAATCGGAGTTCAAAATCCGATGGCATAGAAGCATGTTCGATTTCCTCGATCACTTGGCAAAAAGGTTCAAAAGCATTTGACAGATTGAGTTTGTGTCATCGAGCAGCCATTCGACGTTATCGAGAGTATACGCTTGATTATATCGAACTCTGTCAAAAATATGACTGTTTTATTTTCGTTGAAACTTTTTTCCTATTTAATGAGAGCTTGCCTGAGGTTGTTTGTAGAGAAAATAAATAGAGCTTTTGAGTGTTTAATTCAGATCACCTACCCTAAGCCCTTTTCTCTCATGGGAGTTCATTCCTCGATCCACCCTCATCATTAATATTCAATAGAGTGGATTGGTGAATGAACTTCCGCATTCAAGGATCTTTCAGATACCACCTTAATAGCAAATCATTGAGTTGAGATTCCTTGAATGCATAGATCGTGGTATTACTCTGTCACTCCAATGATTAATCATTTAATAGAGTAATTACCAACATAACCTTGACCCAACCCGTCGCCTTACATTGGAGCATCATGAGTATTGCGGACCAAGGGAGCTAAAGATTCTTCATCAACAAAGGAGGAGATCTTCATCAACGTGCTTAATGTGGCTCATCTACTTATCTGTAAGTCATTAGAGTCTAGAGACCCCGCTGATCATTCCTTTGTGTAGGATTGGGTCACAGGTGATTCTCACCCCTTTCAAGTCCTCATAGGAGGCCTCTGACGAGAGAATACGTGTGGGTGTTGTGTGTTGACCCTTGCTCTTGGTGAGTATAAACTTTAGGTTCCTTGTGTGGATCCTTGGCCTGTGTGGCCTAAAACCTGGGTGATGTGTGTTGACCCTTGCTCTTGGTGAGCATAAACTTTAGGTTCCTTGTGTGGATCCTTGGCCTGTGTGTCCTAAAACCCGGGTGTTGTGTGTTGACCCTTGCTCTTGGTGAGCATAAACTTTAGGTTCCTTGTGTGGATCCTTAGCTTGTGTAGCCTAAAACTGTGGGTGTTGTGTGTTGACCCTTGCTCTTGGTGAGCATAAACTCTAGGTTCCTTACGTGGATCCTTGGCATGTGTGGCCTAAAATCTGGGTGTTGTGTGTTGACCCTTGTTCCTGTGTGGGACATAAACTTGTGTCTCATGGAGACATGTTAGGTACCTTGTGTAGGTCCTAGAGTCAGCCTTGTGTAGGTTGTATTGGTTTGAGGTAAACCTGATTTGAAACCTTCGTTAGTGAGATCCGGTACACTCAAGGGTTGAGTGCGTCCGCCGGAAGTGGAGTAGACATATAATCGAACCACTATAAAAACGACTATGTTTGGGATTGCTATTTACTTTTACTACTTGTGTGATTTCTCTGAATGTTCTCATAATACATGCTTACATGATTACCTAGAGCTAATTAGAATCACATCTCACACACAGTCACATCCATCATGAACTATGTTCCTCATCTTGTTTATGTTTTGAATAGTCTTATGATTGGATCCTCTATTTGGCTTAGAAGCCATTAGAGTTACATTGAAGAAATCCTGATACTTGCATATTAATTAAGGATAGGGTTGATAGGTTTTAAATCATCATAAAATTTCAAAAAGTCCTATTCACCCCCCTCTAGGACACCTTGGCATATTCCCACTTCTACTAAAGCGGTCATTACCGTAATTTCACCCACGTCCCACCAAATGAACAGACGACTTGGATATATACATGATGATGGGCTCCCACCTATCACCGTCCAGCAATGGACGGTGAATATACAACGCATACATCTGGTGGGCCCCACCTCCACACATGCAACACGTGTGGGGTAGGTCCCACACGGATGGATGGTATGGATATAATACACACCTCATGATCAGACCAGAACTCGCTAGCATCAATACAGCAGCATACTGCTGCATGGAACCCACCGTCCTTTATTGGACAGACGGTGTGATATAAGGCACATGCATCACATGTGGGTCCCATGTGTACATGGCCCACCTGATTTGGATCAAACCGATATTGGTGTTTTCCTTTCATACAGTCAAGCAGCAGTTGCTGCTGGACGTCCCATGGTTGGACGGTCTGGATGTAATTCATTCATCAAGTGAGGCCCACGTACACGTGGCCCACCAACCACATACATCATCATCATCACCATAATAAGAAGAAGAGAGAGAGGGAGAGAGAGAGAGAGAGAGAGAGAGAGAGAGAGAGAGAGAGAGAGAGAGAGAGAGAGAGAGAGAACGACCAATAGCGGAGGGACTCCGCCACTATGAGTCCCTCACATGATCTACACCATACATCACATATGGGTCCCATGCATGCATGGGACCAACATAAAATATAAAAATCTGAGGTGGGGATACCATCCCCACCATGCAAATGAGGGGTCTAGATGACCCTTAGAAAGCATGGATTAGAGTAAAAATCATCATGGGGTCCATGGAGAATGGACCCACCATGGCTCATGCATGTAAAAAGATGGGCCAAAGGCCACATCTAGGGGATCATGGAGGATCTCCACCATGGATTGGTGGGCCCTTCAAGTCCCCATGCAAAGAAAAGAAAGAGATCAAAGGTAGAGAGGAAGATCTAACCCTAGAGTGCACCCACCTTCAAATCTCAAGCTTCTTCTTCCACCAATGGGTTCCTAGTGGTTCAAGGGAGATGTTTCAATGGTTGAGATTGGGTATGGATGCTTAGATGAGGGGGTGTAGGGGCATGCAAGGGCTGAAATTTTGGAGAGCTTGGGACGTCCAAGGGATTTCTAGAATGGGAGAATGAGAATGAAAGAGGGAAAGAGAGAGATGAAGGAGAGAGAGGGAGAGGTAATGATGATGTCTAGTCTCTCTCTCCTAGCTAGGCATGATTTGTGTAAGAGAAGTATGGCTAGTGACATGATTGCCTTGTAAGAGGCATGAGGCTATTGGAGTAGGATGATGTCATCCTAGCTAGCTAGGGTGACATCTCTCACACGATTGCCTAGGGAAGCGTGTGTGTTAAATGGCGGTGAAGACCGCTTGAGTAGACGTTGGAATATGCCAATATGTCCTAGAGGGGGGTGAATAGGACTTTTTAAAGATTTATGAGTTATTTAAAAATCCTATCACACTAATCCTATCATGTATGCAATTTTTCAGGATTACTCAAATGTAACTCTACTGGCTTCCAAGCCAAGTAGAGGATCCAATCACAAACTAATCAAGATATAGCAATATGCAACTTAGTCTATGTTAGATGTGACTATGTGTGTGTGTGAGATGTGATCAGATATACGAATATGAATGCATTGTCATGAATCACACATAGAGAAAGCAATCAAAAACACAGTCATTTTATAGTGGTTCGACGATAAGTCTACTCCACTCCCGGCTGTCGCACTCAACCCTTGAGTGTACCGGATTTCACTAAGGAGGTTTCCCAGGGTTCACCTCTAACCAAAGGTTTTAAAACAGGTTCACCTTCAACCTTTACAGAGGTTTTACGCGGTTTACCTCAAACCCAGAGTTTTACTGGTTCACTCCTAACCAGATGTTTATGCTCTCCGTAGAGCAAGGGTCCACACAATGCACCCAGAGGTTTCTACTCGGTTCACCTCTAACCCTGGAGTTTTACTGGTTTACTCCTAACCAGATGTTTATGCTCTCCACAGAGCGAGGGTCCACACAACGCACCCACAGCGTACACTCCCGCCGGAGGCCTCCTTAAGGACTTCAAAGGGTGAGAACCACTTAAGACTCAATCCTAGAAAGGAATGATCACAAGTGTCCTCTAGACTGTAGATACTTATAGATAAGTTGATGAGTCCCTTTAAGAACAACGCCGAAGATCTCCTCCTCCTTGTTGATGAAGAGTCTTCTGCTCCCTTAATCCGCAACACAAAAGATATATCAAGACTAGGCTTAGGGTTGGGTCAAGGGTGAGATGGAATCCTACTCTCTAAAGATTTTCCTATAAGGAAGGTAAAGTAGTTCCACTCTTATGCATTCAAGGCATCACAGCTTAATGATTTGCCATTAAGGTAGTGGCTGAAGGATCCTTGAATGCGGAAGTTCATTCCCCAATCCACTCTATTGAATATCAATGGTGAGGGTGGATTGGAGGATGAACTCCCTCGAGAGAAAGGACTTAGGGTATAAGATGTAAGTTGAAACACACAAAAGTTCTATCTTTTCTCTCTTACAACAACAAAAGACAAGTCTTATATATATAGGCAAAAAGTTTCAACAGATATAAAACGGTCACATTTATGACAGAGTTTGATATCATCGAGCAGGTTCGAGATCATCGAGCGTATACTCTCGATAACATCGATGGTCTGCTCGATGACTCGGACTTAATGTCATACGCTTTTAAAACTTTCTGCCAATTGGTCGATGAATCGAAGCTATTGTCGATGTCATCGGATTTCGAACTCTGATTCCATCGATGACAGGTTCGATCCATCGACACTTGAAAAATGAGAGAGACTTGACTTTGAGATATTTCAGGTTTTCATGAATGATCGGGGGAACCGTCGAGGTCATCAGAATTTGAATGTCAATGATATCGAGATCAGAGTCGAGGCATTGATAAATCCAGCTGATTTATCTTTGAACTTGCTCGACAGATTATGGCTTTGTTTGATGAATCGATCTGGTGTCGATATCATCGATATTTGAATATCGATTAAATCGAAGGGCTCTCGGTCATAGTTAAAAACAACCTGAAATAACTGCTGTAAGAAATACGCGCCCTCCATCGATATCATCGATGGACCTCCGATCTTATCGATATTTGAATTCAGATCATATCGGACGGTCATCGATATATCGAAGAATTTTGAGATTTTCATTAAAAAATAGGGGCACCGAAAATCTGCCTATCGATCTTATCTAGCCACTCCCGATGGTCTCGAGATTTGAATATCGATGATATTGATATGTGTATCAATACATCGATAATTCGTCCAGATATATTGTGAAGTTGTTGGACATATTTAGTGCTTGTATCGATGATATCGATAGGTGTATCGATACATCGATAAATCCGTCTAGATGAGTTTTTAGTTGTTGGACATTTTGGTCCTCTTATCGATCATATCGTTAAGGTATCGAGGACATCGACAGTGCAGGTCGATCATATCGAGGGTGCTTCGATAAAATCGACAAGGCGAGGAAAACATAGAGATTTTCCTATTTTGAAAAAGTTTTCTCACCTTAAAAACCCTAAGATGTCTATCTTGTTTTAAGGGTTTTAATCACCTGGTGTTTTGGGACATGGGATGTGAGGCTATGATTTACCTATTGCGAGCTTCCACACATCCAGTTGAGGCAGACACTTGAAATAATCTTCCTATCAAGTTTTGTAGCCTGTCTGACTCACCATTCACGTAACTTGACAAACCAGGGCACTAGTAGGTGCACTTTCAGTGTGGACATCATGGGTCCCACAATGCATGATCAATGGTTGGGATAATGTGAGGGCCGGATCTCACTATCTAAACGTCGAATTTACGCACAAGACAAGGCGTTGGAACCGCGGCGATGATGTGGCCGCAATTGCATAGGTCTTGGGTTGAGTCGACTCGGGTTTACAGGATGTGATTTAGGGTCGCGCGCAAATGAAATCTATGGGTCGCGGGTTGTCGAAATTTGACGGGGTGAATCGCGGATCCTAAGAAAGGAAATGGCCACTAAGACATGGGCTTGACACCCCACATGGAATTTACTATGTCATTTAGTTTCGTATAGAAGTTGTAAGTGTTGTGAAGTATAAAGCACATTTATTTTTGTCAAAGTTTGATGGACAAAACAATTTCTGTTAAAATTCAAGACGTGTAGATGAAAAGTTCACTTTCAACATTCGACACATGAAGATGGAAAGTTTGTCACTCCCCAAACTTGGAAACCGGGCTCACAAAATTCCTGATCGCCGAATCCGGTGCCGACAGCCTCCGTAGTACCCCATTCTCGGCTCCCAGCATTCATACGCCAGATTCCGATCCTGGGATCCTACAAAGAGGATTTTCCAACTCACATTTAACTCGTAATAAGCATAACCACAAGTTTACCCAAATCACAAAGGCAACATCACCATCACATATCCATTAATATAAACATTTGAATACAGTGCTAAAAAGGGAAATATATATGACAAAATCAAAGCTCCAAAGGTCCGCTACATGCTCCAAGCTCAACACTACTGCAACCTAACGCCACCTGCACGCATCTATCGTGCATAAGCTTATAGAAAGCTTAGTGGGTGGTGAAAATGTGTGCACAAGGTAAGTGCCAAGTAAGCAATATCAGAGTAATCAGAGTAAGCAGAAATATTGATAAACCCATAATCATACAATATCAGAAATACTGGTATGATCATAAATCATACGATATGAGAGTAATGCGAAAGCATGCTGATAGGCCCATAAATACCATCAACCTTATCCAGGCTATGCGATGCAAAAATATAATAAAAATAATATCATATACTGATGAAGCAATGTAGATCAGCTATGCAATGCAGGGACAGTAAGCTAAATTATTAGATGTTGATGATACAATGTAATATGCGGTGCGAATAAAATGACCAAGCTGGAGTGAAGTCGGGATGATAGTACATAGTATCGCAGGCTATGGGTTCATCACAAAGGACTTCTATCCAAACCAGTCCCATACCTAAATTTGGATAGTCAGACTCAACGTGGTAAACTCCTGATCTCAGGTTAGTCGCGAGCCCCAACCGAAATTCTAGTCATTGCGAAAGTATACGTAACAAATAGTGGAGCACCACCAGCCTGAGTGAATAGTGAATGGATGAATGAGTATGCAACTCCTACTCAATAAGTCCACATATCAGCACTGTACATCTCTGGGATCATCACCGGGGTCTAGTACACTCCAAACTGGCTACTGCCCCAGCCACCCGCATAGCCCAGAGAGTGGAAAAGACCTCACTACCCGCCTGCCAGTAGTATACCAATGCCTACCCGGCTTGTCGATAGCGGACCCATTTGGGAGCTGGTCAAACTCAGCCTAGCTTATAGCCCCCTCACTCGGGCGGATAAGGCCACACCCCCTCCCAACCGACCACGACACAGTGGTAGACGCGGCCTACTGGTATTCGGTACTCAGGCGCTCATGTATCCACTCGGTCTAGACATTGGGGCGTCTCTTGGCCTCGGAGGTTTAAGAACTTTCACCCACGAACATCCAAAGTGCCTAGATGCTCGAACCAAACATTTTCGGTATCCCGTCTGGCCATCCACGACATGTCTGCGAAGGTCATAGCCCTGATGTCGCTAGGGCGTACAGTAATCACAATCACACAATGTAAGATGTATGAGTCATACAATCCAGTCATGCATCAATCCTGCGCATACCGTGCGCTCATGTGGGATAACTCCACCTATCAGGGAGTCCCATAAACCATTTGTACTATGGCATATGCAATGGTTAATCGCATCTCACAATAAACATGCAGATGATGCGTATGGGCATGTATCATGATGCTATGCTGTCACATACTCATAATCGGTATCAATAACCGGCATCAACAATTGACCTCGACAATGTGGACATTTAACCAACATTGCCCTCAAGCAATGGCCCTCATAGAGCGTAACATATAGTGGACCCATGGCCTCACATAAGGGCCTAATATACAACACCATGGGCCGCACTCAAGAGCTTAATATACATCAGGATGGGCCTCTCACATGGGCCTAATATACATCACAATGGGCTCCATCACCTGGCCCTCAAATGCACCACAATGGGCCTCATCACATAGGCCTCATATACATGACATTGGGCCTTAAACACGGGCTAAATACACATCACAATGGGCCTCAAATACGGGTCGCATATACATCACATTGGGCCTCAAACACGGGCTGAATGCACATCACAATGGGCCTCAAATACGGTCTGCATATACATCACATTGGGCCTCAAACACGGACCGAATGCGCATCACAATGGGCCTCAAATACGGGCCGCATATACATCACATGGGCCTCAAACACGGGCCGAATGCGCATTACAATGGGCCTCAAATACGGGCTGCATATACATCACATCGGGTCTCAAACACGATTTAACCATGTGGACATTTAACCATCATTGTCCATCAATGTGGACATTTAACCATCATTGTCCATCATTGTCCATCATTGTGGACATTTAACTAACATTGCTCCCAAGGAGTGGCCCACATAAACATCATGGAAAAATCACATATCTCAACGGGCATTGAATATACAATAGGTGGGCCTTGCACCTGGGCCTCAAATACATCACATTGGCCCCTCATCACACGGGCCTCAAATACACAACAGATGAGCCCTGCACCTGGGCCTCAAATACATCACATTGGCCCCTCATCTCACGGGCCTCAAATACACAACAGGTGGGCCCTGTACCTGGGCCTCAAATACGATCCTTAAATATACATTAAGTGGACCGTATCCACTGGCCGCACCAAGGGGCCTCATACATCAAGTGGGCCGCATCAACGGGCCGCTCCAATGGGCCTGATATACATCAAATGGGCCGAATATCTGAGCCTTGAATACATCAAATGGGCCACTTAATTCATATCACAATGGGCCTTGCCCATGGCCCTCAAATTTCGGCAGATGGGCCCCATCATATGGGCCTTAAATACAAGGCAGGTGGGCCCTATCACATGGCCACAAATACATCATGATGGGCCTCATGGATGAGCCACACCAATGGGCCTCAAGTGGGCTACAAATATATCAAGGTGGGCCTCAGAGATGGGCCACAGAATACATCAAGGTGGGCCTCATTAACGTCAAATCGAGCCCACCGTTCTAGGTGAGCAACCTACACCATACATCAATTTTTAGAGATCATTTTAGAGTGTTATCCAAGTGAATCATAACGCGAGATCATTTAGGCCATACCACAAATAACCGTAGAGATAGTGGTTCTCACTGTTAAACTAATCACAGGGCCCACCATAAAGTTTATTCCCCATCCAATCTGATCATAAGGTCACAAAGACCTAGATTAAGGGGGAAAACAAATATCATATTGATCCAAAACCTCTGTGACCCAAAAAGAGTTTCAATGGTAAACGTTCAATCTCCACTGTTTATTGCGATGTGGCCCACCTGAACAACGGTTGGACAAAATATATACATAAAGGTGTGGCCCAGATGAACAGTTGGGATATAACACATCCCCCATTTCCAGGTCCCCAGAACTTGCAGCGTGCATACAGCAGCCATGCTGCTCTGATGGATGACATGGATAAAACATTACATCATGGTAGGTCCCACAGCGTGTACACGGCCTGGATTTCAGGCATGTGCACCACGTGTGGGACCCATCTACGTCTCTACAGATGGTTGGACGACATAGATACAACGCAGCATCATGGTGGGTCCCACCGTCCAAGTTCTGGACGGTGTGGATATAAGACCCATACATCATGGTGCAGCCTCACACGTGGGGTGGGGCCTACCGTCCAGCCATCTGGACGGTGATGGTGGATGGGACCCACAGAGCTTGTGACGTCAATACATCAGTTGGTGTGAGGTAACCAGCCAATCTGCTGTACGGGTGGGTCCCAAGTAGGGCCACCACAATGTATATATTATATACTTTATTATATTAATATATTAGTACTTTATTATTTTATTTTTATTTTTCTTTCTTTTCCTTTTTTTTGTTAGATGGTCAGCACACCTCACTGTCAGTCCACTGCTGCCACGTCCAGCGTCCCTGGACGCTGGACGGTATGGGTATATATATTTCAAGGTGGGCCCCACATGGACGTGGCCCACCTGATGTATACCAATCTGATATTTGTGTTTTCCCTACATCCAGCCCGTCCAGACAAGATGCCGGGAGGGCCCATTCGATGGACGACATGGATAAGATGCATACTTCATGGTGGGGTCCATCCGGGTGGGCCACACGGCCATATAATCAAAAAAAAAATGAAAGAGAGGGGAGAGAGAGAGAGAGAGAGAGAGAGAGAGAGAGAGAGAGAGAGAGAGAGAGAGAGACGAGTGTGACGGGAGGGACCCTGGCACTATGGGCCCTCCCTCCCATATTTTTCAACATACATCAAGTGGGTCCCATTACATGCGGGCCCACTGATCAAAATCAACGGTGGAGATCCCTTCTCCACCAAAAGCAAGGTCTAGATGACCCTTATTCATACAAGTAATTTAAACATCATGATGGAGTCCATGGAGGATGGCCCCATCATGGAATGATCATGAGAATCATGCCAACCTGGGTCCAAAGTGGGATCCATACCATCAATCGGTAGGCCCCACTTGGCCCATCATCGAAATATGAAATCTAGGCCTATAGAAGCACCCACCTTTGATCTCTTCTTCCTTCTTCCGTCAATGCGATCTATAGCTCCAAAGAATGCATTTCAACGGTTAAGATTGATTTTAGAGGGTGGGATTAGGTAGAAGGAAGGCGGGCCACACCTAGCTTCTTTGGAGAGCTTGGATGTCCAAATCCAAGCTCCCATGGAGAGCTTGGATGTCCACTCTCATGGGAGTTGCTTGGGATGGGGAAAAAATATGAGAGAGAGGAGTGGTGATGGATGGGGTGATGGGATGAGGGAGCATGGTACTTGTTGACTTTTGGGTGAAAGAGGAATGGGTGTCATACCTTGTTGGTGAAAAAAAAGGATGGCTAGGTAAGGTTGTGTACTTTGACTTTAATTGATGGATTGATGTGACGTTTAGGGTAGAGATTCTCTTAAAAATTGGAACGCGTGGCGTTTTCTCGAACTGAACGCGGGCCCACATCTCCTGGCCTGGGTATCTCCTCGACGCGCGAGACACGGCATCGGAACCTCGGCGACGGCGCGGTCGCAAGGGTACAGGCATCGGGTCGAGCCGACTCTGAAAAATGGGATACGACCCAGGGTCACGCGCAACAGCAGATTACAGATCGCGAGACGCCGAAATTCGACCGGGAGGACCGCGGAAGCCTACGGAACAGTACAGTCTATGATACGGGCCTCACAAAGTTCACCTTCAAAGTTCAAGATATGAAGATGGAAAGTTCACCTTCAAGGTTCAAGACATGAAGATGGAAAGTGTAAGTTTAAAACAAGAAGATGGTTACTTTAAGTCCAAAGTTCTCTAGCTCTACTTATCTTCTAGTTCGATTAAGTTTCAAGACTACTTTAAATAGAAGATCGAATGAACGCAACTAAAGATACTAGTACAAGCTACAAGGTATACACTTCAATGTTCAATGTTTTCAGGTATATGTGACCCTAGAAAGACCTTAGACTTAGGTTCTTTTGAATGCCAAACATAATTGGGTTTCTATACTTTAATTGGGTTTAAGTTCGAATCGTCTAAACCTTAGTTCGACTCATCTAGGCTTTGGTTCGACCAGTATAGGAAAAACTTCGACCAGTCTAAGATTTCAACTGAAAATCGGATAAAATTTGTTGGTTCCTCGACCAGTCCAGAAATGGGCTGGACCAGTCGAAGCCACACCCTCGACCAGTCGAAGGGGGCTCGACTCGAAGTCCAGTAATGTATTTTGGGCATCCTCGACCGATCGAAGGCATTGCTCGACTAGTCGAGCAAGCCACTCGACCAGTCGAATGACGGTTTTGATCCAATCCCGCCTAAAATTTGAAATTTGGTTGTTTCTAAGACCAGTCGAAGCAACAGATTTTCAGCCTATAAATAGAGGTATTTTCTCACTCCAAAATATATCATTCAATCCACCAAGAGCCTTCATTTTGAGAGAGAAAAGTCCCTACCTTCTTCAAGCTACAGAACGGTATTTTAAATTCTTTTTAATAGCTTATTGTTTTGTAATTTCTAGATCTCTTTTTATGAATCATATGTTTTAAAGGGAGTTCTTGTTCTTCCTTTTGAGAACTAAGAAATTCAAACAAGTAGCCCAGGTTTGAATTAAATTAAAATCTATCTAGAACATAGAACCACTCATTTTGGTTATTGGACATTGAACATTGAACATTCGTCATCAACCGAAGTAGTTCTACGGGCTACATCATTCAGCGTCTTCTAAAGAAGATAAGTATCTACTTTTCTATTTTTGGTTTATTTGAGATATCCAGGAAAATCTCATGTATTGGTTTGACTGAGATAGCCAGAAAATCTCAGTGTGTGGGGTTTTGATTGTGATAGCCCTTCTAAAATCACAACTGTATAGGTTTTAAGGTGAACCTGTGAAAACCTTGATTTTTAATAAACGCCAATATCACGTGGGTTGTGATTAGTCGGTGTAGACTAGGTGTGGCTGTTTGAGAACAGTTGGTGTACACACTGAACCACTATAATTCCTGGCGTTTATGTGGTGAATGATTTTTGAGATGTACATGTGGTGAATGTTTGTAAATCTTTATGTACATGTGGTGAATGCTTGTAATAGATAGCTTTCATTATTTGCCTCTTGTTTTAATTTGCTATCTTGATCCTTACTGCATTCAAGAAATCAGGTTGTCCTACCATAAACATTTATTTTTGGTATAAGGTTGTCCTTTGAACAAGGTTTGTATCAATTTCTCAATACTATTACAACTGAGATCTCTGATTAAGTTCTGATTTATTTATTCTTTCAGTACTTTAATTTTTATTTGGCATAGTCCTATTCACCCCCCCTCTAGGACTGTAAGCTTGCCTCTTTCAAGTGGTATCAGAGCTAAGTGGCTCGTTTATTTGGATTAATTTTCTAAAGTTTAAAGATCCAGAGCTTCCAATATGTCAAATTTTGATAGCCTGTCTATTACCAGGCCACCACCATTTGATGGCTCAAATTATACCTATTGGAAAGCCGGAATGCAGATTTTCTTAAAATCCATTGATGAAAGCGTGTGGTAAGCCACGATGACTAAATGGAAACAACCAGTGTCTGAAGCTCTAGGTAGTGATGGAACCAAGTCCATTAAAGAATCACCTTATTATTTATGGACCACACCTCAAAAAATGAGGGTAATGCAAATACAAAGGCCTTAAATGTAACTTGTGCTTTATCACCTGATGAATTCAAAAGAATTATATCATGTAATACAGCTAAGCAAGCTTGGGACATTTTTGAAATGACACATGAAGGAACTACTACTGTCAAGAAATCTAAAGTTCAAATCCTCACTACAAGGTTTGAGGAAATACGTATAGAAGAAAATGAAACATTCATGGACTTTTATATAAAATTAAATGACATAGTGAATTCCATGTGGGGTCTAGGTGATGGAATCTCAGAAATCAAGGTTTGCGCTAAGATACTGTGATCACTTCCTTAGATGTTTAATTCCAAAGTGACTACTATTCAGGAACTTAGAGACACTGATCAGTTGAAGGTTGAAGAGTTAGTCGGTTCACTCCAGACATACGAGTTAAATTTCAAAGCTCCTAAAGGTAAGTCTATAACCCTTAAGTCATCCAAGTCTATTTCAAAAGAAAACAATACTAATTCTGATTTAGAAGATATTGAGGATGATATGGCTTTACTTGCTAAAAAGTTTTATAGAATTTTCAAAAATAAGAAACGATCTGATTTTTAAAAACCTTCTGATAAAAGAAAAGTCAAATAAAAAACTTGGAAATCTGTAAAAGACAACCAATGTTTCAACTGCCATGAATGTGGGCATTTGGCGAATAAATGTCCCAAAAGGGAAAGATCTAAAAGAAAGGGCATGATTGTAACATGGGATGAATCATCCGATTCTAAAAGTTTTTCTGAGTCAGATGATTCTGAACAAGAAACTTCAAATGAAGTGAAAGCCCTAATGGCTATAGCCAAAGTCACTTCCTCAGATAGTTGTAACTTATCTGATTATGAGAATCTCAGGAGTGACCTTGAAAATGAGAATGAAGACGATATTCAAGACACCTATAATGCCCTATACAGGGAGAGTTGCAAAATAGCTGTCAAGTTAAAGATTCAAAAAGAAAAATTTCTTAAACTAAAAGAAGAACTTGAAAAAGTTGTTTTCGAAAAGTCTCATTTTTCTAATTGCTATGAAAAAACAAAACTTGATTTAAGTTTTAAAAATTCTGAATTTGAAAAACTCATAATAGAAAATGAGAAGTTAAAACTTGAAGTCTCTTCCCTATTGAGTTCTAAGGACACTTGGAGATATGCCCATGGAGACCCTAAGCTGGAAAAATTACTAACCGCTTCCAGAAAATGTGGCTATAGATCGGGTCTGGGCGATAATAAAAATGCTCCATTGAAAAATAAGAATGCATCTCCTATTTTTGTAAAAGGAGAGTCCTCGAACTCGAAAGTTAAGAACTTAAGAAATAACCAAAACAATTTCAAAAATTCAAAACCTTTTCAAGTTTCTAAAGTCAAGTCTAATAACATCAGCTCTAGAAATAGCTGGAAAAATAGTGGACTTACTCAAAGAGCTTCTGAAATCTAACTCGAATGTTATCGGAGTTGACAAGCAGAGATATTTCAACTCTTACAAACTGAGAAAAACCAATGGTACTCCTAAACCCAGGACTACAATGAAGTGGGTTCCTAAAGTTACTTGTCTTGTTGTCCACACCGCCTTCAACGCTTCTAGTCATTCAAAATGGTACCTGGACAGTGGATGTTCGAGACATATGACAGGTGACAAGGAGATATTCACCAACTACAAAGAAATGAACGATGGTTCAGTTACTTTTGGTGATGGAAGCAACTACAAGATTATAGGCCAAGGTACTATACAATTTTCTAACCTTCCTCCTTTTGAAAATGTTTTATATGTTGAAGGTCTTAAGCATAATCTTCTCAGTATATCTCAAATCTGCAATAACAAACATAGTGTTAAATTTACTAATCAAGGATGCGAGATTTCGAATGAGAAAGGTTGTGCGATATTAAGTGGTCGTAGAACATCTGAGAATTGCTATATCATTAATGAATCTTGCTCGTCTACTTTCTCATGTTGCATGATCCAAACTGATGAAACTGAATTATGGCACAAACGCCTTGGACATGTTAACTATCGAAACCTCTATAGACTAAGTAAAGTTGATCTTATTCGAGATCTACACAAATTGAAAATGGTTGATAGAATATGTGATGCATGTCAAATTGGCAAGCAATCTAGGAGTAGTCACAAGAAGGTGAACTCCTTAACCACAACCAAACCCCTTGAACTTCTCCATATGGACCTAGTTGGACCTACAAGAACGGAGAGTCGAGGTGGTAAAAAGTACTTTCTGGTTATCGTCGATGAATTTACCAGATTTACTTAGGTAGCTTTCATGAGAGAAAAATATGAAACTCTCGATGAAGTTAAAAAGATATTAAGACAAATTCAGACCGAAAAAGAAATGAATGTTATTAAGATTAGAAGTGATCATGGTACTGAATTCGAGAATATCAATTTTGAGAAATACTGTATCGATCATGGCATATCGCATGAGTTTTCTACTCCGAAGACAACTCAACAAAATGTGGTTGTTGAAAGGAAAAATCGAGTGCTACAAGAGATGGCCAATATTATGTTGAACAACATGAATCTACCTAAAAATTTATGGGCTGAAGCTATAAATACTGCATGCTATATTATAAATCGTGTGTATTTAAGGAAATCTAAAGATAAAACAACTTATGAATTTTGGTTCAATAAGAAACTAATGGTTAAGTACTTTCGAATTTTTGGAAGTAAGTGCTTTATTTTACGTGACCATGAAAACTTAGGAAAGTTTGAAGCAAAGGGTGATGAAGGGATTTTCTTGGGATATGCTCTGAATAGTCGAGCGTATCGTGTTCTAAATAAAAGAACAGGAGTGATTAAGGAATCCATTAATGTCATAATCGATGATCACCTGATCACACCCACACCTAGTCTAGAAGATGATGAAGTCAATTTAATTGAAAAACCTAACTCTTCATCTAGTCCAGTTAATACTGAACTAAGATTAGTCAAGGATCATCCTACTAATCAAATCTTAGGGAATCCTCTCACTGGTGTGCGAACAAGAAAATAACTAGAAAATATTTGCAATTATGTTTGCTTTACTTCTCAAGTTGAACCGGCCAACGTAAAAGAGGCACTTACTAATGAGAATTGGATTATTTCCATGCAAGAAGAATTGAATCAATTTGTAAGAAATGATGTCTGGTATTTGGTTCCAAGACCAACTGATAAGCATATAACTGGAACCAAATGGATTTTCAAAAACAAATCTGATGAATTGGGCAATATAATTAGAAATGAGGCTAGACTGGTTGTATAAGGGTACACTCAAATAGAAGGAATAGATTATGATGAAACCTTTGCGCCAGTAGCTCATCTTGAATCTATCAGATTGTTTATATCCATTGCTTGCTTTAAAAAATTCAAAATATATCAAATGGATGCAAAAGTTCTTTCTTAAATGAGGATTTACATGAAGAGGTATATGTTGAACAACTTAAGGGTTTTAAGGACCCCAAACATTCAAATCATATATATCGCCTTAAAAAGGCACTTTACGATTTAAAACAAGCTCCCAGGGCATGGTATGAAAAGTTGATTAAGTTCTTACTCAGTCACAATTATATCATGGGAAGTGTTGATAAAACCTTATTCATTAAAAAAATTCAATGAACACATACTGATTGTACATATATATGTTGATGATATCATATATGGTTCTACATGTACTATCCTGTCCGTTGAGTTTGCAGAAATGATGAAATCCAAATTCGAAATGAGTTTGTTTGGAGAACTGAATTACTTTCTAGGCTTACAGGTCAAACATCAAGAAGAGGGTATCTTCATTTCTCAAACCAAATACGCCTTAAATTTGGTTAAGAAATTTGGTTTTGAGAATGGTAAGAAATTCGAAACTCCTATGAGTACGACTCTCAAGCTCTCAAAGGATGAAACAGGTAAGAGTATAGACTCTCGCTTATATCGTAGCATGATTGGTAGTCTATTATAATAACTGCTAGTAGACCTGATATTTTCTTTAGTGTTGGAATCTGTGCAAGATATCAATCTGATCCATTAGAATCACATCTTATTGTTGTTAAGCGAATAATTAGATATATCGCAAGTACTGCTAATTATGGTCTTTGGTATCCACATGATATAAATGTTTCATTAGCTAGATATACAGATACTGACTAGGCTGGGAACATCGATGATAGAAAATCTACCAGTGATGGATGTTTCTACGTTGGAAACTTTCGGGTTTCCTGGCACAGTAAGAAACAAAGTTCGGTATCCTTATCCGCAACTCAGGCTGAATACATTGCAATAGGTAATGCATGTACCCAGCTGGTTTGGATGAAGAGAATCCTAACCGATTATGGAATTGCGTAAGATACAATGATCCTGCATTGCGATAACTCTAGCGCAATTAATATTTCTAAAAATCTCATTCAACATTCTCGTACAAAGCACATAGACATTCGTTACTATTATATTCGAGAATTGGTTGAAGATAAGAGCATCTCTTTGGAATACATACAGACTGAAAATCAACCTGCTAATATTTTTACGAAACCACTTGACAGGAATAGGTTCTCTAAATTGAAACATGATATGGGTATGTGTATTTTTAATTAATTACGTCATGTTATTGTTTTTATTTTTTAAGCAAAATTTTATAATTTTAAAAAATAATAATAATTTTTTTTGTCTGCACGACCGGTTGAGCACGCACTCGACTAGTCGAGCCACGACTGGTCGAGCACTTACTCGACCAGTCGAGGAACGCGGGTTGGCTTCCTATAAAGGGGAAAAATCACTTTTTCTTCCCATTTTCTTCTTATTCCTCAACAACTCCTTGCTCGACCCGTCGAACCCATCTCCATAAAGTCTTTGTAAGTGCATCATTTTCAATTTTCATTTAGATTTGGGTTCCTCTATGCATTTTAAACTTTGTGGTGTTATTGATTTGTGATTTTCACTCTTTTCTTCAAGGGTTTTTGGGCAAAAATCTGACCTAAGCCAAACCCATATATTATATTCTCTTGTGCATACTCTACATGGAGCATCGGTCTAAGAGGAAGGCCACATGCAAGGGCCTTAGCGGCTCCTCCTCCCAGACGACTCTAATTAGAGTGAGAACCTTGAGAGCTCCCGAAGAAGATTCAGAGCATGTAAGGGATTTCCGCACTAGAGATATAATAATCGAAAAGATGGTAAATCTTAACCATATTGCTCGCTTCAAGTTGTTACCCATTCTCTCCGCCATAAGTTGGGAAAATATTTTTGGTTGGGGCGGACCAGCTTACCGCTCCATTACACAAGGCATGTTTGCATCTATCGGGGAATTATCCCTTGACAATCTTACATTTTCCATCAATTTTAGAGAAGGGACAGTGCCGATAGATAGGCACCTAATTTTGGGTTTACTTAATGTAAATGTTAGTGATGAAGGTATACCGATTCATACTCTTTCTGATAAGATGTTTGAATCTGAGCGTAGAGATATTACCTGTAAAGTTTGCCGATTTAATGCCGAGTGGACTGACGATAATGCACTACGTGCCACCAAGATGATTCCCCGTTTCCGTGTCCTTCACCGCATTTTTACTTCAAACGTCTATCCGTGGTCTGGAAACAAATCTGAGCTCACTCCATTAATGGCTCGTATTCTCCATGCTATCGCATCGGGTATCCCCATTTGCCTTCCTTCTTTGATCTGCTATTTGATTATTCAGTTTCGCATTCATCCTAATCATGGTTCTATTCCATTTGCTTATCTTATGACGACACTTGTCATTCCTTGCAATGTTATTATGCCGACCACTGAGGCCGCTGAGTCAATTCTTCCATTTGACAACGCGAACATTAATAAAATGTCTTTAAATTACCTCCTTGGTCAGTAAGACGAGGATGAGGTCGAAGAAGAGGAAGCACCGTTGCCAGAAGATACTACAATGGATGATATCTTTGATGAGTTAGAGACTGATGATGAGGCGGATCTTGACTTTCAACCGTTTCAATTCGATAATCGCCTTCGGTCTTTAGAGGACAAGGTGGATGCTTTAAAAGTATCTTAGGATAGTCTGGCTGAAAGTCATCGCTCTTCATTGAAATATATGTGAAAATACTTTCATCACATATTGAAGGGCCTTCACCAAATTGACCCATCTATTCCACCGCCTTCTTCCTCTCGTTCAGATTAGTTTTCTTTATTTTGATTTTGGGGTTGTATAACTTTAAACTTTTGCTTAAGTTGGTTGTATAACTTGGATAATCTTTCTTAGATATTATCATGCTCTCTTTATGCTTATTTCGATTTTACTCTAAATCATGATGCTTAAGTTACCATTCTATTATTCATATGTCTCATATTCCTACTTTCCTTTGTCAATTTGTGACAAAAAGGGGGAGAGTTTGTGTATGGATGATGATGTTTGTGTACGGATACAGATATGATTGATATGATGATTGTAATGATTAATTATATATTATTAAAATGGATATGTATATACAGGTATTCTACAGGTATTCATACATACGGGTATTCAAGCATTGATTGAGGGGGATTAAAATTTGCGCTCATAGTGGGAGAGTATGTGATTTCAAGCAAAGTAGGAATGTTGAACTTGTGTGTGTGTTTTGTTATGCTTTGTCACAAATTTGACAAAGGGGGAGATTGTAAGTGCTGTGAAGTATAAAGCGCATTTATTTTTGTCAAAGTTCGATGGACAAAACAACTTTTGTTCAAGTTCAAGACGTGTAGATGAAAAGTTCTCTTTCAACATTGAAGACATGAAGATGGAAAGTTCACCTTCAAAGTTCAAGATATGAAGATGGAAAGTTTACCTTCAAGGTTCAAGACATGAAGATGGAAAGTGTAAGTTCAAAACAAGAAGATGGTTACTTTAAGTCCAAGGTTCTCTAGCTCTACTTCTCTTCTAGTTCAAGATCAAGTTACAAGACTACTTCAAATAGAAGATCGAATGAACGCAACTAAAGATACTAGTACAAGCTACATGGTACACACTTCAATGTTCAATGTTTTCAAGTATATGTGACCCTAGAAAGACCTTAGACTTAGGTTCTTTCAAATGCCAAACATAATTGGGTTTTTATACTTTAATTGGGCTTAAGCTTGACTAGTCTAAACCTTAGTTCGACTAGTCTAGGCTTTAAGACCCGTATCCTAGACCGCACCGTTTTATAGACTTCTGCGATCCTCCCTGTCGAATTCCGGCAATCCTCGACTTGTAATCGGCATTTGCGCTCGACCCTAAGTCGCATCATGTAATTCTGAGTCAGCTAAACCTGAGACTTGTGCCATCAGGACCACACCGTCGCCATGGTTCCAACGTCGCATCTTGTGCACCGATGCAATACCCAGGCGAGGAGTTGTGGGCCCGTGTATTTTTCGAAGAAACGCCGCGTGTTGCGAATTCCGAGAGAATCTCTACAACCCATCACATCAATCAATCAAAGTATAACCCACCACTCTATCCCATCACCAAGTACACAAGCCATCCCCTAAGTCAACTCTCTCTCTCTCTCTCTCTCCACCCATCCCTTTCTTACACTCACCCATCACCCATCACTCACTCTTACATCACCTCTCTCTCTCTCTCTCTCAAGTCCATCTCCTAAGCAACTCCCAAGGAGAAGACGTCCAAGCTTTCCATGAAGAAGCTATGGTGTGGTCCACTTTCTACCCCTCTCATCTCTCATCCTAGCCCTTCAATCTCCATCATCCTCCATCAAAGTTGAAGCCTAGGAGCTAAGGAGTTCATGGAGCCTAGATGAAGCGGAATCGGTGGGTGATCATAGTGATAGAGCTTGATTTTTTTATTTAAGGGCCACATTCGATGGGACCCATTTGATGTATCCATTGTAAGAAAGGGAGGGCCCATAGTAGCGGGGTCCCTTCCCCCCCCCCCCCCCCCCCCCCCCCCCCCCCCCCCCCCATCACGTTTCTCTCCCTCTCTCTCTCTCTCTCTCTCTCTCTTTCATTTTTATGGTCATGATTAGGTGTGTGGCCCACCTGATATGTGTGTGTGTGTGTGCCCACCATGAAGTATGTATTATACCCATGCCATCCATATCTTGGGCCCACCTTGCTGGACCGTGCAGCGGCAGGCCCGCTGGCCTGTCCATTTGGACAGGCCCAAATGAAGAGAAAATACAAATATCTTCTTGATTTAATGAGGCTGGTGTGTCCCACACGTGTGGACCCACCTGGAAGTAGATTGGCTGGAGCACTACACGCAGTAGTATAGCTGTTGTAGTTGACGTCAGCAGGTTATGTGGGCCACCACGTTGTATGTGTTATATCCAAACCGTCCATCTGCTTGGACAACATCAGGCCTGGTAGTATTAATCCAAACCGTCCATCCAGCCAGCCCAGTAGGGCCAGCAAACCATCTGGACCACCGTCCAGACCCCAGGACGGTGAGGCCTTACCATAACGTATGTGTTTTCACCACGTTGTCCTCCTTTTTCAGGACATGGGACCCACCCACACGTGTTGCACGTGTGGGGTGGGGCCCACCTTGATGTATTGTGTATCCACACCGCCTGTCAGGTTGGGACGGTGGGTCCCATGCAACAAGGTGTTGCTGTTTTAACATCAGTAAGTTCTATGGGTCCCACCAACTGTATCATGTAAGCAAGCTCTGTGGGGCCTACCGTGATGTAGTGTTTTATCTACACCATTCGTCCAAAAGGTGGGGCCCACCGTAATGCATGTATTTTTGCATCCCCACCATCCAGAGATCTCTGGACGATGATGTGGGATTTCACTGTGATATATGTGTTTCATCAACGCCATCCACCTGTTTTGTATCCACGCCATCTGTCTGTTCCGTTGGACACACGACCCATCTGCTGTATGGTATGGGTCCACCTGATCTATCTAGGCCCACCTTTAATGCATGTATTCTATATCAGCACAGTCCATTTTGGACAGTGTCACATGGGGCATACCGTTGATATATGTGTTTTATACCCCAGCCGTCCATCCAGTCCATTGGACGTGGACCCTACCACAATGCAAGTGTTTCATCTGTGCTAGCTAGGGGTCTACCATGATGTAGTGTTGAATTCACACTGTCCAAGTCTGGACAGTGCTATGTAGGGCCGACTGTGATGCATGGATCTCATCCATGCTATCTAGCTGACGGGCATGGGTCCACCGTGATGTAAATGTTTTATCCACTCCGTCCAGTCTAGGGACATGGACCACACCATGATGTATGTATTTTGTATCCACACCGTGCATCCGTGGGACCCTTAATGCATGAATTATATCTGCACCGTCCATTCACATGGCCCCCACGTGATGTACGTGTTTTATCCAAGTTGTCCATTTGATGGGCTCATTTGGAATGAGCAGGGCCCACCACATTGAGATGTATTTGAGGCCCATTGAGATGTATTTGAGGCCGAGGTAAGAGGCCTACTGTTGTATAGGAGGCCCATTATGTATGTGTGAGGCCCACTGATGTGTTTGAGGCCCACCTGTTGTATATGAGGCCCGTGTTTGAGGTCCGATGAAATGTACACGCGGCCTAAGTGATGAGGCTCATGGTGGTGTATTTGAGGCCCAGATATCAGGCCTGATGTGATGTTTATATGACCCATGTGGTGAGGCGCAATGTGATGCATATGTGGCTCATGAGTGAGGCCTATCGTGATGTGTATTAGGCCCTTGAGTGAGGCCCACTGTGATGTATATTAAGCCCTTGTGGGAGGCCATGGGCCCACTATACGTTTGGCTCTATGTGAGCCACTCCTTGGGAGCAATGTTGGTTAAATGTCCACATTGATGGGCGATGATGGTTAAATGTCCACATTGTGACCTTCCCTTAGGCCCTTTGTTAGGCCGATTGTCGAAGCCGATTATCGATGCCGATTATCAAGGCCGAATGTTGAGGTTGAATATCGAGGCCGATTATCAAGGCCGATTATCGAGGACGATTGTCAAGGCCGATTGTCGAGGCCGATTATTGGTGTCGGTTATCAATACCAATTATGAATATGTGATAGCATAGCATCATGATATATATGCCCAACGCATCATCTACATGTTTGTTATGAGATGTGGTCGGCCATTGCATATGTCATAGGGCAGATTATTATGGAACTCCCTGATAGGAGGAGTTGCCCACATGAAGCGCGGCACGCGCAGGATTGCTGCATGATTGGATAGTATGACTCATGCATCTCACATCTTGTGATATGATCACCATACGCCCTAGCGACATCAGGGTCGTGGCCTTCACAGCCATGTTGTGGATGGCCAGATTGGACACCAAAAATGTTTGGTTCTAGCATACAGGCGCTATAGATGTCCCTTGGTGAAAATCCCTAAACCCCCGAGGCCAGGGGACGCTCCAACGTCTAGACCGAGTGGATATACATGAGCGTATGAGGGTCGTATACCAGTAGGCCGCGTCTCCCACTATGTCGTGGTCGGTTGGAAGGGGGTGTGACCTTACCCGCCTGAGTGAGGGGGCAATATCTAGGTTAAGTTTGACCAGCTCGAGGAATGGGTCCGTTATCCACAAGTCGGGCCCGATATTGGCAAGCGGATAGTGAGGTCTCTTCCACTTACCCATTTGGGCGCTCGGATAGGGGTGACAAGCTGGCGTAGAGTGTAATAGACCCCGGTGATGATCTCAAAGATGTACTGTACTAATATGTGGACTTACTGAGCAGGAGTTGCGTACTCAGCATTTTACTCATTTATTCATTCACTATCCACTTGGGCTGGTGGTGCGCAACTAATTGTTATGTGTACCTTCATAATAGCTAGGATTTCGGTTGGGGCGCGCGACCAACCTGAGATCAGGAGTCTACCACATTGAGTCTGGCTATCCAAATTTAGGTATGGGACTGGTTTGGATAGAAGTCCCTTGTGATGAACCCCATAGCCTGCAATACTACGTACTATCATCCCGACTTCACACTCCTGCTTGGTCATTTCATTCGCACCGCATATTGCATTGCATCCGCGGCATATGGCATTTTGGGTTTTTATGCTTATTTATTTATATGGCCTAGATACGGCTGACGGTATTCGTGGACTCGTCAGGATCTGCATATTGCATTGCACCCTCAGTATACGATATTTGGCTTACTATGTCTCGCATTACATAGATGATCTACATTGCTTCCTCAGTATATGATATTGGGTTATTATGTTTTGCATCACATAGTTTAACTTCCTGAAAATCGGGGGTTGAGTATAAACTCAACTCCCGAGTTCCAATGCATCACTTATGCAACAAAATGAATGATGATTGAATGTTGTCGGTATTAGTGCATTGAACATGAGTGAGATTAAGCCAAAATAGCATATCATACTCCAGAGACAGTTAAATTGCAAGCGGAAGGCTGCGATAGATATATATACAATATAAAAACAGTGGTGGGTCTCCAGAGTGTGATAATGTTACTAGGTTAAATAATTACAAGTACAGTTCTAAAATATACCAAATGCGATGAAGTGTAATGTCTTCTATCCCAAGTACCATAGCCCCGTTAATACAATACCAGGTCTTCATTGACCTGTCAGAGAGTTACATGTAGGAGAACTCCTCCTCAACATCATAGTAGTGGTCCGGCTCTGCTTCATAAGCATCACCATCACCTGAAACTCAACAAATCTGGTAGGTGTTCGGAACACCGTCCCGTAACGTGGGAGTGAGTAGCTAACTCGGTGGAACAATAAAGCATAGGTTAACATGTTATCGACTCAGTCAAGCAGTAATGATAAGGCAGTATAATCAAACACTCCTGACTACTCTTATTAATGCAAGTATGAATGCAGTCATGATGGATGCCCTCACCGACATACTCCCTCATGCGACACCATCTTCGTTCGCGGCATGCTTGCTTTCCTTAGTGCTCCACATCTTCCAGGCACATGCAATGCATGATGAGCATGATTACCGAGTTGTTATTAGTCCATTTCAAATAGCAAGATTGGGAAACTAAGGTACCTCCCTTGTATCATTCCCAAACATGATCCATTCTAGGGTCGTCAGTCCTAGACAATCTCATACGATGATGTGTTTCTAGGTCGCTACAAGGGCTGCCAGGGCTGTTACACAAAATTGTTGCACCACTCCCCCATCACCTTATTAATACAGGCCTAGTTTATACTCTGTTACTACGGGAAGGCTCATCGCCTCACCGCAGATTTAGAGTATGCTCGAGGTCACTACACCGGGTACAGTCAGGGCTGCTAGGGCTGTTACACGGAATCGTTGCACCACTCCCCCATCACCCATCAAGCAGTGTAGGCTGACAGCTCGAATATAGTGTCCCATACCACCATAATCGGCTCATGAGTCTGGTTGCTCACTGGTCACTACGGGGAGGCACGTGGCCCCAGCGTAGGCCGATAGCTCGACCACGGTGTCCCATACCACCATGCCCGGCTCATGAGTCTTAGCGGATCGAGGTACCATGGTTAACTGGATTCCACTGGTAAGTTTGGTACCCTAGGTTCAAGCAGTAGCGACCAAACATGGTGAACATACATTAGACATATCGGGTTTCTTGACGAGCCTGACTAGCTCGAGCACACAATCAACAGAACGACATGAAGTGCATAAGCACTTCGTGTGGCCTAACCACTGTCGCCAACTGAAGTACGACTCGGGTTCGTCAAACACATCTTTCGTGGCGACATGAATCTCAACTACAATCTCAAGTCTGGTACCGATTGCCTGGACTATAGTCATAGTCCCAAACTCAATCAATCCTTACTCATAGCATGTAGTGTAATGCATAATAAACAAAGTAATTCAAGCATGTTAATAAGCATGTCATAAAGCATGTTATAAAACATGTTACAAAGCATGTTATAAAGCATATTATAAAGCACTATATAAATAGGAATACAAACATATATATTTCATAAGTAAGTGGTTAAAGTAAACAACCACATGGAGGAAATCATACATGTCTCTAAGGTAGTTGAGAACCCCATCTCAACACCTACCTAAGGCACTAACATCCAAGCACTTACTCTCACAAGCATTTTCACAAACACTTAGAATACACTATTTCAACATACATGGTGTATGTTAGTAAAACATGTATTAAGGCTCTCCTTCCACCAAACGAGTATTTTATCCATGTATAATATATTCATATAGCAAATAATCATGACAAATACATTTCCAAAATTTATACGTACACGGTATTTTCTAGAATACACAATTTCAACATACATAGTGTATATAAGCAAAACATGTATTAGGGCGAGTCCTTTCGCCAAACAATTAATTTATCCACATATAATATATTTATACAACAAATAATCATGTCAAACACATTTCCAAAATTTGTACTTATACGGTACTTTCTACAAATACCTAGAGTATGTAGAATTTCATATTTTTCATCTTTAATCGAAACGGAAAACAGACAGCACTTTGTACTTGTGCAATTGCATGCAGATCATGAATCTATCATTATCTGACATTGAAAGTGTTGAAAACCGTAACCTATACACCTAAAGTCCTCACCTTTTGTCGTAGAATCGTAACGAAGTCGATAGGTTTGCTAAGCTTTCGTATATGGCAGTTTGGCAACCTATAGAACGAAATAGGTTAGTTATTTTATAACCTACAACTATCAAAACCCCAAATCAGTTTAGGGTTAGGGTTTCTTACTTAGAAATGACGCCAGAATCGCCGGGAAAGCGATTAGAACGGAGTGGTGGAGCTCGTGGAGCGGCAGGGAAGCATGGCAGGGAGATTCTCCCACATCTCCCACACTTTCTCTCTCTTTTCTCTCTTCTCTCTCTAGGGTTTCTCTCAAATTCGTATGGCTGCAATGAGAGAGGGTTTAAGGTCCTTATATAGCCTAAAAACTCACTGAAATAGACTCTAGGTCAAAGTATACTTAGGTTATAACCAAAGCGGGTCAGTTTCAGCTCAACGGAGGACTTCTGGCAGGCCTCCTTAAGCTAAAGGTCGGACTTAAGCTCACCGACACCGGATCTACATTTAGTTAAGTTTTTGTTTCGGTCGGGATTCCAGATCACGCGTGGCGAACCAGTTTCAGTTCAACGGTTAGCGGATCTCGATCGGAGATTCCGAGTACATGGATATGTGTATGAAATTTCTTCTGATCCGAGGGTGTAATTTGGTCTAATTCTGACGGTCTGGTTGCTTAATACTGATCCGCAAGCAACGCGTGCCAGATTATTATTCAAGATATTTATTTTGTAAAGAAAACAAGTGTTTTCACACTCTCTCGCTCCGGACTCAAGCGAATAACCGTGGGACAATGTCTGGATTTGATTTCCAAGATGGTTGTCAAGCCCAGCAAGGCGGTCCTAATTCCTTAACTTCGTGTTATTCGGACTCCCGATGTGCGGTCTAGACCTGATACGGAGTTTCAATGTGCTCCTGAGAGCAATCGGGTAACGAGTTTGATCCTAGACTTTAGGGTAAACTAGCGTCAATGATTCTACAAGTTTTGGGTCTTGTAGATCGTATTTAAAGTGATTGGTGCTAATTTCACAGGTACTCTAGTTTAACACTGGCTAATTCTCGCCTAATTTCTAAAGGATTTAGTCCTGTATGATTTCTGTCTGAGGTGGTACTTAGTCCTTTGTAGTAATGTTTAGCTTAAGTATTGTTCTTCATCACCTAAACTTTAAGATAGTGTTTAATGTGAAAGTACTTAGAAGGATTTAAAGAACGAGGTGATGAAAGGTGAGATTTGTGAAGGAAATGGCAAAAGCGGTTTTTGACTTTGGGATTTGAGTTTTGAAAGTTAATAAGGTGTTAGGATCGACCCATTGCCTAAGGACATCTAATCCCGGGTTGGCAAAAATCCAGGATGTTACACATACCCTGGATAAGGCTAATGGTATTTATGGACTTACTAGTATTTTTCTACAATGCTCTGATATTGCACACTTGACACTTACTTTGCGCACACACTTACACCACCCTCTAAGCTTTCTATAAGCTTATGCACGATAGATGCGTGCATGTGGCGTTAGGTTACAGCAGCGTTGAGCTTGGAGTGTGCAACGGTCTTCTGGAGCATTGATTTTCAATATATGTATATTTTCCCATTCAGCACTATATTTAACTGTTTATATTAGTGGATATCTGATGATGATGTTGTCTTTGTGATTTGGGTAAACTTTTGGTTATGCTTCTTATGAGATAAATGTACGTTGGAAAAATCCTCCTTGTGTGATCCCAGGATCGAAATCTGGCGTATGGGCGGTGGGAGTCGAGAATAGGGTACTATGGAGGTTGTCGGTACCGGATTCGGCGATCGGGAATTCTGTGAACCCAGTTTCCGAGTTTGGGGGGTGATATAGGCTTTGATTCGACCAGTCTAGGAAAAACTTCGACCAGTCTAAGCTTTCAACTGAAAATCGGATTAAATTTGTTGGTTCCTCGACCAGTCCAGAAATGGGCTCGACTAGTCGAAGGTGACTCGACTCGAAATCCAACAATGTATTTTGGGCATCCTCGACCGATCGAAGGCATTGCTCGACCAGTTGAAGAACGGTTTTGATCCGGTCCAGCCTAAAATTTGAAATTTGGTTGTTTCTTAGACCAGTCGAAGGAGACCTTAGACCAGTAGAAGTAACAGATTTTCAGCCTATAAATAGAGGTCTTTTCTCACTCTGAAATATATCATTCAAGCCACCAAGAGCCTTCATTTTGAGAGAAAAAAGTTGTAAGACCCATATCCTAGTCCATACTATTCCGTCGACTTCCGCGATCCTTCCCGTCGAATTCCGGCAACCTACGACATATAATCAACGTTTGCGATCGACCTAAGTCGTATCCTATAGAATTGAATCAGCTTAATCCGAGACTTGTACCATTGTGACCGCACCGTCACCACGGTTCCGACGCCGTGACTCGCGCACTGATCCAATATTGTGGCCGAGAGATGCGGGCCGGCGTTTATTTCGAAGAAAATGCCGCGCAGTTGCAATCACAAGAGAATCTCTACAACTTGTCCCATCAATCAATCACTTCATGTCAAGTACACATCACCTTTCACCCCATCCCCAAGCAACCACCAAGTCAACTCTTTCTCACCCTCTCTCTTACACAACCATACATGTCAAGTACACATCACACATCACTCACACTTTCACCCATCACACCCATCCCTCACTTCTCTTATAACCCCCTCTCTCTCTCATTTCCCAACACAATTCCAAGCAACAAAAAAAACCCACATCCAAGCCTTTCCAAGTGTGAGAAAAGAGTGCATTATGTGGCCCACCTTCCTCTGCCAAAATCCTTCATCCTAACCGTTAATTCCTCATCATCCACCATCAAAGTGGAGCACAAGGAGATCAGCTTTCCAATGGACCAAGAAGATCGACCGGTGGGTGCTTATTAGGCTAGATTTTTCATATTTTTATGATGGACCAAGTGAAGCCTACCGATCAATGGTATGGATCTCACTTGGGACCCTAAGATGTGGCCGATGGCCCACCTTGATCTTCATGATCATTCCATGATGGGGCCATTCTCCATGGACCCCATCATGATGTTTATTTTCTAGCTTGAAAATGGGTCATCTAGACGTTACATCTTGGCGGAGAAGGGATCTCCACCGTTGATCTTTGATTTGGTGGACCCACATGCAATGTGACCCACTTGATGTATGATTGGATGCTTGAAAGTGAGGGCCCATAATGTCGGGGTCCCTCCATCACGCGTGTCCCTCTTGCTCTCTTTCTCTCTCCCTTTCTTTTTATTTATTTACTTTTGTGTGTGATGATATGGCCGTGTGGCTCACTTGGATGGACCCCACCATGAAGCATGTATTGGATCCAATCCATTTGTAGGTGGGCCCACTTTATATGTGTGTATGTTCCACACCACCCATCATTTGGTGGCCCACATGGGCAGCCCACCTGAAATGAACAACAGTCCAGCGTCCAGGGACGCTGGACGTTGAAATGAAAACACAAATATGAGCTTGTTTCAAAGCTTTGGGAAGGGCCATTTGTATAGGCCTCACCTTGATGAATGGATTCAATCCACGCCGACCATCCTATTTACCAGCTCATTTTAGGCGTTGAGCCGAAAAATGAAGCTGATCCAACTTTCTAGTGGGCCATACCTTAGTAAACACTGATTCTCACCGTTTAATGTCACCTGAATTTTTCTACACGCCGAAAGATACCCAATATTGGGTTCGATGGATTTGTTATGGACGGTAGAATCCATTGGCGGACTTGGATTTAGCCGATGTGGGCCCTACCTTGAAAAACCACAAAAAATCAAGTTTTGAAAAAAAAAAATGGACATCCAGCGCTGTCGGCGGGCGGACAGGCAGCAGACCCACGGCCCAGCCGTGGGCCCCACCTTGATGTGTGTATGTCATCTAATCCGTTCATTACATGGACCCCTCCCTGATGTGGGCCTCCTCCAAATTTCAGGCCGATCTGACGATCAGGTGGCCCACGTCATAGGAAACAGTGGGGTTAAACCGTCTGCCATTAAAACCCTTTTTGGGTCCACAGAAGTTTTGGATCAAGATGAAATTTGTTTTTACTCTTCATCTAGGTCTGCGTGACCTTATGGACAGATTGGATGGCATATAAGCATTATGGTGGGACCCACAGTGATGTATGTGTTCTAGGCACACCGTCCACTGCTGTGGACGGTGAATCCCACCCAGATGTATATGTTTTACCAATGTCGTCCAGTGGCTAGACGGCTACTGTGCCCCACCATGATTTATGTGTTTATCCACACCTGGACGGTGGGACCCACCATGATGCATGGGATGCATCCAAACCGTCCATCCACTTTGAAAACTCATTTTTGGGCATGAGCTAAAGAATGAGTCAGATCCATAGTTCAGTGGACCCCACCCTTGACGCATGTGTTGCATCCAAACCGTCCAACCATTTGGCAAGCTTGTCTTAACAGGCTTGAGACTAAAAATAAGTCAAATCTAAGGTTCAAGTGGACCCTAACATTTCATGTAGTGGACGATGACGTCCACCGTTCAAAATTCCTAAGGGCCATAGTAGTTCCCTATTAAGCTAATATTTGTTTCCACTTCATCTATCACTATATTAATCTATGAACAGGTTGGATGGGAAGCATATGTTATGGTGGGCCTTAGGAATTTAATGGTGGAAATCATTACCACCACTTGTATTTGGGTGTGACCCAATTGATATGCATATGGCCCATGTAATGTGGACCCATCTTAATGTCTTTGTGGCCCGTTGTCGAGGCCCACTTTGATATATATGAGACCCATGTTACGAGACCCATTGTGATGTTTTCAAAGGGCCATGGGATATGGCCTATTGCAATGTACATAAGGCCCATTGATGCGGCCCACTTGATTTATATAAGGCCCATATGAGGCGGCCCATTTAATATATCTAAGGCCTATGGATCGAGGCCCAATAAGATGTATATAGGTCCATTGCAATGTGTGATTCCCTATGGTTTGTGTAAGATATTTTATGGCGGGCCATGCCTTGGGAAACAATGTTAGTTTGAGGTCCACATTGTAAGTACAATGTTGGTTAAATGTCCGCATTGTAACTCTCCTTAGGGCTCATTGATAGGCCCATGCTTGTTGATAATTCATCGCTTTATAACATGCTTAGTATAGCTCCACGACTCATACTCGTACGCATCATATGTATCCTTGATATGAGGAATGTTTGATCACAGCATAAACTGTTAGGCTGAGGCATTTACGGGACTTCTTACGAGACGGAGTGCCCCCACATGAGCGCGTGGTACGCGCAGGATTCTGTATGATCTGATGGTGTGACTCATGCATTTCGCATTGTGTATCGTGATTCACTGCACGACCTAGAGACATCAGGGCCGTGGCCTCCACAGATTCATCGTGGATGGTCGTATCGGATACTGAAAATATCGGCTCTAGCATTGTGGGCACTTAGGATGTCCTTGGGTGAAAATTCCAAAACCTTTTTGGTACCAGGAGATGCTCCAACGTCTAGACCGAGTGGATACATGAGCGCTCGAGTGCCGAATACCAGTAGGCTGCGTCTCCCACTGTGTCGTGGTCGGTTGGAAGGGGGTGTGGCCTTATCCACCCAAGTGAGGGGGCTATAAGCTAGGCTGAGTTTGACCAGCTCGCAAATGATTCCGCTATCGATGAGCCGGGTAGGTATTGGCAGACTACTGGTCAGGCGGATGGTGTGATCTCTTCCACTTGCTTGACTGTGCAGCTAGGGAGGAGGCAGTCAGTGTGAGGTGTATTAGACCTCGGTGATATCCAGAGAGGAACTGTACTGATATGTGTACTTAATGAGTACTGACATGCTTGTATTGCATCTTGCATATGCCATTTGGCTACATAGGCCTCGCATTGCATGGCTTTGGTATGACCGATAGCATTCATGTCTTGCATCACATAGTTTTGGTACAGCTGATAGCATTCATGGACTTACCGCATATTTATGCATTACTCTGATATTGTATACTTGGCACTCGCCTTGTGCACACACCTACACCACCCTCTAAGCTTTTGTAAGCTTATGCATGACCGTTGCGTGCAGGTGTCGTTGGACAGCAGTAGCGCTGAGGCAGGAGCATGTACCAGATTGTTTTGAGGCTTTTAATCACCCTGTATTTCTCTTTCTGCATTGTATTTAAAGTTTTTGATATAGTGGATATGTGGTGATGTTGTTTTGTGACTTGGTTATGCTTGTGGTTATGCTCCATTACAAAAAAAAAAAATTCATACTGAAAATCCTCCTTGTAAGATCCCAGGATCGGAGTCTGGCGTATGGGCGCTGGGAGCCGAGAATGGGGTACTACAGAGGCTGTCGGCACCGGATTCGTCGATCGGGAATTTTGTGAGTCCGTTTTCTGAGTTTGGGGCGTGATAGAAGTTGGTATCAGAGCATAACTTGGGAATACCTGAGATCACGTCACATATCTGCTATGAACTTAGAATGAATAGGTTTCGAGTCCGAATAACTTATCAGTTTTTCGATATAGACCCTTGATGTTTCTGCCTTCGAGGAATCTCAAGGCTGATAGGCCCTTGTTCCTTCATGTAGGACGTAATTGATAGAAGAGCGACCCGAACGAATCCCGCTCCACCACCCGCCACTCCCGCTCCTCCATATGTGACTCCTGCTCTACCACATGGGACTCCCGCTCCACCATTGGATACTCCTGCTTTCCAGCCCGAGGATGCCACTCCTTTACCTGAGACCGGTGCGGATCCGACCGTACCTGTGAGTGTCATCCAGGTGCAGCAGATGCTTCAGGCGATGACTACTATTCTTCAGGGACAGAGCAGGCGTCCCACTGTTACACCAGCCGAGGCCGAGCAAGAGTGTGTGAGCGCTCTTCTCAAGGACTTCCGACAACACGATCCCCCGCGTTTTCAGGGCGAGCCAGACCCTACCGCAGCGGAGATATGGTGCTCCGAGGTGGAGAAGATATTTGACACCATGAGATGTACGATCCAGCAACGAGTCCCATTTGCCGTATTTCTTCTTCAGGGTGAGGCTCAGCATTGGTGGGCATCTGTAGCCTGATCGGTAGCAGCCGATTTCGAGTGGACCTGGGAGGACTTTGTAGACCGGTTTGACCGAAAGTTCTTTCCCGAGCATGTGCGACAGCAGCGTGCATTAGAGTTTGAGACTCTGGTCCAGGGGGACATGACTGTGTCCTAGTATGAGGCTCGTTCCGTCGCACTATCGAGATTTGCGACGTATCTTGTTGATGATGAGGGCGGAAGGCCCGCTGTTTTGAGAACGGTTTACGTCCTGCCCTCAGGAGTCGTGTGATCGGACACATGCTTCGGACATTTGAGCAGATCGTGGAGAGGGCACAAATTTATGAGTCAAATTGGACCAGTTTGCAGAGAGCCCGTGACCAGAGGGGAGATCAAAAGAGGAAGGCGCCCTATGGTAGTTCCCAGCAGTAGCAACATCGTTCACAGCAGCGACGTACGACCCGCCCAGCATTCCGACCACCAGTAGTACCCCCAGCACCACCTTCGAGACCATTTACCGGTACTTGCTTTGGGTGCGGTAGGAAAGGACATCGTGTGCATGAGTGTCCCCATCCACAGAGGCAGCAGCCGAAGACACCGCATCAGCCTCCACAACAGCCACCACAGCAGCAGCAACGACCACAGCACCAGCCTCCAGGGCCTCCCCCACCGTAACAGAGGCAGCAGATCAGGCCGCCACAGCGGCAACAGCATCAGCAAAGACCTCAGAGGGGACCTGCACCACCCCATCAGGCCCAGGGCCGATTTTATGCAGCCCAGCAGGACCCTCAGTCATCAGGAGGGGTCGTCGAGGGTACTCTCCCTGTTTCTGCATGCATTGCACATGTATTGTTTGACTCTGGTGCATCGCATTCTTTTGTGGCTGATGATTTCTGTCGATCGACTGGTTTACCGATGGAGTCTGCCCGTGAGGGTTTGTCAGTATCGACGCCCTTAGGGAAGACTGCAGTATTAGACCGATTTTGTTCGTCTTGCCCCATTTTGATTGGGGATATCTTTTTGCCTGCCGACCTGTTCGTATTGCCGATGTTCGATTTTGATGTTATCCTGGGCATGGATTGGCTCACCAAGTACTACGCCATATTGGACTGCTTCAGGAGGACAGTCACGTTCTGCATACCCGGCGTGCCAGAGTTGCAGTTTGTTGTTGAGCCCAGAGGAGAGCAGCTTTCTTGCTTGTTATTGTGTGTCGTTGAGGAGTTAGCTGCTTTGAGTATCGACCAGCTACCAGTCGTTTGTGGTTTCCCCAATGTGTTTCAGGAGATTCCGGGGTTACCACCTCGTCGGCACACTGAGTTTCAGATTGATCTCGTGCCCGGTACCGCGCCTATTTCGAAGGCCCCGTATAGTATGACACCATTGGAGTCACAGCTACAAAAGCAGTTGGACGAGTTACATGAGTTAGGATTTATCCTTCTGAGCAGTTCGTCATGGGGAGCGTCGGTACTCTTCATGAAGAAGAAGGATGGCTCGTTAAGGCTTTGCGTAGACTACCGCGAGCTTAACAAGGTCACGATCAAGAACAAGTACCCACTTCCGAGGATCAATGACTTGTTTGATCAGCTGTAGGAGGCGCAGTTCTTTTCAAAGATAGACTTACGATCCGGTTATCATTAGGTTCGGGTTCGAGATGAGGATATCCCGAAAACAGCCTTCAGGACTCGCTACGGTCATTTTGAGTTCTAGGTCATGTCCTTCGGACTGACCAATGCGCCCGCAGTGTTCATGCAGTTGATGAATGAGGTCTTCCGTCCGTATCTCAACCAGTTTGTTTTGGTCTTCATTGATGACATTTTGATATATTCGAGGACCCGTGAGGAGCATGAGCGGCATCTGGAGATTACCTTGCAGACCCTCCGTGCACACCTTCTTTACACGAAGCTGGAGAAGCCCGAGTTCTAGCAGGAGGAGGTGAAGTTCCTTGGTCGTGTGGTGACGAGGCAGGGCGTCGCTTGTAGACCCCTCAAAGATTGATGTCGTGCGTCAATGGGGCCAGCCCACGAACGCATCCGAGATCCGCAATTTTCTTGGTTTGGCGGGCTACTACCGACGTTTCATTGAGGGATTCTCTCGTATTGTAGCCCCGTTGACCAGGTTGACCTGGAAGGGTGCTGAGTTTGTTTGGAGCGACGCTTGTGAGCATGCATTTACGGAGCTTGAAGGACCGCCTCGCGTCCGCTCCTGTCCTCACTCTTCCCTCTGGGAGTGATGGATTTGTTATATTTACCGATGCTTCACGAGTTGGCTTGGGTGCTGTCTTGATGCAGCACGGGAAGGCGGTGGCTTATGCGTCTCGTCAGCTCAAGGTCCATGAGCTAAACTATCTCACGCATGATTTAGAGTTGGCAGCAGTTGTCTTCGCACTGAAGGTATGGAGGCACTATCTTTATAGGGTGAGGTTCGAGCTCTTCTCCGACCACACGAGCTTGAAGTATCTGTTCTCTTCAGTCTGACCTGAACATGAGGCAGAGGCTTTGAATGGAGCTCATGAAGGACTATGATTTTGATCTCCAGTACCACCCGGGTAAGGCGAACGTGGTGGCGGATGCCCTCAGCCGTCAGCCACGAGGCCTGGTGGCGCACTTGATGATTCAGGAGTGGAGGATGCTCGAGGATATAGCAGAGTATGACTTCGAGTTTGGTTTGCAGTCTTCTATCGTTCAGCTATCGAGCCTATCGATTCAACCCTCTCTTGTAGCAAGGGTGATCGAGGTTCAGCAGACAGACGAGTCGTTATAGGTTACCGAGCAGAGGCAGCATCTGAGAGTCAGTCAGACTGGCAGATTGGTTCTGACGATGGACTTCGTTTTAGTGGCCTATTATGTGTCCCGGATGTTCCTGAGTTGTGCCGAGATCTTATGACCGAGGCACATCGATCGTGTTTCTCTATCCACCCTGGCTCGACGAAAATGTATTGCGATATGAGGCGTCAGTATTTTTGGTCAGGGATGAAGCGTCAGATAGCCAGTTTGTGGCCGAGTGTGACACATGCCAGCGTGTCAAGGCCGATCATCAGAGACCCCCTGGTCTATTGTAGCCGTTGAGCGTTCCGATGTGGAAGTGGGAGCACATATCTACCGATTTTGTCATGGGTTTGCGGAGGACTCAGCGCAGTCAAGATGCCATCTGGGTTGTCGTGGACCGTCTGACAAAGTCGGCACACTTTCTAGCGATTCGTGAGACTTGGCATACGGACTGTCTTGCCAAGATGTTTGTTGATGAGATCGTGAGACTGCACGGTGTTCCTGTCTCGATCGTTTCAGACCGAGACCTGAGGTTCACGTCTCAATTTTGGAGGAGCTTCCAGAGAGCGATGTGCACTGATTTGCAGCTCAGCACCGCGTACCATCCGCAGACCGATTGACAGACCGAAAGGGTCAACCAAATCCTTGAGGATATGCTTCGGGCCTGCGCAATTGATTTCTCGGGTAATTAGGACGGGCACCTGCGATTGGCTAAGTTCGCGTACAACAACAGCTATCAGGCGACCATTGGTATGGCTCCTTTTGAGGCATTATATGGCAGACCGTGCAGATCTCCGAGTTGTAGTACCGAGGTTGGAGAGCGCCGTCTCCTAGGTCCCGAGCTTGTGCAGAAGACGTCAGAGGCTATCGATATCATCAGGCAGAGGATGCGCACAGCTCACAGCCGGCAGAAGAGTTTTGTTGACCGTCGGCGTCGTCCCTTGAAGTTTGTCGTTGGGGACCATGTGTATCTTAAGGTGTCACCCATGAAGGGTGTGGTTCGTTTTAGAGCAAAGGGCAAGCTTGCCCCGAGATTTATAGGACCTTTCGAGATCACCAGGTGCGTTGGCGTCGTGGCTTATCGGCTTGCCTTGCCATCTCAGTTGCTTGGCTTCCACAATGTCTTCCATGTCTCCATGTTGAGGAAGTGTGGGTCAGACATCGTTCCCGTTATCGATTGGCAGCCGTTGGAGATTCGTGAGGACGCTTCTTACATTGAGCAGCCAGTTCGTATCCTTGATCGGAAGGAGCAGGTCCTGCAGACCAAGGTCATTCCCTTGGTGAAGGTGCAGTGGGGCCATCATAGTGTCGATGAGGCGTCTTGGGAGCGCGAGGTGGAGATTCGCGAGCACTAACCCCATCTTTTCGATGTTTGATTGTATGTTGTACTGTGTCTTGATAATATATGATGATATGTTTCCTATTCCCTTATGAGTTATGTTGAGTTGCGATGGTAATGTAAATTTCGAGGACAAAATTTTTATTAGGTAGGGAGAGCTGTAAGACCCGTATCCTAGTCCGTACTATTCTGTCGACTTCCGCGATCCTTCCCGTCAAATTTCGGCAACCTGCGACGTATAATCAATGTTTACGATCGACCCTAAGTCATATCCTGTAGAATTGAGTCGGCTTAATCTGAGACTTGTACCATTGCGACCGCGACTCACGCACCGATCCAATACCCTGGCCGAGAGATGCGGCCCAGTGTTTATTTAGAAGAAAACACCGCGCGGTTGCAATCTCCAGAGAATTTCTACAACTTGTCCCATCAATCAATCACTTCATGTCAAGTACACATCACCTTTCACCCCATCCCCAAGCAACCACCAAGTCAACTCTTTCTCACCCTCTCTCTTACACAACCATACATGTCAAGTACACATCACTCACCCTTTCACCCATCACACCCATCCCTCACTTCTCTTATAACCCCCTCTCTCTCTCATTTCCCAATACAATTCCAAGAAACAAAAAAAAACCCACATCCAAGCCTTTCCGAGTGTGAGAAAAGAGTGCATGTGTGTGGCCCACCTTCCTCTTCCAAAATCCTTCATCCTAACCGTTAATTCCTTATCATCCACCATCAAAGTGGAGCACAAGGAGATCGGTTTTCCAAAGGACCAAGAAGATCGACCAGTGGGTGCTTATTAGGCTAGATTTTTCGTATTTTTATGATGGACCAAGTGATGCCTACCGATCAATGGTATGGATTTCACTTGGGACCCTAAGATGTGGTCGATGGCCCACCTTGATCTTCATGATCATTTTATGATGGGGCCATTCTCCATGGACCCCATCGTGATGTTTATTTTCTAGATTGAAATGGGTCATCTAGACCTTACATCTTGGTGGAGAAGGGATCTCCAGTGTTGATCTTTGATTTGGTGGGCCCACATGCAATGGGACCCACTTGATGTATGATTGGATGCTTGAAACGGAGGGCCCATAGTGTCGGGGTCCCTCCATCACGCGTGTCCCTCTTTCTCTCTTTCTCTCTCCCTCTCTTTTTATTTATTTACTTTTATGTGTGATGATATGGTCGTGTGGCCCACTTGGATGGACCCCACCATGAAGCATGTATTGGATCCAATCCATTTGTAGGTGGGGCCCACTTTATATGTGTGTATGTTCCACACCACCCATCATTTGGTGGCCCACGTGGGCAGCCCACTTGAAACGAACAACAATCCAGCGTCCAGGGACGCTGGACGTTGAAATGAAAACACAAATATGAGCTTGTTTCAAAGATTTGGGAACGGCCATTTGTATAGGCCTCACCTTGATGAATGGATTCAATCCACGCCGTCCATCCTATTTAGCAGCTCATTTTAGGCGTTGAGCCGAAAAATGAAGCTGATCCAACTTTCTGGTGGGCCATACCTTAGCAAACACTGATTCTCACCGTTTAAAGTCACCTGAATTTTTCTACACACCGAAAGATGCCCAATATTGGGCTCGATGGATTTGTTATGGACGGTAGAATCCATTGGTGAACCTGGATTCAATTGATGTGGGCCCTACCTCTGAAAAACCACAAAAAATCAAGTTTCCAAAAAAAAAATAAAAAATATGGACAACAACAGTAGAGGCTGCTGCTGTTGACGCAGGACGCGCAACAGCGTCCAGCGCTGCTAGCGGGTGGACGGGCAGTAGACCCATGGCCCAGCCGTGGGCCCCACCTTGATGTGTGTATGTCATCCAATCCGTTCATTACGTGGGCCCCTCCCTGATGTGGGCCTCCAAATTTCAGGCCGATCTGACGATCAGGTGGCCCACGTCATAGGAAACAGTGGGGTTGAACCGTCTGCCATTGAAACCCTTTTTGGGTCCACAGAAGTTTTGGATCAAGATGAAATTTATTTTTACTCTTCATCTAGGTCTGCGTGACCTTATGGACAGATTGGATGGCATATAAACATTATGGTGGGCCCCACGTGGGACCCACAGTGATGTATGTGTTCTAGGCACACCGTCCACTGCTGTGGATGGTGGATCCCACCCAGATGTATGTGTTTTACCAATGCCATCCAGTGGCTAGACGGCTACTGTGCCCCACCATGATTTATGTGTTTATCCACACCATCCACACCTGGACGGTGGGACTCACCATGATGCATGGGATGCATCCAAACCGTCCATCCACTTTGAAAACTCATTTGTGGGCATGAGCTAAAGAATGAGTCAGATCCATAGTTCAGTGGACCCCACCCTTGACACATGTGTTGCATCCAAACCGTCCAACCATTTGGCAAGCTTGTCTTAACAGGCTTGAGACTAAAAATAAGTCAAATCTAAGGTTCAAGTGGACCTTAACATTTCATTAGTGGACGATGACGTCCACCGTTCAAAATTTCTAAGGGCCATAGTAGTTCCCTATTAAGCTAATATTTGTTTCCACTTCATCTATCACTATATTAATCTATGAACAGGTTGGATGGGAAGCATATGTTATGGTGGACCTTAGGAATTTAATGGTGGAAATCATTACCACCACTTGTACTTGGGTGTGACCCAATTGATATGCATATGGCCCATGTAATGTGGGCCCATCTTAATGTCTTTGTGGCCCGTTGTCGAGGCCCACTTTGATATATATGAGACCCACGTTACAAGGCCCATTGTGATGTTTTCAAAGGCCCATGGGATATGGCCCATTGCAATGTACATAAGGCCCATTGATGCGGCCCACTTGATTTATATAAGGCCCATATGAGGCGGCCCATTTAATATATCTAAGGCCTATGGGTCGAGGCCCAATAAGATGTATAGGTCCACTTGATTTATATAAGGCCCATGTAATGTGGGCCTATTTGTGTAAGATATTTTATGGCGGGCCATGCCTTGGGAACAATGTTGGTTTGACGTCCACATTGTAAGTACAATGTTGGTTAAATGTCCGCATTATAACTCTCCTTAGGGCCCATTGATAGGCCCATACTTGTTGATAATTCATCGCTTTATAACATGCTTAGTATAGCTCCACGATTCATACCCATACTGTAAGACCCGTGCCCTAGTCCCTACTGTTCCGTAGGCTTCCGCAATCCTATCGGACAAATTCCGGCAATTCTTGACTCGTATCTGACGTTTGCGCACGATCCTAAGCCAAGTCCCGCATACCGAAGTCGGCTCGATTCGAAACTCATACCTTGGCGACCGCGCCGTTGCCACGGTTCCGATGCCGCGTCTCGCGCACCGAGGCGATACCCTAGCCAGGAGATGTGAGCCTGTATTCAGTTTGAGAAAAGACGCCGCGCGTTGCAAATCCCGAGAAAAGAATCTCTACCCAACATTACATCAATCACATCAATCAAATCACTCACCCATACCTCTCCCACCAACTAATTAAAGAAACTCATACTTAGCCTATTCCTCTTATCCCAAAAGTCAAAGAGACCCATGCCTTATCTCTTACACACCACTCCTCCCTCTCTCCCATCACTCCTCTCCCATCATCTCTCTCTCTTTCATTCTCTCTCTCATTTTTCCTCCCAAGCAACCTACGTCCAAGCTCCCCATGAGCGAGATAGTGTGGCCTACCTTCCTATCTCCCATCCTCACCCTCTATAATCAATCTCCACCGTTGAAGTCCATCCATTGGAGCTTTAGCATGCTTTGGCGAAAGGAGGAGTTCAAGATCTAGAGGTGGGTGCTTCTCTCTCTCTCTCTCTCTCTCTCATTCTTTGTGTGATGTGGGGCCCACTCGGATGGACCCCACCTTGATGTATGCCTTATCAAAACCGTCCAAGTCATGTGGACCATACCCCTTGGTGATAGGAAAAACACAAATATCATATTGATCCAACAAGTGGGCCACGATGTGTGGGCCACGTCCATGTGGGACTCGCCACAATGATGTGTTTGTCCATGCCGTCTAGCGTCCTGAACGCTGGACGGGTGAGGCTAATATGGAGTGCGTGTACTGACCCGGGAGGGTACTAACGAGCTAACCCAAAAAAGAAAAGAAAAGAAAAAAAAAGAAGGAAATGGTGGGCCGCCCATATAGGCCCCACCTTGATGCAGGTACTTAATCCAAGCCGTCTATTCCATTTCCCAGATCATTTTTGGCGTTGAGCCGAAAAATGAGGCTGATTCGACTTCTTGGCGGGCCATAGTTTGGATGATAAACTTTCCACCATTGAAATACCGCCAGTTGTTTCGGTACGCCAAAACCTGTCCAATATTGGACTCGTTGGGATTGTATCGAGCCACAGGGACCAATGGCTAGGTCGAATTTGTCTGAGGCGGGCCCCACCTACCAAAAACAGCAAGAAAACAGTTTTTCAAAAAAAATAAATTTAAAACATAAGGCAGCAGCATTTACTGCTGCCGCTGACACGAGGTGCAGGCAACGCACGGGTGTGGGGACGGACAGGGTCCCACGACCATGGCTGTGGGCCCCACTGTGATGCGTGTTGAATATCCACGCCGTTCATTAGGTGGCCCCTTAGGGCAATGGGCTCCCTTCCAAAAATCAGCCGTATACGGAACTCAGGTGGGCCATACTATCTAAAATCATGTGAAGACATGCTTAAAACATACAAAATCACTTGGTGGGGCCTACCTAAAATTTGGATGCGGCTGAAACTTGGTCTGAACCCTCAGCCAAGTAGGACACGCATAATGGGTGGACTGGATTTGTGAACCACATTCCGGTGGGCCCCATACCCACCCCCTGGTCCACATGACCTTATGAACAGGTTGGATGAAAATAAACATTACCGTGGGTCCCCTGGTCCACGTGACCATATGAACAGGTTGAATGAAAATAAACAATACGGTGGGCCCCCTGACCGTGTGACCTTATGGTGGGCCCAAGGTCCACATGACCTTTTGAACAGTTTGAATGGCAAATAAATATTACGGTGGCCCCCCTGGTCCATGTGACCTTATCAACAGATTGGATGGAAATATACATCACGGTGGGCCTGGCCCACGTGATCTTATGAACAGCTTGGATGTCAAATAAACAGCATGGTGGGCCCCTGCCCCTGGCCCACGTGACCCAACCGACAGGTTGGGGTGCAAATAAACATTATAGTGGACCCCAGGTCCACGCGACTTTATGAACGGCTTGGGTGGAAAATAAATATTATGGTGGGCCCCTATGACCTTGTCAACGGGCTGGATGGAAAATAAACATTATGGTGGGCCCCGCATGGGACCTATTGATGTATGTTTTGCGATCCACACCTTCCATTAGTGTGGGCCCCACTATGAGGCATGTACTTTATCTATACCGTCCATCCTTCCCATCCCTATGGGATCCACCATGGTGCATGGGTTGCATCCAATCCGGCCAACCATTTTCAAAAGATTATTTTAAGGCTAGAGACAAAGAAATAAAAATAAAAATAAGATAGATCTATTTATCATGTGGACCACATGCACGACGAGGATTGGACGGCTATCATTGAAACCCTTGGATCCCAGAAGCCTTGAACCAATAGGGAAATCATTTTCCTTCTATTCAGGTCTGTGTGATCTTATGATCAGATTAGATAGAAAATATATGTTATGGTTGGCCTTGGGAATTTTAATGGTGGAAGTCATTATCACCACTCATATTTGGGCGTGGCCCATTTGACATACACGGGGCCCATTGGTGTGGCCCACTTGATGTACATATGACCCATGGGTTATGGCCCATTGCAATGTACATAAGGCCTATTGGTGTGGCCCACTTGGTGAATATAAGGCCCATATTGATGTACTTGTGGTCGTCCATTAAGGCCTACCTTAGTATATATAAAGGCCCATGTGATTAAGCCTATCTTGATGTATTTGTAGCTGTTGTTGTGGCCCAATTGATACGGCCCATTGGATGTATTTGGGACCTATTTGATGAGGCCTGATGTGACGTATTTGGGGCCCATTTGGAAGGGCCCGATGTGATGTATTCCTGACCCATTTGGCAAGGCCCATTGTGATGTGTTTCCGGCTCATATGTTGTGGCCCATTGTGATATATTTTCAACCCATGTTATGAGGCCCATTTTGATATATTTGGGGCCCATGGGTCGAGGCCCATTGAGATGTATTTAGGGCCCACGAGTTGAGACCAATTGTGATATATTTGAGGCCCACTTGATTGTATTAGGCCATGTGTAGGGCCCACCTATTGTGTGTTTGAAGTCCATGGGTTGTGGCCCATTGTGATGTGTTCGAGGCCCATAGGTGAGGCCCATTGTGATATATATGTCCCTTGTGTGAGGCTGTGGGCCCACTGTACATTTGGCTTTATGTGGGCAACTCCTTGGGAACAATGTTGGTCAAATGACCACATCGATGATCAATAATGGTTTAATGTCCACATTGTGACCTTCCCTTAGGTCTTGTTAGGTCCATTCTCATCATTCTCTTAGTGGATTAACCCAAATTAGTGGGTCTCATTCGCCATAGACGGATGGTTTTGCATTATCGAATTTGATATAATCACGGTCGAGGCCAATTATCGTGGCTGATTACCGATCGTAGCCGAATGCCAATTTTGCTTGTCGTGGCCAATTAACCGATTACCGATTGCGGCCGATTATCGTGACTGATTACCGATCGTGGCCGAATGCCGATTCTGCTTGTCGTGGCCAATTGACCGATTACTGATCGAGGCCGATTATCGTGACTGATTACCGATCGTGGCCGATTGCTGATTCTGCTTGTCGTGGCCGATTGTTGATTCCGATTTGTCGAGGCCAATTTTCGATTTGTCGAGGTCGATTGTCGAGACCTATATGATGTATATGCAACCCGTATTTGAGGCCCATTATGATGCATCTGAGGGTCAGGCGATGTAGCCCATTGTGATGTATGTTAGGCCCATGTGAAAGGCCCGTCGTAATGTATTAAGCTCTTGAGTGAGGCCCATGTGTTGTATATTTTGCCTTTGCGTGAGGCCATGGGTCTACTATATGTTAGGCTCTATGAGAGCCATTCCTTGAAGGCAATGTTGGTTAAATGTCCACATTGTCGAGGCCGATTGTCGATGCCGGTTATTGATACCGATTATGAGTATGTGACAACATAGCACCACGATACATGCCCATACGCATCATCTGCATGTTTGTTATGAGATGTGATTGACCATTGCATATGTCATTGGGCAGGTTGACATGAGACTCCCTGATAGGCGGAGGTTATCTCACATGAGAGCATGACATGCGTAGGATTGATGTATGACTGGATTGTATGACTCATGCATCTTGGATTGTGTATTGTTATTACTGTATGCCCTAGCGACATCAGGGTCGTAGCCTCCACAGGCATATCGTGGGTGGCCAGATGGGACACCGAAAATGTTTGGTTCTAACATACGGGTGTCATAGATGTTCCTGGGTGAAAATCCCTAAACCTCTGGGCCAGGAGACGCCCCAATGTCGAGACCGAGTGGATATATGAGTGCATGAGGGCCGTATACTAGCAGGTCGCGTCTCCCACTGTGTCGTGGTCGGTTGGGAGGGGTGTGGCCTTACCCACCCGAGGGTAGGGGGCATTGTTAGGCTGAGTTTGACCAGCTCGTGAATGGGTCCGTTATCAACGTGCCGTGTAGATATTGGCTGACTACTGGCCAGGCGGATAGTGAGGTCTCTTCCACTTGTATGGTTGCGCGTCCAGTGGGCGGCGATTGCATGTAGAGTGTACTAGACCCTGGTGATGATCCCAGAGATGAACCATACTGATATGTAGACTTATTGAGCAGGAGTTGCATACTCATTCATTCATTCATTCACTATCTACTCGAGCTGGTGGTGCACAACTATTTGTTACGTGTACCTTCGCATGGCTAGGATGTTGGTTGGGCGCGCGACTAACCTGATATCAGGAGTTTACCACATTGAGTCTGACTATGCAAATTTAGGTATGAGACTGGTTTGGATAGAAGTCCCTTGTGATGGACCCCATAGCTTACGATACTACGTACTATCATCCCGACTTCACACTCCAACATGGTCATTCCATTCGCACCGCATATTGCCTTACATACGCGGCTTATGGCATTTTGAGTTACTGTGTTTCTGTATTTATATGGTCTAGATACGGCTGACGCTATTCGTGAACTTATTAGGAATTGTATATTGCATTGCATCCTCGGCATTTGATATTTAGCTCTTTATGACTCCACATTTGCATAGTTGTTATATATTGAGTATTCTGATATTGATTGACTCATGGACTTGTCCGTATTTCTGCTTACCCTATTATCGTATGATTTATGATCTTTTCAGTATTTTTTCTTACTCTGATAATTCATGATCTTGTCAGTATCTCTGCTTACTCTGATAATTCATGATCTTGTTAGTATCTCTGCTTATTCCGATATTTTACGATTTATGGATTACCAGTATTTCCGGTATCGTATGATGATGGCATTGTTTTGAATACTTGGCACTTACCTTGTGCACACACTTACACCACCCTCTAAGCTTTCTATAAGCTTATGCACGATAGATGCGTGCAGGTGATGTTAGGTTGCATCAGTGTTGAGCTTGGAGCGTGCAGCGGTCTCCTGGAGTTTTAATTTCCGATATATGTATCTCCCTTTTAGCTTTGTACTTAAATGATTATATTAGTGGATATGTGATGATGATGTTGCCTTTGTGAATTGGGTAATCTTGTGGTTATGCTTATTACGAGTTAAATGTATATATATAAAAGAAATCCTCCTTGTAGGATCCCGGATTGGAATCTGGCATATGGATGCTAGGAGCCGAGAATGGGGTACTACAGAGGCTGTCGACACCGGATTTGGCGATCGGGATTCCTATGAATCTGATTTCCGGGTTTGAGATGTGACACATACGCATCATATGTATCCTTGATATGAGGAATGTTTAATCATAGTATAAGTCGTTGGGCTGAGGCATTTACGGGACTCCTTACGAGACGGAGTGCCCCCACATGAGCGCGTGGTACGCGCAGGATTACTGCATGATCTGACGGTGTGACTTATGCATTTCACATTGTGTGTCGTGATTCACTGCATGCCCTAGCGACATCAGGGTCGTGGCCTCCATAGATACATCGTAGATGGTCGTATCGGATACCGGAAATATTGACTCTAACATTGTGGGCACTTAGGATGTCCTTGGGTGAAAATCTCAGAACCTTTTTGGTACCAGGAGATGCTCCAACGTCTAGACCGAGTGGATACACGGGCGCTCAGTGCCGAATACCAGTAGGCCGCGTCTCCCACTGTGTCGTGCGTCTCCCACTGTATAGTGGTCGGTTGGAAGGGGTTGTGGCCTTATCCGCCCGAGTGAGGGGGCTATAAGCTAGGCTGAGTTTGACCAACTCGCAAATGAGTCCGTTATCGACGAACTGGGTAGGTATTGGCAGACTACTGGTCAGGCGGATAGTGTGGTCTCTTCCACTTGCTTGACTGTGCAGCTAGGGAGGAGGCAGTCAGTGTGAGGTGTATTAGACCCCGGTGATATCTAAAGAGGAACTGTACTGATATTGTACTTGATGAGTACTGACATGCTTGTATTGCAACTCGCATATGACATTTGGCTACATAGGCCTCGTATCGCATGGCTTTGGTATGGCTGATAGCATTCATGCCTTGCATCACATAGTTTTGGTACAGCTGATAGCATTCATGGACTTACCGCATATTTCTGCATTACTCTGATATTGTATACTTGGCACTCGCCTTGTACACATACCTACACCACCCTCTAAGCTTTTGTAAGCTTATGGATGACCGTTGCGTGCAGGTGTCATTAGACAGCAGCAGCGCTGAGGCAGGAGCGCATACCAGATTGTTTTGGGGCTTTTTGATCACCCTGTATTTCCTTTTCCACATTGTATTTAAAGTTTTTGATATAGTGGATATGTGGTGATGTTGTTTTGTGACTTGGTTATGCTTGTGGTTATGCTCCATTACAAAAAAAAAAAAAAAATCATACTGAAAATCCTCCTTGTAGGATCTCAAGATCGGAGTCTGGCGTATGGGCGCTGGGAGCCAAGAATGGGGTACTATGGAGGCTGTCGGCGCCGGATTCGGCGATCGAAAATTTTGTGAGCCCGTTTTTCGAGTTTGGGGCGTGACAAAAGTCCCTATCTTCTTCAAGCTATAGAACGGTATTTTAAATCCTTTTTAATAGCTTATTGTTTTGTAATTTTTAGATCTCTTTTTATGAATCATATGTTTTAAAGGGAGTTCTTGTTCTTCCTTTTGAGATCTAAGAAATTCAAACAAGTAGCCCAGGTTTCAATTAAATTAAAATCTATCTAGAACCTATAACCCTTCATTTTGGTTATTGGCATTGAACATTGAACATTCATCATCAACCGAAGTGGATCTACGGGCTACATCATTCAGCGTCTTCTGAAGAAGATAAGTATCTACTTTTTTATTTTTGGTTTATTTAAGATATCCAGGAAAATCTCATGTATTGGTTTGACTGAGATAGCCAGAAAATCTCAGTGTGTGGAGTTTTGATTGTGATAGCCCTTCTAAAATCCAACTGTATAGGTTTTAAGGTGAACTTGTGAAAATCTTAATTTTTAGTGAATGCCAATATCACGTGGGTTGTGATTATTGGGAGTGGAGTAGGTGTGGCTGTTTGAGAACAGTTGGTGTACACACCGAACCACTATAATTCCTAGTGTTTATGTGGTAAATGATTTTTGAGATGTACATATGGTGAATGTTTGTAAATCTTTATATACACGTGGTGAATGCTTGTAATAGATAGCTTTCATTATTTGTCTCTTGTTTTAGTTTGCGATCTTGATCCGTACTGCATTCAAGAAATCAGGTTGTCCTGCCATAAACATTTGTTTTTGGTGTAAGATTGTCCTTTGAACATGGTTTGTATCAATTTCTCAATATTATTACGATTGGAATTTCTTATTAAGTTCTGATTTATTTATTCTTTCAGTACTTTAATTTTTATTTGGCATAGTCCTATTCACCCCCTCCCCCCCCCCCCCCCCCCCCCCCCCCTGCCCCCCCTCTAGAATTATAAGCTCGCTTCTTTTAGAAGTTCATGAAAGTTTCATTTTCTTCCATACGAATTTCCTCAAATCTGGTAGTGAGGATTTGAACTTTTGATTTATTAACTATAGATGTTCTTTCATGTGTCATTTCAAGGATATCCCATACTTTCTTAGTTGTATCGCATGAAATAATTTTTTTGAATTCATTAGGCGATAGAGTGCAAGTAATGGCATTTAAGGCTTTAGCATCAGCACTGCTTTCACTTTTCTGAGCTGCAGTCCATAAATAAAATGTAGTTTCTCTCATAGATTTAGTTTCGTCACTGCCTAATACTTCAGTCATGGGAGGTTTCCATTTAATCACAGTGTCTTGCCACACGCTTTCATCTATGGATTTTAGAAAAATCCTCATTCTGGACTTCCAATATGAATAGTTAGAGCCATCAAAATGTGGTGGCCTTGTAATAGATAAACTATCGAAATTTGACATAATTAAAGCTATAAATCTTTAACTCAAGGAAATTAATCAAGAAAAAAATGAGTAACTTAGCTCTGATACCAGTTGAAAAGGCGAGCTTAAGAAGTCTTAGGGGTGGAGGGTGAATAGGATATATGTCAAATAATCAAATAAAGTACTGACTAAATAAATAAATCAGAGATCTCAATCGCACTAGTATTGAAACATTGATTCAAACTGATTCGTAGGATAACCTTCACTCAAACAAATTAGGAAGGACAACCTTGTTTCATGAATATGATAAGAATCAAAATCTCAAACTGAGCAAGAGTAAATAAAACTATCTAGTACAAACATTCACCACTTTTGCATAAAAGAAATTACAACCATTCACCACAAAAGTAATAAAAACATTCACCATAACACCAAGAATTATAGTGGTTCGGTATGTCAACAACTGTTCTCAAACAACCACACCTACTCCACTCCTAAGATTACTAAGCACGTAATCTCATCTTTCACTATGAATAAGGTTTTCACAAGGTCACCTTAAAATCAAATACAGTTGTGATTTTAACGGGCTAGCACAAACAAAGAAACCCCTCACTAAGATTTTCTGGCTTATCTCAGAAAAACCACCTCTGAGAATTTTTCACTATCTCAGAAAAACCAAATACAAAGTAAAAAAAAAGAATACTTATCTTCACCGTAGAAGAAGCTGTAGCCAAAGAACGCTTCTCTTGAATGATGAATGTTCAATGTTCAGTCCAATAGAAAAGGTCCAGGGTTCTATTTGATTTTAATTAAGATTAAACCAAGGGATACTTGCATTAATTTCCTTAAATCTCAATAAGAGTAAACACTCTTCTTAGAATTAAAATGACAGAGTTTTGAGATGAAGAGATTAATGAAAAAGCTATATAAAAATTATAAATACCGCTTGATAGCTTGACAATAAATGAGGCTTCTCTCTCTCTTAAATAAGGACTTTGATAGGCTTGAATTGTATTTTTGGATTGAGAAAGAACCTTTATTTATAGGCAAAAAGTTTGTTTCTTCAACTAGTTTAAGGCAGTCTTCGACTGGCCTAATCACCGGATTCAGTTCCAACAAATTTTCAATTTCGAGTGGAATAAGATTTAACATATCTTCGACTGGTCGAAGGACCTGTTCGACTGGTCGAAGGTGACCTTTGACTGGTCGAGCAAGCTCTTCGACTGGTCGACCAAGCTGAATCCGAACTGATTTTGGTTGCTGGACTTCGAGTTGAGGAACCTTCGACTGGTCGAAGAGATATTCAACAAAAATTTTGTTAAACTTCGGTTGTTGCTTGTACTAGTTGAGAAATTCTTAGATTGGTCAAGCCAAAACTTAGGCTAGTCGAAACTCAGTCATATATAAGTATAAAAACCCAATTTAAATAGGTTTTGAAAGTCCCTAAACCTAAGGTCTTTATAGGGTTTAAAATACCTGTTTGGATTGAACTTCATGCGATTAGAAACTTGAAGTTTTCAAAGGAGCATGATCTTCTACTAGAATCTTTCAGTAGATCTAGCTTGGTCTTCAACTTAAGCTTGAGTTTGAACTTGATTTTGAACTTAAGCTTGAACTTGAACTTGAACTTGATCATGAGCTTGACTTGAACTTGATTATGAGCTTGACTTCAACATGAGCTTGACTTGAAGATCACTTTGCTAAGTTGTTTTGACATGACAAAATTTGACAAACCAGGTGTAAAATGTGCATTAAACATAATAACACTTACAAAGGGGCCCGTATTGAAGTTAGAATCTGTTCTTAAATATTTCTCCGATTATGTTTCGATTAAAGTGAATTTTCAGCCGACATCTCGCTTGATGGTTCCACCCATATACGATGCGAGATTCTCTCTAAATGTTTTCGTTTCGAGCCTGAAGTCAATATCCAATGTCAATGTTAGCATCTGACCTTGAGGTCTGCATTCAATGTCGAGGTCGTCATCGTCTAAAGTCAAGGTCGAGATTGGTACTCATAGTCAAGGTTTGTAGGTCTGTTGATGAATCTTATTTCCAAACCATTTTAACGTTTTCAACTCAGTCATTGAGTCTTCTTACTCAGTTCATCTTCTCTAGCCTTTTGGTAGTACAGAGTATATGTTCTGATTACTCTTTTGCCATATGTCTCGTTCGTCTAAGTATCTCAATTTTGGAAGCCGATTGCATCCTACCCCGCCGGTATCCAGTGAGGAACGAGCAGCAGCTTTGAGTAACCAACATGATGTATGGGTCTTATCCACACCGTCCATCCATTTTTTCATATCATTTTAGGGTATAAACCCAAAATTGATGTAGATCCAAGACTTAAGTGGATTACACAATGGGGATTAAACTCTTATCATTGAAAACTTCTTGGTGGCCACAAAAGTTTTGAATGGAGCTGATATTTGTGTTTTCTGTTCATCTAGGTCCACGTAAATTTATAAATAGGTTGAATGGCAAATTAACATCACGGTGGGCCCTAGAAAAGTTTCAATCGAGAGGATCATTATCACCATTGCTTCCTATGGTGTGGTCCACTTGAGCCTTGGATGTGCCTCATTTTTGGGCTTATCCCCTAAAATGACCCATACATCATGGTGGCCACTCAAAGCTGCTGCTGTCTGTTCTCAGCTGGAGACGGGCGGGGGTTGGACACAATCCGCGTCCCTCAATTTTACCCCTAACAAGGTATTTTATAAATTAGAGGTTTTGCTGCCTGACAACTGAACGGTAAGATTTCCCCAGAATTCCAAATTACGGCTGAAATTTTACTGTGTGCACCCTTTTCTTTTCCCGTGTACCATTTCTCCTTCCCTTCTTCTGTGGCCTTTATCGTTCCACGTTACTAGCATGTTTCAACGTCCAATGGATGTAACGTTGTATAAAGATGCCTTTTTGAGGCAGGTCCCTACGTCGTTTCTTTTTGGACGCGGATTAGATGCTGACAGGGTGCGTAGCAAGACTCGCTACTGAAGTTACGTCGCCAACTTCTGTGGGCCACACCATGATGTATGTTTTGTATCCACACCGTCCATCCATTTGGAGAGATCATATTAGGGCATCATCCAAAGAATGAGTCAGATCCAAAGCTTGAGTGGACCCCACCACAGCAAACAGTGGGAGAGGGACGCCCACCATTAAAAAGTTCTAAGGGCTACAGAAGTTTTCGATCAAGCTGATATTTGTGTTTTCCCTTCTTTCTTCTTTCATGTCTGCGTTAACATATGAAGAGGTTGGATCTCAAATAAACATTATGGTGAACCTTCGGAAAGTTTCAACGGTGGGCGTAACTCTCTCCACTGTTTTCTGTGGTGGGTCCACTCCAGCCTTGGATCTGCCTCGTTCTTTGTATCATGACCTAAAATGATCTCTCAAAATGTATGGACGGTGTGGATAAAAAAAAAAGATCATAGTAGGGCCCACATAAGTTGGTGACGTCACTTCAGTAGCTAGTCTCGCTACTCAACCTGTAAGTAGCTAATCCGCGTCCTTTCTTTTTCTATGCTCAGAATACGAAAGCTTAGGATCACTAAATCAATTGGAATTTTGAGGAATGGTCCATCCACGTTATGACCCAATTGTTCAATGGTCCAGATCACGAAATTATGAGCACTAATTGCGAGAATTAAAACACGCTTAAAGTGCAAAATGCGAGCCACCTGCCTCGTATAATTCATCTCTTGGTGTAAATTCAAACGGAAGCTCAAAAGAGTCTAGATCCGAAAGTCAAGAAGACGTTCTTCTCAGAAGAAGAAACGAAGCTGCAGAGATCTCTCCTGGAAGCTTCACTCGATACTATCTCTTTCATATCCTGCCTTCTTGGTTGTCCCTTGACTTCTCATTACGACACATTTCCTTCAAAATCCTGTGAATTTCGATTTGTTTTTGGTCGAAATTTTAGTCTCCAATGGATTCGTCTGAACTGTAAGTTGAAATTTTGAATATTTTGTTATATTAATATCTAAGGTAATAGAGCTTTTATTTCATCGTTACTGTTTCTTTTTTAATTTTTTGTTAGAGCGGTATGAGCATTCTCATTTGCATATTTTGAAATTTGGGTTTTTATTAAAATAAATATTTGAGATTGAGGAAGAGACTTTTAATTTTGTCGGTCGAATTCGTCTTGTTTCTTGGGAGAACGTTTCTGACCGGATGTTCGGTTCTTGTATTTTTAGTGCTTTCTTTGATTTGTCCTGTTTTGGGCTTTTTTGGTGCTGGTTAAATCGTTCATTTCCTCTCTCTGATCCATTTTCAGAAGGATTTGCAATTGAAATGGCGGAATTTTAGTTGTATTTGCTATTGAAAGCCCACCTAAACTTTCTTGTCAGATTGTTTCTGCTCGCCACATTCAGTTGATGCATTGTATTACCAATTATTGAATCTCTGTTGGTGAAATTTCAACATATCGTGTTGCTTGCCTCCTGTTTGGTATTGGGCTTGATAGTCTCTCAGTTCTGTCCGTGAATATTCAACTCGTTTCTTGCAAGAACGTCTCTGCCTAGCAGTTTGCTGGTTGTATTTTTACTACTTGGTTTGATTTTTCATTCAGAGATTTTCAGCATTTTGATACAAATTGGTCGTGTTTTGGGTCTTTTCGGGACTTGTTAGATTTTCCCTTTTCCTTTCACTGATTCATTTTCACAAGGATTTCAGATTTTCGGTGGCAGAATTTTATTGTATTTGCGAAATAGAAAAGCCCACGTCAGCTGTCTTTCTTGTATGATTGTTTCCACTCGCCTGTTGGGTTTGTTGCAATTTATTACTATTTATTTTCTCTTTGTTGGTGAATTTTCTATATCTCGAGTTATTTGCCTCCCTGTTTGAGTCTTGGGCTTCAATTTTTGTTCTCCTTTTTTCTTTAATTCATTCATGGGAATTTGGATGTTGGAGAAGGGAGCATTTTAGCTGATCTTTCTGTTAAAAGGACGGTTGTGATTCCACTCCCACGCGTGGTTTTTTGTAATTGTTGGGGGCAAAGTTTGTTTTTGATAGAAGTTAGGTCCATGGGCTTTTCTTATGTATATTTAAGATAATGGAGAGCAGTTCTGTAATTTTAATCTAAATAATGAAAGCCTTAATAAAATAAGAGGGGTGAGCGCGTGAGAGTCATGTAGAGCCTTTTCACTCATCTTTCTTCTTTATTAATCGCATAGTTTCAAGTAGTATCAGAGCCAATCTAATAAAAATATATTTAAAGAGAATGATTTGAATTTTTCCATATATCTCATTAAGTATGGTCCCCTGAATATATACACAAGAGAACCCTAATCAAAGATATTGTAATCAATTAATCCCTAATCGAATCTAATAATTGATGGAGATTTTCTCCTCATTGCTGGGTTCGATGAAATCGAACTAGCTTCGATATCATCGAATATTTTCAGGATTTTTCACCCCTAGTCGCTGGACAGTTTTTGGTCCGTTTTCGATATCATCGAAGGACCTTAGATGAAATCGAAGGTTGTCATCGAAGAACCTTTGATATAATCGAAGAGTTACGCATATGCGATAGCGGAAACGCATATTCTGCAATTTTTGTTTCTTATTCTGATTCTACCTCTTTCTAAATCTATATAAGGGGTGTATGCGGGATTGAGGTATATTCTAGGGTATTCTAAGGTTTCCTAAAGGTTTTCAAGGAGGACTTAGGGCTATCAAAGGTGAGAGAGAGAGAGAGAGAGAGAGAGAGAGAGAGAGAGAGAGAGAGAGAGGAAGCTTGTGGAAGGGAGATTCTGCTCGTACAGGTGATCTATTTCGTAGTCCACGTCTCAACGCTTCTACATCCTCATGATCGGTGAGATCTCTCCGATTTTTTTTTTATCTTATTGTTTATCCACTCCTGCGTGAGTGAAGAAGGTTTGATCCAAGCGATGTGTGCTTGTGATCGGTTGTAACGTTCTGCTTTTTAGTGGATTGTTGATCTGTACAAGGTCCGGTAGTTTTTACCTCTTTGAGGGTTTTCCACGTAAAATTCTCTGGTGTCGTGTGGTTTATGCTTTGATTTATTTTATTGCTTTATTATCCCATAATTCTGGTTTGTTTTGGGAGGCTAGATCCTAAGGTTTTGTGCAAGGCCCCCAACAAAGTGGTATCAGAGCTAAGTTCATTAAATGAAGTTAGATCGGTTCTGAATTATGGAAGGTGACTCATCAAGGATGATCAACCTCAATGGTTCTAACTGGATCATATGGAAGGCTAAGATGGAGGACTTGCTTTATTGCAAGGACTTATATTATCCAATTTTAGGCATATAAGCAAAATCCAAGGATATGTCTGATGATGATTGGAAAAAGTTGGACCGGAAGGAGGTGAGGTTTATTATACAATGGCTAGATGATTCTGTGTTCCACCATGTGTCTACGGAGACCTTAGCCGCTAGCCTGTGGCTGAAATTGGAAGGGCTGTATGAGAGAAAGACAGCTGGTGATAAAATTTTCTTGATACGACGACTTGTGAATCTCAAGTTCAAAGATGGTGGTTCTGTAGCCAAACACATGAATAAGGTCAGCAATATAGTGAACCAGCTCTCCGCTATGAAGATAGTCCTGGATGATGAATTGTAGGCTTTGTTATTGCTTAGTTCATTGCCTGACAGTTGGGAGACATTGGTGGTGTCTCTAAGTAACTCCGCGCCAGACGGAAAAATATCCATGGAACAGGTAACCTGCTGTCTCTTCAATGAGGAGACAAAGAGGAAGTCTTAGGGGTTTACTCAGTAAGAGGCCCTTGTGACACAAGAACGGGGGAGAGGAAAGAATAGGAAGGGCGGGAAGGCCCGAGATAAATCAAGAGGAAGTCGAGTACCAGGAAGGATGTTGAATGCTGAAATTGTGGCAAGAAGGGCCATTACAAGCATGAATGTCGTGGTAAGAAGAACGATAAGAAAGGAAAAGGAAAGGAGAAGAAAGATGAATCAGATTCCACTTCGGTCGCTTCAGATGATGACGTTGTAGTTATTCTTTCAGCAGATCATGTGTTTGTCTTATGGCTACGAGTTAGGACTTCTTCACAAGCTACAAGTCAGGTGACTATGGGATCGTGAAGATGGAAAATTCTGGCGTATCGAAGATCATAGGGGTCAGTGATATTTATGTGAAGACCGATGTGGGTTGCACATTGGTTCTCAGGGATGTGAGACATATCCCAGACCTTCGCCTCAACTTGATGTCGACGGGAAGGCTGGATGATGATGGCTATGAAAGTCGGTTTGCTGGTGGGCGCTGGAAGCTCATCAAGGGTTCGTTGATCACAGCTAGAGGAAAGAAGTGTTGCATCCTTTACAAGACAAGTGTCAGTGTGTGCAAGGGTGGGTTGAACGCAGCGGAAGATTCAGATATTAACATGTGGCACAGGCGTCTAGGCCACATGAGTGAAAAAGGGCTTCATGTACTAGCGAGGAAGCAGCTCCTTCCAGATGTGACAGGTACACCTCTCAATACCTGTATTGATTGTTTATCAGGGAAACAACATAGAGTTTCATTTATTAAAATTGCTTCTCATGTTAATAAAGTGCATGCATTAGATTTGGTTTATTCTGATGTTTGTGGTCCTATGAGGACAAAAACCTTAGGTGTGGCATTGTATTTTGTCACTTTTATAGATGATGCATCTAGGAGGGTTTGGGTTTATGCTTTGAAATTTAAGGACGAGGTCTATGATGTGTTTAAATTGTTTCATGCTATGGTCGAGAGAGAGACAAGTAGATCATTGAAGTGCATCCGCACTGACAATAGAATACATTAGCGATTTTCATGAGTATTGTAAGTCCCTGGGTATACGGCATAAACAGACAATTCCTAAGACCCCCTAGCATAATGGTGTAGCTGAACGAATGAATCGCACCATTATTGAGAGAATCAGATGCATGTTATCCCATGCAAATTGTCCAAGTCGTTCTAGGGAGAAGCAATGCACACGACAGTGTATTTGATAAACAGATCTGCATCAGCCCCGTTGAATGGAGAACTGCCTGAGAAGGTGTGGACTGGACAGGATCCATCGTGCAGTCATCTCAGGGTATTTGGATGCAGGGCATCCATTCACGTACCAAAGAACGAGAGGTCCAAGCTCGATATGAAGATCAGGCAGTGTATGTTCTTGGGGTATGGTAATGAAAAGTTCGGTTACAGATTGTGGGATCCGACTAAGAAGAAGCTCATCCGGAGCAGAGATGTGGTTTTCTTTGAAGATCAGTGTATAGAAGTGTAACGACCCGAATCTTCAGGACCCGAGTACATGACCCGTTTCCCAAAAACCCGAGTGTTAACCTTAAAGGATGGTCAAGTCGAATATATATATATATATATATATATATATATATATATATATATATATCTTTTTATCAGAGTAAGCAGATGAGCATAGAATGGACAAATCAACATAAAGGAAGATTTCAATTTCATTTAGAGTATACAAGAGAGTGCCCATAATGACTTATACAAACCAATGTCTCCATTCTTACAAATACAAAATGAAATAGCATTACATGTGAAACAAGGTAAACTGCAACAATCTGGAGCTGTGAAATCCTGTAGCAGCCCTTAGCAAATATAATCATGTACCCTTATCAACCATAGCCTACTCCTCATCAATATGAACATGAATGTCGTTGGAGCCACCTGTGCTACCTGTACGGTTATATATTTGATGGATGAGTGGCCAACTCAGTGTGAATTCCCCTCAATATTACATAGCACCGCATTAGGTAAGCATAGTTATAAAACAACAAGGTAATCAAACAGAGTAAATGCAGTCTTATTATATGCATGGATGCGTGAATGCAATCATCGCCCCGGGGATGCTCATCCATGCGATCATCGAACGTGAGAAACATCATCCAGTCGGGTCCCCATGCAATCATCGACCCGGGTAAAACATCCAGACAGTCTGTGCCCCGGGTAAAACATCCAGACAGGCGATGTGACTGGTCATCAGTGCAACACTCGGCGTAATCGCGGGGCATGAAGATCCAGGTCATCATCATAAATCGAATGACTGGTCATAAGCGCAACATTCAGCGTAATCGTAGGGCAGAGTGATCCAAGCCATCGAAATATGCCATGTATGCATGATTTGTCATCCCATTATTAGTCCAATTGCAACCAGCCATTTTAAATAAGCTCAGAGGTCACTACGGGGAGCACATGGGCAAGCATAGGCCGACGGCTCGGGTATAATATCCCATGACTACCATCCCCGGCCCATGAGACTACCACCTTAGGTGTTTAATGGAAACCCATCGACTAGTGGCCAATCATATTACAGTATGTAGGACTTACCATCGCATGGTTGCACAGTATAAAACATCGAACTCATGTAGGGAAGATATCAAATAAAACCACGTAGGGTGAGTATTAAAATATGCCACATAGGACGAATATCAAATCATACGATAAAGACCATCCTTAAAGACCATTGGGCGCAACAACTTTGGATGGTAGGCCCACATCAATGATCCATCTAGACCACTACTCCATAACCACCAAGTTAAAGGTCCATTACGATCACAACTAGTCAAGTTACATCCCAGGTATGGGTGTACATGCATATGTGAGAATTTCTCACAAATGTACTAGTTTAAGTTCCATAAACAATCCACAAAAGAAATCCACAAGCATGAACAATTATACAAGATAATCATAAAGCATGTAATACAGTAATTCAACTTCCACCAGCTAACACATGTGATTATAAAGGGAAATATCAATTATGAATTTAAATAAAAACTATAACTTAAGCTAATAAGGAGATGAAAAGCTTAAGGGGAGGAATCATCACTAGATACGTTGTAGGGTGTCCTTTGGTGTGAGCCCTCTCGAGAAGCTAGTGTCTCTGCATTACTTGAACAGATTCCTATAGAAATCCCTTACATTAGCGGATAAGTTCTAAAGTCCTAGTACACCAATGGTTGGTCAATGACCCAAGCCATGATGGTCTGGTCCTTATTTGAGAGGAGCCCAGGCCCAACAATACTTGTCCGACGAGCGGGCACAATATACAGTTTCCTAGTTGGTGGGGTCCATTGCACAGACGTGCAGATAAGCATTTACATCATGGTAGGGTCCCCATACGTGGCTCACCACCATATAGATGAGTTTGCACACTATATACATTCCATAGTATATCTGTGCACACATTATGTATAATATATCTGCATCGTACGGTATACATGTAAGGTGTAGAGGACGAGGGAGTTCCTTCAGAAGATAGACCAGGGGAGCAGCCCCCACATGATCCACCTGTTGAGCCACAGGTGATGAGGTCATCTAGGGACAGATAGCCGTGCAAGAGTACTCGCCGCATGAGTATATTATGTTGTCTGATGGGGGAGAGTTAGAAGATTATTCTGAGGCCCTAGTCGACGAGCATAAGGGGGAGTGGTTGAAAGCTATGCAAGTGGAGATGAAATCCTTGCATACGAACCACACCTATGATATGGTGAAATTGCTTAAGGGCAAGAAAGCTTTGAGCAACAAGTGGGTGTTCAGAAAGAAGGTTGAGGAGAAGAATTCACTGACGAGGTTCAAGGCCAAACTTGTGGTGAAAGGGTTTGGTCAGAAGAAAGGCATAGACTTCGAGGAGATATTCTCAGCAGTGGTGAAGATGACATCTATACGGGTGTTTCATGGGTTGGCGGCTAGCATGGATCTGGAGATAGAGCAGTCAGATGTTAAAACTGTCTTCCTCCATAGTGACCTGGAAGAAGAGATCTATATGCACCAACCAGAGGGGCTCGAAGTCAAGGGCAATGAGCATATGATGTGTAGGCTGAGGAAGAGCAATGGTACAAGAAGTTTGACTCGTTTATGTTGAAGCATGGGTATGACAGAACGAAGTCGGACCACTGTGTGTTCACACACAAGTTCTCAAATGATAATTTCTTAGTTCTGCTGTTATATGTTGATGACATGCTCATCATGGGAAAAGACATCAAGAAGTTCGACAGGCTGAAACAGGAGTTGGGCAAGTCGTTTGCGATGAAAGACTTGGGCCCGATTAAACAGATCCTAGGAATGGAGATAACCCGTGACAGAAGCAGTAGGAAGCTTTGGCTGTCACAAGAGCGGTATATTAAGAAAGTCCTAGAGCGGTTCAATATGAATGTAGCGAAGCCGGTCAGTAATCCACTGGATGGTCACTTAAGATTGAGCGACATGCAGTGTCCCAAGATGAAGGCAGAGGTGGATGAGATGCAAAAGATACCCTACGTATTAGCAGTAAGAAGTTTGATGTATGTTATGGTGTGTACGTGCCCAGACATAACATATGTGGTTGGTGTTGTCAGCGGTATCTTGCCGGTCCTGACAAAGAGCATTGGGCAGCGGTGAAGTGGATACTACGGTATCTAAGAGGCTTATCCAGGTTGAGCCTATGTTATGGTGATATAAAACCTGTGTTAGAGGGCTACACAGATGCAGATATAGCAGGTGACATAGACTCTAGGAAGTTACATCGGGGTTCATGTTCACGTTTGCAGGGGGAGCGGTTTCTTAGCAGAGCAAGCTACAGAAGGTCGTAGCATTGTCGACGATAGAGATCAAGTACATTGCGGTCTCAGAGGCATGTAAAGAAAATGCTTTGGATGAAGAGGTTCCTACAGGAACTTAGCCTGAAGCAGGAGCAGCACGTGGTCTATTGCAATAGTCAAAGTGCTATACACTTGAGAAATAATCAAAGTAAGCACTCCAAGTCCAAGCACATAGAGATTCAGTATCACTGGATCAAGGATACTTTGGAACAGAAGGGGTTACAACTTGAGAAGGTCCACACGGACAATAATGGGTCAAACACGATGACCAAGGCTTTGTTCAAGGGCAAGTTTGAGGTTTGTAGAAACCAGGCTGGCTTGAAGAAGGTGAATTCCTCCTGAGTCAAAAAGGGGGAGATTTGATGGAGATTTTCTCCTCATTGCTGGGTTCGATGAAATCGAACTAGCTTCGATATCATCGAATATTTTTAGGATTTTTCACTCGTAGCCGCTGGACAGTTTATGGTCCATTTTTGATATCATCGAAGGACCTTAGATGAAATCGAAGGTTGTCATCGAAGGACCTTCGATATAATCGAAGAGTTACACAGATGTGATTGCGGAAACGCAGATTCTGCGATTTTTGTTTCCTATTTCGATTCTACCTCTTTCTAAATCTATATAAAGGGGTGTATGCGAGATTGGGGTGTATTCTAGGGTATTCTAAGGTTTCCTAAAGGTTTTCTAGGAGGACTTAAAGGTATCAATGATGAGAGAGAAAGAGAGAGAGAAAGAGAGAGAGGAAGCTTATTGAAGGGAGATTCTGCTCGTAGAGGTGATCTACTTCCCAGTCCACGTCTTAGTGCTTCTACGTCCTCGTGATTGGTGAGATCTCTCCGTTTATCTTTTGTTCTCTTATTGTTTATCCACTCCTGCGTGAGTGAAGGACGAGAGGTCCAAGCTCGATATGAAGATCAGGCAGTGTGTGTTCTTGGGGTACGGTGATGAAAAGTTCGGTTACAGATTGTGGGATCCGACCAAGAAGAAGCTTGTCAGGAGCAGAGATGTGGTTTTCTTTGAAGATCAGTGTATAGAAGACATTGGTAAACCAGAGAAAATCAGCCTAGTTCAGGTGAGCTAGAGGACATGGATTCGATTATTCCTCCCGTGGTGCCTGATGACGGGGTAGTACAGTAAGGTGCAGAGGACGAGGGAGTTCCTTCAGAAGATGGACCAGGGGAACAACCCCCACCTAATCCACTTGTTGAGCCACAGGTGAGGAGGTCATCTAGAGACAGACAGCCGTCCAAGAGGTACTTGCCGCATGAGTACACTATGCTGACTGATGGGGGAGAGCCAAAAGATTATTCTGAGGCCCTAGTCGACGAGCATGAGTGAAAAAAGCTTCAGGTACTAGCGAGGAAGCGGCTCCTTCCAGACGTGACAGGTACACCTCTCAAAACCTGTATTGATTGTTTATCAGGGAAACAACATAAAGTTTCATTTGTTAAAACTGTTTCTCTTGTTAATAAAGTGCATGCATTATATTTGGTTTATTCTGATGTTTGCGATCCTATGAAGACAAAAACCTTGGGTGGGCTTTGTATTTTATCACTTTTATAGATGATGCATCTAGGAGGGTGACGAAGCTGGAGTGTGATGTCGGGACGATAGTACGTAGTATCGCAGGCTATGGAGTTCATCATAAGGGACTTCTATCCAAACCAGTCCCATACCTAAATTTAGATAGTCAGACTCAATGTTGTAAACTCCTAATCTCAAGTTGGTCATGTGCGCCAACTGAAATCCTGGCTATTGTGAAGGTACACATAACAATTCGTTGCACACTACCAGCCTGAGTGGATAGTGAATGAATGAATGAGTAAAATGATGAGCATACAACTCCTGCTCAATAAGTCCACACATCAGTACTGTACATCTCCAGGATCATCACCGGGGTGTAGTAGACTCTACACCAGCTTGTCGCCCCTATCCGATCGTACAAATGGGTAAGTGGAAGAGACCTCACTATCTGCCTGCCAATATCGGGTCCGGTTCGTCGATAGCGGACCCATTCCTCAAGCTGGTCAAACTCAACCTAGATATTGCCCCCTCACTCAGGCGGGTAAGGTCACGCCCCTTTCCAACCGACACGACACAGTAGGAGACGCGGCTTACTGATATACAGCCCTCGTGCGCTCATGTATCCACTCGGTTTCGACGTTGGAGTGTCCCTTGGCCTCGATTGTTTAAGGATTTTCACCCAAGGACATCTATCATGCCCATATGCTAGAACCAATCATTTTCGGTGTCCCATCTGGCCATCCACATCATGCTTGTGGAGGCCACGACCTTGATGTCGCTAGGGCGTACAGTAGGCATATCCCAAAATGCGAGATGCATGAGTCACACAGTCCAATTATGCATCAATCCTGCGTATACCGAGCGCTCATGTGGGACGACTCCTCATATCAGGGAGTCTCATAAATAACCTGCCCTATGGCATATGCAATGGTCAACCATATCTCATAACAAACATGTAGATGATGCGCATGGGCATGTATCTGATGCTAGCTGTCACATACTCATAATCGGTATTGATAACCGACACTGATAATCGACATCGATAATTGGCCTCAATAATCAGCATCAATAATCGGCCTATATGCAAGACGGGGTCCGTAGATGAACATCCGATCTAAACCATAATATAAGGATCAGCCCTCGGCCGTGGATATGCCAAATCCGGTAGCACGGAGCCATCCGTCTACAGTGATGATGGACCATGCAACATTAATGAGGCCCAAAGATTTGTTTTAACCCACTTAGAGAATAATGAGAATGAGCCTAACAAGGCCTAAGGGAAGATCACAATGTGCACATTTAACCATCATGGCCCATCAATGTGGACATTTAACCAACATTGCTCCCAAGGAGTGGCCCACGTAGAGCCTAACATATAATGGGCCCATGACCGCACATAAGGGCCCAATACACATCCCATTGGGTCGGATCACATGGGCCTCAAATACATCACAATGGGCCGCATCACATCTGCCTCATACAAGGACCTCATATACATCGCATTGGGCCACACTCATGAGCCTTATATACATCGCAATGGGCCACAACAATGGGCCTCTCATAATCACATCGGGCCTCATGATATGGGCCAATATACATCACATCGGGCGTGATATTTGGCCTCAAATACATCTCAATGGGCCTCTCACCTGGGCCTCAAATACATCTCAATGCGCCTCATGCTTGGGCCCCAATTACATCACATCGGGCCTCATTAAATGGGCTGCACATATAACTCATCAAGGTGGGTCCTACATATTGCAAATGGGTCTCATCAGATGGACAACTTGTATCAAACATGTACATCGCGTGGGGCCCACGTCCCATGTGGACGGTGTGGACATACATCATATGGACTTCACGGGTGCACTGTGTGGATGTAGAATACATTCATCAAAGGTGGCCCCAAATAGTACTGTCCGGGGATGGACGAACTAGATATACAACACATACATGTGGTGGGTCCTACCGTCTAGAGTGTTAGACGGTGTGGATTAGACCCATACATCACGATCGGCCCAACACACATGGCCGAAAACAGATGGACGGCGTGGTTGCAAAGCACATACAACATGGTGAGTCCCACAGCACATCCAGATGGACAGTGCTGATATACAATGCATACATTAGGGTGGGTCCCATCCCAGAAAAATAGATGGATGGTGGTGGGGACAAAACGCATACATCAAGGTGGGTCCCACCATCCTGTGGTGTGGACAGTGTGGATAAGAGACCCATACATCACGTCTGGCCCGACAGCACCATCTAGGACGGTGCATATACAGAATATATACATTAAGGTGGGCCTCACCCCACACGTGCAACACGTGTGGGTGGACCCCACGGTCTGCCCAATGAATGGATGGTAGGATATAATACATGCCTCGTGATGGGGCCACAGAACTTACTGTCCTCAACAGTAGCTCAAGCTGCTAGGACCCACCGTCCTTTGGACGGTCTGGATATAACATTACATCATGGTGGGCCCCACCTGCTGCTAGGTGGACGAATGGTTTGAATATAACATATACCTCATGGTGGGACCCACAGAACTTGTTGACGTCAGTGGGCAGCAACAGCTGCTGCATGGGACTTACAACAGATGGATGGTGTGGCTGTAAGCCACATGCATAGATGTGGGTTCCCACCGTCTAAGGTCTGGATGGTGTGGATGAAACCTATACGTCACGTGGGGTCCATGTGTGTGGGCCCACCAGCCACGAACCAGGTTGATATCTGTGTTTTACCTTCGTCCAGGTCTATTCAAAACAGACAGTCCGATGGGCCCTGTCCACTGGACTGTCGGCCCATCTGGCCACTGACCTCTGTTGGCTAGACGGTGTGAACACCGTACATACATCAAGGTGGGGATCACGTAGGTGGGCCACACGGCTCCATGATTGAGCTGTCAATAATGTTTTCCTAGCATCTAGGGTCCGCTCAAGGACGGGCAACAAGGTGCCACTGCTGGACGGCCAGCAGGGTGGCCTTGCTTTGCGGACGGCATGGATGCGATACATATAGTAAGGTGGGGTCCAGCCGGGTGGGCCACACAGCCTCATCATCAAAATTTTGAAAGAGAGAGAGAGAGAGAGAGAGAGAGAGAGAGAGAGAGAGAGAGAGAGAGAGAGCATAGTGGAGGGACCCCGCCACTATGGGCCCCTCTTTGTTACAACACATACATCAAATGGGTCCCATCACAAGTGGGCCTTACATCAAAATCAAGATCTAATGCTATGAACACCCACCGATTGTCTTCTTCATGGCTCCTAGATCTCCCAAGCTCCTAAGCTCAACCTTTAATGGTGGAGGATGAGGATTGAAGGGTTGGATTGGGAGGTTTGGAGGTAGGAAGTGGGACACAAACTTGGCTATCCTTGGAGCTCCATCTCCATGGATGGTCCTCTCCCTTGGTTGCTTGGTTAGAGAATGAGAAGGAGAAGATGAGTTGTAAGGGAGATGGGATGGAGGGTATGGGTTCTCTTGACTTTTGGTAAGAAAGGAATGGCTAGGTATGGGTGTTGTTGACTTTTGAGTGAGAGAGGATGGATAGGGTATGGGTTGGTACTTGACTTGATTGATGGGATTGATTTGATAGATTGTAGAGATTCTCTTCTCAAAATTGCAATGCACGGCGTTTTCTTGAAATAAACGAGGGCCCACAACTCCTGGCCTGGGTATCGCATCGGTGCGCGAGATGCGGCGTTGGAACTGCGGCGATGACGCGGTCGCAAGGGTACAAGTCTCGGGTAGAGCTGACTCAAATCGACTTGATGCGACTCAGGGTCACATGCAAATGCTATCTACGCATCGCAGGTCACCGAAATTTGACCGGGAGGACCGCGGGAGTCTAAGGAACGGTACGGACTAGGATACGGGCCTTACAGTATTGGCACCGATATAGCCGATACAAGCTGATATGCTCGTAAAAGCCTAATTTTGATTTTTTTTTTCTTCAAAAATTCACTCATGTCTGCACTTCTTTTTTCATTTAAATCATGAAAGAATCTTAAAAAGTTATTTTAGGTTAGATTTAGAACTATTTTGGAATCAAAATAAATTATTTGGATGGGATTCGACAAATCAAAGCAAAGGGTACCATTATGGGAAAAATCGGAAAGAATGGTAAACTTTCACTTTCTTTTTTATATTTTCATCTCTTTTTTGTTGTATTTCAATGTAATGGCCATAGTTCTCCAAATCATGTTTGATTTGTGTTCAATTATGTTGTTTGATGTCTTAAATCTCTATATATGAAACAAGGGTCTCGATCGATAGACCAGCCTAGTCAATTGATTGAGTGAGCTTCGGATTATACAGATTGGTCTCTGAACAGTTTTAGACAGGTTAAATCGATCGACTTGGTGGCTCAATTGACTGACAATATTTGGAGGACCTACTTAAGCCAGCCAACTTGACTATGCTGAGTTGCCCACGCCGGATTTGCAAGATTCCATCATATTAATGGTTAAAAGTCGCATATAGTTTTGTTTTTACTATAAATAGTAAGTTCAAAGTTGAGTATAACTTTTAATCCTTTGAGTTGTAGAAATCGTGCCCAACATGAAAATGGCATAAAAAAGTCAGGAGAATAATGTGGTTAGGCCAAATTGTACGCTTACTATTTTTGGCCAAAAACCATGAAATCTAGTAGAAATAGAGGTCGTCTATAACTATTAAGTTTACTATTTATATTAAGTCACGTTTTTAGGGTGTTTGAGTTGGAGTCTTAGTCTAAAACTCTGTCCTAGGTTTTAGTTCCTTATTTAAAGAGTTGTAATTTCATTTTGTTATCATCAATCAAGTTATTTATAATTTATTAAGAATTATTCCTAATTTTATCCCTCATGGATTTGAGGAAGCTCTGTGAGGAGTCCAGAGAGCTCTATGGATTCAGATGTTGCGCAGCACGCCAACAACGCAGTGAGCCTAGATCCAATCTCAGGCCTCACCCACAAATGATAAACAAGAAGAAATATAAACTAGAAATAGATCAAAGCAATCCAAACAAACCACGAGACAAGATATACGTGGAAAAACCCCAAACTAGGGTAAAAAACCATGGATGCAAACTTCCACTATGAAGAGCGAAGATTACAAGGCAATATACTAACCTCTCCCTTGGAGATACAGAGAAAACTCTTTTCTCGCACTTTAGAATAGCTCCCCAATATTCACCTTAACCCTAGAATAGCCCTAGGGACCCCAATTTATAGTTTTGGCAACTTCCCTTTCGTATCCCAGTTGCGAAAGGACTTGCGACACGAAATCCGCGAAACTCCTTTCCACATCCCAGTTGCGAAAGGACTTGCGACACAAAATCCGTGCAACCTCTGCTGGTAGTGGGCGGCCCCAGATGTGACTCCACTTCTCAACAATCTTCCACTTGGAGACACATCGCCATAAACATTTGTCTTCTTCATTCGGAGTGCACCACCTCCCCGTCTTCAAGCCTGAAGACCAATCAAAGCTGAACAGAGCTTCAGCTTCTCCCTTGTGACCGCCTTGGTCAGCATATCCGCAGGATTCTCATTTGTATGAATCTTCTCCAGAGTAATCGATCCATCTTCCAATAACGAACGTATGAAGTGATATTTGATGGCAATATGCTTGGTCCTTGAATGAAAGGCTGAATTCTTAGTCAAGTGTATTACACTCTGACTGTCACTGTACAGCTTGCAATCTGCTTGCTTCTTACCCAACTCTTCCATAAAACCTTGCATCCACAACATCTCCTTGCATGCTTCTGTAGCCGCAACATATTCTGCTTCTGTCGTACTGATAGATACTATCTTCTGTAATTGAGAGACCCAACTGATTGCAGCACTTCCCAAAGTAAAAATATAACCTGTAGTGCTTCTTTTACTGTCGATATCTCCAGCTAAATTTGAATCCACGTAGCCTTGTAGCTTGATTTTCAATCCACCATAACATAGCCCTACATCCTTAGTACCTACCAGGTATCTAAGAATCCACTTCAAAGCTTCCCAATGTTCCTTCCCGGGATTGTTCATGAACCTGCTAACAACTCCCACTGCTTGAGCAATGTCTGGTCTCGTGCTCACCATAGCATACATGAGACTCCCTATAGTTGACGCGTATGGGACTTTAGCCATGTAATCCCGTTCCTCCTGCGTCTTTGCCCCTTGCTCCTTAGATAGCTTGAAGTGGCTGGCTAATGGAGTGCTAACCGGCTTAACACCTCCCATATTGAATTGATCAAGTACCTTGGCTATGTACTCTGCTTGTGACAACACCAGTTTCTTGTTTTTCCTGTCACGCTTTATCCTCATGCCTAGGATTTGTTTTGCAGCTCCTAAATCCTTCATGGCAAATTCTCTAGACAATTGTCTTTTGAGATCTGAGATGTCCTTCATGCTTGAACCGGCCACAAGCATATCATCAACCTACAGAAGAAGGATGATGTACGACGTATCAAATTTCTTCAAATAACAACAGTGGTCTGCATGACATCTCCTAAAACCGTTTCCCGACATGAAACTGCCGAACTTCTTGTACCACTGCCTCGGGGCCTGCTTCAGGCCATATAAACTCTTCTTCAGTCTGCACACCTTGTTCTCCTTTCCTGGTGCCACGTATCCTATCGGCTGATGCATTTATATCTCTTCTTCAAGGTCCCCATGAAGAAAGGCTGTCTTAACATCTAGCTGCTCTAAATGTAAGTCCTCTGTAGCCACTATACTTAAGACCATACGAATCGTAGACATTTTCACTACTGGTGAAAATATTTCAGTGAAATTGATACCTTCCTTTTGTTGAAACCCTTTCACAACCACTCTGGCCTTTACCGTTTCGAACCATCGTGCTCCTCCTTCAGTCTGTAAACCCACTTGTTATGAAGAGCTTTCTTACCCTTTGGTAGAGTGATTAGCTCCCATGTACGATTAGACTCAAGAGAGTCCATCTCCTCATCCATGGCCTGCTCCCACTTAACCCGTGTATCTGACTGTAATGCCTCTTCAAAACACTCTAGTTCACCATTATCTGTCAGTAGTAGATAATATAAGGAGGGTGAGTATCGGATCGTGAGTCTCCTCTCCTGAGTAGACCTCCTCAATACTGGTGTCTGTAGCCCTGCCTCATAATGCTCCAGTGCATGATCATCCTGTGGCGTTGTAACACCCGTGCCCGGTAACTCTTCTAACTCTACAAATTCTTTCTCCTCAGCCTTATTTTCATGCACACTGTCCTTATGCATCACTTTTTCATTGAAGACTACGTCCTTTCTTCTGATGATTTTCCTATTTTCTGCATCCCAAAACCTGTAACCAAAATCATGCTGCCCGTAGCATATAAACGTGCACCTCCTGGACTTCGCATCCAGCTTGTTTCTATGCTCTGCATCAATGTGAACGTATGAAGTGCAACCGAACACTCTAAGATGTACTAGGTTCACTTCTTTCCCGGTCCATGTTTCTTCTGGTAGCCCACCATCCAATGGTGCTGAGGGACTTCTATTGATGAGATATGCGGCAGTATTTACAGCATCCGTCCAAAAAGTCTTGAGCAATCTTGCATGTAACCTCATGCTCCTGGCGCGCTCAAGGATGATCCTGTTAATGCGCTCAGCCACACCATTCTGTTGTGGTGTCCCTGGAATCATTTTCTGATGTTTGTTTCCATTTGTTGCACAATACTCCTCAAACCTCTTATCACAATACTCTCCCCCATTATCAGATCTGAGACACTTTACTGTTTTACCTGTCTCATTTTCTACCATGACATCAGAGTAGTTATCCCCTGAGGAAGACGGTGATCGACCTCATCACGTCCCTCCCTACGTAAAGTGGTGTTAGAGCGAGGACTCCCCTTCGACTGATGGCAACTTACGATGGAATGGACCAAAATCCTGTGAATGGTGATCCAAGGATTCATTATCTAGTGGGAAGAATGAAAGCTTTCTATCGGGAGAGTCAGTCGACCTTGTAAGGGTTACAGCTAACCCTCGACTGTATTGTGGATGCGCTAATTCTGCCCCGAGCTTAAGGCGATGCTCAACTGCCATGATCATTGTACGAGACTACTATTTTCCGTAAAACGCTTTTGAAGGCAAATCGCATGGCTATCTCAGATGCCTCGAGCTCCAGCGACGAAGACATCGGTGTCATCGTTGCCTGACGGTCGGTCATCGATGGAGACGATCGACTAGATCGTGCTGAAAGAGACTATTGAGGTCGGTCATCTGACTCACCACGGAGTACTAACGTTGAAACTTTTTCTGTCACAAGTGAATCATATATACTTTGGATACCTCAAGCGATTCAATGGCAATTTTTTGTTGAGGTCCATAAATTTCTCTGAAAATTCATGCTTAAGGGTATCCAAGCTTATTGCAAAAAGGGCTTTTGGATGATCTTGTTGAGAAACCTACTGAGAAATTTATAAAGATATTGGCCGGAAGAGGAACCTTGCGGCATGACTGAGTAGCTTTTCCCCTGCTTTCCTAGTTTAGGGTTAGTTTACTTTTTGTCATTCTAGGATTGTCGACTTTATGCCATTAGGATAGTTTACTTTCTAGTTACTCTAGGATAGTTTGCTTTTTGTCGGTTTCACTCTTGTGCTGACCCACTTTCACGCTGAGATCTCTTTGGAAAAAGCTTCTTAACTCCTTCATTAGGTACTATCTTTCCATCACTTCTCCTTTACTTTCATTGTCTCATGTGCATTACATGCTTATATCTTTTACATTGAGGATAATGTAGATTTTAGGTTGGGGATGGGAGATTAGGTTACCAAATCAATGTTTTCTTAGTCTTGAGAAAAACTTTTGAATTTTTTTTTAAAAAAAAATTTCTGAAAATTCTTGTGAATTCGAAGTGATTTTGAAGGTCATCCATGATTTAGAAGTATAAGATATGTAACGTCGGTGAATTATGACTCTTGAACTCAGTACTTGTTAGATTTCACAGTTAAGTTCGAATTATTAATCCATGATTAGAAGTTTTAAACATTGATTGAGTCATGATTTCACATGTCACATCTAGATTACACATTAAGGTTTTAGTTTGATATTGAATTGATAACTTGATGATTATTAAGCACGGAAGGAACCAACCTGGGAAATTTGTCCATCATGATCAATAAGAAGAATTGAAAAAAATAATAATAATAATAAAAGATTACCCGGCTAAAAAACAGTTGTTATCGAAAAGGGCTACCTATTGAAGATCATTAAAAAGATTAAACATAACGTTAAAGCCATCAATGGAAAAATCAAAAGCTAGAAGAATGAAAAGATGAACTGTAAGGCAAGTTTTGGTTTAGGTTATGGTTATCCTGAATGCTCTTTTTGATTATCAATGTTATCATGAAAATGAAGAATTGAACCTTTGATTGTGATAAGTTTAGGTTTCTCTATGCACCCATGGAACTCAATGTTTATAATTGTTCTAATTGATGGATTAATACTTTGAACTTGACCATGAAATTTATCGTGCGCTTGAGTCTAGGAGAAAGTAATGCCCAACATTCATGAACCTTAGAATTCTATTGACTAGATTGTTTTTCAAAAATCACTCGAGTTTATAGAAATTGACCCGTAATTCTCAAAATATTTTCGCATACTTTGCTCGGGACTAGCAAATTGCTGGTTGGGGATTGTGTTGAGGGTCAAATATTGCATATTAGACCCCAACTTTTACTTGATTTTACGTACATGATAATGCTTAATGCTCTATTTTAATCATGTTCGTGTTGCAATGTGAATTTAAGAGCTTGAACTGAAAAAGGGTGCTAAAGGCATGAATTTGATGATCAAGAATCACCAAGGCAAGAGACGGATCGTAGGGGACCGAGATCGAAGAATTTACACGCCAAAGATCCAAGAAAATCGAGTGATTGAAGATAAAGAGGCCTGAAAGTCATCCTGAATGCAAGATCACAGGGTTCCCACCATCTGTTTGGCTCAAAAACTTATATCTAGCCTGAGGACCATAAAGTAACCGTACACGTAAAATTTCAGCCATTGGATCCTTGTAGAAGTGGTCCAACGGACAGATCAGCCAATAAATCTCTAATCTAGGGCCCACCTGATATCTGGATATGCTTCGATTTTGGTATGAACCCCTTAAATGAGGTGGCAAAATGGATGTATGGAGCAGATTTATCATGAGTATCACAATGGGACCCACCTTGGGGTGCGTGCGCACCCAACACATGTAATCATGTAGCGCACTTGATCGGAATCCCGGTCAAAGGACTGCTGACCCTACCTAATTCTCTCTTTTGCAACAGAAAATGGATGACCAGCCGCTATGCCCCATAGTGGGCCACCACCGTGGACCATCTCGTTGATCGAGACCGTCCATTCGACTCAGGAGTTGGGGCCGACCGTACCCATGCTCTCCTTTTGGTCGCATGCACGTGTACACACGCAGATCACTGTAAAATGCAGAATGAACGGCGGGGTGATTTGATATAGTGGGTCGCACCAAAACTTGACCAAAACCACCCCTTTTCGATCGAAATTTCGTTAGGAATCTAATGGATGGGGTGGATTTCTCTGAAAACATCACCGTGGAGCCCACCAAGTAATCCAGCGCATGTTCGTACGCAGGGACGTGCGCAACACATGTTCGGCCTCCATGGGCCGTTTTGCGAGCGTGATCACTGTCGGATGGCTGATTCGGACCATACATAAGAGAGATAGGGTGGCCACGAACCTATCCATGGAGACAGAACAAGTTTCTTTGATCGCCGGGTTCTCCCACAGCTGCAACCGCAAGACGAGTTTTGAATTCTTCCATTGTCGCTGCGCACGCAATGTGCTGCGTAAAGAACTGCTCCCATCGACTACTTTTGGCTATAAAAGGAGAAGAAAGAAAGAGGGAGAGATCATCTTTGGGACGTGGAAGCCAAAGAGAGAGAGAGAGAGAGACGTGGAGACAGTCGACGACACTCTTTTCCTTCCTTCTTCTTTGGTTTTTCTTTCCCTTTGATGTTATTTTCTAAGTTTTAGCGTCATCATGTCGATGATCGGCTAAACCTCTTAGCTAGGGCTAAGAGGTGAAGCTTGTAGCGTGATGGGGTGTTTTCTACGACTTTGATTCATGTTTATTGAACTCTCTTTGATTATGGTTTGATTTTATGGAATATTCATAGTTTTTAATGGTTTGTTGTGACTAAAATTACAATAGATCTGCGATAGCTTTGAGTATTTCTTGTTCATTATAGGGATTGTGAATTTGGGAGCCCTGTTGTTCACTATCATCTCATGGACATGGTTGGATGATGGAATCTTTCCTAACGTTCATCCTTCCCTAGATTGGATGTGGATTGGTTAAATTCTGTTGTTTGTTTTGTCTCATGGGCATGGTTTTGTGATGGAATCAATTCTAATTCCCATACCTCTCATCTCTTGAAAACTAGATCAAAAGAAGTTCAAATTTGATTTTGATGAAATATCTTCTAACTGGATGAAGATGGGACTCTTAATCCAGTTGTGTTTGTGAATCAAGCATAGATGCCCCTGATCTCTACAAGTGGATCCTTGGAAATTCCAGTTTCCCACCTTTGAATTTACAAGCTTTTAGTTTAATCGTTCACAATTATTCTCTGAATCTTCCTGATTTAGATTATATCTTCTTCTAGTTCTAGTTCTGGTTACTTTTAGATTACGTACAAGGTTTAGTCCATGTGGATTCGACTTCGGTCTTACCGAGATTATTATTAAATCGTGACCCTACACTTAGGGCTGTGAATAAGTTTTTGGTGCCGTTGCCGGAGATTGATGATTACATTTTTATGAGATTAACTAGTTTTAGAATTAGGATAAGATTAGGGTTTTTTGAGTTTTTAATTCTAGGTTTAGGTTTTTCTATTTGATTTCTAGAAACTAACCTAATTTTCCTGTTTTGTAGGACCTTGAGTTAGACTTTCTAAATTGGTAATATTTTTCTAATCTTTCTATTTTTAGGATTAGGTCTTATTTTCTATCTTTAGAAACTTTCTATGTCTAGGTTCTGTTTTATTTTTGGTAGCTAACTTGTTTTCTAATTTAGGTTTAGAAGTTTCCTAATTTGTTTTTAGAAACTTTCTATTTTCCTTTTTTTAGGAATTTTCCTTTTTTAGAAACTAGTTTACTTTCTATTTTAGGAACTTTATATATAACTTTAGAATTTCTATTTTTAAAAACTAATTTCTTTTATTTTCTTTTGCAGGATTTTAACATAGGAACTTTTAATTTGGTAACTTCCTTCTAACTTTTCCTCTACTTAATTTCCATATTTGTTGTAGGATTTTTTTAGGATTATGGTCAGGATTAGGGTTTCACCATGTATATGCACGAGTGAGAACGTTAATATACTGAGATAGCTTTTGCGAATGCGAAAAAGTGTGAAGGGATGTATGTTGATTATGATAGAAATCAACCTATGCCTCAAAACTTTTCTGAAACCATCATTGAAAACTGTCCGGAATATACTGCTCCACTAGTTAAGAAGTCCTTACGCGATCATATGCAGGAGAACAATTACACCCCATGGACAGTACGTGAGTGTTGGGGTTATCATAATTATGGGAATTCGAATTATTATCAATCATCAGATAAGATGAAAACAATGAGAGACTATATTATGGGTGATAGTATGTATCAACAACCATCAGATTCTCCCACTTATGATCCGTATGACTATGATCAGTGGAAACATCAAAAATGGGAAGATGAACCATCAATGCACCCTAATGAACATTCTCTTAGGTCTTTTACCTTTGAAACCTAATCAGAAACGATACAAGAGGAGTCACTTCAAGGTAACATATATGATTTTTTGGGCCTTAGAAAAATGATAGAAGCACTTGTATTGCGCATCGATAAGACATTGGAGGCTCGTTCGTCCCAGTTATAACTCAATCCAGAAGCACAATGCGAGGAAAGTGATCCTAACTCGCTTTTGTAGAACTCTTGAATTTGGAATGAAGAGTTGGATTATGTTAATGAGCATATGGTTCAATTCCCCGAATTGTCGATCTCGATGACGGTTCAAAAGAATGATTAAGAGACATAGGTGTCTTTCAAATATAATGATGATGACACACTTCACTCACATGACACACTTGGTTTCAATAATGAGGGAGAGATTAGTTTATTCGAACCTCAACCCAATTTAGAGTAGAATGTGAGGGAAGCAACTCCATCACAAGTGTGTACTGTATTGAATTGGAAGATGATGAGTTTATTCGAACCTCAACCCAATTTAGAGTAGAATGTTTAGCTCAAATCCCCCTGGATTCAATCTCAAGTTTGGCTCATATCAATGATCAGGAGGTTCAGGAAGTTGTTAACCATAGTGATCTACTCCACCTATCTAACATGACCAATTTAAATGTGGAGTATGAGCCCCTTTCAACCGACCCTTCCAACCTTTGTGATGCATGTTTGGACCACTCTCCTGAATTGAATGATGATATAATTTGGGAGAGGGACGAGTTGCTCGATATGACTCTGGAATTTGAAACCATCCAGTTGAGGCCACCATCTGAGCGATACACTTTAGACGATTCAATGCCTCTACTGAGTAGCTTTAATGATAGAGTGTTCACATCAATGCTTCCCCTATTGAATTTCAATCTGTCTGTGTAGGGCAAGAGCAAGAGAGCATGCGTCCATCCACTTTCAGAAATGATGGAATCCTTGGCAGATCATCACAAACTTCAATGTGGAAAATAAGTCACTCTCAACTGAATTTCCCAACTCTTTGAACAATTGCTTGGCACACTTTGTAGATTCAAACGATCCCATGATACACGACTTAGTGAATGCCTTGCAAGACAATGCCTCAGTAGTTGTTATTGACCGAGAGAACCCTTAACCTGAAGTTCCTCCTTCCTCAGATCTTGAATTTCTATCATTAACTGAGGAGGAGCTGAAAACTGAATCGGAGCCTAAAACTTCGGAATGTGTTGAGACTACATCATCCGTTGAGAATTCTTCTGAATTTTATCTACTTGTAGTCTCTAATTCACCATGGAGTACTAACGTTGAAACTTTTTCTGTCACAGGTGAATCATATATACTTTGGATACCTCAAGAGATTCAATGACAATTTTTTTTTGAGGTCCATAAATTTCTCTGGAAATTCATGCTCCAGGGTATCTAAGCTTATTGTAAAAAGGGCTTTTGGATGATCTTGTTGAGAAACCTACTGAGAAATTTATCAAGATATTGGCCAGAAGAGGAACCTTGCGGCATGACTGAGTAGCTTTTCCCCTGCTTTCCTAGTTTAGGATTAGTTTGCCTTTTGTCGTTCTAGGATTGTCGGCTTTATGCCGTTAGGATAGTTTGATTTCTAGTTGCTCTAAGATAGTTTTCTTTTTATTAGTTTCACTCTTGTGCTGACCCACTTTCACGCTGAGATATCTTTGGAAAAAGCCTCTTAACTCCTTCTTCAGGTTCTATCTTTCCATCGCGTCTCCTTTACTTTCGTTGTCTCATGTGCATTACATGCTTATATCTTTTACATTGAGGACAATGTAGATTTTAGGTTGGAGATGGGAGATTAGGTTACCTAATCAGTGTTTTCTTAGTCTTGAGCAAAATTTGTGAATTTTTTATTTTTTTTTTAATTTCTGAAAATTCTTGTGAATTTGAAGGTCATCCATGATTTAGAAGTATAAGATACGTAATGTCGGTGAATTATGACTCTTGAACTCAGTACTTGTTAGATTTCACAGTTAAGTTCAAATTATTAATCCATGATTAGAAGTTTTAAACATTGATTAAGTCATGATTTCACATGTCACATCTAGCTTACACATTAAGGTTTTAGTTTGATATTGAATTGATAACTTGATGATTATTAAGCATGGAAGGATCCAACCTGGGGAATTTATCCATCATGTTCAATAAGAAGAATTGAAAAAAATAAAATAATAATAATAAAAGATTACCCAGCTAAAAAGCAGTTGTCGTCGAAAAAGGCTACCTATTGAAGATCATTGAAAAGATTGAACACAGCGTGAAAGCCATCGATGGAAAGATCGAAAGCTAGTAGAATGAAAAGATGAACTGTCAAGCAAATTGTAGTTTAAGTTATGGTTATCCTGAATGCCCTTTTTTATTATCAATGTTATTATGAAAATAAAGAATTGAACCTTTGATTGTGATAAGTTTAGGTTTCACTATGCACCCATGGAACTCAATATTTATAATTGTTCTAATTGATGGATTAATACTTTGAACTTGACCATGAAGTTTACCATGCGCTTGAGTCTAGGAGAAAGTAATGCCCAACATTCATGAACCTTAGAATTCTATTGACTGGATTGTTTTTCAAAAATCACTCGGAGTTTATAGAAATTGACCCGTAATTCTCAAAATATTTTTCGCATACTTTACTCGGGACTAGCAAAATGCCGGTTGGGGATTATGTTGAGGGTCAAATATTGCATATTAGACCCCAGTTTTTACTTGATTTTATGTACATGATAATGCTTAACGCTCTATTTTAATCATGTTTGTGTTGCAATGTGAATTTAGGAGCTTGGACTGAAAAACGGTGCTAAAAGCATGGATTTGATGCTCAAGAATCACCAAGGCAAGGGACAGATCTTAGGGGACCGAGATCGAATAATTTACACGCCAAAGATCCGAGAAAATTGAGTGATTGAAAATAAAGATGCCTAAAAGTCGTCCTAAATGTAAGATCATAGGGTTCCCACCATCTATTTGGCTCAAAACTTTATATATGGCCCGAGGACCATAAAGTAATTGTGCATGTAAAATTTCAGCAATTAGATCCTTTTAGAAGTAGCCCAACGGCTAGATCGGCCAATAAATCACTAATCTAGGGCCCACCTGATATCTGGATATGCTTTAATTTTGGTATGAACCCCTTAAATGAGGTGGCAAAATGGATGGACGGAGCAGATTTATCATGAGTATCATGATGGGACCTACCTTAGGGTGCTTGTGCACCCAGCGCACGTAATCACGCAGCGCACCGAATCGGAATCTCGATCAAAGGACTGTTGACCCAACCTAATTCTCTCTTTTACAACAGAGAACGGATGACCGGCCGTTGTGACCCATAGTGGACCACCATCGTGGACAATCTCGTCGATCAGGATTGTCCATTCGACTCAGGGGGTGGGGTCGACCGTACTCATGCTCTCCTTTTGGTCCCATGCACGTGTACACACGCGGATCACCGTCAAATGCAGAATGAACAGCAGGGTGATTTGATACAGTGGGTCGTACCAAAACTTGACCAAAAATCACCCCTTTTTGACCGAAATTTCACCAGGAATCTAATGGACAGGGTGGATTTCTCCCAAAACATCACTATGGGGCCCACTGAACAATCCAGCGCAGGGACGTGCGCAACGCACGTCCGGCCTCCGTAGCCCATTTTGCAAGTGTGATCACGGTCGGATGGCTGATCTGGATCGTCCAGAAGAGAGATAGGGTGGCCACGACCCTATCCATGAAGGCAGAACAGGTTTCTTTGATCGTCGGGTTCTCTCACATCCGCAACCGCAAGACGAGTTGCGGATTCTTCCGCCGTCGCTGCGCAAGCAAGGTGCTGCGTAAAGAACTGCTCCCACCGACTACTTTTGGCTATAAAAGGAGAAGAAAGAAAGAGGGAGAGGTCATCTTTGGGACGTGGGAAGCCACAGAGAGAGAGAGAGAGAGAGAGAGAGAGAGAGAGAGAGAGAGAGAGAGATGTGGAGACGACTGGTGACACTCTTCTTCCCTTCCTTCTTCTTCGGTTTTTCTTTCCCTTTGATGTTATTTTTCTGAGTTTTAGCGTTATCATGTCGATGATCGGCTAAACCTCTTAGCTAGGGCTAAGAGGTGAAGCTTGTAGCGTGATGGGGTGTTTTCTACGACTTTGATTCATGTTTATTGAACTCGCTTTGATTATGGTTTGATTTTAAGGAATATTCATAGTTTTTAATGGTTTGTTGTGACTAAAATTACAATAGATCTGCGATAGCTTTGAGTATTTTTTGTTCATTATAGGGATTGTGAATTTGGGAACCCTGTTATTCACCATCGTCTCATGGACATGGTTGGATGATGGAATCCTTCCTAACGTTCATACTTCCCTAGATTGGATGTGGATTGGTTAAATTCTGTTGTTTGCTTTGTCTCATGGGCATGGTTTTGTGATGGAATCAATTCTACTTCTCATACCTCTCATCTCTTGAATACTAGATTAAGGAAGTTCAGATTTGATTTTGATGAAATATCTTCCAACTGGATGAAGATGGGACTCTGAATTCAGTTGTGTTTGTGAATCATGCATAGATCTCCCTGATCTCTACAAGTGGATCCTTGGAAACCCTAGTTTCCCACCTTTGAATTTACAAGCTTTTAGTTTAATCATTCACAATTATTCTCTTAATCTTCCTGATTTAGATTATATCTTCTTCTAGTTCTAGTTTTGGTTACTTTTAGATTACGTACAAGGATCAGTCTCTATGGATTCGACCTCGGTCTTACCGAGATTATTACTACATCGCGACCCTACACTTGGGGTTGTGAACAGTTCACTTATCAAACACCTGCCATCAACACCCCATAACCCACTTGGCGATTAACGAAGGGGGCATTGAAGGTGAGGTAGTGAAAGAAGGCCCTCGATTTGATGAGAATGAACAAGCATCTGAAGGAGGAGTTAGTGACGAAGAATGGTTGGCCTATAATCATGGCATGGTTTGTGATGTAATCATAAACAGTGGTAGTAGTGAGAACATCATCTTGAAGGTGCTAGTGGACAAGTTGTAGCTATTTATGACAAAGCATCATTCCCCTTACTCAATTGGTTGGTTACAAAAGGTTAATGAGACCAAGATAACTGAACAATGCACTGTCTTGTTTTTAATTGGCAGGAATTATGAAAATGAAGTATAGTGTGACGTTATCGACATGGAAGCATGTCATATGTTGCTCGGTCGACCATGACAATCAAATTGTGATACGACCCACCGAGGATGAGACAATATCTACATCTTAGTCAAGGACGGTCGCAAGACGATCCTTGCCCCTTTGATACCAGAGAACCACCCTCGAAGCTTCTAGAGTGGAGGGGAGCTCTCTCCTAACCATTCAGGATTTCGTGGAGGAATCCAAGAAACCGGCAAAGTGTATGCCGTGGTGGTAAAGGGCGATGAATCGAAGCCCTTAGACATTCCTTCAAGTTTATGGCCATCGCTGAACGAATTCGAAGAAATTTGGCTTAAAGAGTTACCCAATGGATTGCCCCCCCATGTAGGACATTCAACATCACATAGACCTCGTCCTTAGGGCTAACTAACCCAACCACCCTCACTATCGGGTCAGTCCGAAAGAGTGTGAGATACTTCAAGGGTAGGTAGAGGAATTGATTCATAAGGCTCTTCTGAGAGAGCTTGTTGTTCTTAAGTTGTTATCACATCCACGGGCATTTGTGTGGATGATGAAAAGGTACAAGCCATCAGGAACTGGATGATTCTGATGAACATTCATGAAGTGAGGAGTTTCCATGGGTTAGCGACATTCTATCGTCGATTCGTACATAATTTCAACACTATAATTGCACCCATTACAGATTCCATGGAAAAAGGGTCGTTTCAGTGGACCGATGAGGTTGGCAAGAGCTTTGCAGAAATCAAGCATCAATTGTCCACAACACCGGTCCTAGCTCTTCCTAGTTTTGACAAGCTATTTGAGGATGAGTGTGACACCTCATATGTCGGAATTGGAGGAGTCTTATCCCAAGAAGGCAGGGCGTTAGCCTTTTACAAGGAGAAACTCAGTGAAGCTCGAAAGAAATGGTCAACATATTGTCTTGAGTTGTACCCAATGGTTCAAGTACTACGACATTGATGGCGTTATCTGATTCAGAGAGAGTTTGTTCTCTACACTGACCATCAAGCCTTAAAGTTTATTAATAGTCAGGCTAACATGAACCGTGTGCATTCTAGATGAGTCTCATTTTATAAGAATTCACATTCGTTTTGAAGCACAAGTCAGGGCAGCAAAACAAGGTGGTTGATGCACTTAGCTGCTATGTATCATTACTTGGTTACAATGAACAATGAGATAGTTGGCTTCGACTGTCTTAATGAGCTATATGTTGAGGATGAGGACTTCGACTGTCTCAAGGAGTTGTATGTTGAGGATGAGGACTTCATAGATGCATGACTGAGGTTTAAGGAGGGTCATCCCAGTGACCTACTATGTAAGGTAGTTTTCTCTTCAAAGGGAATCAACCATGCATCCCCCAAATTTTTCTAAGAGAGTAGATTATCTAATAGCTACATGGAGACGGACGTGGTGGACACCTTAGGCGAGACAAGACACATGCTCTTGTTGAGGAATAGTATTACTGGCCGCAATTAGTACGTGACGTGGGTAAAGCGGTGCAACACTTTATGTTTGTCAGACCTTAAAGGAACAATCTTAGAATAAGGGTCTCTACACCCCGTTACCTGTGCTTAATGGCCCTTGGTATGGCTTATCTATGGACTCGTGTAATGCCCCGATTTTCAAAACCTAAGTATACGACTCGTTTTTTGAAAACCCAAGTGTTAACCTTTAAACATAGCCAAATTTTACGTATATATTTTTTTCTTTTCTTTCTTCTTCAGAGTAAGCAGTTTAGCAGAAGAGAAACAATTCAAGCATAAAGGAAATTTGCATACACATTTAGAATATACTAGCTGCTGCCTAGAGGGCTTATACAAACCAATGTCTCAGTGCTAACAAAAACAAGAGGGAGATAATTTAACATATGAAAAGAAATAAAATACAACTAAACTTAAGCTGCAAGATCGCGCAGCTTCTCTTAGAGAAATACAGCCATATATCCTTGTTATTTGTACCTTGCTCCTCATCAACCTGAACATGAGTATCCTTTAACCACTTGCACTACCTGTACGGTTATATATTCAAAGGATGAGTGACCAGCTTAGTGTGAATTCCCCTCAAGATTATACACAACCCCATTAATTAAGTATAGTTTAAACAAGAAATCATACAAAACAGTTCATGATGCGATCTTATTAAATGCATGGATGCGTGAATGCACGTCAACTGGGGATGCTCATCCAGTTGACATTGGGTGAAACCCATGTATGTGGCTACCCATTATTGAAAGTAAATCATGTACGTGCGGAATGACCCACTCACTAAAAGTGGGTTGATAGTCGATGGTTTGAGAGCTAACAAAATGATACCACGACTAAGGGCACATGTTATAACATCCGGAATTAGCCACCCGTATTATCGATGGTTTGGGAGCTAGCGAAATGATACCACGATAAAGGGCACATGCTACAACATCTAGAATTAGCCACTCATTATTGCACGTCTGCTATGAATACATGATTAACCCAACCGTTATTATTTGAAAGCTCAAAGGTCACCATGGGGGGCTCATCATCCAGCATAGGCCGACAGCTCGGGCATAGTGCCCAATACCACCATCCCCGACTCATGAGACTCCAACATTAAGATGTTTAATGCTAACCTCCTCAACTAGTGGCCAAACATAGTTCAACAAGTAAAACTTACCATCGCGTGATTACACAAAAATAATCCATCAAGCTACTTAGGGCAAATATCAAATCGAAGCCACATGGGGCAAATATTAAATCAAAGCCACATAGGCACAATGATCCACAAAATGGTAACTCTACAACAAAATTCTATTTAATCCATTAGGTAAAAATGGCCACTAGGTCGAGGGTCCATTATAATCACAATCAATCAAGTTACATTCCAAGTCTGTATGCACATATAAGTAGAGTTTTCCACTAATAAATGTAGCAATTCAAGTTTTACAAACAACCCACAAGTATGAGAAGATATTCAAGTGCAACATGTAAGTGTTTATACAAGATAAATGTTTAGCATATAAGTTGAAGATCAATTCCAATAATTAGCATAAGTAATCATGAAATAAAGATATCAATTATTAGTTGAAATTAAAATAAAAACTATCACTTAAGCTAACAGAAAAGTGAAAAGCTCAAGGGGAAGAAGTCATCACCTTACGAATCGAATCGCCTACTAGTGTCGCTAAGAGGTGCATAGGCACTTAGAGTCGAATCCTACCATGAATAATGAAATTGATCAAGTTCTACATATTATTTATGGTTGAGATTATAACCTAGGGTTTGGATTTCTAAGACTTGGGGTCTCATCCTAGAGTTTAGTTTTAGGCTTAGATTTTAGGATTTGAACGCTAATTGATGTACAATTGTTCGCAATGTTAATAATGTCAATAACTACAAAATCATCATTAACATTAATGATATAATTAATATTAGGTAACATAATGACAATAACCATTATGATGGTAATAAATAGTATGATCTACTATCTGAAAGTGTTATAGTTTGTCAATTAGCGTGTATGTTGAGTTGGCTAGATAGAGAAGATCCATAGGAAGATCAATCAATCATTTGCCTCAACTGGATGTGGACCCAAACTCGCCACAGGTAAATCTAAGCCTCACATCCCAAGTCCAAAAATACCAGGTAATTAAAACCCTTAAAATTGATTAGAACAACATAGGGTTTTTTGGTGCGAAAACTTTTTCAAACTGTAGAAAAATCTCTAAGTTTTCCACCTTTGTCGATTTATTGACAAGCGATTCAAAGAAATCGAATCTTGCTGTCGATGTCCTCGATGAACAATCGATACCATCGAAATGAGGACAAAAGATGTCCAACAACCACATATATTTCTGGACAGATTTATCGATGTATCAATATACCTATCGATATCATCGATCTTTGAATCTCAAGTCTATCGAAGTTGACTCGATAAAATCGACAGCACATCGAATGTGTCCCTATTTTTCTAAGAAAAATCATAAAAATTTTGATATATCGAAGTTCTCCTCGATATCCTCGGAATTCAAATATCGATGATATCGGAAGCACTTCGATGATATCAGTTTTGGACACTCTGATTTCCAGCAATATTTTCAGGTTGTTCTCTATTAGATCGAGGGTCACTCGATAGAATCAATATTCAAATATCGATGATATTGAGGCCGGGTCGATGACATCGAGAATGAACAAAAATTGTCCAGCATGTTTAACTGGAAAATCCTTTGGATTTATTGATGCAACAACATGGCTATCTATATCATCGACATTCAAATTCCGATGATATCGAGTGTGCCTCGATCATTCTTTTAACCTGAAATATTCCAATGGAAAGTCTCTCTCATTTTTTAAAGTGTCGAGGATTCAAACCTCGTGTCAATTATATCGGAGTTCAAAATCCGATGACATCGACACATGTTCAATTTCCTTGACTAGCTGGAAAAAAGTTTCAAAAGTGTTTGACATTCGAGTTCGTGTCATTGAGTGGCCAGTCGATGTCATCGAGAGTATATGCTCGATGATATCGACCCTGCTCGATGATATCGAACTCTGTCATAAATGTGACCGTTTTATTTCCATTGGAACCTTTTGCCTATTTATAGAGAGCTTGCCCTTGGTTGTTGGATAGAGAAAAAGAGAGTGTGCTTTTGTGTGCTTAACCCCAGATCATATACCTTTAGCCTTTTTCTCTCATGGGAGTTCATCCTCCAATCCACCTTCATCATTGACATTCAATAGAGTGGATTGAGGAATGAACTTCTGCATTCAAGGATCCTCCAGCTACTACCTTAATGGCAAATCATTAAGCTGAGATGCCTTGAATGCATAGATGATTGGAATCACTCTATCTCCCTTATAGGAAAATATTCAATAAAGTAGGATTCCATTATAACCTTGACCCAACCCGTCGCCATGTATTGGTACATATTCTGAGTTGCGGATCAAGGAAGCTGAAGTTCTTCATTAAAGGAGGAGATCTTTAACAATGCGCTGAAAGGGACTCATCTGCTTATCTATAAGTTATTAGAGTCCAGAGGACCCTTGTGATCATTCCTTTGTAGGATTGGGTATAACGTGTTTCTCACCCCTTGCAAGCCCTCGTAGGAGGCCTTCGGCTGGAGTGTACGTAGTGGGTGCTTTGTGTTGACTCTTGCTCTGTGGAGAGTATAAATGTTAGGTCCTTTGTGTAAGTCCTTAACCAAGGTGGTCTAAAAGTTTGGTGCGTTGTGTTGACCCTTGCTCGCGAGAGCATAAATAAGTGAGGTTCCTTGAGTGGATCCTTGGCCAGTGTACCTAAAATCGGGTTGTATGTGTTGACCCTTGCTCGGGGAGCATAAACTGTCAGCCTAGGTGTAGGTTGTACTGGTTAGAGGCGAACCTGATTTAAAACCTCTGGTTTCAGGTGAACTTATTGTGAAACCTCCTTAGTGAAATCTCCTTAGTGAAATCCAGCATACTCAAGGGTTGAGTGCGTCTGCCGGGAGTGGAGTAGACAAGTAGTCGAACCACTATAAAAATGACTGTGTTTGTGATTGATGTTTGTATTTGATTACTTGTATGATTTTACTAAATGCTTTTATTTTTTATCACACCTCACACATAGTTACATCCATCATAAAACTCTGAATTGCATCATGTTTATCCTTAAATTAGTTTTATGATTGGATCCTCTAATGGGCTTGGAAGCCGTTAGAGTTACTTTAAAGAAATCCTGATTTATGAATATTTCCTCAGGATAGGTTTGATAGGATTTTAAATAAACTATAAAAATATTGAAAAAGTCCTATTCACCCCCTTTAGGACATATTGGCATATTCATACTTCAACTAAAGCGGTCATTACCGCAATTTCAATTGGTATCAAAGCGGGTCTCCATTAAAGGCTTCACCGCCTAGAGAGTGATCTTGACTGAAGTTGGAATCATGACCAAAAGTGTCTCAAAGGGCGTGACAGACCAGGACAATTGCCTTGTAATCCATACTACTCTGAAAGTTGGCAATAGTTCAAAATGGTACCTTGATAGACATGACTGGTGATCAAACTCACTTTTGTGCATAGTCAGACTTTGATGGAGGACCAGTCACATTTGGAGATGGTAGCTTAGCCAAAATTATTAGACAAGGAACAATAGCTGTACTAGGCCTTCAAAAAATCAAACTTGTTCTTTGTGTAGAAGGTCTGAAACATAATCTCCTTAGTATCTCCCAAATCTGTGACAAAGAACATCTAGTCACCTTCTCAAAGGATGTATGTAGAATTTTATATCATACAAGAAAAGCTCTCATAAAAGGCTTACGCACTAGTGATAAATGTTATGTTATTGAAAGTACAAATCAGAGTGTGTTATCCACAAAGTGTAATATGGCTGTAAGGAATGAATCCAAATTATGACACCAAAGGTTGGGACATTTTGACTACCAAAATTTAGCTAAGCTCAGTTCAAAAAATTTGGTTAGAGGACTTCCCAAGATTAGAAAAGAAGAAAAAGTTGTCTGTGGAGAATGTCTAAAAGGAAAACAGATAAAAGTCGGCCACAAAAAGACAACCACCATAGCAACAACAAAACCTTTGGATTTGCTGCATATGAATCTGGTTGGTCCAACCAAAGTGGAAAGCCATGGCAAGAAAAGATACTTCCTTGTGGTAGTAGATGACTACACCAGATTTACTTAGGTCGCATTTCTTCGAGAGAAATCGGATGCCTTTGAAGAATTTGTGATCTTGGCAAAGCGACTTCAAAACGAAAAAAGATATTGCATCAATCGCATCAGAAGTGATCATGGTGGGGAATTTGAAAATAAAAGATTTGAAACATATTGCAATGAGAAAGGAATTTGTCATGAATTCTCAGCCCCAAAAACCCCACAGCAAAATGGAGTCGTTGAAAGAAAAAATCGAAAAATGGAGTCGTTGAAAGAAAAAATCGAGTCTTGTAGGAGATGGGGTCAGTTATGCTAAATGGAAAAGATATGGCAAAGAGTTTCTGGGCAGAAGCTGTCAATACTGCCTGCTACATCTTAGAGCAGGTTTGAACAAAACTCCATATAACTATGGTATGGGAAATAACCTAGTGTGAAATACTTTCGGGTTTTTGGAAGTAAATGTTATATCTTGAGAGACAGAGATCAACTAGGAAAATCTGAGTCTAAAAGTGATAAAGGAATCTTTCTGGGGTATGCCTTAAATAGTCGTGCTTATAGGGTGTACAATCTAAGAACCCTCACTATTCAAGATTCAGTAAATGTGGTAATCGATGACCAACCTCATGAAGAAGATACCCCTGTGAATGAATTAGAAGATGATGTAGATTCATGCATACTAGATAAATCAGATAACAAATTGCCTTTACCCAATGAACCGCAACCATCATCTAACATACCCGTCATTAAGGATCACCCTCGAGAGCAAATTATTGGAGATCCTAATGACGGTGTGAGAACTCGATGGCAGATAGAAAATATCTATAGTCATTTCTACTTTACCTCAAAGATTGAACCCAAGAATATTGTAGAAGCTCTTCAAGATGAACACTGGATAAATGCTATGCAAGAAGAACTTCAACAATTTTAAAGAAATGAGGTTTGACAACTGGTTTCCAGGCCACTCGATATGAATGTCATTGGAACCAAATGGGTCTTCAAGAATAAATCCGATGAATCAAGAAATGTAATCAGGAACAAAGCAAGGCTTGTAGCTCAAGGGTACTCACAAATAGAAGGCATTGATTTTGATGAGACATTTGCTCCTGTAGCTCGCCTTGAGTCTATTAGAATTCTTATGTTTGTTGCATGTGCATTAAAGTTTAAATTATTTCAAATGGACGTAAAAAGTGCTTTTCTTAATGGGGACCTTGCCGAAGAAGTTTATGTAGAACAACCGAAGGGATTTTCAAATCCTAAGTATCCTCATTATGTTTATGACTGAACAAAGCTCTCTATGGTCTCAAACAAGCACCTCGTGCTTGGTATGAACGATTGACAAAATTTCTTTTGGACCACAAATTCAGCAGAGGAAGTGTAGATAAAACATTGTTTACTCAAACAACAAAGGACTCACTGCTTATTGCACAAATCTATGTGGATGATATAGTCTTTGGTTGAACATGTGAAGATGTTGCTTACAAATTTGTCAACCTCATGAAATCAGAATTTGAAATGAGTATGGTTGGCGAATTAAACTTCTCCTAGGATTACAAGTCAAGCAGCTAAATGACGGAATCTTCGTTTGTCAAACCAAGTATGCAAACGATTTGGTGAAAAGGTTTGGTCTCGAATCTGGTCGTACTTATCATACTCTCATGAGCACCACACTCAAACTTTCCAAAGATGTTAATGGCAAGAGTGTGGATCAACATCTCTACCGAAGTATGATAGGAAGTCTACTATATCTCACAGCCAGTCGTCCTGATATATCTTTTAGTGTGGGAGTGTGTGCTCAGTATCAAGTAGATCCTAAGGAATCTCACCTGACGGCTGTTAAGAGGATCATTAAATACATAGCAGGAACTACCTTTTTCAAACTATGGTACCCATTTGAAACATCCACCATCATCGCTGGATACTCTGATGCTAATTGGGCTGGGAATTTAGATGATCGAAAATCAACAAGTAGAGGATGTTTTTATGTTGGAAACTGTCTGGTCTCCTGGCAGAGTAAGAAGCAAAACTCAATATCACTATCCACTGCCGAGGCCGAATACATTACCGCAGGAAGTTGCTGTGCACAACTCCTTTGGATGAAACAGATGTTGTTGGACTACAGGATTGAACAACCCACAATGAGTCTGTTCTGTGATAACACAAGCGCTATCAACATTTCAAAAAATCCTGTTCAACATTCTCGGACCAAGCATATTGACATTCGTCATCATTTTATTCGAGAACTCGTTAAAGACAAGATTATTGTGTTGGATTATGTATCAACAGAAAAGCAACTTGCAGATATCCTTACTAAACCTCTTGATATAAATAGGTTTAGTGATCTTCAAAAATCCATTGGAGTATGCACTCATCGATGATATCCCAGTGACCATGATCCTCATAGGTAAATCTTCACACTGGGACATTCATGGTTAAGTATCAGCGACAAATCTGAACCTCATGTATTAACCATGATAGTTTTGGGATGCCAGATTCTGACATTCTCGATAATATTTAAATTGTGTCGATATCATCGATATTTAAAGTTCGATGATATCGATATTCACCATCGATGACATCGAAGCATCTCGAGAATGCAAGGTTATAACCAGCGGTCCTTCCAAACGGTTGGTCTGTCACAATCTCCACTAGATATTAGCATCTTCCCAATGGTCATCTGTATGGTCTTTAATGTCATTATGAGCGTCAGATCGATGCCATCGATGAAGGATCGATATGATCGACCATTCTGCTATAATAACGAAGGGTGTATTCGATTTCAAATCCTCATATCCCCTCTCTTCTCTGGTTGCTTCTTCTTATGGCAAAGGTAAGTCACTTCCTCAATCTTCAAAATCAAAGACCAAGCAACCTAGTAGGCATCCACTCATTCCAGCGGAAAGACATCCAGCCACTCTTGCTGAATGTTTGGTTCTTAACAGTGCCATCGAGCCTTTTGGTGTGGACCTCCTCCTAGAAGTGATAGGATGACAGAATATTCTGAATCTTGGTGGATCTTATCAACTAGGTTTGATCCATGAATTCTTCAATAGATGTCATGTCATTTGTGATGATTCGTCATGCATTCAAATTGAATTTTTGCATTACTCGAAACTCATCACTCCCATCACCTTGGCTCATCTTCTAGATCTCGAGGTCACTCGAATTCCAGTAACCAATAGGAATCTCAATGATCTGGGTGTTTGGGGAGAGATAACTCGCGCACTATGTCATGGTACCACAGTTCCTCGCAATGATGATAATTCGCTTCACATTAATCATCTTGGGCCCACTTTCAAAATCCTTCATAGCATTCTAGGGTCCAATGTATATCCATGTGATGTGAAGGGAATCATCTTCCTCCCTTTGTGTTGAATGTGATTTATGATGTGCATCAAGAAGTTCAAGTGTGCCTCCCAATGCTTCTTCTCAAGCAGCTAATTCGTATCATCCGAGGTGATAATCGGAATACACTAGCCTTTCCTGCACTCATATGTAAACTCGTTCATCATGTTGGTCTCCCTGCCACATCTGATGCCATTCATCCAGAAGCATGGTTTTATAGTGACGTAGCCCAGGAGGCTCAACAGTTGTGTCTCACTTCATCTCTTCCCGAGAACAGTGCTCCCATGCAGTCGGTTGCCCAACATGCTCAACCTTCATGTCCTCCTACTCCTTGGGGATCCAATCGAACACCGTTGCTCAGTCTGGAGTCTATCACAAATCGCCAAGCTCATCACCTCGAACGTCACCTACTTAACGGGATGGCTAGTATGGAGGAGCGTCTTTACAACTGTGAAAGGTGACTCACCGCGATTGAAGAGAAAGTCGACGTTCTTCAGCAAACCAGCCAGTAAGTGGTAGACCTGCTCACACATGGCGATCCTCGGGGACGTTAGGAGCTGACTGGGAAAGTTCAATGTTGCTACGATTTTCACAACATTTTTTGTTTGGAGTGCTTATTTTTTTAAGGCTAAGATTGGATGGGTTTCTTTTTTACATTGGCTAACTGATATATTACTGCCAAACTTGGGCGGTATACACATTTTGGACATTTTGTAATGGTTGGTTATCATATATCACCTATCTTTACTGCTATGTGAATTTGGTCTTCTTTGAATGCTGTTATCATTCCCTGTTTTGTCTAGCTTCTATCATCTATGGGATGTGATGTGTGTGATGCCTTGTCTTTATACTATCTGCTTACTATTCTACCCTATTAGATCTTCTACGATGCATACATATTCTCTGGAATACAATGCTACTTATATATCTATCTTATGCATGTGCCTCCTAAATGTTGGTTCTCCTCAATTGCTTCAACTTCAGTCAATATTAATTACAGTATTATCCTTTGCCAATGATTGACAAAAGGGGGAGAACAAATCAAACACCCCGACGGAAAAATTGTGTATAATGGTGAAGCATGTATTAGGGGGAGCAGCTGCACCAAGATAGGGGGAGAATGTTGTTAGGGGAAGCAGCTACTAATTGTGTGTATGAGTACACTAGATATTGTAAAATTGTGTAAAATGCATATACACACAATTTAGGGTATTTTATCTAGCTATTGTTCTAGGGTGCTTTGGTATTTTGTCACGTAATTGACAAAGGGGAGATTGAAAGTGCCCTAGTTTGTCAATTAGCGTGTGTGTTGAGTTGGCTAGACAGAGAAGCTCCATAGGAAGATCAATCAACTGTCTGCCTCAACTGGATGTGGGCCCGAACTCGCCACAGGTAAATCTAAGCCTCACATCCCATGTCCCAAAACACCAGGTAATTAAAACCATTAAAATTGATTAGAACATCATAGTGTTTTTGGGTGCGAAAACTTTTTCAAACTGTAGAAAAATCTCTAAGTTTTCCACCTTTGTCGATTTATCGACAAGCGGTTTGATGAAATCGAATCTTACTATCGATGTCCTTGATAACCAATCGATACCATCGAAATGAGGACAAAAGATGTCCAACAACCACATATATTTCTGGACAGATTTATCGATGTATCGTTATACCTATCAATATCATCGATCTTTGAATCTCGAGTCTATTGAAGTTGACTAGATAAAATCGACAGCACATCGAATGTGTCCTTATTTTTCTAAGGAAAATCATAAAATCTTCGATATATCGAAGTTCTCCTCGATATCCTCGGAATTCAAATATCGATGATATCGGAAGTACTTTGATGATATCAGTTTTAGACACTCTGTTTTCCAACAATATTTTTAAGTTGTTCTCTATTAGATCGAGGGTCACTCGATAGAATCGATATTCAAATATCGATGATATTGAGGCCGGGTTGATGACATCGAGAATGGACAAAAACTGTCCAACAAACTTAACTGGAAAATCCTTTGAATTTATCGATGCATCGACACGGCTATCGATATCATCGACATTCAAATTCCGATGATATCGAGTGTGCCTCGATCATTCTTTTAACCTGAAATATTCCAATGGAAAGTCTCTCTCATTTTTCAAAGTGTCGAGGAATCGAACCTCATGTCAATGATATCAGAGTTCAAAATCTGATGACATCGATGCATGTTCGATTTCCTCGACCAACTGGCAAAAAGTTTCAAAAGTGTTTGACATTCGAGTTTGTGTCATCGAGCGGACAGTCGATGTCATCGAGAGTATACGCTCGATGATATCGAACTCTATCATAAATGTGACCATTTTATTTCCGTTGGAACCTTTTGCCTATTTATAGAGAGCTTGCCCTTGGTTGTTGGATAGAGAAAAAGAGAGTGTGCTTTTGTGTGCTTAACCCCAGATCATATACCTTTAGCCTTTTTCTCTCATGGGAGTTCATCCTCCAATCCACCCTCATCATTGACATTCAATAGTAGATTGGGGAATAAACTTCCGCATTTAAGGATCCTCCAGCTACTACCTTAATGGCAAATCATTAAGCTGGGTTGCCTTAAATGCATAGATGATTGGAATCACTCTATCTCCCTTATAGGAAAATATTCAATAGAGTAGGATTCCATTATAACCTTGACCCAACCGTTGCCATGTATTGGTACATATTCTGAGTTACGGATCAAGGAAGCCGAAGTTCTTCATCAAAGGAGGAGATCTTCAACAATGTGTTGAAAGAGACTCATCTGCTTAACTGTAAGTTATTAGAGTCCAGAGGACCCTTGCGATCACTCCTTTGTAGGATTGGGTTTAAGGTGTTTCTCACTCCTTGCAAGCCCTCGTAGGAGGCCTCCGGCAGGAGTGTACGTAGTGGGGTGCTTTGTGTTGACCCTTGCTCTGTGGAGAGCATAAACGTTAGGTCCTTTGTGTAGGTCCTTGACCAAGGTGGTCTAAAAGTTGGGTGCGTTGTTTTGACCCTTGCTCGCGAGAGCATAAACAAGTGAGGTTCCTTTAGTGGATCCTTGGCCAGTGTGCCTAAAATCGAGTGCTATGTGTTGACCCTTGCTCGGGGAGCATAAACTGTCAGCCTAGGTGTAGGTTGTACTGGTTAGAGGTGAACCTGTTGTGAAACCTCCTTAGTGAAATCCGACACACTCAAGGGTTGAGTGCATCTGCCGAGAGTGGAGTAGACAAGTAGTCGAACCACTATAAAAATGACTGTGTTTGTGATTGATGTTTGTATTTGATTACTTGTGTGATTTCACTAAATGCTTTTATTTTTTTATCACACCTCACACACAGTTACATCCATCATAAAACTCTGAATTGCATCATGTTTATCATTAAATTAGTTTTATGATTGGATCCTCTAATGGGCTTGGAAGCTGTTAGAGTTACTTTAAAGAAATTCTGATTTATGAATATTTCCTCGGGATAGGTTTGATAGGATTTTAAATAAACTATAAAAATATTGAAAAAGTCCTCTTCACCCCCCTCTAGGACGTATTGGCATATTCCTACTTCAATTAAAGCGGTCATTACCGCAATTTCACTATCCGTGATAATATTTAAGGATGGTAAATAGAATACTACTATTTAATAATTATAATTATGTTTATAATATTTAATATTAGCGTAAATAGCCTACCAATGGCTAATCATGTTTAATAATCGTAATAATTACCACAATAACAATTAATGGTAAATCAAAACAATCTAATTTAGGGAGAAAATGTTGACTTATATTAGTCGACTTTGTAGCTCGACTCAACTGAACTCAGCTGAACTTATCTAAACTCAGCCGAACCGACCTAACACTGCCACTTCCTCTTCTCATCTACATCCGTCGACATTCCAATAGAAACACCTAGGTGGCCAGACTCGACTCATCTCACTCCAACAACCCAACTGGTCACCTGACTTGGGTAGCGACTCGGTTGTAATGCGGCATTCCCAACAGCTCTCTCTCTCTCCAACTCCCTCTTGCTTCTTCTTCCCTCTCACCATCTTCTTTATGCTTCTTCCCCTTCCTTTATCCTTAAATCGACTAGTAACTATGTCCTATAATCCAGACCCAACTCGCAACTGGGTTGGGTTGAAGTGGACTTGGTGCCGCACCACCTGAATCTCTCTTTCTCTCTGATGTTCTTCTATTCCCTCTTTCTTTGAAATGACCAGCAGGCTCATAACTCCATATGGACCCCAAACACAAGTCAAATCGTTCTCCTGAGTCAGCCAATGAGTCACGAACTCAGCCCAGGCTCAAACGGTTCCCTTTCCATACTCTTTTTTCTTCATCTTCTTCCTCTTCTTCATACTTTCTTCTTCCCTCTTTCTCTTTTCTTTCTCCTCCTGGCTAGTCCAGCAATGGACGCTGACTCAACTGAGCCTGACTCGGTGAGTTTCAGCCGAGTCAACTCGACGGCGCTCCACATTTCTATCTTCCTTCTTCTCTTTTTTCCTTCCATTTTCTTTCTCTTTCTCTCCCTCACGAGTGGACAACGTTTGGGTATGACCAGACCCTCGCCCAACTTGAGCCAATCTTGGCCCAGCGAATCGAATCCACTCGACTTAGCAGCATCTCGAACCAACACTCGAGCTCACACACTCTCTTCTCTTCTCCTCCCTTCTTCAATCCTTGCACGACCAAGCGAGTCTGAACTCAACTCAGAACGCTGCCCAAACTTGGCAGACTTGGATCGAGTCTTGGTGCAGCTTGGTGGCAGCAGCCCCACCCTTAAGCTCTCTCTTTCTCTTTCTTCTTCTTTTCCTTTTCTTTCTTATTCTTTCCTCTTGAACTTTCATTGAGCTCTGAACTCGGTCTTGACTCGTCCAACTCAGATCGAACTCGGTCCAAACTCGATGCGGTGCGACTTGCTTCAACGAGGAAGAAAACCTCGGGTGATAATGGAGGATTGCAAACGAAGGGGTTTTATTTGGATCTGATTCTAGTGGACGCTCTAGATTGGAGCTCTTAGAATGAAGAAATCAAAGCTTGAAGAGGTTTTAGCTGGTGGTTTCGAAGGAAGAAGGGATCGGCTAGGTTTCCAGAAAAACTGGGAAAAATGACAACAACTACCATTTCTCTTATGGAAGCTAAGGTTTTCAGATTGTAGCAGGATAAATAACCCCATTTGGACGTGCTGGATTTGTTTGGAGTGCTTCTAGAAGCCCATGGACGGTTGAGATCAAGTTAGCGCCCGAATAACAAGATTCTTTCTGCATTCCTTTTTGTGAAGCGCTAATGTTGAGGAGGGATACACGACTAGGATTGCTTGCAAATGAAGGGATGATATCAAAGGAATTCCACACACACGGATCACCAACTCACGAGGAAATGGAATTTTCATTTTCGAGAGTCAACCGTACACAGCCAGTTTGCATCTGGGTTTGTACTTACATGTGTGCTCGTTTTTGTGTGAACTAGCTTGGGGTTTGGTCAGAACTGAGGGCCGCACACGATCAACGGTTTGGATCATGCTGATGGATGGTCAAGGTGTGCCACAGCCAAAACAATCGAACACTGTCTGGTTTAACAACCCGCGTGACTTAGTCTGGAATCGAGCTTGAGCACTCATACACATGTACTTATATGTGATATCAACAAGGTTTTGATCAGAAAACTCCCAGGTCCATGATGGATAGTTCAGATCCATCAGACGCAGTCATATGGTGGGCCACGATCGGAAATAACATACGTCCGTTCGAATCTCGATTGGGCGGGAAATAGAGAAAGGGAGAAAATCTCTCTCCACTTTCAGAAATCGTCGAGTTAACGCCCGTTTGACTCGGTCTGCGGTCCGATGCACCTCGGGTGTGCACCCACTGGTGTACACTCACATCGTGAGTGTGGGGCCTACAGTGATACCCTACAAAATCCACTCTATGTATTAGCTTCAATAGCTTGAATTGGGACTCCTTTCCAAGAATGAGGCATATCTGAAGTTTTGGTGGGCCACTGTTGAGGGTTAAATATTGCATATTATCCCCCATTTATTTCTTGGTTTTACAAACATAATATGGCTTAATGGTATATTTTACATGTATTTGTGTTGCAAGGTGAATTTAAGAGCTAGGATTGAAAAGAATGCTAAAAGCATGGATTTAGTGCTCAAGAATTACTAAAGCAAATAATGGATCTTTGGAGACAAAAATTGAAGATTTCAAGACACCAAGATCCAAGAAAACCAAGTGTAGAAGGAAGGAAGTCGAAAGAAAAGCGTAGGAATCATAAAGACTGTGCCATCGAGACCCGTTCGATGACATCGAACACTAGTCAATGACATCGAATTTATGAGGGAAAATCAAGTTGGTTGCTGGACATATTGGGTGCTTTTCTCGATCAATCAAAGACATGTTCGATGACGCGAAGGAAGGTGGATTGTTCAATGACATCAAATTTATTGAAGAAATTGAAGCAACTCGCTAGATTGTTTTGGACACATTCTCGATGACTTGAAGACCTGTTCGATGGATCGAAGCTTCGCTCGATGACATCGAAGGATGGTTCGATGACATAGAGACTACGTAGTGCAAAAGAAGAAAAGGCACGAGTTCCGGATTCAAACCCCTTCGATGTCATCAAAGGGTTTTGATGACATCGAACTGGTTACATAGTGTTTACGTGGACTGCGTAAATTTGATCCGATTTTGTAATTTTGCAAAACTTGGCTTATAAATAGGGGTTTCCTAAGTCTTTCTAGGATATTTAGGGTTTGGAGAAGTAGAGCAAAAGGGTGGAGCCGCTTCCCAAGAGTTCTTCTTCCCTTCTTCTTAGTTTTTAATGCTTTCTTCTAGGGTTTTTAATCCAATCATATCTATGGTTGGCTATATCCCTTATCTAGGGCTAAGGGGTGAAGCTTGTAGTATGGTTGGGATGTTTTTCTTGTTTGATTCTTGTTATTGTTGAACTCCTTTGATTCTAGTTTGATATTTAAGGAATACTTTTAGTTTTTAATGGTTTATTGTGACTTAAATTACAATGGATCTACAATAGCTTGAAGTATCTTCTTTTTCTGTTTGGAGTTTATGAAAATAGGAAATCCTATTGTTCTCCATCGTCCCTTGGGTATGGCTGAGTGATGGTGTGAGACCCATATCTTAACCTGTACCGTTCCGTAAGCTTCCGCAGTCCTCCCGGACGAATTCCGGCGACCCACAATGCGTAAATAGCAGTTGCGCACATTCCTAAATTACATCCTGTCGATCTGAGTCAGCTTGACCCGAGACTTGTACCAATGCGACCGCGCCGTCGCCGCAGTTCCGACGAAATGTCTTGCACGCCAAAGCGATACCCGGGCCAGGATATGTGAGCTCTCGTTCAGTTCGAGGAAAACGCTGCGCTTTGCAAAACCCAAGAGAAATGTCCCATCAATCAAGTACACATCAACCAATCATGTCCCATCCCCAAATATAACCACCCCTCCCCTAAAGTCAACTCTCTCTTACAACCAAGTACACATCTATCACCCATCACCCATCTCTCACCCATCACAACCCATCACTCACCCATCCCTCTCTCTCTTACAACCTCTTTCTCTTATCTCTCTCTCTCTCTCTCATTCTCCAAGCAATCCCAAGAACTCCCCACGTCCATGCCTTCCTCCATTTTTCCACCCACCATGAAGCTTCATACCCTATCATCCAACCTCTAAAATCCAATCTCAACCATTGATTCCTTCTCCTTGGAGCTAGATCACCCTAGTGCGGAAGAAGGAGGAGTAGCTTTGGACGGTGGGTGTTTTCTTTTGAGCTGATTTGTGGATTGATGGCCCACATATGGTGGGACCCATCGTGATGTATGTGTTGTATCTAAGAGGGGCCCATAGTGGCAGGGTCCCTCCTATTTCCACC